>CM042407.1:11033751-11668751 GCA_023634145.1 Thymallus thymallus
CATAACCTGAAAAGCTGATCAGCAAGGATAAAGCCACTGCTCCAAAACCACTATAAAAAAGCCAGATTTCGGTTTGCAACTGCACATGGGGACTGCACGTACTTTCTGGAGAAATTTCCTCTGGTCTGATGAAACAAAAATAGAACTGTTTGACCATAATGACCATTGTTATGTTTGGAGGAAAAAAGGGGAGGCTTGCAAGCCAAAGAACACCATCCCAACCGTGAAGCATGGGGGTGGCAGCATCATGTTGTGGGGGTGCTTTGCTGCAGCACTTGCCACAAAATAGATGGTATCATGAGGAAGGAAAATTTTGTGGATATATTGAAGCAACATCTCAAGGCATCAGTCAGGAAGTTAAAGCTTGGTCGCAAAAGGGTCTTCCAAATGGACAATGACCCCAAGCATACTTCCAAAGTTGTGGCAAAATTGCTTAAGGACAACAAAGTCAAGGTATTGGAGTGGCCATCACAAAGCCCTGACCTCAATCCTATAGAAAATTTGTGGGCAGAACTGAAAAAGTGTGTGTGAGCAAGGAGGCCTACAAACCTGACTCAGTTACACCAGTTATGTCAGGAGGAATGAAATCAACCCAACTTATTGTGGGAAACTTTGATGGCCACTCCAATACCTTGACTTTGTTGTTGCGTGGTCCCATGGTGTTCATACTTGCGCACTATTGTTTGTACAGACGTTTGGAAATTGCTTCCAGACTTGTGGAGGTCTACAATTGTTTTTCTGAGGTCTTGGCTGATTTCTTTTGATTTTCCCATGATGTCGAGCAAAGAGGCATTGAGTTTGAAGGTAGGCCTTGAAATACATCATCCACAGGTACACCTCCAATTGACTCAACTTATGTCAATTAGCCTATCAGAAGCTTCTAAACCCATGACATAATTTTCTGCAATTGTCCAAGCTGTTTAAAGGCACAGTCAACTTAGTGTATGTAAACTTCTGACCCACTGGAATTGTGATATAGTGAATTATAAGTGAAATAATCTGTCTGTAAACAATTGTTGGAAGAATGACTTGTGTCATGCACAAAGTAGATGTCTTAACCAACCTGCCAAAATTATAGTTTGTTAACATGAAACCTGCTGAGTGGTTGAAAAATTTGTTTTAATGACTTCAACCTAAGTGTATGTAAACTTCCGACTTCAACTGTATATATACAGCGGGTGAAATAAGTATTGAACACGTCACCATTTTTCTCAGTAAATATATTTCCAAAGGTGCTATTGACATTTCACCAGATGTTGGTAACAACCCAAGTAATCCATACATACAAAGGAGCCAAAACAAATAAGTTCAGAAATTAAGTAATGTGTAATAATGTGAAATGACAAAGGGGAAAAGTATTGAACACATGAAGAAAGGGAGGTGCAAAAAGGCATGGAAAGCCAAGACAACAGCTGAAAACTATCAATAATTAAAAAGCAATCCAGCCCCCTGTCAGTGCAAATTAATATCAGCTGGTTCAGTCCCAACTGATGGCCTACAAAAAGGTCTCATTGCCAAGGTGTCACACAAGACACATCTCATGATGGGTAAAAGCAAAGAGCTGTCTCAAGACCTTCGCAACCTAATTGTTGCAAAACATAATGATGGCATTGGTTATAGACGCATTTCTAAGCTTCTGAATGTTCCAGTGAGCACTGTTGGGGCCATAATACGGAAGTGGAAAGACAATCATTTCAACATAAATTTGCCTCGACCAGGTGCTCCTCGCAAGATTTCTGACAGAGGAGTGAAAAGAATAATCAAGAGCCAGTCCAAGAGCCAAGGACCACTTGTGGAGAGCTTCAAAAAGACCTGCAATTAGCAGGTACTGTTGTCTCAAAGAAAACAGTAAGTAATACACTCCACCGCCATGGCCTGTATGCACGCTCACCACGCAAGACTCCATTGCTGAAAAAAAAGCATGTTGAAGCTCGTTTAAAGTTTGCTGCACAACATTTGGAAAAGCCAGTGAAATACTGGGAGAATATAGTGTGGTCAGATGAGAGCAAAATTGAACTGTTTGGATGTCATAATACACACCATGTTTGGAGGAGAAATGGCACTGCACATCACCCTAAAAACACCATACCAACAGTGAAGTTTGGAGGTGGGAACATCATGGTGTGGGGCTGCTTTTCAGCAAATGGTACTGGCAAACTTCACATAATTGAAGGAAGGATGAATGGGCAAATTTACCGAGACATTCTTGACAAAAATCTGCTGCCATCTACCAGGATGATGAAGATGAAACGAGGGTGGACATTTCAGCAAGACAATGATCCCAAACACACAGCCAAGGAAACTCTCAATTGGTTTCAAAGAAAGAAAATAAAGCTGCTAGAATGGCCCAGCCAATCACCTGACTTAAATCCCATTGAAAATCTATGGAAAGAACTGAAGATCAAGATTCATAGAAGAGGCCCACGGAACCTGTTTGTGTGGAAGAATGGGCCAAAATCACACCAGAGCAATGCATGCGACTAGTTTCTCCATACAGGAGGCGTCTTGAAGCTGTCATTACCAACAAAGGCTTTTGTACAAAGTATTAAATAAATATCAGTAAGTGTGTTCAATACTTTTTCCCTGTGTCATTTCACATTATTACACATAACTTAATTTCTGAACGTATTTGTTTTGGTTTCTTTGTATGTATGGATTATTTGGGTTGTTACCAACATCTGGTGAAAATGTCATGTCAATAGCACCTTTGGAAATATATTTACTGAGAAAAATGGTGACGTGTTCAATACTTATTTCACCCGCTGTAGAATGGACCATTATCATGCACCTGTCTAGAAACAGGGGCAGGGGGAAAAAATGCATGTCATCTATACACTTACAGTGCATTCGGAAAGTATTCAGACCCCTTGAATACTCCACATTTTAGTACGTTACAGCCTCATTCTAATATGAATTAAATATTTTTTTACCCCTCATAAATCTACACACAATACCCCTTAATGACAAAGTGAAAACAGGTCGCAACAGAAAAAAACAGAAATACCTTAGTTACATGAGTATTCAGAGATCTTTGCTATGAGACTATGAGACTCGAAATTGAGCTCAGGTGCATACTGTTTCCATTGATCATCCTTGAGATGTTTCCACAACTTGATTGGAGTCCACCTGTGGTAACTTCAATTGATTGGACATGATTTGGAAAGGCACACACCTGTCTATATAAGGTCTCACAGTTGACAGTGCATGTCAGAGCAAAAACCAAACCATGTGGTCGAAGGAACTGTTTGTTGAGCTCTCAGACAAGATTGTGTGGCACAGTTCTGGGGAAGGGAATCAACACATTTCTAAAGCATTGAAGGTCCCCAAGAACACAGTGGCCTCCATCATTCTTAAATAGAAGAAGTTTGGACCCACCAAGACTCTTCCTAGAGCTGGCCGTCCGGCCGAACTGAGCAATCGGGGGAGAAGGGCCTTGGTCAAGGACGTGACCCGATGGTCACTTTGACAGAGTTCCTCTGTGGAGATGGGAGAACCTTCCAGAAAAACAACCATCTCTGCAGCGCTCAAACAATCAGGCCTTTATCGTAGAGTGGCCAGACGGAAGCCACTTCTCAGTAAAAGGCACATGACAGCCTGCTTGGAGTTTGCCAAAAGGCTTGAGACCATGAGAAACAAGAAACAAGATTTTTTAAACCAAGATTGAACTCTTTGGCCTGAATGCCAAGCGTCACGTCTGGAGGAAACCTGGCACCATCCCTGCGGTGAATCATGATGGTGGCAGCATCATGCTGTGGGGATGTTTTTCAGCAGCAGGGACTGGGAGAATAGTCAGGATCAAGGGAAAGATGAACGGAGCAAAGTACAGAGAGATCCTTGATGAAAACCTGCTCCAGAGCTGGGGAGAAGGTTTACCTTCCAACAGGACAACGACCCTTAGCACACAACCCAAACAGCGCAGGAGTGGCTTCAGGACAAGTCTCTGAATGTCCTTGAGTCTCTGGAGAGACCTAGAAATATTTGTGCAGCGACGCTCCCCATCCAACCTGACAGAGCTTTAGAGGATCTGCAGAGAAGAATAGGAGAAACTCCCCAAATACAGGTGTGACAAGCTTGTAGAGTCATACCCAAGAAGACTGTCAAAGGTGCTTCAACAAAGTACTGAACAAAGGGTCAGAATACTTGGCACAAATTTGTAAAAACCTGTTTTTGCTTTGTCATTATGGGTTATTGTGTGTAGATTGAAAGCAATTGAATCAATTTTAGAATAAGGCTGTAACGTAACAAAATGTGGAAAATGTCAAGGGGTCTGAATACTTCGAAATGCAATGTAAATAGCGAATGGAGGATGCTTTTCCCGTCAGCCAGGTAGGCTCTACTATTTAGCAATGTGCTAAATATTAGGAAAGTTGAGAAATAAATATAGTAGACCTAGCCTATTGAAAGCTGATGGGACCATCCTCTTTTTAATAGAGGCCATCAAAACGCTGTATTCTCATGCAATTGCACAGTCTATAGAAATGTTGTGCAACATGAGCTCTCATTAAGTGTTTGATTCGATTTTTGAACATTTGCATTGATGTCAGAGTGATTAGAGGGACAATAGAGTGCTTGGAGAAGCCTAATTACCGTGACTAAGCGGTCACGTGGAATTTGACTGCCGTCATGACTCATGACCGCCGGTGTGGTCTGTCGAGAAAAAGGTCAATAAATCCGCACATACATACTTCCTACTGTATAATCAGTTGTTGGACCTTCTTATTATATGCACCGACTATACTGAAACTTGCCGTAGATAAGATTAGCTAAATAAACATAATGTAATTAAACATTGAATCACATCAAAACACATTGAATGCTAAGCTAAGCTAAGACAAGGTGGTGTAAGGTGCTTACCAAATATCCGTGCTACGAATCCGAGTGGGAACTGGGAGGCAAAGAGTGTGAGGAACCATGGGGCTGCGTAGAGGCTGGGGCAGATCTCGTGATCCTCCAGGTGGCTGTACAGCTCCCTGTGGTAGTCGTGCAGCAGCCTGGACAACTGGTACATCTGAATCTGAAATATACACACACAGAGACACATGTGCACACACACGCACACAGATCGGTACAGATCTGTGGTAGACATGCAGCAGATACAGCTGTAAAACAGGTACATCTGGTTATGCAGGGGCCACAATCAGATCAGACTTTAACAATGTTTTCATTCAACCTTGATTTAAGGGGCTGTGCCCGAAATCTGTCTTGCCTACTACTTACTAAACTACAAACTGTGTACTATTCATACTACATACTGTACTGAACCATACTATTTGGAACATAGGCTGTGCCCGAAATCTGTCTTGCCAACTACTTACTAAAACGTCATAATATGTACTAATTGCACTACATACCGTTTTTAGTAAAAACAATTGCAGTAAGCAACAAATATCAACGTACCAGGCTAATCCATTCTGAGAAATACATTGTTTCCTGGCATTCGCTCATTTTGGTACGGCGCGTCAGTGATTATCAGCTGTTGTCAAATACACGTGGGTCTAGAAAAACTCTACTCTTCCTCAATAGTGTGCAGAAAATACTACTAGATAAAAGCTGAAATTAATATGAAATCCTGACATTTAAAGCATGCTCAATGTCCAAAATGTCATATACAGTTGAAGTCGGAAGTTTACATACACCTTAGCCAAATACATATAAACTCAGTTTTTCACAATTCCTGATATTAAATCCTAGTAAAAATTCTGTTTTAGGTCAGTTAGGATCACCACTTTATTTTAAGAATGTGAAATGTCAGAATTATAATGATTTATTTTATTTCACATTCCCAGTGGGACCCCAGTGGGTCAGAAGTTTACATACACTCAATTAGTATTTGGTAGCATTGCATTTAAATTGTTTAACTTTGGACAAACGTTTCGGGTAGCCTTCCACAAGCTTCCCACATTTCAGTAGACTTGATGCATGATTATGGCGGTTTTGGAGCAGAGGCTTCTTCCTTGCTGAGCGGCCTTTCAGGTTAGGTCGATATAGGACTTGTTTCATGCACAAAGTAGATGTCCTAACCGACTTGGCAAAACTATAGTTTGTTAACATGAAATCTGTGGACTGGTTGAAAAATGAGTTTTAATAACTTCAACCTAAGTGTATGTAAACTTCCGACTTCAACTGTACTACACAACTTTCTATTTTCGCACACCAAAAATGCCTACTATTTAGAATGCAAGTACAGATGTTCATACATTGCCATACTGACCACATTTATATGCACACCAATATCGCGTTATTATTCGGGATACTCAAGTATTCTGTTCAGCCAGTAACTGAAAGTTTGCTAGTTCGAATCCCCGTGCCGACTAGGTGAAAAATCGGTCGATAGGCACTTAACCCTAATTTGTCCAGGGTTGCCATAAATAAATAAAAAAAACACATTTCCACATTTCTCCTGAACATCTGACTACATAGGGCCTATAGCTGATTTGATGTTAGCTTATTCCTATTACACAAAAAATCCAGAAAGGGTAGCTAACAAGATAAACATCTAACAACCACACCATCTCCTAAAATTAGACAGACAGTCACATACCTTACTTTCCTCACCCTGACACGGCTCCTTAGAGCAGAGAACAATGGATGAAGACCGAAAATGACCCTAAAGTGAAGCAAGCATGCTCCAGCCCTGACAGAATAGTCCGATAGTTGAACCCATCTAGCTCTTAGAAAAAAAAAAATTATATCACAAATCAAATGTTAACCCATCCAGTTACTAACAGTGGAAGGTTAGTCAACACTGCTAGCCAATAGAGAACAAATAAAGAAACAATAGAGAAAAACATTCTGTGTGAACTTTGGGTTGGCCTTAGCAGAGCCCCATAAGAACACAGTTAAATGCTTGAGAGCGCAGTCGTTGGCCATCACCCAGCCCTGTTACCAGGTAGATTAAACATTAACATGCCTGCTTATGCAATTACCTCCAGTCAGAACAGGCTACATGGCTAAGCTAGTAAAGTTACATAGCCAAGACTAACAGAACAGTTTGGAAGGTTTGGATAAGGGGTGGGGACAGTTGGGTTATTGTTTGCTGTAGAATAGTTATGTGATAGTAGAGTGGTGGCCTGAGGGAACATACCTAATGTGTTGTGAAAAGTTTTATGAAATGTAATGTCATGTAATATTTTAAATTGTATATAACTGCCTTAATGTTGCTGGACCCCAGCTAATGGGGATCCTTAATAAATACTTAATCGTCATACTTCACAGGTGAGAACCCCTTATGAGATGTATTTTCTTTATTTATTCAGTTGTATTTTAAAGGGGAATGGAACTCTACTCCTACCCACTGTTGCCCTAGTTTGATCATAACTTATATATTTAAAAAAGGAAAAAGAAAACCGAACATAGTTCGCAAAAGTGGAACGAGCCCTGACACAAGTGGCCAATGGTTAATTGACACAAGCGTCAATATGTACCATTTGTGCCAGGTTGTTATTGTGTTGAATTATTTATGGTAAAAGTGTTAGCAAGTTGTCATTATTATCACATACAGGTAACTGCCTAAATAAAGGAAACCAATCACTCAATCAAATGTATTTTATAAAGCCCTTTTTACATCAGCAGTTGTCACAAAGTGCTTATACAGATACCCAGCCTAAAACCAAAAGAGCAAGCAATGCAGATGTAGAAGCACAGTGGCTAGGAAGAACTCCCTAGAAAGACAGGAACCTAGGAAGAAACCTAGAGAGGAACCAGGCTCCGAGGGGTGGTCAGTCCTCTTCTGGCCGTGCTGGTGGAGATTACATGGCCATTTAGGCCAGATAGTTCTTGAAGATGTTCAAACGTTCATAGATGACCAGTAGGGTCAAATAATAATATCAGTGGTCATAGAGGGTGCAACAGGTCAGCACCTCAGGAGTAAATATCAGTTGGCGTTTCATAGCCAAGCATTCACAGGTCAAGACAGCAGGAGCGGAAGAGAGAGAGATATACTTTGTATCTCTTATTTACTAAAGTGTTGTCAGGCTCTGGCCATAGAGAAGCAAGAGGCTTCTCTATGTAGCTATGGTCAGAGTCTGACAGTGTCGTTATTTTCTGTTTCTTTGTGGGTTTTGGGTGGATCTCTAATTAGAGGCAGCTGCTACCCGTTGTCTCTAATTAGGGATCCAATATATGTTGAGTCTGTCCCTCACGCGGGTGTGGGTTGTTATCGATGTATGTCGCAGTCACGGGTGAAGTAAGTGTTTTGTCTTATTGTCTTTCGTGTTTGTTTAAGTGTAGTAGTTCGTTAGTGGTGTGAATTTATTTACAGAGTACAATTCTAAAATAAATCATGTCGAACTACTATCCCTGCGCTGCGTCTTGGTCTCTCCAAACCCCATTTCGTGACAGAACAACCCACCACCTGGAGACCAAGCAGCGCAGCTGGCGAGAGACGGAGGAGGAAGTGCCAGTGCCGTTTCCCACGTGGCCTAGGGTGGAGCCAGAGGACCGTGGAAGGTTCATGGCGCAATGGAGAGTGATGGAGAGAGAGAGAAGGAAGAAGGGGGATCGCACACCACTTCGGATGCCCACAGATCTGGATCGGGAGCGGCCAGAGGGGTTCGAGGAATACCCGGAGGAGGAGCGGACGAGGTGGTGGAGAGCCTGGAATGCTCTTCCTCTGGAGAAGCTGAGGGATCCGCTGGTTATTCAGGCGTTGGTGGCCTTCAAGCGCCAGATGACTCTCGTGGCGAGGCAGATGGTTGGCCCGGAACCTCCTGCGAAGGTCAGCGCCCCTAAACCTCCTGCGAAGGTCAGCGCCCCTAAACCTCCTGCGAAGGTCAGCGCCCCTAAACCTCCTGCGAAGGTCAGCGCCCCTGAGCCTCCTGCGAAGGTCAGCGCCCCTGAGCCTCCTGCGAAGGCCAGCGCCCCTGAGCCTCCTGCGAAGGCCAGCGCCCCTGAGCCTCCAGCGAAGGCCAGCGCCCCTGAGCCTCCAGCGAAGGCCACCAACCCTGAGCCTCCAGCGAAGGCCAGCAACCCTGAGCCTCCAGCGAAGGCCAGCAACCCTGAGCCTCCAGCGAAGGCCAGCAACCCTGAGCCTCCAGCGAAGGCCAGCAACCCTGAGCCTGGAGCGAGGGTCAGAAACCCTGAGCCTCCAGCGAGGGTCAGCAACCCTGAGCCTCCAGCGAGGGACAGCAACCCTGAGCCTCCAGCGAGGGTCAGCAACCCTGAGCCTCCAGCGAGGGTCAGCAACCCTGAGCCTCCAGCGAGGGTCAGCAACCCTGAGCCTCCAGCGAGGGTCAGCAACCCTGAGCCTCCAGCGAGGGTCAGCCACCCTGAGCCTCCAGCGAGGGTCAGCCACCCTGAGCCTCCAGCGAGGGTCAGCCACCCTGAGCCTCCAGCGAGGGTCAGCCACCCTGAGCCTCCAGCGAGGGTCAGCCACCCTGAGCCTCCAGCGAGGGTCAGCGCCTCTAAACCTCCTGCGAAGGTCAGCGCCTCTAAACCTCCTGCGAAGGTCAGCGCCTCTAAACCTCCTGCGAAGGTCAGCGTCCCCGCACCTCCAGCGAAGGTCAGCGTCCCCCCACCTCCAGCGAAGGTCAGCGTCCCGCCACCTCCAGTGAAGGTCAGCGTCCCGCCACCTCCAGTGAAGGTCAGCGTCCCGCCACCTCCTGCGAAGGTCAGCGTCCCGCCACCTCCTGCGAAGGTCAGCGTCCCGCCACCTCCAGCGAAGGTCAGCGTCCCTCCAGCGAAGGTCAGCGTCCCGCCACCTCCAGCGAAGGTCAGCGTCCCGCCACCTCCAGCGAAGGTCAGCGTCCCTCCTGCGAAGGTCAGCGTCCCGCCACCTCCTGCGAAGGTCAGCGTCCCGCCACCTCCTGCGAAGGTCAGCGTCCCGCCACCTCCTGCGAAGGTCAGCGTCCCGCCACCTCCAGCGAAGGTCAGCGTCCATCCAGCGAAGGTCAGCGTCCCGCCACCTCCTGCGAAGGTCAGCGCCCCGCCACCTCCGGCGAAGGTCAGCGTCCCGCCACCTCCGGCGAAGGTCAGCGTCCCGCCACCTCCGGCGAAGGTCAGCGTCCCGCCACCTCCGGCGAAGGTCAGCGTCCCGGCACCTCCGGCGAAGGTCAGCGTCCCTGCACCTCCGGCGAAGGTCAGCGTCCCTGCACCTCCGGCGAAGGTCAGCGTCCCCGAACCTCCAGCCGTCTGCTCCGCTCTTGAGCCAGAGCAGTCTGCTCCACCGGTGCCCATTCCGGGTTCAGCCGTCTGCTCCGCGTCAGCGCCAGAGCAGTCCGCTCCACCGGTGCCCATTCCGGGTCCAGCCGTCTGCTCCGCCTCAGCGATGAGCAGTCCGCTCCACCGGTGCTCAATCCGGGTCCAGCCGTCTGCTCCGCCTCAGCGCCAGAGCAGTCCGCTCCACCGGTACCCAGTCCGGGTCCAGCTGTCTGCTCCGCCTCAGTGCCAGAGCAGTCCGCTCCGCCGGTACCCAATCCGGGTGCAGCCGTCTGCTCCGCCTCAGTGCCAGAGCAGTCCGCTCCGCCGGTACCCAGTCCGGGTCCAGCCGCCTGCTCCGCCTCAGTGCCAGAGCAGTCCGCTCCGCCGGTACCCAGTCCGGGTCCAGCCGCCTGCTCCGCCTCAGTGCCCGAGCAGTCCGCTCCGCCGGTACCCAGTCCGGGTCCAGCCGCCTGCTCCGCCTCAGTGCCAGAGCAGTCCGCTCCACCGGTACCCAATCAGGGTCCAGCCGTCTGCTCCGCTTCAGAGCCTGAGCAGTCCGCCCCACCGGTGCCCAGTCCGGGTCCGGCGGTTTTCCCAGCTCCATGGCCGGAGCAGTTCGTCCCACCGGTGCCCAGTCCGGGTCCGGCGGTTTTCCCAGCTCCATGGCCGGAGCAGTTTGTCCCACCGGGGCCCAGTCCGGGCCCGGTTGTTTTCCCCGCTCCATGGCCGGAGCCGTTTACCCCACCGGTGCCCAGTCCGGGCCCGGTTGTTTTTCCCCGCTCCATGGCCGGAGCCGTTTACCCCACCGGTGCCCAGTCCGGGTCCGGTTGTGTTCCCCGCTCCATGGCAGGAGCAGTTTACCCCACCGGGGCCCAGTCCGGGCCCGGTTGTTTTCCCCGCTCCATGGCCGGAGCCGTTTGCCCCACCGGGGCCCAGTCCGGGCCCGGTTGTTTTCCCCGCTCCATGGCCGGAGCCGTTTGCCCCACCGGTGCCCAGTCCGGGCCCGGTTGTTTTCCCCGCTCCATGGCCGGAGCCGTTGACCCCACCGGTGCCCAGTCCGGGCCCGGTTGTTTTCCCCGCTCCATGGCCGGAGTCGTCTGCCCCACCGGTGCCCAGTCCGGGCCCGGTTGTTTTCCCCGCTCCATGGCCGGTGTCGTTTGCCCCACCGGTGCCCAGTCCGGGCCCGGTTGTTTTTCCCGCTCCATGGCCGGAGCCGTTTACCTCACCGGTGCCCAGTCCTGTCCTGTGGACCGGTGATAAGGAAGGGGCACGGGACAAAACTGTCCACATCGCCGGAGCCGCCCCCGATGGACTAGTTTTCCCTCCCATTTACCCCCCCGTGTTGTGTGTGTGTTTTTTTTTTGTTTAGGCGTCCGGGAGTCCGCGCCTTGGGGGGGGGTACTGTCAGGCTCTGGCCATAGAGAAGCAAGAGGCTTCTCTATGTAGCTATGGTCAGAGTCTGACAGTGTCGTTATTTTCTGTTTCTTTGTGGGTTTTGGGTGGATCTCTAATTAGAGGCAGCTGCTACCCGTTGTCTCTAATTAGGGATCCAATATATGTTGAGTCTGTCCCTCACGCGGGTGTGGGTTGTTATCGATGTATGTCGCAGTCACGGGTGAAGTAAGGGTTTTTTTTTGGTTACGTCCGTTCAGTCGTGTTTGTTTTCGTGAACGTGACGTTATTGTCTTTCGTGTTTGTTTAAGTGTAGTAGTTCGTTAGTGGTGTGAATTTATTTACAGAGTACAATTCTAAAATAAATCATGTCAAACTACTATCCCTGCGCTGCGTCTTGGTCTCTCCAAACCCCATTTCGTGACAAGTGTTTCCATTATTTTGGCAGTTACCTGTAGTTTCTTAGGTAATACCATGTAAACACCAGGTGAATACTAGGTTAAAGTACCAAATAAAAAACGAAAAGCATTACCGAAATGTTCTCTTAGAGGTCCAGCAAACTTCTCTCTCTCCCTCTATCCATCCATCCATCCATCCATCCATCCATCCATCCATCCATCCATCCATCCATCCATCCATCCATCCCCCTACCTGTAGAGAAGTCATGTCAGGCCTGTATTGTCTGCGGAAGCCCAGGTCGTACATCAGGAACTTCAGCATGTCAAAGGCCTGGTCCTCACTCATGTGTAACAGCAGGATACCTGCCACAAAGCTGATGCCCTGGCAGTAGCCCACCTCAGTGTCCAGCAGAGAGTAGGCCTTGAGCAGGTTGTACAGGGACAGCTGCCCTGCGCCCAGCTGGGCTGAGAAGTACTGGTGGGTGGGGAACGTCCGACCTATTGAATTAATTCAAATAATAAATAAATCAACCAATCAATCAATTGGTGTGTGTTTGTTTTTGTGTGTGTATGCATGTGTGTGTGTAAGTGCACATGCTTGTGTATGTACCAGGTGAGGCTGGTGGGAGGAGCTATAGGTGGATGGTCTCATTTTGATGGCTGGAATGTGATAAATGGAATGGTCTCCATATGTTTGATACCGTTCCATTTATTCCATTCCAGCCATTACAATGAGACCGTCCCCCTATAGCCCCTCCCACCAGTCTCTTCTGGTACATGCACAAGCATGCGCACACATGGAGTATTACTGGGCAGTGAGCTGCTTCAGCAGGTCCTGGTGGAGTGTGTGTGTGTGTGTGTGTGTGTGTGTGTGTGTGTGTGTGTGTGTGTGTGTGTGTGTGTGTGTGTGTGCAGGTGCACATACCCAGGTCAACCAGTATGGAGTGCTGCTGGGCGGTGAGCTGCTTCAGCAGGTCTTGGTAGGGGGTGTCTGGGGCGTGGCGGCCAGGGGGCAGACGGTGTCTCAGACGGTGCTGGTGGGAGAAAAGGAGCCACACCTCCCCACGCCTGCCCTTAGGGACACCTGGGGACAGAGATGAAGATGTGTTGGAGTACAGAGTGTTGGATGTGTTGTGAGTATGGAGACAGAGTAGGATGTGGTAGGAAGATACACACATTACATTACACATACTAATACAGACAAACAACACACACACTAGTACAGATGTCTGCCATTGGGGCAGCTGCAGAAATCTCTCTCTCAATTCAATTCTTTCAATATAAGGGCTGTATTGGCATGGGAAACACATGTTAACATTGCCAAAGCAAGTGAAGTAGATAGTAAACAATAAAAATTAACAGTAAACATTACACTCAGAAGTTCTAAAAGAATCAAGACATTTCAAAAGTCATATTATGTATATATACAGATCGTCAGCAAACAGTAGACATTTGACTTCAGATTCTAGTAGGCCGGGTGCTGCAGACTGTTCTAGTGCCCTCGCCAATTCATTGATATATATGTTGTAGAGTGTGGGGCTTAAACTGCATCCCTGTCTCACCCCACAGCCCTGTGGAAAGAAATGTGTTTTTTCGCCAATTTTAACAGCACACTTATTGTTTGTGTAGATGGATTTTATAATGTTGTATGTTTTTCCCCCCAACATCACTTTCCATCAATTTGTATAGCATGCCAAATTGAGTCAAATGCTTTTTTGAAATCAATAAAGCATGAGAAGACATTGCCTTTGTTTTGGTTTGTTTGTTTGTCAATTAGGGTGTGCAGGGTGAATACGTGGTCTGTAATTTGGTAAAAAGCCAATTTGACATTTGCTCAGTACATTGTTTTCACTGAGGAAATGAACTAGTCTGCTGTTAATGATAATGCAGAGGATTTCCCCAAGGTTGCTGTTGACGCATATCCCACGGTAGTTATTGGGGTCAAATTTGTCTCCACTTTTGTGGATTGGGGTGATCAGTCCTTGGTTCCAAATATAAGTTTAAGTATAGCCAATTGGAATTTTGTTGTTGTTTGTTTAGTGTTTTCCAATTTTCCCAGAAGTGGTTAGAGTCTATGGTTTCTGACGTGCTGTTCCTTCTTTTTCCGTAGTGTATTTCTGTATTGTTATAGTGATTCTCCATAGTGAAGGCATAGGCTCAGGTTTTCTGGGTCTCTATGTTTCTGGTTGGATAGGTCTCTCATTTTCTTTGTTAGGTTTTTGCATTCTTCATCAAACCATTTGTCATTGTTGTTAATTTTCTTTGGTTTTCTGTTTGAATAATTTTTTTTGATAGGGAAGCTGAGAGGTGAAATATACTGTTTAGGTTTTCTACTGACAAGTTTACACCTTCACTATTACACTCTCTCTCTCACTCACTCACTCACTCACTCACTCACTCACTCACTCACTCACTCACCCTGAGAGACTGCATTGAGGACCTCCTCTTTGTCCAGCGGGACGACCTTGGCTCTGACCGGAACGCTCAGCTTCCTGTCCCAGAAGGCTTGCACGTCTTTAATGCAAGTCCCCACTTCCTGGTAGTCCAGCTTCATCTTTCGGATGTGCAGCTCGTCTCGACTTGCTAGCGGAGAGAGGTCACACAGAGAGGTCAAGAGGTCAGGGAGAGGTCAAAGCGGTGTTAATTTCGGCAACGAAATAATATGTAGGGGACTTTCAGTTTAATGTTTTTATGAAACACATACTACGTTAGTTAGGTTAGGAGAATTGTAAGCCTTTCTCAGTGCAATGTTGCAATTCAGTGTAAAATAAATACCAAACCCAATCTGCAACAAATAATTGATGAAAAAGGGGCAATGTTTGGAGTCACTTTACCTATTGTGTTGATTCAAACAAGACCAAACGCAACATTTCCACAGGAATAGACAGCATTTGTACCCACAAGTTGACAGGGAAAAATACTACCAACCTCAAGAGACATTTGAAAGTGCATCATTCCAATATATATGCTCAGGTAATAACAGATTGATAATACTAGCTAGTTAGCTTGCTGCAACCTATCAGACGACTACTTATGACAGAACATTGATTACAATATAGCTACAGTCTGTCAAGGGGCAGGGCTTCAGAATGCTAACATTGTCGCATTTCAAAATTCTATTGCAGGAAATACATAGCTTTGGCTGCAACTACTGTTGTTCTCAGTTTTCTGTGAATCAAATTTGTATTTGTCATCTCTTAATAATGAGTTCAATAGCAACTATTTTACAACCAAGATATGGCTTTAAGATCTGAAGTGTGCAAAATGCGGAATTGCGTGTGCATAGGGTAGCAGGCTATAACTGCAACATTTTCTTAGGACATTACATATACTGTTAGATTAATACATGACTACTAGCAGTGGGAAGTGGTGGAAAAAGTACCCAATGTCCATACTTGAGTAAAAGTAAAGATACCTTAATAGAAAATGACTAAAGTATAAGTTAAAGTCAACCAGTTAAATACTACTTGAGTAAAAGTAAAAAAGTATTTGGTTTTAAATATACTTAAGTATCAAAAGTAAATGTAATTGATCAAATATTTTTTTTATTTTTTTTATTTAACCTTTATTTATCTAGGCAAGTCAGTTAAGAACACATTCTTATTTACAATGACAAATACACTTAAGTATCAAATGTAAAAGTACAAATAATTTCAAATTCCATATGTTAAGCAAGATAGATAGATAGATAGATAGATAGATAGATAGATAGATAGATAGATAGATAGATAGATAGATAGATAGATAGATAGATACTTTATTGATCCCCGAGGGGAAACTTCTTAGTCAAGCAGCTACGCAAAATAATAAAATATACAGTCTGGTTAAATGCATGGTTAAATTAACTATACAGGTAAATGTACAGTTAAATGTACAGGTAAGTAATTATTTGCATGGTTACATTAACTGTACAGGTAAATGACAGGAAGAGATACTTAAATAGCTAAATGTGTGTATGATATAATTTAGGGTAATAATAGTAATTCCCTTAAAATATAGGGTTTAATTACAGATAAATGCACGTATAGCACATTCGATATACTAAAAGCAATGAAAAAAAGACAACTGACAGGATACTAATATGCATTCCTGAGTGAATGACTACGTAAGTTCAGTCCAATAATTACTTACAATATTGCACGTGATATGATATAACAACTGTACATGAATATGTAGAGTGGGGAGAACAAGTATTTGATACACTGCCGATTTTGCAGGTTTTCCCACTTACAAAGCATGTAGAAGTCTGTAATTTTTATCATAGGTACTCTTCAACTGTGAGTGACAGAATCTCAAAAATCCAGAAAATCACATTGTATGATTTTTAAGTAATTAATTTGCATTTTATTGCATCGGGGCTGTCGCTGGGCAATACAGACTTTCAGCTCCCTACAAAGATTTTCTATTGGGTTCAGGTCTGGAGACTGGCTAGGCCACTCCAGGACCTTGAGATGCTTCTTACGGAGCCACTCCTTAGTTGCCCTGGCTGTGTGTTTCGGGTCGTTGTCATGCTGGAAGACCCAGCCACCACCCATCTTCAATGCTCTTAATGAGGGAAGGAGGTTGTTGGACAAGATCTCGCGATACATGGCCCCATCCATCCTCCCCTCAATACGGTGCAGTCGTCCTGTCCCCTTTGCAGAAAAGCATCCCCAAAGAATGATGTTTCCACCTCCATGCTTCACGGTTGGGATGGTGTTCTTGGGGTTGTACTCATCCTTCTTCTTCCTCCAAACACGGCGAGTGGAGTTCGGACCAAAAAGCTCTATTTTTGTCTCATCAGACCACATGACCTTCTCCCATTCCTCCTCTGGATCATCCAGATGGTCATTGGCAAACTTCAGACGGGCCTGGACATGCGCTGGCTTGAGCAGGGGGACCTTGCGTGCGCTGCAGGATTTTAATCCATGACGGCGTAGTGTGTTACTAATGGTTTTCTTTGAGACTGTGGTCCCAGCTCTCTTCAGGTCATTGACCAGGTCCTGCCGTGTAGTTCTGGGCTGATCCCTCACCTTCCTCATGATCATTGATGCCCCACGAGGTGAGATCTTGCATGGTGCCCCAGACCGAGGGAGATTGACCCTCATCTTGAACTTCTTCCATTTTCTAAAAATTGCGCCAACAGTTGTTGCCTTCTCACCAAGCTGCTTGCCTATTGTCCTGTAGCCCATCCCAGCCTTGTGCAGGTCTACAATTTTATCCCTAATGTCCTTACACAGCTCTCTGGTCTTGGCCATTGTGGAGAGGTTGGAGTCTGTTTGATTGAGTGTGTGGACAGGTGTCTTTTATACAGGTAACGAGTTCAAACAGGTGCAGTTAATACAGGTAATGAGTGGAGAACAGGAGGGCTTCTTAGAAACTAACTGTGAGGGCTTGGTTGTGGTAAGGCCTCTTACTCCCACCTAGGGGAGGAGAGAGGCACACAATCAAGTCCTCACACCCTAACTAGGGAGATTATGATCCCCAATCAGAGACAGCTGTCTAGCGTTGTCTCTGATTGGGGATAGTATTTAGGCTCCACACAATTCCACCTGTGTGTGGATCATTGTTTGTTCCTGCTTGTATGCACTGCCAGCAGCCCAGCAAGTAAGTCACTGTGTTTTGTTTGTAGTCTGTTTTTGTTTTCACTCTCCTTATTTTATTTTGAATGCTTCGTGAGAACATCTCATTTAAAATAAAAAGGATGACACTTCACCAGCACTCCGTATATCGTCCCTTAAATACTACGCACTGTGACACTAACAGGTCTGTGAGAGACGGAATTCTTACTGGTTGGTAGGTGATCAAATACTTATGTCATGCAATAAAATGCAAATTAATTATTTAAAAATTATACAATGTGATTTTCTGGATTTTTGTTTTAGATTCCGTCTCTCACGGTTGAAGTGTACCTATGATAAAAATTACAGACCTCTACATGCTTTGTAAGTGGGAAAACCTGCAAAATCGGCAGTGTATCAAATACTTGTTCTCCACACTGTATATACAGACCTGAATGAATAAATAAGTCCTGAGTGAATGAGTGATTACAGACCAGAGTTACTCACGGATGGATGCATAATTGTTAAACTAGGTCCTAACACCCCAACAGTTCCAGGTCTATGTTGCCGATGGCACGGCACCCCGGCGAGGCATTAAATAGTCTAATAGCTGCCGGCAGGAAGGACCTCCTGTAGCGCTCTCTGGCACACCATGGCACACCATGGTGGGATCAAGCTGTGACTGAAGGTGCTCCTCTGCGTCATAACCATGGCATGCAGAGGGTGGGTGACGTTGTCCATGATGGCCAGAAGTTTGGCCAGGATCCGTCACTCCGCCACCTCCTCTAGAGTGTCAAGGCTAATCCCCAGAACAGAGCTAGCCTTCATGATTTACCCGAGAAGCATCACTGGCCTTTATGTTGGAGCCCCAGCACACCACTGCAAAAAAGATGGCCACAAACTGGTAGAAGGTATGCAGTAGTTTACTGCACAGGTTGAAGGACCTGATCCTAATCAGAAAGTAGAGTCGGCTCTGGCCCTTTTTGTACAGAGCCCCGGTGTTACCATCCCATTCCAGCTTGTTGTCCATATGGACTCCCAGGAACTTGTATGACCCAACCATTTCCACATCCATCCCCTGTATAGGGACTGCAGACAGTTGGGCCTTGGTTCACCTGAAGTCCACCACCATCTCCTTTGTTTTGCTGATGTTGAGCTGAAGGTGGTTCTGCTCACACCACACCACAGTCATTGATTGTGCTCCTGTACTCCTCCTCCTACCCACCCCTGATGCACCATACAATTGCGGAGTCATCCGAGAACTTCTGTAGGTGTCATGTTTCAGAGTTATATCTGAAGTCCGAGGTGTAGAGAGTGAACAGGAAGGGGGACAGTACCGTTCCCTGGGGGGCCCCTGTGTGGCTCACTGCCAGTTCTGACACACAGCTCTGTAGTCGCACAAATTGTGGCCTACCGGTCAGGTAGTCCGTAACCCAGGAGACTAAGGGTGCTTCCACTTTCATCCTCTTCATCTTCTCACCCAGTAGCAGGAGCTGAATGGTGTTGAAGGCACTGGAGAAGTCAAAAAACATAACCCTCACAGTGCAACCTGCATTGTCCAGGTGAGAGTAGGCCCTCTGCAGAAGTTAGATGATTGCATCATCCACCCCGATGTTGCGCTGATATGCGAATGTACACAGTGATGTACACAACAGGGGTCTGAGGTGAGCAAGGACTAACCTTTCCAGGGTCTTCATGATGTGGGATGTTAGCGCTACAGGTCTGAAGTCATTCAGGACAGTGGGGTGCGCCTTCTTGTGCACTGGGACCAGGCAGGATGTTTTTCACAAGACAGGTGGGGAGGTGGTGGGAAGGGGGGTGTTGAGGATCAGTCCAGAGGAAGTAAGGGCGGAGGTGGGGAGGGGGTCGCTGATTGTCTCAACAGAGGTGTTGTGGGGGTGGGACAGCCGTAAGGATGTTATGCCAAAAAGTAGGTTGGTAGGAAAAGGCTGTATGTTTGTGCACATGGGAGTCAGTGATTTTTGTTTACTATAGGTTAATCAGACAATAAAAATGTGATGTGACAAATGTCCCACTGTTTTAATAATTTTGACAATAACTAGACTAAATCATTTGACAGTTTTATGTGGTAATAGTGCAGTGAAAATTTGCAAGCCCTCGCATAATATGCAGGACATTGTTGATTTTGCCAAATTTTGGGGCAATATATTCACAAAATCCTGGAGGGACTGCCTCTAGTACATCAGAGGGTAATTATTTTGGCTATATAAGGTATGAAGTGCCTAGGGGCCTAGGGATTGTTTTGTTTCTGGATGGGGCCTATGGGTGTTATTTTTCACCTTATAAAAAGGTTACTGGCACACAACTCGGACACCCATGCATACCCTACAAGACATGCCACCAGAGGTCTCTTCACAGTCCCCAAGTCCAGAACAGACTATGGGAGGTGCACAGTACTACATAGAGCCATTACTACTGTACATGGAACTCTATTCCAGATCAGGTGACTGATGCAAGCAGTAGAATCAGATTTTAAAAACAGCTCAAATACACCTTATGGAACAACGGGGACTGTGAAGAGACACACACAAAGGTACAGACACATGCATACATTGTGATATTGTTGTATGGTGGTATTAAACCTTTAGTATTGTAGATATGTAGTGGTGTAATAATGTTATATGATGTACTGTTTTATCTTTTGTTTTATATGTAATGCAAGTGCTTTAATATGTTTGGACCCCAGGAAGAGTAGCTGCTGCCAATCCCTAATAAATACAAATACTGGTGAAAGAAGAGTGGTCAAAGCCAAAGATCACCTTGATGAGGCATCATGTTTCACACACAGACAGAGCGACATTCACACAGTAGGTTACTGTCCCCATGGCAACCCCAGGCCGAGTTCACAAACACTTGACAAACACACGCTTCACAGTCACATAACCCCATCACATGCATGCACCCATTCAACCCTTACAGAACTGAAATATTGAGATGTCAAAACTAAAATGAACAAACAAAAAATACAAAGACAGGGATGCAACGTCAACAAAGATATAATAACTTTATTTCCTGTTTTCGAAGAAATGTGCCTTGCATCCTAAAAACTACCCAGTTTGCCCCTTGCCCCCTCCTTTGCCACAAACAAGCTGTTTCATATGTCTTACCTTCTATTAAAAGTGTTAATTCACAGTTAAATATGTGTGTTCCATCCAGACATTCCGCTCTACAAATAGTTGTTCCAGAATCACAAACAGAAGCGAGAGGCAAGTGAGAGTGTTGAGACCCTCCAAAAATAAACAGCAGTCAGAAGTTTGACAGGAGTTCTGCTGTGTTTATACATATACATATCTAACTCAGATATCAAACTCTAGCAATTAGCTGCTAATGCTAACTATAGCCCATCAGATATCACTCTAGCTATCGCCTTGTATAGCCAACTCTAACTAACACTAACTATGCCGCTATGCCTATATACAGTGCATTCAGTTACAGCCTTATTCTAAAATGTATTAAATATTTTTCTTCTCATCAATCTAGACACAATACCCCATAATGATAAAGCCAAAAAAAGGATTGTAAAATGTTTGCAAATGTATTAAAAATAAAAAACTGAAATATCATATTTACACAAGTATTCAGACCCTTTATACTCAGCATATTTGGCAGCGATTACAGCCTCGAGTCTTCTTAGGTATGAAGCTACAAGCTTGGCACACCTGTATTTGGGGAGTTTCTCCCATTATTCTCTGCAGATCCTCTCAAGTTCTGTCAAGTTGGATGGGTAGCGTCACTGCACATATATTTTCAGGTCTCTCCAGAGATGTTTGATTGGGTTCAATTCCGGGCTCTGGCTGGGCCAATCAAGGACATTCAGAGACTTGTCCCAAAGCCACTCCTGCATTGTCTTGGCTGTGTGCTTAGGGTCGTTGTCCTGTTGGAAGGTGAACCTTCACCCCAATCTGAGGTCCTGAGCACTCTGGAGCAGGTTTTCATCAAGGATGAAACTTTGCTCCGTTCATCTTTCCCTCGATCCTGACTTGTCTCCCAGTCCCTGCTGCTGAAAAACGTCCCCAAAGCATGATGCTGCCACCACCATGCTTCACCGTAGGGATGGTGCCAGGTTTCCTCCAGACGTGACGCTTGGCATTCAGGCCAAAGAGTTCAATCTTGGTTTCATCAGACCAGAGAATCTTGTTTCTCATGGTCTGAGAGTCCTTTAGGTGCCTTTTGGTGGAGTGCTGCAGAGATGGTTGTCCTTCTGGAAGGTTCTCACATCTCCACAGAGGAACTCTGGAGCTCTGTCAGAGTGACCATCGGGTTCTTGGTCACCTCCTTGACCAAGGCCCTTCTCCCCCGATTGCTCAGTTTGGCCAGGCAGCCAGCTCTAAGAAGAGTCTTGGTGGTTTCAAACTTCTTCCATGTATATTTAACCTTTATTTAACTAGGCAAGTCAGTTAAGAACAAATTATTATTTACAATGATGGCCTACACCGGCCAAACTCTGACGACGGTAGGCCAATTGTGTGCCGCCCTATGGGACTCCCAATCACGGCTGTTTGTGATACAGCCTGGATTTAACCCAGGGTGTCTGTAGTGACGCCTCTATCACCGAGATGCAGTGCCTTAGACTGCTGCCCCACTTGCGGTTTCCTTCCTCTCCGGCAACTGAGTTAGGGCGCCTGAGGGACCTTACAGATAATTGTATGTGTGGGGTACAGAGATGAAGTAGTCATTAAAAATGTTTTACCCATGAATTTGTTTAGGCTAGCCATAACAAATGGGTTAAATACTTATTGATTCAAGGCATTTCAGCTTTTCATTTCTTATTAATTTGTACACATTTCTAAAAACATAATTCTGAAGGCACTATACTGTATATCCCCTCAGATACCTAACTCTAGCTAATGCTAACTATATCCCCTCAGATACCTAATTCTGGCTAATGATAAATATATCCTTTCAGATATCTAATGTAACTCTAGCTAATATATTCTCAGATATCATACTCTGGCTTACGCTGACTATGTTCTCTCATATCTAACTTTGTCTAATGCCAATGTCAACTTTTTTAATATCCTGATTGTTCAAATTCTATTTTAGGCTAAATTATTAGATTTAGGATTTGGGGTTAGGGCTAAGGGTTAGGGAAAATAGGATTTTGAATGGGAATAAATGTGTGTGTAGGGGGGTTGGGTACAGGTGTAGGCAAAGAGACAAGATTCCATTGTCTCTGCATAATAGATTAATAAAGTTCTATTCATATGGCGGAATAAAGTTCCATTCTATTCTCACTCACCCTCCAGTCTCTGGTTCTCCTTCTCCATGCGCAGTAGCAGTATCTGCTGGTGGATCGCCGTCTTCCATAGGGCCCGGAAGTGCACCGCCGTCCTCTTGGGCCTCTCCCCAGTGAAGGGGTCTCCCAAGGTGGGCAGTAGGCTGGTCAGGGGGTCCAGACTTGGGTCGAAGGAGCGGGGGGAGAGGGGCAGCACCTCACAGTGGTCTGAGAGAAAACACATCCAAATACAAAAACTGAGACTACAGTCATTTTTAGGAAATTCTACAGTAGTTCTTCTTTTAAAGGTTTCGAGCTTATGCCGCGATCGTTAGTGGTAGATGGTGCCATTCTGTCATTGCACCACACTATCACAAGGGGGAGTTAGAACGCTGATCTATCGGTGGAGGTGTTAATCGAGGTGTTTTCAGTCAGTCTCTCTTCTCTGGCACTACTATTTTTTTTTATCTAATTCAATAATATATTTGTACCACTGTAGATGCTGTGTTTTTATTTACAGTAGTGTATTAAGTACAAGTTTTACATTTCTAACTCAAAACCTAATTTCTAACTCCAAGTATTTTTTCATCAACATCTTTATGCTTTCGTTAATAAAATAATGAGAAAAATACTCTTCTAAAATGCAGATGTTTATTTCAACTACGGTACATCTCAGCTACATAATAGTCTAACAATATTGCCTCCAGTAGATTCTCCGTTCCTCCTGAAAGCCCTAATCTGCTCACTTAAATTAATAGAGATAGATAGATAGATAGATAGATAGATAGATAGATAGATAGATAGATAGATAGATAGATAGATAGATAGATAGATAGATAGATAGGTACTATATTGATTGCGAGGGGAAATTTCTTTGTCAATTTTGCACTTCAATCGCACTCACTAAGTAGCCTAGGCCTACTCCCGACCGGTCACATTGTACATTGCCATATTTTCCTAATATTAAAACAGTCAAAAGAATTCCTGATTTTAATCGCTTAAGCCGACATCTTAACTAAAATGCTTGAATGTATTTAAAGACATGGATGACTTGTATGCTGTGTGGTGACATGCACAAATTAATGAATGATTGATTGATATACTGTATATTGAAGTAGGCCTGTATGCTAATAAGTATGTTACATTTAAACTGCTACTGTACAGTAAACAGGACTCTTAGGTCTACAGCTCCATGTCATCTCAAAGATGCCCTCTGGTTGTCAAACTCGCATTAATGGAAACACTTAAATAACGTGCCATAGAATTCTGCGGCACCCCGCAAGCTGTGCTGCAGTATGACGCAACTTTTAAAGGAAGAACCACTGAAATTTCGTGACCGCCACAGCGGTTAACAAAGAAATACGTATTCCTGTACGCTTAATTTAGAGTTATTAATGTAACTTTAGTTGTTCTACAAACGTTGGGCTATATGTTTTGATTTTTAATACATTGTAAGGCAGCATGATGCGACTAATGATGATTTGAAAAAAGTTGCTTGAAAGGCATGAGCTCTGCTTAGTTTTTTGCCCAGGCTGTACACACTACATCAGTTCACAATTGGACAAGCGCTTGATAATGCCTAGAATTTCACGGTGGCATCCCTTTTGTGTGGCCGTAATGCACCCTAAAAAAATACATGCCTTTTGCGGCCAGTGGCCGTAGTGCCCTTCTCCCAGAGTCCCAGTCTCTCCGAATCACCTCTGACTCACATGGCTCTCAATCACGTGATCGGGTCTTTCTCACAGGCTACAAGTGAAGACAGACACATCGGGGACGCAACTGCACGCATCCTTATCATATTCCGAGGTGCATATTGAAGACATCTGTCCACGTTTACTTTTTGTCCGCCAACAAGATGAGTAGGCCTAACAAACAGCTAAAGCACTAGCCTATGTCAATCCCATAGTAGAAAAGTCAACCTATTCTATTCTGTGCGAGAAATAAATATTCCAAACATAGTCTGGGACAGTTGTGGGATCTGATAGATCCCAAATTAATATGACCACTAGCATAAAAAAAACATGTTTTTACGCATTGTGGCTGACGCAACAGATCAGAACGTTGCTTAAAAATGTTGATAAACTAGTAGGCTATTTACATTTTAGTCATTTAGCAGACACTCCTATCCAGAGCGACTTAGTTAGTTAGTGCATACATGTTAACACTTTTTTTTTTCTTAGTACTTGTTCCCCGTGGGAATCGAACCGACAACCCTGGCGTTGCAAGGGACTATATACAGCGGGTGAAATAAGTATTGAACACGTCACCATTTTTCTCAGTAAATATATTTCCAAAGGTGCTATTGACATGACATTTTCACCAGTTGGTAACAACCCAAGTAATCCATACATACAAAGAAACCAAAACAAATAAGTTCAGAAATTAAGTAATGTGTAATAATATGAAATGACAAGTGATCTGATGAGTAATATTGTCACCCATCAGACTATTCTTGATTTAATCTTGTCTTTACATTTACTAAATAATATATGTGTGAAATTTGTTTTGATTTAGAATGGACCATTATCATGCACCTGTATCGGAGCAGTGGGGCAGTGGGGAAAAAATACATGTCATCTATGCACAACATTTTTTATATAACCTTTATTTAACTATGCAAGTCAGTTAAGAACAAATTCTTATTTACAATGACGGCCTACACCAGCCAAACTCGGACGACGCTGGGCCAATTGTGCGCCACCATAAGGGGCTCCCAATCAGGGCCGGTTGTGATACAGTCTGGATTCGATGTGTCCTTGAGCAATGCACTTAACTCTAATTTGCTCCAGGGCCTGACCCTGTAGGTAGGCCATCATTGTAAATAAGAATTTGTTCTTAACTGACTTGCCTTGTTAAATAAATAAAAATAAAGTCTGTAGTGACGCCTCTAGCACTGAGATGCAGTGTCCACTGCGCCACTTGGGAGCCATCACAAGTGTGTAATTTAACTCTAGGGCACCATGACTCAATATCCCAAGAAAGTCCTAAAAACGTCCTTGGGAACTAGAGAAAACCTCCAGGGGACCATGACACAACTTCCCTTAAAAATGGAGGACGCTTTTCCCTGTTGTAAAGTATAAGCAATGTATAAGCAATGTGCTTAATATTAGGAAAGTTGAGAAATAAATATAGTATGCCTAGCCTATAGAAAGCTGATGGGATCCTCCTCTTTTTAGTAGAGGCCTTCACTGTTTTCTTGCACAATTGCATAGCCTATAGAAATGTTGCGCAAAATGAGCTCATGAAGTGTTTGATTAGATGTTCTATTAAATTTGCATTGATGTCAAGAGTGATTAGAGGGACAATAGATTGCTGAGTACCAGGCAATTAGCAAGTTTGGTAGGCTACTAATGGCCAGAGCTTGGAGAAGCCTAATTACCGTGAATATCGGTCACGTGGACTTTGACTGCCTTCATGACTCGTGTAAAAAATCCTGAAAATCACATTGTATGATTCTTAAGTAATTAATTTGCATTTTATTGCATGACATAAGTATTTGATACATCAGAAAAGCAGAACTTAATATTTGGTACAGAAACCTTTGTTTGCAATTACAGAGATCATACGTTTCCTGTAGTTCTTGACCAGGTTTGCACACACTGCAGCAGGGATTTTGGCCCACTCCTCCATACAGATCCTTCAGGTTTCGGGGCTGTCGTTGGGCAATACGGACTTTCAGCTCCCTCCAAAGATTTTCTATTGGGTTCAGGTCTGGAGACTGGCTAGGCCACTCCAGGACCTTGAGATGCTTCTTACGGAGCCACTCCTTAGTTGCCCTGGCTGTGTGTTTCGGGTCGTTGTCATGCTGGAAGACACAGCCACGACCCATCTTCAATGCTCTTACTGAGGGAAGGAGGTTGTTGGCCAAGATCTCGCGATACATGGCCCCATCCATCCTCCCCTCAATACGGTGAAGTCGTCCTGTCCCCTTTGCAGAAAAGCATCCCCAAAGAATGATGTTTCCACCTCCATGCTTCACGGTTGGGATGTTCTTGGGGTTGTACTCATCCTTCTTCTTCCTCCAAACACGGCGAGTGGAGTTGAGACAAAAATAGAGCTTTTTGGTCTAATCAGACCACATGACCTTCTCCCATTCCTCCTCTGGATCATCCAGATGGTCATTGGCAAACTTCAGACGGGCCTGGACATGCGCTGGCTTGAGCAGGGGGACCTTGCGTGCGCTGCAGGATTTTAATCCATGACGGCGTAGTGTGTTACTAATGGTTTTCTTTGAGACTGTGGTCCCAGCTCTCTTCAGGTCATTGACCAGGTCCTGCCGTGTAGTTCTGGGCTGATCCCTCACCTTCCTCATGATCATTGATGCCCCACAAGGTGAGATCTTGCATGGTGCCCCAGACCGAGGGAGATTGACCGTCATCTTGAACTTCTTCCATTTTCTAATAATTGCGCCAACAGTTGTTGCCTTCTCACCAAGCTGCTTGCCTATTGTCCTGTAGCCCATCCTAGCCTTGTGCAGGTCTACAATTTTATCCCTGATGTCCTTACACAGCTCTCTGGCCTTGGCCATTGTGGAGAGGTTGGAGTCTGTTTGATTGAGTGTGTGGACAGGTGTCTTTTATACAGGTAATGAGTTCAAAAAGGTGCAGTTAATACAGGTAATGAGTGGAGAACAGAGGGCTTCTTAAAGAAAAACAGGTCGGTGAGAGCCGGAATTCTTACTGGTTGGTAGGTGATCAAATACTTATGTCATGCAATAAAATGCAAATTAATTCTTTAAAAATCATACAATGTGATTTTCTGGATTTTTGTTTTAGATTCTGTCTCTCACAGTTGAAGTGTACCTATGATAAAAATGACAGACCTCTACATGCTTTGTAAGTAGGAAAACCTGCAAAATCGGCAGTGTATCAAATACTTGTTCTCCCCACTGTACGTAGTTAGTTTGCCAAAAGTTCCCGGACGTCGTACTAAATTTGCCAAAATACAAAGTATACATGCAGTGGACACTATTTCTGTGCTTTTAGATCCCATAATGCAATTCTTCAGAAAATGGGCGTGGCCTCATAACTTGAAAATGGCGGAAAATATGCAACCGAAGTCCGACGAGAGCGGATACAAATTCATTGCTTTAACTAATTATGACAGGCAGTATATTAACTATCTGCTATCTAACTAACTACCCAACGTTTATTGACTTGATTATTCACATCATTCTTAGCTAAGTGGTATAGTTCTTTTGTGTTTCAATGGATATTGTTAATTCTGGGTATCTTCAGAGACCTCACGCAGAATAACTGATTAATTTACGAACGCTCAACACCCATTGAATATGGCCGGTGTCAGTAAACCGCTGCAAAAAAATAAATAATGAAATTGTTGCCAGCAGCACAGTTACAGTCACCAATGCTCTGGATAACATGAAAACAGCCTAACCAACTCTGCTAGGGCGAGTAAAATGGTCAGCGTGAGGTGTTCTCTCATTTGTGTTAGTTTGGGTGCTTGACTGCAACCCTACTCCTCGGCCAGAGTGTCCAGTGTGTGCTCTGAACGCTCCGAGAGCGAGATGCTCTTAATTACGAACAGATAATCTGACAACGCTCTGGATTTATGAACACCCACAGCGCACTCCAGAATGAATTTAAGAAACACACCCGAAATTGTAAAATGTTTAGCTAGTAATTTGTTATGCTAACAAGCCAGCAAGCATCAACTTCGGGTAGGCAGGCGAAGCTCTAGTACGCTCAACTGAAACGATACCGTTCATTTACAGTATACTAAAAATTCACTAATCGTATATAGCATGTAGTATACAGTATGTTAGTATGGGTATTCGAACACAGCTTTGAGAGGACACAAGAGTCCAAGGATATATATGCTAATCATCACAATGTCATCACAAATTCATTATACATTCCAACTTTGCTGACAATATTGCATGCTTATTGTAATTCTGTACTAAAAGTACTGTAAGTGGGAATGCATTATATTGGGTATTGTAATCTGATTATGCCGTTCTTAATTGCTCGATGGGAAGAAAAAAAAGTTGTACTGAATTTAGTTTAATTGAATTGTACCAGTATCTTATGGATGGTTTGGAATTACAAATCATCTGTGCTTGAGATGGGGAGCTACACCGGGGCTTCGGGAAAACAGTCGGTTTTTAGCTGCTACACTTTTGCCAGCGTGAGCTACTTTATCAAGTGTTCTTGGACGTGAGCCATGCATCAAATTCTTGAATATAGAATTAAACAACATTTTACACTGAGCAGCGCAAGCCTCTCTCGGAGCCATGTTGCTTTATGCCTAGGTTTCATTGAAATAATATAGCAGCGTCTCACACTACAGACGTTACTTGTCCAGTGTAGCAGGCCTGTTACGCACGCACACACACACGCACACACACACACGCACACACACACCTGAGTGCTGCATGGATGTGGGCTTGTTCATGGGCGAGGCGACCCGCAGGAAGATCTTCTGTCTCCAGGACACTTTGCGGGGGTTGAGGGGTGCACTCACACTGTCACTGCTGCATCCAGATATGGTCCTCTTCCTGCCCTCCCCATTACTTTGCGGTTGAGAGAGAGAAGGAGGGGAGAGAGAGAGATGAGTGGGTATGTGACATAAATACAAAGGCACATAAACAAACACCAACACACAGATAGTAGCATACACACGCAGTCACACACACACACACTCCTAATCTCAACTCTGAAACAGAGACTGGTAATCATCAGAATCTCTCGGTCTGTACTGCAGAAGAGTGTGTGATTAAACCACCAAGACAAACCAAAAAGGAACACTTCTCACAACAAACAAAACATTTATTGAATTTATTCACACGTAAATATTGATTAATAATTGAGTACAGTAGATCCCTTATTAGTAGATAAAACGAGAGCAAACTTCAAGAGACAGAGGCAGCCACTGTTACATGGATAATTTCCTTGGGAAAGAAGAAGTTGCGTTTGATGGGAGAGAGGAGAATAGGGGTAGGAAGCTGATGGATGTAATTCAAGACTATGGTTCCGTATGAAATGGCACCTTATTGGTCAAAAGTAGTGCAATATATAGCGAATAGGGTGCTATTTCGGAGACACCCTATGTTTCTCAATTGTTTCTCACACCAAAGGTTAAAGCCACATTCAGTAAGAAGTGCCTAACATCAAAGAGTGGGCCACAAACAAGATAAACTGTGTCTTTAAATGTAAAAGAAATGTAGACATGACTTGAAAATGTATTTGTACTGCAGTTAACACTAGACAATATATTTCAAAACAGGTAACCCTGGATCAGATGGCAACTGATACTCGGAATAACAAGATATTGTCTAGTTTCTGCTTACTTCACTGCTCAAGAGACCTGAGCAGAGAATTACAGGAAGTGGCCTCATAGAGCGAGGTCAGGGCTACGGGGACACCGTTTCTGAGACGGTGGCGGTGCCCCCACATCCTATAACAGTGTTGTATCATTTTGGGATGTGGTTCGATTTGAGATTGTAGATCCAGCTCTGGTTTCCATGTGGTCATGAAGTGAAAAATTCTTGAAAATATGGAGAGTGGTACTCAGTAATGTGTTGTATTGTATTTGGGCCACACATTACACTCTGTATTCAGGACAACAAGTTAATTGCTTTGCCACATTTTTTGCAGTATTACTTTAGTGACTTCAAAACAAATTGTTTTTGTCACATGCGCCAAATAAAACCGGTGCAGACCTTACTATGAAATGCTTACCTACAAGCCCTTTTGAAAAATAGCATTGCATTTGCTCAAACACAATTTTCTCCATCGGTTTACTAAGTACAGGCAGCAAACTGATTGGTCGGCTGTTAGAGCCGGCAAATGGTTCTTTAATATTTGTAGCTAGTGGAATTAGCTTACTTCCACACCTGTAGCAGAGTAGGGAGGTTATTATTTGTTGGAGAGGGATCTGAGGGAGGAGGGTTGGGGTTGGCTGCTCCATCTCTACGTCAGTGCTGGTGGAGAGCTGGTCCAGGATTTGTTCTTTAAACTCCACGAGTTGGGATAGGCGGTCTGTCATCTGGACCATGATGGAATTGGGCTCAGGTGATGATGTGGGCATTTCTTTGACTGTGTCCTCTTGTCTTTTTTCATTGGGGTGGAGCTTGCTTGTGATGTTGTAATGTGATCAGGGACTGGGAAATGTTCCCCTCTGCTTGAACCGTTACTGTCCCATTCAGATATATGTTTATTGTGAAGTACCGGAGGTTCATTCAACAAGGGAAATAGTTTGCAAACATTGGCTAACATGTTCCATTTGTCAAATCAAATCAAATTATATTTGTCACAGCCGAATACAACAGGTTTAGAACTTACACCTGTTTTGTGTTAGCCACGACAGTTTGCTAACGTTAGCTGTTTCTGGTCTAAACAAAAAAATTATAAAGTGCCCATTTAGACTTTCTACTATATTTAGTAGGAATAGCTAAGTCATTTAGAGTTTCAATATTGTCGCTAAAAAGCCACAGTAATCCTTACAAAAAGTAACTGTTTGATGTTTCACTGTAATATTTTGGAATGTTCATTCAAATCGTTCAACAAAAATTGTTACTCTGGCAACATATTTGCCGCAAACAGAAGCCTTGTTGAACTCACTTCTGATCTTATTTTCTTTCTTCTGGTCCTAAATTTGTTTCTTTTTGTTATGTATTCGTAGTGTTTACATAGGGCAGAGTGCTATGTTGTTGGGCAATTGGTAAAAAAAAACAGCAGGTTAGTTAATGTGACCTGGTATTGCAAATGCACAGTCACCAAATAATGTTTCTGTGCTCTCCCTTTGTTGCTTCTGTTTGTGGCATGTTTTGGAATGTTCTGATCTTCTGATTGGGGATAAACAAAGGGGTGTGGTGAGACTTCCACTATTGCTGAAGGATTTAGTTGCTACTACTCTTGCTATTGCTGATAGTTCCATTGTTACTGTTTTTGTTTGAATTGTTTTTGTTTTGAAATTGCCTGTTAAAAAAAATCAACATTACTAGGTGCAGATTTTCTGGTAACTAAGATGGCTTACTGAAGCCCCGTTTCCACAGGCACTTAAAATTAGGGCCAAATTCAAGCTGCCTCGAATGGAATTCTCAAATTCGAGCTAGGTTGAAGGAAATTCAGGCCAGCGCAGCTTAGACCAGCTTGATTAGAATTCGGGCTAGCTGGTGGTTACGATGCAACCACCAGCTAGCTGATCACTGCTGGATGCTGACACCACGTTTAGCTAGCTCATCTGGGATGGCAGTCTCTATGGGGGTGCCACAGGGTTCAATTCTCGGGCCGACTCTATTCTCTGTATATATCAATGATGTCGCTCTTGCTGCTGGTGACTCTCTGATCCAACTCTACGCAGACGACACCATTCTGTATACATCTGGCCCTTCATTAGACACTGTGTTAACAAACCTCCAAACGAGCTTCAATGCCATACAACACTCCTTCCGTGGCCTCCAACTACTCTTAAATGCTAGTAAAACTAAATGCATGCTCTTCAACCGATCTCTGCCGGCACCTGTCTGCCTGACTAGCATCACTATTCTGGACGGGTCTGACTTAGAATATGTGGACACCTACAAATACCTAGGTGTCTCGTTAGACAGTTCACTCTCCTTCTAGATTTTGCCTAGGGCGGTAGAACGTCCAGGGCCAACCCTGAGTAAGGGGTAACGTTAGTTACAGGATGGTGAGGGTGAATAAATTCTTCAACATCTTGCCAACACATATTGGCTACCTAGCAACATTACATCATTTCTATTTCCTGGAGGCAGTGGAAACTCAATTCGAGCTAGCCCACCAAGGCCAGCCTATCCCAACTAAAGTACACACGCACACACGCAGGCGCACACTCCTAATTGCCACACTGAGCCAGAGAAAAAAACGTATAGAGAATGCTAATCAACAGAATCTCTCTCTCTCTCTCTCTCTCTCTCTCTGTCTGTACTGCAGAAGGGTGTGTGATTAAACCATTAAGACAAACCTAAAAGGAACACTTTACAACAGAAAAAACAGACTGAAGACAGATTCACACAAATATTGATTAATAAAACAGAAATGAGTACATTAGATCCATAATTAGTACATAAAACAAGAGGCAGCCATTGTTACATGGATGTTTGGATAATTTCCTTGGGAAAGAAGAAGTTGCGTTTGATGGAAGAGAGAATAGGGATAGGAAGCTGATTGATCTATTCCAAAACTATGGCTCTGTCCAAAATGGCACCCTATTGTGCAAAAGTAGTGCAATATATAAAGAATGTAAACCGAAAACTAGTGTTTCAGTCAGTATTCTTCCGTTTGGAACCTAATGAATACACCCCAGGAACAAGCCTCCTAGAAAGAGTTTAGCATTTTCCCCACTAAAAGTTAGGATTGGGAGGCGGAGAAGCTGATCCTAGATCTGTACCTAGGGTCAACTTTATTCCATAGCCAGATGGTAACCACCTGAGACTACTGAAGCTGTGAACCTATCTTTACCTGGGTGGTGCTAGGTGTGCTAAGATCCAGTATCGCTACAATTAATTAACAGCTAATTAACTAGCCTTAGAAGAAAATATTCAGAAACAGAAAGTCTGAACTAAGGAATGCTTGTTTTCGTTTTCAGTTGCACAACATTTAGCTGCGGTGTGCCCTAATGAACTGCACCCAGGAGAGCAAAATGAAGGAGGTGCAAGGCAAAATAGCTGAGTTAAGCTGGGAATATATACACAGTTTTGGTTAAATATAGGACAGTGAAGATTAGCATCGACATGCATACAAAACAAGAGAAGGAGCATATCAGCGTCCCCCCTACTTTAGAAAAAAGTGGTAGAATCCATAAGTATTCACAAATGACACATTGGCAGCTGCATAAGAGTCAATACAATACTATATTTGCCCACTTTTCTTTTCAAAATTATTCCAAGCTCTGTGAAATTGGATGTTGATCATTGCTAGACAACAATTTTCAAGACAGATTCTCAGCCGATATGTCAAAACTGTAACTCGGCCATTCACTTAAAATTAACCTTACAAATAGCAGTGTTGGGCGATTTGGAAAGTCATATCAAATCAATCAACAATATAATAATAATCGTAGCAAAGGTGGTATGGGCTGAGAGTTGCTGAGGGGTGAGGTTATTGTTATGTGATTGCTGTATATAAAATTACTATGTTCTGTATGTAAAATGTACAGTATATGTAAAATGTACACTACCATTCAAAAGTTTCGGGTCACTTAGAAATGTCCTTGTTTTTGAAAGAAAAGCAATTTTTTTGTCCATTAAAATACCATAAAATTGAAATACAGTGTAGACATTGTTGCAAATGACTATTGCTGATGCTCCAGATACTCAACTAGTCTAAAGAAGGCCAGTTTAATTGCTTCTATAATCAGCACAACAGTTTTCAGCTGTGCTAACATAATTGCAAAAGGGTGTATATAAGGGTGTATATATAATAATAATAATTAATCAAATAAAACAAATTTAAAAATGTGGAAAAAGGGGTGTGAATTTTTTCTGAAGGCACTGTAGATATAGGCAGGGGTCGAAAAGCTGCGTGTTAGAAGATTTAGGTCGACGCAACAAATAACTGCTGCTGCCATCCCGCCGACAAAACATGCACAGGTAAAAGCTTTTCAGGAAAGTGGGAGCAGAGAAGGAGGAGGGGAGACTGAAGTTGGACTTGCTCTCCAAGATGCTGCGCGTTCTAAAGTAGGGCACGGGGCTGGGATGGTGTTAAAAATAAAGAAACCAAGGTTATTGTGGAATAAATGTGGTCTGGATGCAAAATGAATGTTCTTTAAAAAAAAACAACAGTCTTGTCATGGGCTGGAGCCGCTTACATGACATTATGATGTTGACTATGGTTGTAGGGTCTGTTATGTTGGTTGTCTTATTTTTTGGGGTTGTGAGTGTGAAAAAGAATGTTCATCAGTAGAAACTAGACCTGGTTGGCTCGTTTTAAAGGGAATCAAATCAAATACGATATGGCGGGAAAGCCAATCACATAATATGAAATTGAAGAATGTAAAATAGATGACATTGTTGATGTAGAGCAGATGACGGGTGCATAAATTATTTCTCAGTTAGTGACACACTCATTAGTGTAGATTTTTTTTTACAGTAAATACTCTGCTGTTTTATCGCGTGTGCAATGATGTCCAAGGGAAGAAAAACTGTGTTGGTTGTTTAAAGTAACTTCTTTGTTGTTGTAAAACGGATGTGGCAGTTTCACCATTACGGATTCCAGCTTAAAAACAAAACTTTCCATCAATATTTCAATATGAGCAGCTGCCAATGTGTCATTGCTACCACTAGCCCCTAAAGAACATATTCCACATTCAAGTATAATATGAGGTGCTATTTTATAAAAGGCCCAATGCCAATCTTATTTACATCACAAATAAAGCATGTTTCCTCATCACAAGATGCTGTATACACAACAGTTGACTAGGGCAAATCACCAGGATAGAATGAGAAGATTCTACATAAAGTAGATCTGCATCTACACACATAGAAATAGAATAGTCATTACCTGCCTAGTTAAATAAAGGTTAAATATATATATATTTTTAAACCTTTTTATATCTGTGCACAATGCTACAGTGCCTTCAGAAAGTATTCATACCCCTGGACTTATTCCACAACCTGAATACAAAAATGATGGGGTGGGGGTATTGAAAACTAAATACAGAAATCAAATTTACACAAGTATTCACACCACTTTGCTGACACTCTAAATTGAGCTCAGCTGCATCCAATTTCCTTCGATCATCCTTGAAATGTCACTACAACTTGATTGGAGTCCGCCTGTGGAGTCGGGGGGGCAGGTGGAAAATGGCAGAAATGGATGTAGAGCAAGATTTAAGCAGCGAGTCGAGTAAATGTAAATGTGGCGAAGACGAAGGTTCTGAATGGGCTAAAAAAATAGTGTTGAAAACTGGAACAAAAAGAAAATTGTCTAAGATTGAAGTGAAGGACACGTGTAAATGATAATGAATCGCTTTTTGTTGGGATGCGTTTATTAAACAAGGATGCATATGTGGGAAACCCTTTTGGAGAATCGAAAATGGTGAAGTATGCGATTGGTAAAGTGGAGTATGTCAGGAGTGGTCTTATTTTGATTAAATGTGTTTTTAATGAGCAGAGGACGATTGCAATAGGCCTTAAAAGAATCAGGACAACCAAAGTATCATGTTTTGAACTTCGGAATAGAGCACCCGTTAAAGGGGTGACGACGGATGTTCATGTAGAATCAATGAAGAGAATTCCTGGTGTGGTTGGTGCCCGGCGTCTGAACCGTTGGGTGAATGGGGAAAAAGAGGAAAGTCTGTCGGTATTGTTGTTTTTTGATGATGAGAAAATACCTACACATGTGAAACTTGGATATTTAAGATATGCAGTGAGAGCCTTCGTTCCCAAACCATTGCAGTGTACAAATTGTAATGGATTTGGTCATGTTTCAAGTGTGTGTAGACGAACAGAGTATAATGAAGAACAATGTGTAGAAGGACGAAGGTGTTGCAATTGTGGTGGGGATCATGATCCTGAGTTCATGGACTGCCCTGTAAGAGTGATGGAAATCAAGGTGGCAAAGGTTAGAGCGGTTAACAGAATCTCCTATGCGGAGGCAATTAAGAGAATTAAGAAAACAAGTGATTCTAGGGAAGATATGGTAGTGAATGCAAAATATAAGGTAGTGGATATAATACAGCCTGTTGTAAATGTTTGTTGCCAGAATAAAGACACCATGTGTGTTAAAAAGGTAGATTATGTTGCGTTCATTGCCACATTTATAAACTGTACAGCACGAGTCACAAAGAAATCGAAGAAACTGGACATTATTGTGGCTGCGGCTGAAGGTTTTTACTTCTGTAGATATACAAGGAGTACTGGCGACGGAAGATCCACCCTCTCAGGGTGGATCTGGTGGATCTGGCGACGGAAGATCCACCCTCTCAGGGATCCACCCTCTCAGGCAACGGAAGATCCACCCTCTTGAGCCCGTGTAGGGATCAGATAGGCTTTACTTATGTTTAACAGTTATTTTAGTAGTTTATTTGTTTTGGTTTGTTTTGGCAATGTAATATTTTTTATTAGGGTGGATTAAGTTAGTATCACTATTACATATGGATTTATTTATTTATTAAAAAATACTAAAAAAAAAACATTTGGTTGTTTCAAACCGTCCTGTTGGTGGCGCCAATACACCTTTTGGGTGTAGTACGCCAAAACATCCAAAGAAGAAGAAGTCCACCTGTGGCCAATTCAATTGTTTGAAGGTCCCACAGTTGACAATGCATGTCAGAGCAGAAACTATATCATGAAGTCCAAGGAACTTCTTCCGAGATAGAATTGTACCATATATCTGGGGAACGGTATAAAACAATTTCTAGAGCATTGAAAGTTTCCAAGAGCACAGTGGTCTCCATCATTGCGAAATTAAAAAAATATGGAACTACCCAGACTGCCCCTAGAGCTGGCCGTCTGGCCATACTGAGCAACAGGGCAAGAAGGACCTTGGTCAGGGAGGTGACCAAGAACCCAATGACCACTCTGACAGAACTACAGAGTTCCTTGGCTGAGATGGGAGAACCTGCCAGAAGGACAACAGTCTCTACAGCACTTAAACAATCTGGGCTTTATGGGACAATGGCCAGACAGAAGCCACTCCTGAGAAAAACGCACATGACAGCAGGCCTGGAGTTTGCAAAAAGGCATGTGAAAGACAGAGCAGAAGGCAAAACAATTATATGGTCTGATGAGACAAAAATGTAACCCTTTGGCCTGAATGCAAAGCGCTATGTCTGGAGAAAACCAGGTACAGCTCATCACCCGTCTAACACCATTCCTACCGTGAAGAATGGTGGTGGCAGCATCATGCTATGGGGATGCATTTCAGCAATAGGGACTGAGAGACTGGTAAGGATCGAGGGGAACATTTATTGAGCCAAATACAGGCAGAGTGCGAACGACCTTAGACTGTGGCGAAGATTTACATTCCAACAGGATGACCCCAGACATACAGCCAAAGCAACGCTGGAATGGCTTCAGAACAATGTTAAAGTCCTTGAGTGGCAAGCCAAAGCCCAGAATTGAATCCCATTGAAAATCTGAGACTTGATGATTGCAGTTAACTGCTGCTCCCCATCTAACTTAACAGAGCTTGAGAAACTCCGTAAGAGGAATCTGAGAAAATCCCAAAATGCAGATGTGCAAAGCTGATATAGACATACCCAAAATGACTCAAAGCTGTAATTGGCACCAAAGGTGCTTCTACAAAGTATTGACTCAGCGGTGTGAATATTTATGTAAATTAGATATGTCTGTATTTCATCTTCATTACATTTAAAACATTTCTAAAAACCTGTTTGTCATTATGGGGTATTATGTGTAGACAGAGAAATATACATTCAGAATTCAGGATAGAACTGAATAGAACCAAACTAAACAATTTGTGTCGGGGTCCATTTCACTCTTGTGAAATAATCTCAGACTCATCCACCTTTATCTCAGTCTAGTCACATGGGAAGGAAGTGACATAGGGATAACAGGAAGTGAACTGTGTTTACCTGCTCTGCAGTAGTTCAGGGTTGACAGACTGCTGCCTGCGGAGCAGGGCCTTGCTGTGGGTACCAGTGCCCCCCTGCTGGACTCCCTGGGTAGGCGTGTCGTTGAACGAGATGCGCTTCTTCACGGGCAGGTGGCTGAAGGTGTGAGCACGCCGCCGGAACTGGAGGGCATCCGGGTCGTCGTCAGGGAAACCAGGGGGCGTGCCTGGCGGGGAGTCGCCGGGAGAGTCGTCTGCCTGGACGGGACAGAGTAATGAAGATGAGGATGATGAAGAGAATGATAACTTGCAACGAGACCATTAATAAACTTCCTGACCCCATACTTTCTGTTGCATAAACCAGGTCCCAGACTTGTTTTTGCTGTATAGCCAACTCCTATTGTCTTTGGCGTGCAGGAGTTGGCTATACAGCAAAAACAGATCTGAGACCAGAATAGTGTTGCATGGGGTGGACTCTTTAGACCAAATTACACTCTAGGATAGAAATCAAACACAGCTAGAATGCAAAACTTGCTGCTATGATACATAACAAGTCCTAAAATCCAATCCAAACTAAAATACTTAAGCAATTACTAGCAATACAACTTCCACACTTACCTACTACTAGCAAGTGTCCTCACACACTCAATACGGTATGACTCCACAGGTTCGACTCCACACACTCCAACTCTCTTAGTCCTACTCCCTGTGCCTCCCCATTCTGCTGCACTCATCTATTGTACTCTAATAGGCTGCACCCTGTGACTCACTGCATCACACTACGGGAGGGGAAGCCCTACACAGCTCTGTTCCAAACCAAACCCTCCATCCCTACCCTTACACCATCACTGACTCCCTCTGGCACATCTGACATGTAAGAAAAATGCAAGGCTACCTTGAAAAAGATACCTTGGCCTCAATTGGTCTCCCTTGCCTAAATTAAGGTTAAATCAATGCTGGTACAGTAACTCCACGTAGCTTGCAGAAGAGTTGGGGGTGGAATTATTCCTGTGTTCCTCAAACCTAGTAAGTCCGTTCAGCTCTGCGAAAGACCAACAACGGCTTTGGGATAAGACTCAGAGGTACGTTTATTTGGTTTGGGACTATGCCCGTTTCACATTGTGAAGAGGATAGCATAGGCCCCTCCAGTTCCAGTGTTGGAGGGCCTGTTTACAAGGAAGTGTCAAGGAAGTATTGAGGCATTGCTCAGCAGACACAGTGCTGGACACATCCTGTCTCTGTTTCCTGCCCTGGCCTCTGTATCCGGAGTCTGTCCTCAGATCATAGTAGAGGCCTTACTCAGCTCAAAACACAGGGCCAGGGGGTAACACACCACACAGAGACATACATAGATACAGACACAAAGACAGACAAAAACTTGGACACAAAAAAGCATGCACGCACGCACACGTACACACAGACTCCCAGAGACAAACACGCACAAACACACATGCGCACACAGTCAGCTGTGGGAAAAGGCAACTAAGGTGAATAGAATAACACATCTGACACCTTCCTTGATTTTGGAGAGATGTATTTTCCTCATAAAGAGTAAGAATATTTTATTACATTTTTTTATATGACCGGATAATGAGTGAAAGCCTGGTAGATCGAGGGAGGTGGGGAGGTATTGTTGTTGAGTAATACTGTATTTCTATGTTCTAGGTTGTTGTGACTGTGAGCGAAGGTGGTAACCTTGAATACTAGGTGTAGGTGCTTGTGATTTACATCTTGTGATGTTTTTACAGGAGAAAGCAAACTCACTCACACTCCTGGGGCATGTGAGGTCTGATACATGTGTGTGTGTGTGTGTGTGTGTGTGTGTGTGTGTGTGTGTGTGTGTGTGGTCCTACTATGATTTAAAGCAGAGATCATCAACTAGATTCAGCCTCGGGCCAATTATTTATTGAGCGGATGGTCAGGGGGCCAGAACATAATTACAAATAATTTCTAGATTGCAAATGGACCGCAAGAAGCCCAAACATATATAATATTTGACTAAAACATAATAATTTCAAACCTTGCTTACATTAGTATATGATCACATATATCTCTCTATTATAGTTTGGAACAGATTTCCAAAATTAAAATCCGTCTTTAACCACCCCCCACCCCCCCCCAAAAAAAGTGGGGACCAAATAAAATTGCATCGCTGTGACACTAGAGTGGACCACTCCGCCATCAAACAACTGGCCAGGCTACGTTAGACAATAAAATGCAGGAAAACCTGGGAATATTCATGTGTCAAGACACACTGTGTGAGAAGGGAACCATGTCGGGGGCCAGAATCAGGGGTGCAACTTTGGTCGGATAAACACTCCAAAACAGCTTACCCGACCGCTCAGAGGCGTCCACATGGTCGTAAAGCACACCATTGCCTCGTTTTGCATCACATTCCAATGATAAAACTGGGGGGGGGACAAAAATGTCCCCGTCCCCAGTGAAAGTTGCGTCCCTGGCAAGAATACAGGTCAGGGATTTTTCTGCGGGCGGGCCCCCTAAGCGTTTTTTTGGGTCGCCTAAATCCAAACAGTGTAAAAAAATACAGTATACATTAGGATAGGAAACCTCTAAGTGTAAACTTAAATATGTAGAAAAGATAATGGACCTTTGAGAACAAAGAAATTTAAGTTAGACATCCAAGGAGACAAATTCCCAAAAACTATTTTTTTGTATTAATTTTGGTATTATGTTGGAGCAAAACAACTAGCTTTAAAACTGCACAATTTACTCTCAGCTCCATTGCAGAATATTTAGAATCGTATGAAATTAGCTTTAAAACTGCAACATTTTCTCTCACCTCCTTGGCAAAATCTGTAGAAGTTTTGTTATTTAGCAGACGCTCTTATCCAGAGTGACTTACAGTTAGTGAATTCATCTTAAAATAGCAGGCATAGTAAGTACACTTTTCCTCAATAAAGTAACTATCAGCAAAGTCAGATCTAGAAAACAAACAAACAAAAAAAGGCCAGCTTCATGGAGAAATGTGTAGAATTGCAGGAAATTGAGGGGGTGGAAGAGAGAGAGGAGGGGGGAAAGAAAGATAGAAAGAGGAAGAGAGAGAGAGATGACTTTCACACTCCATATGGAATACTCACTCTCTCAAAGCTCCCCCCCATGCTTCCCATGCTTCCCAAGCGACCTCTCATCTGGTTGGCGCCCTGAGGAGACAAGAGAGACATATCGTTGATGTAAATGTGTGAACTTTTTGTGAGCCGCACGTTACATAACTGAACCTGATTTCAAACAGGTTCAATATTTTGCTAATGTGGAATATAAAAACCTGTCACTGAGACTAGCAGTTGATAAGTGAGTTTTCACATAAATTGGACAATTTCAAAATTACACTTGAGCCCTCGAACCAAATCTAAGAACATTACGAAGAAAACCTAGATAATTCAAATAATAAAATAATTAAAATATGATACGATTTTGTTTAGGGTGTGGAAAGTCAACTGGCAGATCTAGCAGTGAAGATATAGTACTGTATTGTATTATATTTAACTTGTGACATGTCTTGTGGGGTATGCATGGGTGTCCGAGCTGTGCGCAAGTAGTTCAAACAGACAGCTCGGTGCACTCAACATGTCAATACTTCTCATAAATACAAGTAGTGATGAAGTCAATCTCTCCTCCACTTTGAGCCAGAGATTGATATGCATATTATTAATGTTAGCTCTCTGTGTACATCCAAGGGCAGCCGTGCTGCCCTGTTCTGAACCAATTGCATTTTTCCTAAGTCCCTTTTTGTAGCAACTGACCACACGACTGAACAGTAGTCCAGGTGCGACAAACCTAGGGCCTGTAGGACCTGCCTTGTTGATAGTGACGTCAAGAAGGAAATAAGGTATGGACAGACTTCTCCTCATCTTAGCTACTGTTGTATCAATATGTTTTGACCATGACAGTTCAACCTCAACTTGGTCAACTTCCACATTATTTATTACAACATTTAGTTGAGGTATAGGGTTTAGTGAATGATTTGTCCAAAATACAATGCTTTTAGTTGCAAAAATATTTAGGCCTAACTTATTCCTTGCCACCCACTCTGCAACTAAGTGCAACTCTTTGTTAAGTGTTTCAGTGTTAGTGTTGAGTCATCCGCATACATAGACACACTGGCTTTACTCAATGGCATTAGTAAAGATTTAAAAAAGCAATGGGCTTAGACAGCTGCCCTGGGGAATTCCTGCTTCTACCTGCATTACAGTATGTTGGAGAGGCTTCCATTAAAGAACACCCCCTGTGTTCTGTTAGACAGGTAACTCTATATCCACAATAATTCAGGGGATGTAAAGCCATAACAAATACGTTTTTCCGGCAGCAGATTATGATCAATAAAGTCAAAAGCTACACTGAAATCTAACAAAACAGATCCCACAATCTTTTTAGTATCAATTTCTCTCAGCCAATCAGTCATTTGTATAAGTGTCGTACATGTTTAATGCCCTTTCCTATAAGTGTGCTGAAATTCTGTTGTTAATTTGTTTACTGTGAAATTGCATTTTATTTGGTCAAACACCATTTTATTCAAAAGTTTACTAAGGGTTGGTAACAGGCTTATTGGTCGGCTGTTTGAGACAGTAAAAGGTGCTTTGCTATTCTTAGGTAGCGGAATGACCTTTGCTTCCCTCCAGGCCTGAGGGCACACACTTACCTGTAGGCTTAGATTGAGGAGATGGCAAATAGGAGTGGCAATATCATCCGCTATCATCCTCAGTAATTTTCCATCCAAGTTGTTAGACCCAGATGGCTTGTCATTGATGATGAACAACAATAATTGTTCACCTCTTTATGGAATTCACAATTACAATGCTAGTCTTTCATAATTTGGTCAGTTATGCAAGGATGTTAAGGTTCAGAATTTGTTGTTGGCATGTCATGCCTATGTTTGCTAACCTTGCCAATGAAACAGTCATTAAAGTAGTTGGCCATTTCAGTGGGTTTTGTGATGAATGAGCCATTTGATTCAATGAATTATGGAGCCAAGTTAGTATTTTTGCCCAAAAATTCATTTAAGGGGCTCCAAAGCTTTTCACTATCATTCTTTATATTAATTATATTTTTTTCATAGTACAGGTTATTTTTATTTTTGTTCAGTTTAGTCACTGTCACACCCTGATCTGTTTCACCTGTCCTTGTGTTTGTCTCCACACCCCTCCAGGTGTGGCCCATCTTCCTCATTATCCCCTGTGTATTTATACCTGTGTTCTCTGTTTGTCTGTTGCCAGTTCGTTTTGCTTTGTCAAGCCTACCAGCATTTTCCCCTGCTCCTGTCTTTTCTATAGTCCCTCCTGTCTTTTCTATAGTCTTTCCCGGTTTTGACCATTCTGCCTGCCCTGACCCTGCCTGCCATCCGGTACCTTGCTATGCTACTCTGGATTACTGACCTCTGACCTGTCCTTTTGTTTGGCCCTGTGCTAGTAATAAACATTTGTTACTTCGACATTGTCTGGGTCTTACCTGAAACGTGATAGTCACACATAATTTTCAATGGCCAGTTTTATGACTTTAACAGCCAGACCTTGCAGAAACTCTCCATTTGGCTTTTACTATGAGAAGGGAAAGAATCTCCCTGTAACAAAGGGATTTCTTCCCACAAAAACTTCAACATCCAAAAGTGGATAATGAAAAAATATTTCTAACATAAAGAATGTGGGAACTTAAAGAACAATCCTGTCACATTGTTAATTATTTTGTGATGTCATTAAATATGGTATAACAACATAACTGTATCTCTGAGGGTGTACACATTCTAGTTGTGAGGTTTGCCTCTAAATGTTGTATAAAATGTATGATTTAGTATGATAATACTTTTGTGAAGACAGCAATGTGATTTGAGCATTGTAAATGAGATAATTGTTTTCCATATAAACCTATGCTTAGTCAGTGGCCACGTCCAAGTGAACCCAGACATTGACGAAACGCCCCCTTTTCTACCCGAGTATAATACCCTGCATAACAAAATTTACATCAGATCAGACAGCGTGGAGCGGTGGCTACACGGCTGAAAATTGTGAAATTCTGAAACTATCGATCTCTACACAAGAGATCAACACACTCCTCACTAGACCGTAGCTTTTATCAGTCTGCAGCTGGAATGTGCTGTCGCCTAGAACTTTGACTAAAGACACAAGAATGATCAACTCTACAGACAACCGCTGAAGTATCTCTTCTAACAACCACTACGACCAAAGAAGCTCTAGAAAGGACATTGTGAAATCTGGTGAACAAACCAAATTCTTACAACCACCACGATCAAGGACAGCTACGCGTAAATATGTATTCTATTTCTTATCCGAATGAGCGGTTATTAGGGTGGTAAGTATTTGTATTTACTTGAGCGTAGATTACAAATGATAGTTGAATTCCTTTGTCTCTCCCTTTCCCCCTCTTACTGAATCCTCCATTTTGTTATAACCAAACTGTCATGCTTTGTTAGTCCACTAGGGACTGCATTCATTGTATTATGTTAGTGTATGTTTATGTATTCTGTGATTATTTAGTTAGTAAATAAATAATAAAGCCAATTTGTGTATTTCTGATTCATCAATGAAGTTAGGGTTCATGCAGATATCAAGAAAATATGATGTTCAGAATGAGACTGATGAGGTAATAATACATTGATATGTGACTGTTATCGATAGATATGATATGAAGAGTTTAATTGGGGAGATAGTGCTCTGTTCCTGTGGTGCCCCAACTTCCTAATGAGTTAATTGATACTTGATTCATTTAATAATGTAATCGATTAAACATAGTTAATTGATTTGATAAAATAACAGTCATCGCATTAATGAAAAAACAAGTCTCTTCTCAGAGCTGGCCGTCCGGGCCAAACAGCAATCGGGGGAGAAGGGCCTCGGTCAGGGAGGTGACCAAGAACCCGATGGTCACTTTGACAGAGCTCCAGAGTTCCTCTGTGGAGATGGGAGAACCTTCCAGAAGGACAACCATCTCTTTAGCACTCCACCAATCAGGCCTTTATGGTAGAGTGGCCAGACGGAAGGCACTCCTCAGTAAAAAGAAAATGACAGCCCACATAAACGACTCTCAGATCATGAGAAACAAGATTCTCTGGTCTGATGAATCCAAGATTGAACTCTTGGCCTGAATGCCAAGCGTCATGTCTGGAGAAAACCTGGCACCATCGCTACGGTGAAGCATGGTGGAGGCAGCATCATGCTGTGGGGATTTTCTTCAGCGGCAGGGACTGGGAGAGGGAAAGATGAACGGAGCAAAGTACTGAGAGATCCTTGATGAAAACCTGCTCCAGAGTGCTCAGGACTTCAGACTGGGGTGAATGTTCACCTTCCAAAAGGACATTGACCTTAAGCACACAGCCAAGACAACACAGGAGTGGCTTCGGGACAAGCCTCTGAATATCCTTGAGTGGCCCAGCCAGAGTCCGGACTTGAACCCGTCAAACATCTCTGGAGAGACCTGAAAATTGCTGTGCAGCTACCCATCCAACCTGACAGAGGATCTGCAGAGAAGAATGGGAGAAACTCCCCAAATAAAGGTGTGCCAAGCTTGTAGCATCATACCCAAGAAGTCTTGAGGCAGTAATCACTGCCAAAGGTGCTTCAACAAAGTACTGCGTAAAGGTTCTGAATACTTATGTAAAGTAGTATTTTAGCCAAATGTGTAATGCCAGTAGCCTTCTGAATCTTTCAGAGCCTCAGCACAGTGATGGTACCTTGGATTGAAATAATTGGCTGCTTTTTGGAATATTTCAGAGCTACGATCAATTCTTTAAAATACATTTTCAGAAGTTCTGAGCTAGCCCTCCTAATGTCGTTTGACCCCACATGGACTAGTAGATTGGGATCTACTGGCTGAATATTCACTGCCTATTGTTTACTTACAGTGGGGAGAACAAGTATTTGATACACTTCCGATTGTGCAGGTTTTCCCACTTACAAAGCATGTAGAAGTCTGTAATTTTTATCATAGGTACTCTTCAACTGTGAGTGACGGAATCTAAAACAAAAATCCAGAAAATCACATTGTATGATTTTGCATTTTATTGCATGACATAAGTATTTGATACATCAGAAAAGCAGAACTTAATATTTGGTACAGAAACCTTTGTCTGCAATTACAGAGATCATACGTTTCCTGTAGTTCTTGACCAGGTTTGCACACACTGCAGCAGGGATTTTGGCCCACTCCTCCATACAGATCCTTCAGGTTTCGGGGCTGTCGCTGGGCAATACAGACTTTCAGCTCCCTCCAAAGATTTTCTATTGGGTTCAGGTCTGGAGACTGGCTACGCCACTCCAGGACCTTGAGATGCTTCTTACGGAGCCACTCCTTAGTTGCCCTGGCTGTGAGTTTCGGGTCGTTGTCATAATGGAAGACCCAGCCACGACCCATCTTCAATGCTCTTACTGAGGGAAGGAGGTTGTTGGCCAAGATCTCGCGATACATGGCCCCATCCATCCTCCCCTCAATACGGTGCAGTCATCCTGTCCCCTTTGCAGAAAGGCATCCCCAAAGAATGATGTTTCCACCTCCATGCTTCACGGTTGGGATGGTGTTCTTGGGGTTGTACTCATCCTTCTTCTTCCTCCAAACACGGCGAGTGGAGTTTAGACCAAAAAGCTCTATTTTTGTCTTATCAGACCACATGACCTTCTCCCATTCCTCCTCTGGATCATCCAGATGGTCATTGGCAAACTTCAGACGGGCCTGGACATGCGCTGGCTTGAGCAGGGGGACCTTGCGTGCGCTGCAGGATTTTAATCCATGACGGCGTAGTGTGTTACTAATGGTTTTCTTTGAGACTGTGGTCCCAGCTCTCTTCAGGTCATTGACCAGGTCCTGCCGTGTAGTTCTGGGCTGATCCCTCACCTTCCTCATGATCATTGATGCCCCACGAGGTGAGATCTTGCATGGTGCCCCAGACCGAGGGAGATTGACCGTCATCTTGAACTTCTTCCATTTTCTAATAATTGCGCCAACAGTTGTTGCCTTCTCACCAAGCTGCTTGCCTATTGTCCTGTAGCCCATCCCAGCCTTGTGCAGGTCTACAATTTTATCCCTGATGTCCTTACACAGCTCTCTGGTCTTGGCCATTGTGGAGAGGTTGGAGTCTGTTTGATTGAGTGTGTGGACAGGTAACGAGTTCAAACAGGTGCAGTTAATACAGGTAATGAGTGGAGAACAGGAGGGCTTCTTAAAGAAAAACTAACAGGTCTGTGAGAGCCGGAATTCTTACTGGTTGGTAGGTGATCAAATACTTATGTCATGCAATAAAATGCAAATTAATTATTTAAAAATCATACAATGTGATTTTCTGGATTTTTGTTTTAGATTCCATCTCTCACAGTTGAAGTGTACCTATGATAAAAATTACAGACCTCTACATGCTTTGTAAGTAGCAAAACCTGCAAAATCGGCAGTGTATCAAATACTTGTTCTCCCCACTGTATATACAGTGTATTCGGAAAGTATTCAGACCCCTGGATTTTTTCCCTCCCAAAATAAACAGCAGTCAGAAACGACAGCTTGACAGGAGTTCTGGAGTTTTTATACATATTTGATTATTTGACCCTGCTGGTCATCTATGAACGTTTGAACATCTTGGAGAAAGATCTGTCCTTAATGGCCATGTATTGTTATAATCTCCACCTGGCACAGCCTCTCTAGGTTTCTTCCTAGGTTTTTGACTTTCTAGTGTGTTTTTCCTAGCCACTGTGCTTCTACATCTGCTTTGCTTGCTGTTTGGGGTTTTAGGCTGGGTTTCTGTATAGCACTTTGTGACATCGGCTGATGTAAAAAGGGCTTTATAAATACATTTTATTGATTGATTGACGTGATGCTTGGTATTCAGGCCAAAGAGTTCAATCTTGGTTTCATCAGACCAGAGAATCTTGTTTCTCATGGTCTGAGAGTCCTTTAGGTGCCTTTTGGCAAACTCCAAGTGGGCTGTCATGTGCCTTTTAATGAGGAGTGGCTTCCATCTGGTCACTCTACCATAAAGGCCTGATTGGTGGAGTGATACAGAGATGGTTGTCCTTCTGGAAGGTTTTCCCATCTCCACAGAGGAACTATGGAGCTCTGTCAGAGTCACCCTGACCAAGGCCCTTCTGCCCCGATTGCTCAGTTTGGTTGGGTGGCCAGCTCTAAGAAGAGTCTTGGTGCTTCCAAACTTCTTCCATTTAAGATTGATGGAGACTGTGGACCTTCAATGCTGCAGACATTTTTTGGTACCCTTCCCCAGATCTGTGCCTCGACACAATCCTGTCTCGGAGCTGTACAGACAATTCCTTCAACCTCATGGCTTGGTTTTTGCTCTGACATGCACTGTCAACTGTGGGACCTTATATAGACAGGTGTTTGCTTTTCCAAATCATGTCCAATCAATTGAATTTACCACAGGAGGACTCTAATCAAGTTGTAGAAACATCTTAAGGATGATCAATGGAAACAGGATACACCTGAGCACAATTTTGAGTCTTATTTAAGAATAAGGCAGTAATGTAACAAAATGTGGGTACTTTCCGAATTCACTGTATTCTAAGGATATTTCTTTACAATAGTAACAGATGGCAGCAAAGGTCTCAGATTCAAAATGACAAGAGACAGGGACAGAGGGAGATATTTGGAACCCTTGAGAAGATATTCTCTAGGAATTTGATCAGAGACAGAAAAAGACAGAAAGAGAAGGGAGGGAAGGAGCGGAGAGAGAGAAAGAGACCAGCTGATAGATAAAAAGCGAGAAAGACAGAGACAGTGAGGGAGACGGAGAGAAAGACAGACATAGAGATAGAGAACAATAAATAGAAACCTAAAGAGTGAAAGACAGAGACAGACATCATGGTAGTACCCGTGAAAAGATGTTCTCCAGTGAGCTGGTCAGAGAGCTCTTGGCCTTGTTCTTCAGGATATCCAGTTTGAAGCGGCCGCCCGTAGCCGCTGTGCTGTCCGCTGGTGCTGTCGTGGTGTTGGGAGTATTCTGGTACACACAGAAAAAGGTCAAAGGTCAGAGGTTATACCACTGTCAAAACCACTACAACCTGGTTCTATTTGGGCCAACAATGTTGTTTAAATGCGGAAACAATACGGTTTCAAGACTAATGCCATATAACATAGAAAATAAAGTGTACAAACAATTTCTTAACAAAATTAATTATAGTCCAAACCTGTACGATTCTGTGTATAACACAGAACTTTTGCATATAGTTACAAAAAACTTTCAGTAACACTTTATAATACTGTTCAGTATAAACCATTTATAAGGCATTCATAATATGTTTCATATAGGTCCATATAAACCATTTACTCATCACCAGTGAAGTATTTTTGCAGTCCCTAATCCAAAGTGATTGCTATTTATACTTTATAAATACTTTATAAATGTTGAGTGACCACTGGCATGTATTTATTTAACCTTTATTTAAGCAGGGAGTCATGCTGAAACCATAATCTACTTGCAGATGAGCCCTGCATGAACACATCAATAAACAACAAATACACTATACAGAGCCTATCTACAGTATATACACATCAATTACACAATGCACAATGCAAACACAAAACACGAAAAGCTAAATATAATCTTATGAAACAAACACATTCTTCAGTAAAAAGGCCCTCTAACATGAATTGCCCTAGAGCAGTGGTCACCAACCGGTCGATCTCCAAGGCATTCCTAGCCGATCGCCAAACATTTCTGTAAAAAACCCAATGATAAAGCCTTGTGTTCCTATTTCTTTTAATCGTCGCGGGCTGTTGGCGGAGGTGCACCCGACTCAGCTGCCCTGCGTGCCGGGTAGGCAAACTGTTGCCATTTGGAAACATTTCATGTGTCTGAAAGTATAAACTCTGCCTTCCCGGCGGCCCCGGAGAGAAAAATCAAGGGCACTATAGGCCTTCCGCTGGCCAATCGGATGGCACAGATTACCATGTCTGCAGCAACGTTACAGGCATAAAAGAAAGCTACAGCAAAGTTGATACTGTGAGATTTCAAAATGTTTAAAACCCTGACTAGAGAGAGACTGTCAACGAATACAGCAAAGAGCTAGAGCTGCTGTTTGTATGAGTGAGTTCATGTTTAGGTTTTTACTCAGCACTGTCAACACTTTGTATTCAACAAATGCGTGTTCTTCCTATTTCCATTTAGCGCTACAAGAAGCACTGCAGCAGTAATGATTGAGTAGGACAGTGTATAATATTTCACTTTCTCTGTTCATAGGAGTAACAACATGAATTTGTGCATGAGGCAGAAATAATGCGGTGCGACTCAAGTTTTGCCATCAGCTGGAAGACAGTGTCCCTTTTTGGTCAGTGTCAGTGGAGGAAAGGGAGCAGAGGGATGTTGAGAGGCGGACCCTCAGTTTGCTGCTCTCTCCCTCCGCTGAGACTGACCATCAGATGCATGTACCAAATAGCAAATAATTTAAATGTAAAGTCGCTCAGCTGTGCCTTGCAAATAATACAACAACGGATCTATTACCGGTAAAGCCTACCTCAAATTGTTAAATATCATTTTAAAAGATGGCCCAAACAACAATGCATTGGCAGGGCAATATGAGGCGACAATTTATTGGGTCTATAGCTTACTGCACAGTACTGCTTTTTTGCATATGCTTACGTTTTTTAAGTCATGTTAAAAAAAAGAATCAGAGCAGTAGATCTCGGTTTGCATTTTGACTCAGAAAGTGATCTTGACTCAGAAAAGGTTGGTGACCGCTGCCCTAGAGGCACCTACTCCACAAACTATAAGGACTTTTGGAGATCATTCCACAAGGAGCAAAAAAAAGACTAAAAGCAGATTTACTTAACTCGATGGAGATTGAAGGGATCTCCAGACTTAGCCATCCCTGAGTCCGGGTCTGGTAACATATACAGTTGAAGTCTGAAGTTTACATACACTTAGGTTGAAGTCATTAAAACTCATTTTTCAACAACGCCACAGATTTCATGTTAACAAACTATAGTTTTGGCAAGTCGGTTAGGACATCTACTTTGTGCATGACACAAGTAATTCTTCCAACAATTGTTTACAGACAGATTATTTCACTTATAATTCTCTATATCACAATTCCAGTGGGTCAGAAGTTAAAAAAAACTAAGTTGACTGTGCTTTTAAACAGCTTGGAAAATTCCAGAAAATGATGTCATGGCTTTAGAAGCTTCTGATAGGCTAATTGACATAATTTGAGTCAATTGGAGGTGTACCTGTGGATGTATGTCAGGCTCTGGCCATAGAGAAGCAATAGGCTTCTCTATGTAGCTTGGTCAGAGTCTGACAGTGTCGTTCTTTTCTGTTTCTTTGTGGGTTTTGGGTGGATCTCTAATTAGAGGCAGCTGCTACCCTTTGTCTCTAATTAGGGATCCAATATATGTTGAGTCTGTCCTTCACTTGGTGTGGGTTGTTATCGTTACATGTCGTTACATGGCGCAAGTCACGGTGAAGTAAGTGTTTTCTGTACGTCCGTTAATTAGTGTGTTTTGTTAACGTGACGTTTTGTGCTTAGTGTTTGTTTTCTGTTTTTTAGTTCGTCAGTCGTGTTTTTGTTTATTACATAGATTTAGGTCGTTGCATTTACTTCGTATAAATAAAAGGATGACGAACTACTATACCTGCGCTGCGTCTTGGTCTCTCCCCACACACAATCGTGACAATGTATTTCACGGCCTACCTTCAAACTCAGTGCCTCTTTGCTCGACATCATGGGAAAATCTAAATAAATTAGCCAAGACCTCAGACAATAAATTGTAGACTTCCACAAGTATGGTACATCCTTGAGAGCAATTTCCAAATGCCTGAAGATACCACGTTCATCTGTACAAACAATAGTACGCAAGTATAAACACCATGGGACCACGCAGCCGTCATACCGCTCAGGAAGGAGACGCGTTCTGTCTCTTAGAGATGAACATACTCTGTTGCGAAAAGTGCAAATCAATCCCAGAACAACAGAAAAGGACCTTGTGCTGGAGATGCTGGAGGAAACAGGTACAAAAGCATCTATATCCACAGTAAAACAAGTCCTATTTCAACATAACCTGAAAGGCCGCTCAGCAAGGAAGAAGCCACTGCTCCAAAACGCCATAAAAAAGCCAGACTACGGTTTGCAACTGCACATGGGGACAAAGATCGTACTTTTTGGAGAAATGTCCTCCGGTCTGATGAAACAAAAATAGAACTGTTTGACCATAATGACCATTGCTATGTTTGGAGGAAAAAGGGGCAGGCTTGCAAGCCGAAGAACACCATCCCAACCGTGAAGCACGGGGGTGGCAGCATCATGTTGTGGGGGTGCTTTGCTGCAGGAGGGTCTGATGCCCTTCACAAAATAGATGGCATCATGAGGAAGGAAAATTATGTGGATATATTGAAGCAACATCTCAAGACATCAGTAAGGAAGTTAAAGGTTGGTTGCAAATGGGTCTTCCAAATGGACAATGACCCCAAGCATACTTCCAAAGTTGTGGCAAAATGGCTTAAGGACAACAAAGTCAAGATATTGGAGTGGCCATCACAAAGTCCTGACCTCAATCCTATAGAAAATTTGTGGGCAGAACTGTGAAAGCGTGTGCGAGCAAGGAGGCCTACAAACCTGACTCAGTTACACCAGTTATGTCAGGAGGAATGGGCCAAAATTCACCCAACTTATTGTGGGAAGCTTGTGGAAGGCTACCCGAAACGTTTGACCCAAGTTAAACAATTTAAAGGCAATGCTATCAAAAACTAATTGAGTGTATATAAACTTCTGACCCACTGGGAATGTGATGGAAGAAATCAAAGCTGAAATAAATAATTCTCTCTACTATTATTCTGACATTTCACATTCTTAAAATAAAATGGTGATGCTAACTGACCTAAGACAGGGAATTTTTACTAGGATTAAATGTCAGGACTTGTGAAAAACAGAGTTTAAATGTATTTGGCTAAGATGTATGTAAACTTCCGACTTCAACTGTATGTGGATGGGAATACTAATGGACAGACTGAATATATTTGAGGTATTTGTGTATTTTCTTTTGTATTGTGGACATTGTACTTTAATGATATGACATTTGAATATGGACTGAAAGTGATCAAGAGACATTTGAATATGGACTGAAACTGAAAAAGAGAACAATATGCATATTGGAAATTGAATACATGACTTTACTAAAGCAAATTTATTTAAGCAAATTTTTTCCCCTGACTGTAAAACAAACTTATTCTTTCTCCATGTGTAAAACAGGACTTTATTATCTGTAGCGGGACCTTATCCGTAGGGGGACCTTTTATTATCTCATGCCCAGGACCTGTTACAACACCATCAGTAAATACACACAGTGTTCTGTCCTTTTCAAACTAGCTATATGCAGCCTGTTCCATGCCAACTGACGAAAGACTAAATAATTAATGAGTCGAAAGCTGTAGACAGGTCAATAAAAAGGCCTGCACAGTGTTTCTTATCCAAACAATTAAGAACATGGTGCTATGACCTGGTCTGAAACCTGACTGGTGTACATTTAGTATAGATTTCGTAATTTAAAATAATCTAAATTCAGTATTTACCAAAGATTCTAGAATTTATGCAAAGCAAGAGAGTCTGGAAATGGGCCGATAACTATATAGGTCACACAGGTTACCACCTTTGTGAAGGCGGAGTATAAGGGCCGCCTTCCAGACCCTGGGCATGGTACCAAATTAAGATTCAAAATATGTGTTAAAGATTCTGCATTTCATTCAAATAAAAAGCCTGCAGAGAAAAAATGCAGATTAAAGCATCACTTATCTCATATTTCTCAGTAATAATGCCAGATTCTCCTTGCTTAGGAAGGAGAAGAATTTCCATGCTTCAGGGTATGAACGGTTTTCCAAAATGTTGATGGATCACCAGCAGAGTCTGAGATAGAATTTAGAAAGTAGCTAGATTTAGCTTTCTTGATTGAGGCAGTGCATTAACTTTATCAATTGCCTGAAAAGCTACCAATCAGCTACTTAGTCAGTTTTTCTAGCCTTGCCCCAGGCCTGATTTATCATAGTTACAAGATCTGAAAGTTCTATAGAGAACCAAGGATTTGTTCTAAGTTTTACTCTAAAGCGTTTAAAGGGTGAGTGCTTGTCAGCTAGAGAGATAAAAATAGATGAGAACAATTCTAGAGCTAATTCAGGGTCAGGCAAGATAGAGGAAAATTCAGTAATACATATCATGAAGAACAGCTTGTGTAATGTGTATTTTGGCTTATGGCCACATCTATAACCAAGAGCTCAAATGTTTGGGGGATAGTGATAATTAGAGAACATGATGCCACAAGAGTTTTTCAGTCTGTCACACCTGAAGATGTTGTAATCAGCAATGTCAATGTCCTTATCCGGGATTGAGCTATTTAGCCAAGTCTCTGTGAGAACCAAAATATATTGGCTCGTGTCATGCACCCAGATATCAAGAAGGTCCATCTTTGATGAACATTGATATATAACAGCCCAAGCCCCATACATGATTTGAAAGCAGCAGGTGTATTAATATTTATGGTATTTTAAATAATAGCACTGGACGAGATTATAACAGTGGGCTTCTCAACAGTAACAGAGCTAACAGTGGAATTCAACTTTATGGTCACAAGATTATTAATGACAATACCCCTGTGAATATGGTTATCTATAGCAGTACGATAATGCTGTGAAATAGTGGGAATGGGAAGAATTACCTGAGCAAGGGTCGGCTGTTTATGAGTCAATGCTTCATAAAATACTCCTTGATGTCGGCCGTGATAACTTTTGTCCCTTTCATATTTGAATGCAAGCCATCACTCTTGTAAAACTGGGGTCTCTCGTCGGTGGGATGTGTTAATACGAGGAAAGTGGTCCATGGTAGTATCCTCAGTTGCCATGGTAGCATCCTCAGGAGCCCAATATCATTGAGCATCTTGGATTATCTCCTCGGCCATTTAGAATTGTTGCATCAAAAACAGAATGCAATCTTGTTTTGCATCCAAATATGAAAGGGGCAAAAGTTATCACGGCCAACATCAGGATCTTGTAAAGCATTGACTCAAAAACAGCCCAACCCCAGGAAGAGTAGCTGCTGCCTTGGCAACAGCTAATGGGGATCCATAATAAATACAAAAACAAAAAATTCTCAGAGAGAGACGTTCTTTTAGGACCCAGTTTTAGGACCCAGTTCTCCTCTAGTAACTCAATGATACGGTCTTTTGATACAAGGTTTTGTTTACACACTTCCTCTTTCATAGTGAACATATTACAGGTCTCCCATTTCATGGCTTTACTGTCCATCTCCGGATCCGACTCCAAATCACGGGAATCCGACATGCTTATACTCAGGTCTGGAACAGCGGCCCCGGCTACAAGAGCCAAGATAAGCTTTGGCAGTGACAGACAGGTAACCTAGCTAGTTGGAGCAAGACTGGCCTAGCCTGCTAATGCTAGTTCCAGGAGAAGGCAAAATCCAGCCAACAGGCAAGTGCGGCATATCAAGAAGCTGATTAAACAACATGATCATTACAACATTATCTATGCATTGTCACGTTAGCTCTACTTACATGAACATACAGTATTACCTCAACTAACCTGTGCCCCCGCACATTGGCTCTGTACCTGTACCCCCTCGTCTACTGTTATTTTACTGCTGCTCTTTAATTATTAAATGTTTTATATTTTTTTCTTTTTTTTCTCTTAAAAATATAATTCTTTCTTAAAACGGCATTGTAGGTTAAGGGCTTGTAAGTAAGCATTTCACTGTAATGTCTACACCTTGTATTCGGCGCATGTGACAAATAACACATTATTTTTTTATTTTTTTTATTACACATGTGCACCTTGTATTGGGAACAATAAAAGGCCACACTAAAATGTGCAGTTCTGTCACACAACACAATGCCACAGAAGTCTCAAGTTTTGAGGGAGCGTGCAATTTGCATGCTGACTGCAGGAATGTCCACAGGAGCTGTTGCCACAGAATTGAATGTGCATTTCTTTACCACAAGCCGCCTCAAACATCATTTTAGAGAATTTGGAACGTCCAACCGGCATCACAACCAGTGGTGGGGTTATGATATCGGCAGTCATAAGCTAACGAACACAATTGCATTTTATCGATGGCAATTTGAATGCCGATCGTGTGACGAGATCCTGAGTAACCATTGTCGTGCCATTCATCTGCAGTCATCACCTCATGTTTTAGCATTATAATGCACAGCCCCATTTCGCAAGGATCTGTTCACAATTCCTGGAAGCTGAAAATGTACCAGTTCTTCCATTGCCTGCATACTCACCAGACATGTCACCCATTGAGCATGTTTGAGATGCTCTGGATCGACGTGTAAGTCAACGTGTTCCATTTCCCGCCAATATCCAGCAACTTCGCACAGCTATTAAAGAGTGGGACAACATTCCACAGGCCACAATCAACTCTATGCGAAGGAGATTTATCGCGCTGTATGAGGCAAATCCAGCAACTTCGCACAGCTATTAAAGAGTGGGACAACATTCCACAGGCCACAATCAACTCTATGCGAAGGAGATTTATCGCGCTGTATGAGGCAAATGGTGGTCACACCAGATACTGACTGGTTTTCTGATCCACGCCCCATATCTGTGACCAACAGATGCATATCTGTATTCACAGTCATCTGAAATCCATAGATTAGGGCCTAAAGAATTTATTTAAATTGACTGATTTCCTTATATGAACAGTAAAATCTTTGAAATTGTTGCATGTTGCGCTTATATTTTTGTTCAGTATAAAACATTTAAAAATGTTTTAAGGTATAAAATATATAAGTGTTTTAAAATATAAAACACAGAAGCGCTGTATCGCCATTCAAACTTTCTGCTTCTATTGGTAGACACTCTAGCAGTATCGATGCTCTTCAAGGTGCTCCTCAAGGTAAATGAATAGACTTATTACTGAACGTTATTATAAAGTGTTACAGAACTTTCAAGCATCGGCGCAGACAACACATGTATACTGAACAAAAATATAAACGCAACATGCAACAATTTCAAGGATTTTACTTAGTTACAGTTCATATAAGGAAATCAGTCAATTGAAATGAATTCATTAGGCCCTAATCTATTGATTTCACATGACTGGGCAGGGGTGCAGCCATAGGTTGGGACCCACTGGGGATCCAGGCCCAGCCAATCACAATGGGTTTCCCCCCACAAAAGGGCTTTATTACAGACATAAATACTCCTTGGATGTGAAGGTCCTGGGATGCCGTGGTTAAACATGGTCTGAGGTTGTGAGGCTGGGTGGACGTACTGCCAAATTCTCTAAAACGATGTTGGAGGCGGCTTATGTTAGAAAAATGAACATTAAATTCTTTGGCAACAGCTCTGGTGGACATTCCTGCAGTCAGCATACCAATTGCACGCCCCCTCAAAACCTGCGACATCTGTGGCATTATGTTGTTACAAACTGCACATTTGAAAGAGGCCTTTTATTGTCCCCAGCACAAGGTTCACCTGTGTAATGATCATGCTGTTTAATCAGCTTCTTGAAATGCCACACCTGTCAGGTGGATGGATTATCTTGGCAAAGGAGAAATGCTCACAAACAGGGATGTAAACACATTTGTACAAAAGATTTGAGCGAAATAAGCTTTTTGTGCATATGGAAAATGTTTTTTCACTCATGAAACATGGGACCAACACCTTACATGTTGCGTTTATATTTTTGTCCAGTGTAGTAAGTAAGCAGGGATGTAGTAGTATAATCAAGATGGGTGAAGACTGAACGCTGGTCAAATAACTTGACCGCTAGTAAACCACTGCATAAAAATGTACACTCGACTGGGGAACTTCATGTGTTTATGCGCCTCTACATCCCTGTATCAGCACAGAGGCAGTAAAAGCTCTGGAAGACAAGAGGTCTGTAGCAGTTTAATTTCTAGAAGTGCTCTCCTTGAGCCCTGAGAGTGAGCTCCCTAGTAACAGGGTTTATGAAAAGAGGGTTTGAGGTTTCTAGTTCTGTCTCAATATACTGTCCGAACATTGATGACTCCATTCAACTGACTGTGCTCTCCACTGCCGTTATCAAACCGGGAAATGGCAAAGGAGAGGTGGTCATGAACTTTCATGGGCCACTGTGAGAGTGGGTGAGTGAGTGACAGGAAAGTAGGAGAGGCAGGGAGGCAAGACAGAACGATAGAAGGAGAGAGCGAGAGAGAGTGAGATGGGAAGAGAGAAATAGGAGCTGGGGTTGAAATCTGCATGTGCTGTAGTCTGACACACTATAGTTTAAACTATGGAGCTTAAATGGGACCGCTGATTGACAGACGGGTTGAATCTATAGGCAAGTCTATAGTACAAGTGAGGGAATAGTACCAGGTGGGCCTCTCCGATGTGGAGGTGGGACTTCTGCTTGGTTCCACATAGCTGGCGGAGGTGGAGAATCACCAGCTCATTCTCTTCCTGGTCCGACACAGGCTTCATCCTCTATAGGGACGATTACAATGTATTTTGGTCAATTCATCCATCAATCAATCAATCAACCAAATGCATTTATAAGTCCCTTTCTTACATCAGCAGTTTCTACAAAGAGCAAAGCAAAAAGCGAGAAAAAAAAAAATCCCCAAGAAGCTTAAAAACGAGGGAGGAGCCTGGCTCAGAGGGGTGACCCAATCTGTTCTGGCTGGGCCACTACTTATTACTGTCATTGGTGCCAGTGTGACTATATTTGATCTATTGGTTTCGTCGGTGTCATTGAATACAATACAAATAGATACAAAAGACATGATATCTTTAATAATTTATCAAATTTTCTAAATGGGGTTAAAGCTACTAGCTGTTGGAGCCCATAAATATAGATACTGCTCCATTTCGTTAGAGATAATATTCTAAAGATACAGTATACATTAAAAATATGCTTTCTATTATCGGTGCTCTCATTCTGCACATGGAGGATCTGATTGAGAAACATAGATTCAGTGCTGACGGTTAAGATAATGAATAATGAATTATTTTTAAATGGTATTTGAATCTAGGTCTGGTCCTTACCTGAACTCGCTCAAAGATGTCGACCTGTTCGTTATCAGTCAGTTGAGAGAGGTACTTCTGGATGGCCAGCTTGGCCCTGGGAGGATACAGACCTGGATTCACACACACAGGAACCAAATTAATTTCCATTGTGCCCCCCAAAAAAGATTAGAATAGACTGGGAAGAAGATAATTGAATGCAGCACACAAACAAGTGGGTTGACTGATGGTCAGATATGCAAAGAGAGTTCTCAAACTCAAAATGTGGAGCTACATTTTCTAGGAAGCTGAGGTAGAAAAATGCTCTGACTCAAAAGTGATTCAAACTGCAAATCCGGTTGATTTGACAGAGAAGCCAAGATGATAAGATGAAGGTTGAATAAATGCTTATGCACTGCTCATGAATGGGTTATGACTGTGGCATTAAGTCCTCCTGTAGGTACCTTTCAAATATAATGTTAACTTTCCAAACTGTATTTTGTAGAGATTGATTTAGCTTTTATTGTCTCATTCCCGTCCTGTAAGGTTTTGTATTTTGAAAGCAATAAAAAAAACTGTCTTCAAAAAATGAGTATACACCCCTCGACTTTTCCCACATTTTGTTGTGTTACAGCCTGAGATTGTGTGTCACAGGCCTACACACAATATCCCATAATGTTAAAGTGGAATTATGTTTTTAGATTTTTTTTAAATGAAAAGCTGAAATGTCAATAAGTATTCAACTCCTTTGTTATGGCAAGCCTAAATCATTTCAGGAGTAAAAGTGTGCATATGTCGCTAAAGTTGCATGGACTCTCTGGGTGCAATAATAGTGTTTAACATGATTTTTGAATGACTATCTTGTCTCTGTACCGCACATACAATTATCTGTAAGGTCCCTCAGTCGAGCAGTGAATTTCAAACAGATTCAACCACAAAGACCAGGGAGGTTTTCAATGCCTCGCAATGGACACCTATTGGTAGATTGGTAAAAAATCAAATAAAAAGCAGACATTGAATATTCCTTAGAGCATGGTGAAGTTATTAATTACACTTTGGATGGTGTATCAATGCACCCAGTCACTACAAAGATACAGGTGTCCTTCCTAACTCTTACGCCGGAGAGGAAGGAAACCACCCAGGGATTTCACCATAAGGCCAATGTTGACTTTAAAACAGTTAGAGTTTAATGGCTGACAGTATAATTTATTTTATTTATTTATTTATTTAACCTTTATTTATCTAGGCAAGTCAGTTAAGAACAAATTCTTATTTACAATGACGGCCTACCCCGGCCTCCCCTAACCCAGACAACGCTGGACCAATTGTGCCCTGCCCTATGGGCTGAGACACTTGGGAGAAAACGGAGGATGGCTCAACGAAATTGTAGTTACTCCGCAATACTAACCTAAATGACAAAGAAAGGCAGCCTGTACAGAATACAAATTTGATAAAGAAATGAACTTTATGTCCTGAAACAAACCGTTATGTTTGGGGGCAGATCAAACACAACACATCACTGAGTACCACTCTTCATGATTTCAAGCATGGTGGTGGCTGCATCATGTTATGGGTATATTCAACATCGGCAAGGACTTGGGCGCTTTTTAGGATAAAAATAAATAGAATAGAGCTACAGTGTAAGCACAGGCAAAATCCTAGAGGAAAACCTTTTCAATCTGCTTTCCAACAGCCACTGGGAGACAAATGCACCTTTCAGCAGGACAATAACCTAAAGAACAAGGCTAAATGTACACCAGCTGCTTAGCAAGACGACATTGAATGTTCCTGAGTGGCCCAGTTACAGTTTTGACTTAAATCGTCTTGAAAATCTGTTGCACGACATGAAAATGGCTGTATAGCAATGAACAACAACCAACTTGACAGAGCTTGAAGAATATTTCAAATATTGTACAATCTAGGTGTGCAAAGCTCTTAAAGACTTACCCAGAAAGACTCACAGCTGTAATCCCTACCAAAGGTGATTCAAACATGTATTGACTCAGGGGTTGAATACTTATCTAATCAATATACAGTACATTAGTGTTTTATTTTTCATTAATGTTGTACTGTATACTATGTTAGAATTTTTCTTCCACTTTGACAGAGTATTTTCTTTGGATCAGTGACAAAAAATGACAATTAAATCAATTTTAATCCCACCTTGTAACACAACAAAATGTGGAAAAAAGTAAAGGGGTGTGAATACTTTCTGAAGGCACTGTAATAGATCCGGTAGACAGCGGCATACCCTCAATCCTCTCGCAGAGTTTGTGCAAGTCGTGCATAGGGCAGGCCTCACACAGCTTGACCTGTGTCTTGGCGCTCTGCAGAGATGCTGCCGTACTAAAGGCCTGCTTCAGAGTAAGCATCACCTCATCCACCTATAGGCACAAAACACACACACATAGATCAACTTATAGTAAACAACAATCTGGATTCCTAACATTCCACAGAACCATTCACCCAGGCTATTTCAGAACCCAATACATAATGACCAATGTTTTGTGATACTGGTAGGCCTACAGTAGATTTAGTTGTGCATTACAGCTTTAGCTAAACATTTTGACATAGCCCAGGTATATTATAGCAACAGTTCAAACATATATTACAGTTGAAGTCGGAGGTTTACATACACCTAAGCTAAATACATTTAAACTCAGTTAATCCTAGTAAAAATCCCCTGTCTTAGGTCAGTTAGAATCACCACTTTATTTTAAGAATGTGAAATGTCAGAACAATAGTAGAGAGAATTATTTCTTTCAGCTTTTATTTCTTTCATCACATTCCCAGTAAGTGAGAAGTTTACATACAATCAATTAGTATTTGGTAGCATTGCCCTTAAATTGTTTAACTTGGATCAAACAACTTGGGTAGCCTTCCACAAGCTTCCCACAATAAGTTTGGTAAATTTTGGCCCATTCCTCCTGAAAAGACTGGTGTAATTGAGTCAGGTTTGTAGGCCTCCTTGCTCGCACACGCTTGTTCAGTTCTGCCCACAAATGTTATATAGGATTGAGGTCAGGGCTTTGTGATGGCCACTCCAATACCTTGACTTTGTTGTCCTTAAGCCATTTTGCCACAACTTTGGAAGTATGCTTGGGGTCATTGTCCATTTGGAAGACCCATTTGCGACCAAGTTTTAACTTCCTGACTGATGTCTTGAGATGTTGCTTCAATATATCCACATAATTTTCCTTCCTCATGATGCCATCTATTTTGTGAAGCACCAGTTCCTCCTGCAGCAAAGCACCCCCACAACATGATGCTGCCACCCCTGTGCTTCACGGTTGAGATGGTGTTCTTCGGCTTGCAAGCCTCCTCCTTTTTCCTCCAAACATGACGATGGTCATTATGGCCAAACAGTTCTATTTTTGTTTAATTTCTACAAAAAGTATGATCTTTGTTCCCATGTGCAATGGCTTCTTCGTTGCTGAGCGGCCTTACAGGTTATGTTTTTTTACTTCTCCAGTGCCTTCAACACCATTCAGCCCGCTACTGGGTGAGAAGATGAGGAGGATGAAAGTGGAAGCACCCTTAGTCTCCTGGGTTACAGACTACCTGACCGGTAGGCCACAATTTGTGTGGCTACAGAGCTGTGTGTCAGAACTGGCAATGAGCAATACAGGGGCCCCGCCAGGGAACGGTCCTGTACCCCTTCCTGGTCACCCTCTACACCTCAGACTTCAGATATAACTCTGAAACATGCCACATGCAGAAGTTCACGGATGACTCCGCAATTGTAGGGAGCATTAGGTGTGGGAAGGAGGAGGAGTACAGGAGCACAATCAATGACTTAGTGGTGTGGTGTGAGCAAAACCACCTTCAGCTCAACATCAGCAAAACAAAGGAGATGGTTGTAGACTTCAGGAGAACCAAGGCCAAACAGAATAGAGTCCCTATACAGGGGATGGATGTGGAAATGGTTGGTTCATACAAGTTCCTGGGAGTCCATATGGACAGCAGGCTGGAATGGGCTGGTAACACCGGGGCCCTGTACAAAAAAGGCCAGAGCCGACTCTACTGTCTGAGGAGGCTTAGGTCATTCAACATGTGCAGTAAACTACTGCATACTTTCTACCAGTCTGTTGTGTGCCATCTTTTTGCAGTGGTGTGCTGGGGCGCCAACATAAAGGCTGGTGATGCTTCTGGTCTGTAATCACTCATTCATTCAGCACTCATAAATTCAGGACTGTATATACATATTCATGTACAGTTGTTATATCATATCACGCATGCATTTATATGTAATTAAACCCTGTACTAAGGACTGTATTTTAAGGGAATTATTATTATTACCCTAAATTTTATCATACGCACATTTAGCTATTTAAGTATCTCTTCCTGTCATTTACCTGTACAGTTAATGTAACCATGCAAATATTCACTTACCTGTACATTTACCTGTACAGTTAATTTAACCATGCAAATATTCACTTACCTGTTCATTTAACCAGAATGTATATTAAGTCAACAATTATTACCCTCACTTATATCATACACACATTTAGCTATTTAAGTATTTCTCTGGCATTGACCTGTATAGTACAGTTAAGCATGCAAATATTAATTATATATCTATATCAACTTGCAATATTTTTATACTTTTTTCACCTAACACTCTGTAACAATGTATAATGTACATATTCAGCCATTCACCCATACTATGCAATGCCTTTTTATAGCTTTTTGCACTGCAGACATCTTGTATTTTTATACTTTTTCATACTGCCGCACTATGTATCATGTATCTGTCTTTTGTCTATTTCGTTCTGGCATTTTGCACCTGACATGTGTTTTTTAGTAGCTGCTTGACAAAGAACTTTCCCCTCGGGATCAATAAAGTACCTACCTACCTACCTACCTACCTACCTACAGACTTGCTTTACTGTGGATATAGATACTTTTGTACCTGTTTCCTACAGCATCTTCACAAGATTATTTGCTGTTGTTCTGGGATTGATTTGCACTTTTCGCACCAAAGTACGTTCATCTCTAGGAGACAGAACGCGTCTCCTTCCTGAGCAGTATGATGGCTGCATGGTCCCATGGTGTTTATACTTGCGTACTATTGTTTGTACAGATGAACGTGGTACCTTCAGGCGTTTGGAAATTGCTACAAAGGATGAACCAGATTTCTGGAGGTCTACAATTTTTGGCTGATTTCTTTTGATTTTCCCATGATGTCGAGCAAAGAGGCACTGAGTTTGAAGGTAGGCCTTGAAATACATCCACAGGTACACCTCCAATTGACTCAAATTATGTCAATTAGCCTATCAGAAGCTTCTAAAGCCATCATTTTCTGGAATTTTCCAAGCTGTTTAAAGGCACAGTCAACTGTATGTAAACTTCTGACCCACTGGAATTGTGATATAGTGAATTATAAGTGAAATAATCTGTATGTAAACAATTGTTGGAAGAATTACTTGTGTCATTGTCAGGCTCTGGCAATAGGCTTCTCTATGTAGCTATGGTCAGAGTCTGACAGGGTCGTTCTTTTCTGTTTCTTTGTGGGTTTTGGGTGGATCTCTAATTAGAGGCAGCTGCTACCCGTTGTCTCTAATTAGGGATCCAATATATGTTGAGTCTGTCCCTCACGCGGGTGTGGGTTGTTATCGATGTATGTCGCAGTCACGGTGTAAGTAAGTGTGCTTTTTGTTACGGTTAATATATCGTGTTTTTTGTTTAACGTAACGTGTGGTCTTCGTGTTGTGGTTTCGTTTCGTTAGTTCGTCATTTGGATTTGTTTTTACAGAGTATAGTAGTGGTTTATTCTATATATAGTAAAATAAAGATCATGTCGAACTATCCCTGCGCTGCGTCTTGGTCTCTCCAAACACCCGATCGTGACAGAACAACCCACCATAAGGAGACCAAGCAGCGAAGGAAAAAGGGGAAGCGACGACGGACCCACAAGGAACAGCCTGGAGCCCAGACACCCCAAACGATTGTCGGAGAGGGGCTATGGGGGTGGTCGGGGGTAGACGGAGAGGAGCCCCGGCCACTGCACTCGTGGGGGATCCCGGAAGAGCCCCTACAGCCAAGGGAGCAGAGGTACGGAGAGGAGTCGGAAGAGGAGGACGATGACGTATTTCTGTTCCCTCTCTCGTGGGGACTCTTGGAGGAGATCTCAAGAGGAGGGGATTGGCGATGGAGTGAGGAAGATCTGGGCTGTCACAGCCTCCCAACGCCAGTTCCCAACCCAGTGCCTCCAGCGCCGACCCAGAGCCAACAGGGGTCCGTCAGGGCTGTGAGCACCACACCATCGGTGCGCAGCCAGAGCCCGGAGAGGCTGAAGATGGGGAATCGCCCAACACTTCGTCTGCCCACAGATCAGGATCGGGAGAAGCCCGAGGGGTTCTATACATACCCGGAGGAGGAGCAGACGAGGTGGTGGAGAGCCTGGGTTGCGCTTCCGCTGGAGGCTCAGAAGGACCCACTCCTCCGGGAGATAGAGGAGGAGAGGGACTTTGAGCGTCGACGGGTACTAGTGCTGAGGCTAATGGACAGACGACCACCTCCAGCGAAGGTCAGCAGCCCGCCACCTCCAGCGAAGGTCAGCGTCCCGCCACCTCCAGCGAAGGTCAGCGTCCCGCCACCTCCGGCTAAGGTCAGCGTCCCGCCACCTCCGGCTAAGGTCAGCGTCCCGCCACCTCCGGCGAAGGTCAGCGTCCCGCCACCTCCGGCGAAGGTCAGCGTCCCGCCACCTCCGGCGAAGGTCAGCGCCCCTGAACCTCCGGCGAAGGTCAGCGCCCCTGAACCTCCTGCGAAGGTCAGCGCCCCTGAACCTCCTGCGAAGGTCAGCGCCCCTGAACCTCCAGCGAAGGTCAGCGCCCCTAAACCTCCTGCGAAGGTCAGCGCCCCTAAACCTCCTGCGAAGGTCAGCGCCCCTAAACCTCCTGCGAAGGTCAGCGCCCCTGAACCTCCTGCGAAGGTCAGCGCCCCTGAACCTCCTGCGAAGGTCAGCGCCCCTGAACCTCCGGCGAAGGTCAGCGCCCCTGAACCTCCGGCGAAGGTCAGCGCCCCGAACCTCCGGCGAAGGTCAGCGCCCCCGAACCTCCGGCGAAGGTCAGCGCCCCCGAACCTCCTGCGAAGGTCAGCGCCCCCGAACCTCCAGCGAAGGTCAGTTCACCGGTGCCCATTACGGGTCCAGCCGTCTGCTCCGCCTCAGGGCCAGAGCAGTCCGCTCCACCGGTGCCCAATCCGGGTCCAGCCGCCTGCTCCGCCTCAGTGCCAGAGCAGTCCGCTCCACCGGTACCCAATCCGGGTCCAGCCGTCTGCTCCGCCTCAGTGCCAGAGCAGCCCGCTCCACCGGGGCCCATTCCGGGTCCAGCCGTCTGCTCCGCCTCAGGGCCAGAGCAGTCCGCTCCACCGGTGCCCAGTCCGGGTCCAGCCGCCTGCTCCGCCTCAGTGCCAGAGCAGTCCGCTCCACCGGTACCCAGTCCGGGTCCAGCCGCCTGCTCCGCCTCAGTGCCAGAGCAGTCCGCTCCACCGGTACCCAGTCCGGGTCCAGCCGCCTGCTCCGCCTCAGTGCCAGAGCAGTCCGCTCCACCGGTACCCAATCCGGGTCCAGCCGTCTGCTCCGCCTCAGTGCCAGAGCAGTCCGCTCCACCGGGGCCCATTCCGGGTCCAGCCGTCTGCTCCGCCTCAGGGCCAGAGCAGTCCGCTCCACCGGTTCCCAATCCGGGTCCAGCCGCCTGCTCCGCCTCAGTGCCAGAGCAGTCCGCTCCACCGGTACCCAATCCGGGTCCAGCCGTCTGCTCCGCCTCAGTGCCAGAGCAGCCCGCTCCACCGGGGCCCATTCCGGGTCCAGCCGTCTGCTCCGCCTCAGGGCCAGAGCAGTCCGCTCCACCGGTGCCCAATCCGGGTCCAGCCGCCTGCTCCACCTCAGTGCCAGAGCAGTCCGCTCCACCGGTACCCAATCCGGGTCCAGCCGTCTGCTCCGCCTCAGTGCCAGAGCAGCCCGCTCCACCGGTACCCAGTCCGGGTCCAGCCGCCTGCTCCGCCTCAGTGCCAGAGCAGTCCGCTCCACCGGTACCCAATCCGGGTCCAGCCGTCTGCTCCGCCTCAGTGCCAGAGCAGTCCGCTCCACCGGTACCCAGTCCGGGTCCAGCTGCCTTGCTCCGCCTCAGAGCCAGAGCAGTCCGCTCCATGGCCGGAACCGTTTGTCCCACCGGTGCCCAGTCTGGGCCCGGTTGTTTTCCCCGCTCCATGGCCGGAGCCGTTTGCCCCACTGGTGCCCAGTCCAGGCCCGGAGGTTTTCCCTGCTCCATGGCCGGAGCCGTTTGCCCCACCGGTGCCCAGTCCGGGCCCGGTTGTTTTCCCCGCTCCATGGCAGAAGCCGTTTACCCCACCGGGGCCCAGTCCGGGCCCGGTTGTTTTCCCCGCTCCATGGCCGGAGCCGTTTGCCCCACCGGTGCCCAGTCCAGGCCCGGAGGTTTTCCCTGCTCCAGGGCCGGAGCCGTTTGCCCCACCGGTGCCCAGTCCGGGCCCGGTTGTTTTCCCCGCTCCATGGCAGGAGCCGTTTACCCCACCGGTGCCCAGTCCGGGCCCGGTTGTTTTCCCCGCTCCATGGCCGGAGCCGTTTACCCCACCGGTGCCCAGTCCGGGCCCGGTTGTTTTCCCCGCTCCATGGCCGGAGCCTTTTGCCCCACCGGTCCACAGCCCGGAACCGGTGATAAGAAAGGGGCACGGGACAAAACTGTCCACATCGCCGGAGCCGCCCCCGATGGACTAGTTTTCCCTCCCATTTACCCCCCCGTGTTTTGTGTGTGTTTTTTTTTGTGGTTAAGCGTTCGGGAGTACGCGCCTTGGGGGGGGGGTACTGTCAGGCTCTGGCCATAGAGAAGCAATAGGCTTCTCTATGTAGCTATGGTCAGAGTCTGACAGGGTCGTTCTTTTCTGTTTCTTTGTGGGTTTTGGGTGGATCTCTAATTAGAGGCAGCTGCTACCCGTTGTCTCTAATTAGGGATCCAATATATGTTGAGTCTGTCCCTCACGCGGGTGTGGGTTGTTATCGATGTATGTCGCAGTCACGGTGTAAGTAAGTGTGCTTTTTGTTACGGTTAATATATCGTGTTTTTTGTTTAACGTAACGTGTGGTTTCGTTTCGTTAGTTCGTCATTTGGATTTGTTTTTACAGAGTATAGTAGTGGTTTATTCTATACATAGTAAAATAAAGATAATGTCGAAACTATCCCTGCGCTGCGTCTTGGTCTCTCCAAACACCCGATCGTGACAGTCATGCACAAAGTAGATGTCCCAAACTATAGTTTGTTCACCTGAAATCTGTGGAGTGCTTGAAAAATGTATGTAAACTTCTGACTTCAACTGTATATCATACGCACATTTAGCTATTTAAGTATATTTTCCTGTCATTTAATTTATTTAACCATGCAAATATTAAAATATTGATTTACCTGTATATTTAACCAGACTATATATTAAGTAAACTATTATTACCCTCATTTATATCATAGGCACATATTTTTCTGCCGTCTACCTGTATAGTTTACCATGCAAATATTTTTTTTTATATCAACTTGCAATAATTGTATAATGTTTTCACCTAACACTCTATAACAATGTATAGTGTACATATTCAGTCATTCACTCATATGCAATGCCTTTCTATAGCTTTTTGCACTCCAGACTTTCATACTGCCGCACTATGCATCATGTATCATGTATCAGTCTATTGTGTATTTTGTTTTGGTATTTTGCACCTGTCCTGTGTTGTTCGTAGCTGTTTGACAAAGAAATTTCCCCCCGGGGATCAATCAAGTGCCTATCTATCTATCTATCTATCTATCTATCTATCTATCTATCTATCTATCTATCTATCTATCTATCTATCTATCTATCTATCTATCTATCTATCTATCTATCTATATATCTATCTATCTATCTATCTATCTATCTATCTATCTATCTAATGTCAAATGAGATGTACACAGGGAGTGTGCAGTGGGAGGAGTTAGCCAATACTCACCAGGGATTCGCTGGCACACTGGAAGACGTAGCACACATACTGGTCCGGACCAGACTCCCCCGGGTCGCGAAAGATAAACCCAAAGTGGTCCGTCTTGTTTATACCCTGAGCAAACCGCACAATACAATCAAATATAATCATACGCTACAATACAGGTGATGAGGTACATTGGTACTGTATATGTATACAGTTTATTGGTAGTTTAAACAGTACAGTATATGTTTGAGAGACTGGTTGGAGAGAGGTTTCTCAACCTTCTATAAATAAATGTAATGTTTTATTAGACAATTGAATCATTGAAACATCATTTGAAAGTGGAGAAAGACTGGCTGTCCCTGGTTTAAGCATTGCGTAGCTGAAATATATTAGGCTATAAACATCAAGTAGAAACAATAACACAAGAGCATCATCTTTCTCCCAAATATGGCAGTTGGCACATACTGTTTTTTATAGTTTTAAGGGACTCCCTTCAAGCTATTTTTTTACTTACCTTTTTCCGTGACGTGTCACAAGACGCCATTTATTATCATATTAGTAGGACTACTAACAAAGTAAATCCTTAACAATGAAAAGATGAAAGACTGAGCCAAAGTAATGTGCATTTGTAATAAAATACTATGAAATTATCCTATGACAATGAAAGCCCCCAAACTAATGCATTTATTTATTCATGAAGTAGGCATGTTCGAGAATGAGTTCAGTTTTGGGAATTTGCACCTGTGAAAAGCTCTGTAGCATTTAGACGAGATAAGCTGGATAAACGTGAATGTAAACACGGAGTGAAAAACAAACCCAGGTTTACCAACCTGAGAGCAGGACGAGATGTCTTTGAATTTCTTCTCAAGCACCACAGTCTTACTGTCTGGACTGATCAGGTTCACCTCGAAGCGTCCGACCTGAAAACCAACGCACACAAACACGATAATGAGGAATCTCACCTACATTGATCAAGGAGGCTTCTTTAGAAGAATAGAAAGATAGGCTTGGGCGGTATACCGTATACTGGAGTATTTGGAAAAACCCACACAATGCTTTTTCAATACCGTCAAAACTATTTATTTGAAGTTTTTGAAAAAAATGTAAATATTTGTATATACTTTTTTTGTTGTTGTAAAGACCACAATGGGAGAGTCCATAGCGTTCTATACATAATCGGTGAGTCTCTGTTGTGCGGTGCACTACTAAATGTTTGCCATCAGATATCTTATAATGGCTTCTGCCATGTCAAAGAGCTCTGTTATTAGAGTTCTGTACACCTGCCATTTTTGTGTGATTTCGCTATTACTTGTGCAACTTTTTTGTTAGCATTTTGGTAATAGATGCCCAATTGGCTTTTTTTTTTGCACCCCTTGTGTATTATGCTGGTAATACCTTCATCCCGGGATGGCAGAAGAACGGTAGGAAAATCTGTATACCGCCCAAGCCTAATAGAAAGCAAGTCCACAATGTCTTATGATGGGTATCTCATGATAGGCCTATTCTTGCTATTCACGGACATTTGTCATGTTTGCCTTAGACACGCACGCAGACACTAGGGTTGCACATTTTGGAGAATATTCAGAGGTGGAAACTTTCCGTGGGAATTAACGGGAATATATGGGAATTAACGGAAATATATGCAAATTCATAATACCATTTAAATGTAGACTTTTTTTGCATTGGATATATTTACCATATCATATGGAGACAGAAACATAAACCTTTTACCTTATGCAAATTATTAAATCCTTCCAATAAACTAACAATTTAGTTATGAATTGAACTTTCATTAAATGAGTTGACTCTTCACATGGGATGATTTCACTGAACAACAAAAAAAAGGGAATATTTTTACATCTGTAAAATGATAGTCTCGAAACTAAAGATTTGGTTTTCCTCTCAGGCTTCCATGTCTTCTCCCTGGACCTCCTCAATGTCCACCTCTTGAACATCAGACTCTGAGGCCTCACCTTCACTGTCACTTTCCAACCTTGTTGAGGGTGGCTCGTTGTCAGGCTCAAAAAGCCTCAAATTTGCCCGGATAGCCACCAATTTTTCAACCCTTGTATTGGTCAGTCTGTTGCGTGCTTTGGTGTGTGTGTTCCCAAACACGGACCAAGTTGCGCTCTAAGGTGGCTGATGTTGGTGGGATTTGGAGGATGATGGAGGCAACAGGGGAAAGAGCCTCAGATCCACGAAGTCCCTTCCACCAGGTGGCTGATGAGATATGTTGGCACGACTGCCATATTACGTCTCCATCCCAAAGCCCTTGCTTGGAGGTGGACATCGCCAGCCTGCCAAGAACCTTGCCCTCATCCAGGCCAAGGTGGCGAGACACAGTAGTGATGACACCATAGGCCTTGTTGATCTCTGCACCAGACAGGATGCTCTTGCCAGCATACTTGGGGTCCAACATGTACGCTGTGGCGTGTATGGGCTTCAGGCAGAAGTCTTCACGCTTTTTGATGTTTTTTCAGAACTGCAGTTTCCTCTGCTTGGAACAACAGTGAAGTGGGCAGGGCAGTACAGATTTATTCTCTTACATCTGCAAGCAGAGTTTGAACATCAGACAGGATGGCATTGTCTCCCTCAATCTGTGCAATGGCTACTGCTATATATAGGTTTCAGAAGTTTCAGGCTGCTTACCACTCTCTCCCAAAATACATAATCCAGGAGGATCCACTTGATGGGGCTGTCCATATCGGCAGACTGTGATATGGCGAATTCTTGGAGAGACTCTTTCCCCTCCAGGAGACTGTCAAACATGATGACAACACCACCCCAACGGATGTTGCTGGGCAGCTTCAATGTGATGTTCTTATTCTTCTCACTTTGCTTGGTGAGGTAGATTGCTGCTATAACTTGATGACCCTTCACATACCTAACCATTTCCTTGGCTCTCTTGTAGAGTGTATCCATTGTTTTCAGTGCCATGATGTCCTTGAGGAGCAGATTCAATGCATGAGCAGGACAGCCAATGGGTGTGACTATGCATTCTCCTCCACTTTGGACCAAGCAGCCTTTATGTTTGCAGCATTGTCTGTCACCAGTGCAAATACCTTCTGTGGTCCAAGGTCATTGATGACTGCCTTCAGCTCATCTGCAATGTAGAGACCGGTGTGTCTGTTGTCCCTTGTGTCTGTGCTCTTGTAGAATACTGGTTGAGGATGGAGATGATGTAGTTCATTATTCCTTGCCCACGAACATTCAACCACCTATCAGAGATGATTGCAATACAGTCTGCTTTTTCTATGATTTGCTTGACCTACACATGAACTCTGTTGAACTCTGTATCCAGCAAATTAGTAGATAAAGCATGTCTGGTTGGAGGGGTGTGTGCTGGGTGAAGAACATTCAGAAATCTCTTCCAATACACTGTGAGCATCAGAGGTGAACCAGTTGCATACACAGCTCGAGCAAGATATTCATCAGCATTTCTCTGACTACATTCCTCCATTGAGTCAAAAAAACTTCTGATTCCAGATGGATCATGAGCTGTTGCTATCGGTGTCTGATTCATCATTTTCACCTCGAATAGAAGTAGAGGGACTTTTGTCCGAGGTTGCTTGTTGTGAGCGCTGAGTGAACTTTATGCACTTGGCCAGATGATTCTGCATCTTTGTTGCATTCTTTACATATGATTTGGCACAGTATTTGCAAATGTACACAGCTTTTCCTTCTACATTAGCTGCAGTGAAATGTCTCCACACATCAGATAGTGCCCGTGGCATATTCCTGTAAAACGAATACAATTCCATGTTCAGATAAATAGTTAAGCAGTTATATTAAACAACTCCTTCGTAAGATAAATGTTTTAAAATGAAACGTATGGAAACAGGTCAATTAACACTCCTCAGTTAGCAGGCTCAAGCAAGCTAAAACCCACATTGTAGCAAAAACGAACTAGCAGAAATTGTTAACAAGTTAGAAATTATTTAAACACACTCTGCTGTAGGCTACTATTTACTAGTTAACAAAAATCATGTACGTCATATAAATATATTCACCCCACCCAGTATTGTAATCAAAATTTACCAGAAAGCATGTAGTCCTTGGCTCAGACAGTGTGGACTCAATAGCATCTCATTAGTGTGCAAGATCTTGAGAATCAGCTGTACATGTGATGGAAGATTGCACTGCACATGTGATGGAAGAATGCACTGTGCATGCAGAGGGTTGCAATTCCATTGAATTGCGGATAGTTTAACCAAAATATGCCACAAGACTTAGAATTGCCTTATTTATATCCCACCAAAAAGTTCACTGTTATAAGCTAACTTTTTTTATGAATTTAAGCAAAATTCCCAAAATTCCAGGGCTTAACTTCCCATTGAACATTTCCAGAAATATTCTGGAAATTTACCGGAAAGTTTCCGACCCTTTGCAACTCTAGCACACACACACAGTAAAAAAAGGTCTGCACTAATAATTTCCCCCATAATTGACTGCCACAAACCACATTTCCATCCACAGTTTTTATGGAGTAAAGTCATAGCTTATATAAAAAAAATCATGACAGCTGTTATGGAAACAGGACATTTCAGTACAATTTTATAAATGGCGACAGATAATTTGTTTGTCCGACATGATGGGATCTTTTTGTGTCGGTAAAATGTATTATGCGAGAAATGGCGTTGGAAGCGCCTTTATGCACAAATATTGATATAATAACCATCATATTGAAGAAAACTTGGGAGTCACGCGATGATATGGTGTGTGGTCCTCCCACTACGACTCGGGCAACCATGCAGTTAATTAGGCTACAGATGAAATAAGTTAAAATTAACTTCAAAGGGTGGTGAAAGTGCACGGTGCTCTTGATGCTCCTTTCCAATAAATATGTAGGGTCTTATTCTGGTGACATGATGATCGATGTTTGCCTGCAGTTTGACAAATAAAAATGTGCTCGCTCTTATCTATAATATCATAATGTAGAGTAGCCTACTCGTACTGTATCTGCAAGCTGTTGGCTAGAGTGCACGTGCCAAGACCAGAGTAGGTACAGTACATTTGCTATTTAACGCAACAGTTTTTGTGACAAAACTATCGGTAGAGTTGAAAATGCAATGGAAACACATTGAAATTTAGATTTTTATTCGGTACATGAAAACTCAAGCGAAAAAGTAAATCATTCACTAATTTTTATCCGCAACAAGTCCTTTGGTGGAAACACACCACCGGTGGAAAAATGTGCATATTTTCTTTATGCTTATTTTTATATATTCACATGAAAATCTGGATAGAAATCTAGCTACAGACATAGAGTACCATATTGAGCACTATGCTCCACTTTCCTAAAGTAGCTTTTATGAGGATGGATTGGGTGTGAGGATAGGCAACTGGCTATCTGAACCGCTTGCATGATAATCATCAAACCAGGGTTCAAATCGTATCCATTTTCTTTCAAATACTTGAGCTGTGCTTGACGCTTGCCTGGCACAATGGGACCAACAGAATAGTCCCAAAAGTGCAAACCCTGCACATCTGGCACCCCGGACAGGCTCAATGAAACGTCAAAGTATTAGAGCGATTTGCAAATGTACTATTTGAATCCAGGTCTGCTAATCATGGAGAAGCACATTGAACCAGTGTTGTGTTCAAGACCACCTAAAGCGAGACCAACTCAAGACCAAGACCGGAGCAAGTCGAGTCTGAGTCAAGACCAAGACCAGAGGTGGGGGCAAGGGGTCCGAGACCGAGTCAAGACCGAGACCAGAAAAATACCAATTCAAGACCATTGTAATTTTGTCAAATCACCACCATAATAAGAGTTCACAATGTCCGGTATTTCTGTGTTGATATTTCAGAACAACATATGGATTCTTTAGACATTCAGAATAGTGAGCCTCAGCAGGAACCCAAACACAGTAGGGAATAATGGTAATTCTACGCCTTCATTGAAGGGCTAAGGATTTATAAAATAACCATAATAATAATATAACAAATAATGATCTGATTTAACACTGTCGCAAAAAAAATATACAATCAGGATTTTTCTTTGTTGGTCCCTGCGGAGATAAAATCTAGCTAGCTAAGTCAACCATTGGCTAGGCCATCAGAATTTAGATAAAAGGCATCTGCCATTCAACTGTATTAGGGCAACATTTTGGAGAGACAGTGGAATCAACCAATCACATTTTGACTTAATGAGTGGAACCGTTTTTACAAAAACATATGGAAACTTCTGCCTTCTTGATAGCTAACAGGTCACTGCGCAATAGCGAGCAGTAGTTTTCCTGACTTGCCTAGTTAAATAAAGGTTAAATAAAAATTTATTAAATTCCCACAGTCTAGATAGATAGCTTTTCTTGCCATATGATAATTTGTTATCTTCTCCCTTTTCAAAAATAACTTTCAACAAGAAGTTAAGTTTCAAATGATCATCATCATCATCTGGTGAGTGGAACTGTGATTTTTTTTTGCGCTTGCTGTTGTTCGCATCTCTTTGAAAATATTTGTGTGAAACATTGCTGCATTTAACGTGGGACTGACAGCATTTTAGCAACATGAAATCTTATTAAAATATGTTCATATACACCCCCAGGAAGAATATGACACTTAAAAACAAGCGACCACTCATTTTCATGTTTTCATAAATTCTTAGAATGTTTGGGAATTATGTATACTAAGGCATTTGGGAAAATTCTACAGCAATATAGAATGGGAAAGCGGCCGTGCGTTTGGACAATTAATAGAGACTGCATAAAAAAAAAAATGAATAAAACCATCTGTCTTGTCCAGGACCGGAGTCTACACAGACCGGTGCGCTATAGCCAATTAGAGCTACAGTAGACCTTTATACAAACAAGCCATTTGCCACATGGACCTGCCATCATTCACTTTGAACTGGACTGTGTGTTTACAGGCAATTGGAACAGCGCAACCTTAGATCATTAGAACGCATTCGTCAAAAGCCACAAAATACACCTGAATGGATTTCTGCAAATATGTAAACACCACAGGAGTCCTCTTACATTTGGTAACTTTACAGTCCTATTGATCAAACAACCATGAAAAGGTAGGCTCTCTCTCCGTCAGTTATGCACATCAACAACATCAACAACTAATGCTAGCCAGAGTAAGATGAGCTAAAATCTAACAAAGAAACATTAGATAAACTCTCTCAAACTTTTGTAGCTAGTTGGACGTCAAAATTGCACTGATAAACGATGGGAAATTGTAGCATCCTCGTCCTTAAGCAGCTTGCCTGACAATGCATGTTTGTCCCAACCAAGCACCCAAGCTAACATGCTAAAGTTGGCTAGCTTGCTAGCTAGCTACTTCCAGGCACAAATGAGAGAACACCTCCCTCTGACCATTTTACTCGGCATGGCAGAGCTGGTTAGGCTTTTTACATGTTATAATTTGATATTTCTTACTGATATTATGATTGTCTGTTTGTTTCATTTTTCATTTCTATTTTTATTTAACCTTTATTTAAACAGGGAGTCACATTGAGATAAAAAAAATATATTTTACAAGAGAGCCCTGTATACATTACAATAAAAACAGAATAATAAAACAACATACACATATGTGTATAAAACAATATAATTCAGCACAAAATAACAAAATAAACATATTTAATAAAAGCAATCAAATTCAACTAAATAGAGGTCCTAAATCAATAATTTAAACTGCCTGAGTGGTACCAGCACATCTAACTGCAGTGAACTCTGCAAATTGTTCCACAAATTAGGGGCAAAAAAACTAAACACAGATTTTCCCAAATCGTTGGAGACTGAAGGGATCTCTAGTGTAATCCATTCCTGAGAACGGGTTTGGTAACTTATGATTACCAACCGTAATATGTGTATTTAAATCATGTTGGTGCAACCCACCCTATGTGTGTGAGCCAGAAGGCAGCGAGCTGCATTGCTTCATCATAAAACAGCAGCCAATGATTGAAATGGGACAAGCCTCATATATCAGGTATGTTGAGTGGTCTTTCACAGTTCTTCACGTAGATTTGGAATCCTCCACATTCAAATGCAAATTCAGGTCAATAAATTAATTAAACTATTCATTTTCATGCTCAAGATATTTGACCACAAGATGTAAGGAAGTATTCTTCGGAAGACACTGCCATTAAGGGAATAAGAAAATAACCGAACTGAATGTTCAGAAGCATATAGTGACCGATTTTATTTATTTATTATATTTTTTCACCTTTATTTAACCAGGTAGGCCAGTTGAGAACAAGTTCTCATTTACAACTGCGACTTGGCCAAGACAAAGCAAAGCAGTGCGACAAAAAACACAGAGTTACACATGAGAATAAACAAACATAGTCAATAACACAATAGAGAATCTATATACAGAGTGTGCAAATGTAGTGCAAAATGCAGTAAGGTTAGGAAGATAGGAAAATAAATAGGCCATTGTGGCGAAATAGGTTACAGATTAGAATTAACACTGGAGTGATAGATGTGCAAATGATGATGTGCAAATAGAGATACTGGAGTGCAAAATGAGCTAAAATAATAAATATGGGGATGAGGTAGTAGGGCTATATACAAGTGCAGTGATCGATAAGCAGCTCTGACAGCTGATGCTTAAAGTTAGTGAGGGAGATAGGAACCTCTAGCTTCAAGGATTTTTGCAGTTCGTTCCAGTAATTGGCAGCAGAGAACTGGAAGGAAGGTGTTGGCTTTGGGGATGACAAGTGAAATACACCTACTGGAGCGCATGCTACCGGTGGGTGTTGCTATGGTGACCTAGTAAAGACTTATAGATGACCTGGAGCCAGTGGGTTTGGCGACGAATATGTAATGAGGGCCAGCCAACGAGAGAATACAGGTCGCAGTGGTGGGTAGTATATGGGGCTTTGGTAACAAAACGGATGGCACTGTGATAGATTACATCCAATTTGCTGAGTAGAGTGTTGGAGGCTATTTTGTAAATGACATCGCCAAAGTCAAGGATCGGTAGGATAGTCAGTTTTACAAGGGCATGTTTGGCAGCATGAGTGAAGGAAGCCCTGTTGCGAAATAGGAAGCCGATTCTAGATCTAAAATGAAGTTGAGTTGACAGTCTAACCAGACGCCTAGGTATTTGTAGGTGTCGACGTATTCCAAGTCAGACCCGTCGAGAGTAGTGATGATAGTCCGGTGGGCGGGAGCGGGCAGCGTTCGATTGAAAAGCATGCACTTAGTTTTACTAGCATTTAAGAGCAGTTGGAGGCCACGGAAGGAGTGTTGTATGGCATTGAAGCTTGCCTGAAGGTTAGCCAACACAGTGTCCAGAGAGGGGCCAGATGTATACAGAATGCAGTGGGCAACTGGGAGGAGATACTCTTATTCTCCATGGACTTTACAGTGTCCCAGAACTTTTTGGAGTTAGTACTACATGATGCAAATTTCTGTTTGAAAAAGCTGGCCTTTGCTTTTCTAACTGACTGTGTGTATTCGTTCCTGACTTCCCTGAAAAGTTGCATATCGCAGGGGATATTTGATGTTAATGCAGTGCGCCACAGGATGTTTTTGTGTTGGTCAAGTGCAGTCAAGTCTGGGGTGAACCAAGGGCTATATCTGTTCTTAGTTCTAAGTTTTTTGAAAGGGGCATGCTTATTTAGGATGGTGAGGAAAGCACTTTTAAAGAACAACCAGGCATCCTCTACTGACGGGATGAGTTCAATATCCTTCCAGGATACCTGGGCCAGATTGAATAGAAAGGCCTGCTCGCAGAAGTGTTTTAGGGAGCGTTTGCCAGTGATAAGGGGTGGACGTTTGACCACGGACCCGTTACGAACGCAGGCAATGAGGCAGTGATCGCTGAGATCCTGGTTGAAAACAGAGGAGGTGTATTTGGAGGGCAGGTTAGTCAGGATGATATCTATGTTGGTACCCATGTTTACGGATTTAGGGTTGTACCTGGTAGGTTCCTTGATAATTTGTGTGAGATTGAGGGCATCTATCTTAGATCGAAGAACAGCCGGGGTGTTAAGCATATCCCAGTTTAAGTCACCTAACAGTACAAACTCTGAAGATAGATGGGGGGCGATCAATTCACATATGGTGTCCAGGGCACAGCTGGGGGCTGAGGGGGGTCTGTAACAGGTGGCAACAATGAGAGACTTATTTCTGGAAATGTGGATTTTTAAGAGAAGAAGCTCAAACTGTTTGGGCACAGACCTGGACAGTATGACAGAACTCTGCAGGTTATTTCTGCAGTAGATTGCAACTCCGCCACCTTTGGCAGTTCTATCTTGACGGGAAATATTGTAGTTGGGGATGAAAATTTCAGAATTTTTGGTGGCCTTCCTGAGCCAGGATTCAGACACAGCTAGGACATCCGGGTTGGCGGAGTGTGCTTAAGCAGTGAATAAATCAAACTTAGGGAGGAGGCTTCTGATGTTAACATGCAAGAAACCAAGGCTCTTACGGAAGTCAGCAAATGAGAGCACCTGGGGAATAGGTGTAGTACTGGGGGCTATAGGACCTGGGTTTACCTCTACATCACCAGAGGAACAGAGGAGGAGTCATCCGATGAGATGATTTTGCACGCTACATTTTTTCACTTGAGAAGGAAGCCGTCTCAGCCTGGTTGAAGTATTTGATGACCAATAGCAAAACAATTGAGACCCAAAATACCCTATTTACATTTTTCACAATTGATTTGGCACATTTGGAAAACAAATGAGAAAACCAGACTTTTTTCTATTGAAATGTCATGATCTGTAACTAGGGGTGTGATTGTTTAAATATAAAACCAAATTGGGATCCTTGACGTTGATGATACACCCTGCTTTACTGAAGTTACACGATATTGCAAGAAAAGAAATTGCGATACAGCATTCCATTCCAAGATGCAGCTTTTGATTGCCGATAGATAGGCACATTTCTGACTCTGTCTGCCTGGTGGCTCACCTGCCTATACTGTGCCCCTCTCTCTCCATCCCTGGCTAGCTCGCCATAAAAGATCTGAGTGCTTGTGTTCTCGGAAGTACGGCAACTAATCAGTCTCCTCCGTTCCAAAAATACTGAATCTTAGGAGTCGATTCCTAGCAGAATTTAATCTTGACACTCAGAAATTGGAGTCGACACCGGGAATCGACATGCAAAGACTAGAGGAATACAATTATTTTGGAGTCGACTCTCCACCTCTACGTCAACATCGTTAACATTTGGCAAGCCACAGCAGGAATGTCATGTACTGTATGGTAATACTCTGAGAAGTTAAACGAGAAGGAAATGCAAACATTGCAAAGTGGAATTGAGGTACAGTAATGGTAGTACAATGCTTAACCTTATGAAAGGGACACACTGTGAGACCTGGCAGCAGAGCAGCTTCATTGCGAATTCACATGGAACTTTATGAATTTTCCTTATCATTTTAACAGAAAACTAAAAAATACGGCAGTTTAACCGTTAAGAACACAGTTCCCTCCCTGATAAGTTGTGAGCACATGTTGCAGCACATGTTCCAGTTTGTGAGTGTTGTTGATAAAGCTGCCAGACCCAAGGAGATCTCTCCCTCTCCAACTCCCACTCCCTTTCTCCCTACATGCCATGTCCCATCTCCCTGTGAGTGACTGAATGTAGTCAGCAGGTAGTAGAGCTGTATCGTGAGAGCAGCAACATCTGAAGGTCCTAGCCACCTAAAAGCACAGGCTAACTCGAAGAACACATCAACAACTTTGACTTGAAGAGTATAAGTCAACAACTTGTCCCAGGACTAGGGCTATAGTGTATTCCTATATACTTTCACAGCTATATTATATTCCTATACTACAATACTGTGTGTTACTACTATATATTACATGGTACTCCTCCTGAGTATGCATATTTTTGACTTACTGGTTTATCCTCAATGGCTTGTGATGGAAAGGGCGAAAGTTACTCTACATGGCCAAAAGTAGGTGGGCACCCTTTCGTCCGTGCCCAACCTCACTAATGCTCTTGTGGTTGAATGGAAGCAAGTCTCCGCAGCACTGTTCCAACATCTAGTGGATGTTGGAACAGAAAAGTTCCAACATCCAGAAAAGTGGAGGCTGTTATAGCAGCAAAAGGGGGACCAAGTCCATATTAATGCCCATGATTTTTGAATGAGATGTTCGAGCAGGTGTCTACATACTTTTGACCATGTAGTGTACCAACCCACATTCATTTAAAATCATTCTAAGACAAAGTCAAAAGCCCTACTACTGTATTCAAATATAAACCCAGCCTGCACCTGGAAGAGCATGGTGCGGTTTTTGTCGGCGTCCGACGGCTGGACGTTGTTGGGGGCACTGGCGTGGCGGCGGCGTGCAGGGGCGGCTTTGAGCGCACCCTCACGGGGTCTCCGCTGCAGGCTGCCCGCCAGGCTGCTGCAACGCGTCCGAAACTCCCGCTGCTCCTCAAAGCCAGAGTCCTCCAGGATGCACTCGGGGAAGGCCCCCCGCAGGCTGCCCAGGCTGGGGCTGTTGGACATGCCCATCCCTGGGGGAGACATAAGAACCAGTCAATACCCTCAAAGGACAAGCCTTCAACTGCATTCCCCCAAACACACACACACCCTTCACTACGGAGAAGACACAAGGATGAGTCATACTCTAGACTGTAGGTCCAATGACACATTTCTATTCACAGGGCTCTTGTGAAAAATAATTAATTACACTTCAATTCAACACCTGTCCATCACCGAGCCGTCGCATGTTCCAACTAGCTGCAAAATCTCTGAGACAACGTCCTCAACCCCAACTTCATACCATATGTGGAAAATGGGACCTGGAATTATATGTTTAACTACAATTAAGCCAAGAACATCAGTTTTAAACTAAAAAAGGGGATTTTAAGAAAAGTGACGCTTTAAAGGTCACATTTTTATTTATTTTTATCAATCTAGCATGTTCTGTGTGGTACATTTCAGCAACAAGCTGCCCTCATCAAGAATTGTTTGGACACTTTACTGTGAGAGGTCCTTACCTCCAAAACCTCTGTTTGTGAACTCATCCACCTCCAGCCCCTCAGGTTCATCTAGCCCCTCACTGTGGGTGGTTGAGGAGAGGGGGTCTCCGTCACCCCCAATGATGAACTCCACGGGGGCGCTTTCTAAGGACCCCCGCTGGCCATTCAGGAGGAGCAGGTGCTTGCGCTCCAATTCATGCTGGCGGAACTTGTTGATGCAGTCATCAATGAGGGTGGAGGGAGCCTTCTTGTGGCCGACAGTCACCTTTGATTGATTGATTGATAAAATGACTGATTTCATCTACTTGATCTAGTATACAAACCAAATCAAATCCAAGTTTACTCGTCACTTGCACCGAATACAACAGTTGTAGACCTTACAGTGAAATTATTACTTACAAGCCCTAACCAACAGTGCAGTTTAAGTAAAAAGTATTATGAAAACAATAGATAAGTAAAGAAATAAAAAAAAACTTTAAAATGACAGTAAAAAATACCTATATACATGTGGTATACAGGTGGTACCTGTACAAAGTCAATGTGCAGGGGCACCAGTTAGTCGGGCTAATTTAGGTAATATGTACATGTGGGTATAATTAAAGTGACTATGCATAGATGATAAACAGAGAGTAGCAGCAGCGTAAAAGAGAGGGGTTGAGGGGAGGGGCAGGGCGTGGGGATTACACAATGCAAATAGTCCGGGCTGTTCAGGAGTCTTACGGCTTGGGGGTAAAAGTTGTTGAGAAGCCTTTTGGACATAGACTTAGCGCTCCGGTACCGCTTGCCATGCAGTAGCAGAGAGAACAGTCTATAACTGGGGTGGCTGGAGTCTTTGACAATTTTTAGGGCCTTCCTCTGACACCGCCTGGTATAGAGGTCCTGGATGGCAGGAAGCTTGGCCCCAGTGATGTACTGGGTCGTACGCACTACCCTCTGTAGTGCCTTGCGGTCGTAGGCCGAGCAGTTGCCGTACCAGGCAGTGAATCACACATGCCTCAGTGTTGCTTGCCTTGAAGCGAGCATAGAAGTGATTTAGCTCGTCTGGTAGGCTCGTGTCACTGGGCAGCTCGCGGATGTGCTTCCCTTTGTAGTCTGTAATAGTTTGCAGGCCCTGCCACATCCGATGAGCGTCGGAGCCGGTGTAGTACGATTCAATCTTAGTCCTGTATTGGCGCTTTACCTGTTTGATGGTTCGTCTGAGGGCTTAGCAGGATTTCTTTTAAGCGTCCGGGTTAGAGTCCCACTCCTTGAAGGAGGCAGCTCTACCCTTTAGCTCAGTGCGGATGTTGCCTATAATCCATGGTTTCTGGTTTGGGTATGTACGTACAGTCACTGTGGGGACGACTTCATCAATGCACTTATTGATGAAGCCAGTGACTGATGTGGTACACTCCTCAATGTCATCAGAAGAATCACAGAACATATTACAGACTGTGCTAGCAAAACAGTCCTGTAGCTTAGCATCTGCATCATCTGACCACTTCTTTATTGACCGAGTCACTGGTACTTTCTGCTTTAGTTTTTGCTTGTAAGCAGGAATCAGGAGGATGGAATTATGGTCAGATTTGCCAAATGGAGGGCGAGGGAGAGCTTTGTATGCGTTTCTGTGTGTGGTGTAAAGGTGGTCTAGAATTTGTTTCCCTCTGGTTGCACATTTAACATGCTGATAAAAATGTGCTTTAAAGTCCCCGGCTACTAGGAGCGCCGCCTCTGGAGGGTGTTTTCCTGTTTGCTTATTGCCTTATACAGCTGACTGAGTGCGGTCTTAGCGCCAGCATCCGTCTGTGGTGGTAAATAAACAGCCACGAATGTAGATGAATATAGATGAAATCTCTCTTGGCAAATAGTGTGGTCTACAGCTTATAATGAGATTCTCTGCTTCAAGTGAGCAGAACCTAGAGACTTCCTTAGATTCCGTGCACCAGTTGTTGTTTACAAATATACACAGCCCCCCCCCCCCTCGTCTTACCGGAGTCTGCTGTTCTATCTAGCCGCTGCAGCGTATATATATATATTAGCTCTCACATGATTAACACAATTCAGTCATCCCAAACACATACCTAAATAAAGACATTGTATATGGCTTTGATTCATGTCAAATGATTGATAAGCACACAGTAAGGTTGAAAACGGATCTGATAGTGGTCCTGTACCTTGCCGCAGTAGAGTACTTCAAACTTCTGGGAGTTATAAAAGGCCTCTTCAGTATCCCTCTTGGGCTTGGAGTCCTCCTTTAGGGCCAACTTTGACGCCGCACGGATACTACTGATCACTTCTGGTACCTGGAGAGGGAGGGAGAGAGTGGAGAGGGATGAAGGGAGGAGAGAGAAATAGAGAGAATTGAGAAGAGAGGTGGGAGGAGGGGAGAAAGGATAAGAAAGTGTAGAGGATAGGATAAAAGAGAAAGAGGAAGGAGAGGGACGGATAAATAGAAGAGGAGAGGAGAAAAGTGTGTTATAAAGGGAAAAGAGGGAGGATGGGTGGGTGGGAAGAGAGTGGAATCTCAGTAAATAAAGTGAGGAAGGTTCAACAACATCTCAGCCATTAAACCAACAGCGAGAGACTTCATAAGAAAACTAATAGTAGGGGCGGCAAATGTTCAAGCAGCTGTACAGACAATATAGAAGCTCTAATCTAGAGCGCCTAGTTAAATTGTGTTTGAGAGCATTTTTCAACTCTCTAAATGGTTAAATGAGTGAGAAATAGATTTAATTATTGCAATAGTTAGGCGGCAGGTAGCCTAGCGGTTAGAGCGTTGGGCCAGTAACCGAAAGGTGCTGGTTTTGAATACCCGAGCCGACAAAGTGAAAAAAACCTGTCGATGTGTCCTTGAGCAAGGCATTTAACCCTAATTTGCTCCAGGGGCTGACCCTATAGGTAGGAATTTGTTCTTAACTGACTTGCCTAGTTAAATAAAATAAATAAGTTTGTGAGTGGGATACATACAGTGGGGAGAACAAGTATTTGATACACTGCCGATTTTGCAGGTTTTCCCACTTACAAAGCATGTAGAAGTCTGTAATTTTTATCATAGGTACTCTTCAACTGTGAGAGACGGAATCTAAAACAAAAATCCAGAAAATCACATTGTATGATTTTTTAATAATTAATTTGCATTTTATTGCATGACATAAGTATTTGATCACCTTCCAACCAGTAAGAATTCCGTCTCTCACAGACCTGTTAGTTTTTCTTTAAGAAGCCCTCCTGTTCTCCACTCATTACCTGTATTAACTGCACCTGTTTGAAGTCTTTACCTGTATAAAAGACACCTGTCCACACACTCAATCAAACAGACGCCAACCTCTCCACAATGGCCAAGACCAGAGAGCTGTGTAAGGACATCATGGATAAAATTGAAGACCTGCACAAGGCTGGGATGGGCTACAGGACAATAGGCAAGCAGCTTGGTGAGAAGGCAACAACTGTTGGCGCAATTATTAGAAAATGGAAGAAGTTCAAGATGACGGTCAATCTCCCTCGGTCTGGGGCACCATGCAAGATCTCACCTCGTGGGGCATCAATGATCATGAGGAAGGTGAAGGATCAGCCCAGAACTACACGGCAGGACCTGGTCAATGACCTGAAGAGAGCTGGGACCACAGTCTCAAAGAAAACCATTAGTAACACACTACGCCGTAATGGATTAAAATCCTGCAGCGCACGCAAGGTCCCCCTGCTCAAGCCAGCGCATGTCCAGGCCCATCTGAAGTTTGCCAATGACCATCTGGATGATCCAGAGGAGGAATGGGAGAAGGTCATGTGGTCTGATGAGACAAAAATAGAGCTTTTTGGTCTAAACTCCACTCGCCGTGTTTGGAGGAAGAAGAAGGATGAGTACAACCCCAAGATCACCATCCCAACCGTGAAGCATGGAGGTGGAAACATCATTCTTTGGGGATGCTTTTCTGCAAAGGGGACAGGACGACTGCACCGTATTGAGGGGAGGATGGATGGGGCCATGTATCGCGAGATCTTGGCCAACAACCTCCTTCCCTCAGTAAGAGCATTGAAGATGGGTCGTGGCTGGGTCTTCCAGCATGACAACGACCCGAAACACACAGCCAGGGCAACTAAGGAGTGGCTCCGTAAGAAGCATCTCAAGGTCCTGGAGTGGCCTAGTCAGTCTCCAGACCTGAACCCAATAGAAAATCTTTGGAGGGAGCTGAAAGTCCGTATTGCCCAGCGACAGCCCCGAAACCTGAAGGATCTGTATGGAGGAATGGGCCAAAATCCCTGCTGCAGTGTGTGAAAACCTGGTCAAGAACTACAGGAAACGTATGATCTCTGTAATTGCAAACAAAGGTTTCTGTACCAAATATTAAGTTCTGCTTTTCTGATGTATCAAATACTTATGTCATGCAATAAAATGCAAATTAATTACTTAAAAATCATACAATGTGATTTTCTGGATTTTTGTTTTAGATTCCGTCTCTCACAGTTGAAGAGTACCTATGATAAAAATTACAGACTTCTACATGCTTTGTAAGTAGGAAAACCTGCAAAATCGGCAGTGTATCAAATACTTGTTCTCCCCACTGTATACTATCATTCAAAATTGACAGGTTGAACTATAAGAATTGTATAATGCACTAATGTCCCTAATATGAACAGTTCATGTTACTACCTTATACAACATTGCATTTTAATCTCATACAATTTAAACAAATTAAACATAATTTTTTATATAAAAGTTTATAGTCATCATGATGACACAGGACTAGGAAACTCGGGGTGCTTTCTTTATAAAAGCCGCTGGCCACAAACAAATACCTGGTTTTGACAGTCAAGCTATCAAGTGCCAACCACTCTCACTATTTAGACCTACCCGTGAAGAAATGATTTGTCGAAATTATGCAGTCAAAAAAGTGTTGCTTTTTTTTTCGTATTGGCCATCTACCGTAAACATTGTCTCACAAGGAGATGAGTTGATGGCTACTACATGTTCTCATATATTGAAAGGTATGTGTAGTATACCCAAGTTTGTTGTGGTTTGTCTTCTAGTAGAGTTCAGTTCTATTGATTTCCATACAATATTGACGTGAGTGATTCATCGGTTTGGGCTATTGATTACAGTAGAACAAGCTAATAAATTTCAGTCTAGAGTGAATGTAAATGTTAAAATGGTAAATGTTGATGCATGAACCATTTTTAAGGTCTAATTTAGCAATACAAGGGTGAGTAATTTTATGTGGGGATTGTGAAGCACTTTAAATCTTCAACATATACGTCTTCTTCTTCTTATTATTATTATTATAGTTCTTCTTTAGCACTCAACTCCTCTTATACCGTTTAAGCTAGAAACGATGTTCAAACTTTAAGACGTGTAGACTGGTCTGGATTGTCAGGCTCTGGCCATAGAGAAGCTTTGCTTCTCTATATTTCTATGGTCAGAGTCTGGCAGATCTATCATTTCTATTTCTGTCTGGTGTGTGTGTGTGGGATCCCTAATTAGAGGCAGCTGCTATGCATTACCTCTAATTAGGGATCTTACTTATATGTCTGTGTTCCACTCCGTTGGCGTGGTTCATTGTTATGTTGTCTCGTGTTCGTGCTACGTGTGTCCTTTCATTATATATTATCATTTGTTATTTTGTATAGTTCGATAGTTCATTAAATAAAGATGTCGAACTATGGATACGCTGCGCCTTGGTCTCTCTACACACCCGAACGTGACAGAATGAACCACCAACCGACCAAGCAGTGTAAAACTGGAGCAACGGAGAGGAAGAAAGGAAGACAGCGGAGAAAAGGAGGAAACGGAGCCCGTAGTCAACCCCAGGAAAATTTCGGGGGGGGGCTATGGGGGTGGTCTGGTAAGGAAGAGGACGCACCAGTACCACTCTCCATGTGGGATGCACTGTGCCCAACATATAAATGGGGGGCGCAAAGTGAAGAGGAGGAGAATTATTTGGAGAGCCAGTTTGGAGACGTGTTGGAGGAAATGTGGGAGATAGCGGAGGAAGTTGAACGGGAAATGTCGGAGTGGAATGATCCGTGTCCTGTCGCCTACTCCACTCCCGTGAAAGAGCAGTCCGCTTTACCGGTACCCAGTCGGGGTCCGGCCGTCTGCTCTACTCCAGTGCCAGAGCAGTCCGCTCCACCGGTGCCCAGTCTGGGTCCGGCAGTCTGCTACACTCCAGTGAGCCTCTCCAGTCCGGTACGTCATGTGCCTGCTCCTCGCACTCGCCCTGAGGTGCGTGTCATCAGTCCGGCGCCATCAGTGCCGACTCCACGCACCAGGCCTCCAGTGCGCCTCTCCAGTCCGGTACGTCATGTGCCGACTCCCCGCACTCAACCTCCAGTGCGCCTCCCTAGCTCGGTACGTCCCGTGCCGACTCCCCGCACTCGACCTCCAGTGCGTGTGCCCAGCCAGGTTCCTCCAGTGCCAGCTCCACGCACCAGGCCTCCAGTGCGCCTCCCCAGTCCGGTACGTCCCGTGCCGACTCCCCGCACTCTACCTCCAGTGCGTGTGCAAAGTCCGGTACGTCCCGTGCCGACTCCCCGCACTCAACCTCCAGTGCGCCTCCCTAGCCCGGTACGTCCCGTGCCGACTCCCCGCACTCGACCTCCAGTGCGTGTGCCCAGCCAGGTTCCTCCAGTGCCAGCTCCACGCACCAGGCCTCCAGTGCGCCTCCCCAGTCCGGTACGTCCCGTGCCGACTCCCCGCACTCTACCTCCAGTGCGTGTGCAAAGTCCGGTACGTCCCGTGCCGACTCCCCGCACTCAACCTCCAGTGCGCCTCCCTTGCTCGGTACGTCCCGTGCCGACTCCCCGCACTCGACCTCCAGTGCGTGTGCCCAGCCAGGTGCTTCCAGTGCCAGCTCCACGCATCAGACCGTCGGTGCGCCTCGACATCCCGGAGCCTCCCGTGATGGTCGACAGCCCGGAGCCTCCCGTGATGGTCGACAGCCCGGAGCCTCCCGTGACGGTCGACAGCCCGGAGCCTCCCGTGACGCTCGACAGCCCGGAGCCTCCCGTGACGCTCGACAGCCCGGAGCCTCCCGTGACGCTCGACAGCCCGGAGCCTCCCGTGACGCTCGACAGCCCGGAGCCTCCCGTGACGCTCGACAGCCCGGAGCCTCCCGTGACGCTCGACAGCCCGGAGCCTCCCGTGACGCTCGACAGCCCGGAGCCTCCCGTGACGCTCGACAGCCCGGAGCCTCCCGTGACGCTCGACAGCCCGGAGCCTCCCGTGACGCTCGACAGCCCGGAGCCTCCCGTGACGCTCGACAGCCCGGAGCCTCCCGTGACGCTCGACAGCCCGGAACCTTCCGTGACGCTCGACAGCCCGGAACCTTCCGTGACGCTCGACAGCCCGGAACCTTCCGTGACGCTCGACAGCCCGGAACCTTCCGTGACGATCGACAGCCCGGAACCTTCCGTGACGATCGACAGCCCGGAACCTTCCGTGAAGATCGACAGCCCGGAACCTTCCGTGACGATCGACAGCCCGGAACCTTCCGTGACGATCGACAGCCCGGAACCTTCCGTGAAGATTGACAGCCCGGAACCTTCCGTGACGATTATATGGCCGGAGTCGCCTGCCACACCGGTGCTCAGTCCTGGCCCGGTTATTTGCCCCGCTCCATGGCCTAAACTTGTTCCCCCACCATTGTTATTTAAAGGACTGGTGGGTTGCCCCTTTACATGGCCGGAGTCGCCTGCCACACCGGTGCCCAGTCCTGGCCCGGTTATTTGCCCCGCTCCATGGCCTGAGCCTTTTTCCCCACCATGGTCATTTCTAGGACTGGTGGGTTGCCCCTTTATATGGCCGGAGTCGCCTGTTACACCGATGCCCAGTCCTGGCCCGGTTATTTGCCCCGCTCCTTGGTCTGAGCCTTTTGCCCCACCATGGTCATTTCCAGGACCAGTGGGTTGCCCCTTTAAATGGCCTGAGTCGCCAGCCACACCGGGCCCAGTAGAAATGGGGAGGAAGCTAGCCACTTCGCCGGGGCCGGAACCGCCACCTGCGATCGTGTGATGTTTTTTTTTCCTCCCTTACCCTTCCCTCATGTTTGTGTTTAATTTTCTTGCGGCCGGGAGTCCGCGCCTTTGGGGGGGGGTACTGTCAGGCTCTGGCCATAGAGAAGCTTTGCTTCTCTATATTTCTATGGTCAGAGTCTGGCAGATCTATCATTTCTATTTCTGTCTGGTGTGTGTGTGTGGGATCCCTAATTAGAGGCAGCTGCTATGCATTACCTCTAATTAGGGATCTTACTTATATGTCTGTGTTCCACTCCGTTGGCGTGGTTCATTGTTATGTTGTCTCGTGTTCGTGCTACGTGTGTCCTTTCATTATATATTATCATTTGTTATTTTGTATAGTTCGATAGTTCATTAAATAAAGATGTCGAACTATGGATACGCTGCGCCTTGGTCTCTCTACACACCCGAACGTGACATGGATTGAGTTGCATGTATACAACTTTTTGATATACTGTATCTTATACCGATCAAACGATACAGCTGTTTAACTAACCATGTCAAAGACATTTCCTATAACTTTTTATAAACAACTGAAATGTTGACCACTTTCCCAACAAGTTAGACAAAAAGTTTGAGATACGACATCTTCATCTACTTCTCTGCTATTGAAATATGTTGGCTGAACAAAAATATATCTTACCAAAAAAAAAGTTACCGCTGTTTTAGTAAATGCATTAAAACATTTCCCCAACTTTTTCCAAAAAACTGATGTTTTGACCACTCTCCCAACAAGTCAGACAAAAACTTAAGAGTATGAAGTCTTCCTCTACTTCTCTGCTTTTCAAATCTAAAGACATATACTGGAGTGGCCATCACAAAGCCCTGACCTCAATCCTATAGAAAATCTGTGGGCAGAACTGAAAAAGCGTGTGCGAGCAAGGAGGCCTACAAATCTGACTCAGTTACGCCAGTTCTGTCAGGAGGAATGGGACAAAATTGACCCAACTTATTGTGGGAAGCTTGTGGAAGGCTACCCAAAACGTTTGACCCAAGTTCAACAATTTAAAGGCAATGCTACCAAATACTAATTGAGTGTATTTTGAGTGTACTTGAGTATACTTCTGACCCACTGGGAATGTGATGAAAGAAATAAAAGCTGAAATAAATCATTCTCTCTAATAAAGTGGTGATCCTAACTGACCTAAGACAGGGAATTTTTACTAGGATTAAATGTCAGGAATTGTGAAAAACTGAGTTTAAATGTATTTGGCTAAGGTGTATGTAAACTTCCGACTTCAACTGTATGTGAACAGACATTTTCAGTGATGAAATATAACAAGTCAAGGCACAGATCTCATCTCTTACTGACTCTCACCTCTCAGCAATCCTGCACATAGCGACGTCAGAAACTATACCTGACTTCACTGCTCTAGTCAATGCCCATCAGAGACTTCACTCCTCACACTGATTGAGTAGTTTAAATGTAATGTTAAGCTCTCTCTCTCTTGTGTTTTTGTGCATACCCGTTAACAAGAGTTCTGTCCATGGTCCTGAATGTGTCAGGCTCTGGCCATAGAGAAGCATTGGCTTCTCTATGTAGTTATGGTCAGAGTCTGACAGTGTCGTTCTTTTCTGTTTCTGTGTGGGGTTTGGGTTGGATCCCTAATTAGAGGCAGCTGCACCGCATTGTCTCTAATTAGGGATCCCATATATGTTGAGTCTGTCCTTCACTCTGGTGTGGGTCGTTGTCGTTATATGTCGAAGTCACGGTGGAAGTAAGTGTGTTTGTTACGTCCGTTCATTTGGTGTGTTTTTGTGAACGTGACGTTCGTTAGTCTGTTTGTTTGGTGTTATTTTATTTCGTCATTTTTTGGTTTTGATTATACATAGTATATATATGAATATACATAGTATTAATAAATAAAGAAATGTCGAACTACTATCCCTGCGCTGCGTCTTGGTCTCTCCACATCCCATCTCAGTGTACTTTTCCCTCCGTGTAGTTCATTGCATGTTTAATAATGAAAATACCTACCAGAACGAGAACATGGATGTGGTTTATTTCTGTGCATGTTAAAAAAGTAAAAGAAGTAGCATATCTGGACGTAATTAACAGTATATATATATATCTGTCAACACAGTCATCCACATGATGTACCTGTATAATCCTGTAATATAATTCTGGCCAGCGATGTCAAAAATATATTCTAATGTGTCCATCCATGGGAAATAATTGGTCTAGAGAGACTACTGAATAGTATCTTTGATGTCTGGTGCCTAGTTTCACAACCCTTCCTCTATTAAACATGTTCAAAGATCTTCAAAACCAAACACCTTCAAAATCATCCAGTCAAAAAGATGCAGGGGTAACTAAGTTCACAAAAGCCAAGGCAATTCAGAGCCCAAAATAGCTCTGAGGGAGGGGGGGGGGGGGTGTTTGGGGGGGTGGAATAACTGCTAGCCTATATGGCCTTGGCAAGCCATGATTTGTCTAGCACTTCTAGGCAACTAATAGAAAACATGACACAGGCAGTCTGTTTAACAATTTAACAGTCCATTGGTTATTCATAGGTAAAGTAACCCTGTGCCACCAGGTAATTTGATTAATTATTTGCAGTGAACCCAATCCCAAGGAAGTGAAGTGGAGGCACTGGTTCCTTAGGTCTAGTCTAGTCTGTAGCAGTGGGCTGTAGCATCAAGGGAAGAGAGAAGGGATTGGTGACAACCTTTAATCCCCCCATGCGTATACAAAAATCCCCATTAAAATCCATCAATTTAAGCTAGACATATGAGAAGACTGAGAATGGATCAACAACATTGTAGTTCCTCCACAATACTGACCTGAACAATACAGTGAAAAGAAGGAAGTCTGTACAGAATAAATATATTCCAAAACATGCATCCTGTTTGCAACAAGGCAATAAGGTAAAACTGCAAAAAATTTGCCACCGTTTTGTCCTGAATACAAAGTGTTATGTTTGGGCCAAATCTAATACAACACAACACATTACTGTCAGGCTCTGGCCATAGAGAAGCCTATTGCTTCTCTATGTATCCATGGTCAGAGTCTGACAGGTCTATAATTTCTGTTTCTGTGTAAGGTTTTGTGTTAGATCCCTAATTAGAGGCAGCTGCACTGTATTGTCTCTAATTAGGGATCTTACATATGTTTGTATGTCCCACACCTAGGTGTGGGTCGTTATATCTCCAGTCACGACAAGTAAGTGTGTTCCGTTGTTTTGTTTACTCGTGTTTTGTTTGTATAGTTCGTCATTGTGAAAATGTATCTGCTTGGTCTCTCCATGCACCCCTCTCGTGACAGACCTTGGTCTGTCTATGCACCATGTTGTGACAATTAATGAGTACCACCATCCATATTTTCATGCATAGTGGTGGCTGCATCATGTTATGGGTATGCTTGAAATCGTTAAGGACTGGGGCGTTTTTCAGGATAAAAGAAATGGCAGAGGGAGACAGAGAAGCGACAGCAGGGAAGTCCTGTATGGCAATATAGTCGTGGTCAAAAGTTTTGAGAACGACACAAGTATTGGTCTCCACAAAGTTTGCTGCCTCAGTGTTGATGATGGCAATTTGCATATACTCCAGAATGTCATGAAGAGTGATCAGATTAATTGCAATTAGTTGCCATGAAAATGAACTTAATCCCCAAAAAACATTTCCACTGCATTTCAGCCCTACCACAAAAGGACCAGCTGCCATCATGTCAGTGATTGTCTCGTTAACACAGATGAGAGTGTTGACAAGGACAAGGCTGGAGATCACTCTGTCATGCTGATTGAGTCAGAATAACAGACTGGAAGCATTAAAAGGAGGGTGGTGCTTGAAATAATTGTTCTTCCTCTGTCAACCATGGTTACCTGCAAGGAAACATGTGCCGTCATCTTTGCTTTGCACAAAAAGGGCTTCACAGGCAAGGATATTGCTGCTAGTAAGATTGCACCTAAATCAACCATTTATTGGATCATCAAGAACTTCAAGGAGAGAGGTTCAATTGTTGTGAAGAAGGCGTCAGGGCGCCCAAGAAAGTCCAGCAAGTGCCAGGACCGTCTCCTAAAGTTGATTCAGCTGCGGGATCGGGGCACCACCAGTGCAGAGCTTGCTCAGGAATGGCAGCAGGCAGGTGTGAGTGCATCTGCACGCACAGTGAGGAGAAGACTTTTGGAGGATGGCCTGGTGTCAAGAAGGGCAGCAAAGAAGCCACTTCTCTCCAGGAAAAACATCAGGGACAGACTGATATTCTACAAAAGGTACAGGGATTGGACTGCTGAGGACTGGGGTAGAGTCATTTTCTCTGATGAATCCCCTTTCCGATTGTTTGGGTCATCCAGAAAACCTCATCCGAAGAAGACAAGGTGAGCGCTACCATCAGTCCTGTGTCATGCCAACAGTAATGCATCCTGAGACCATTCATGTGGGGGTTGCTTCTCAGCCAAGGGAGTGGGCTCACTCACAATTTTGCCTAAGAACACAGCCATGAATAAAGAATGGTACCAACACATCCTCAGAGAGCAACTTCTCCCAACCATCGAAGAACAGTTTGGTGACGACCAATGCCTTTTCCAGGATGATGGAGCACCTTGCCATAAGGCAAAAGTGATAACTAAGTGGCTCGGGGAACAAAACATCGACATTTTGGGTACATGGCCAGGAAACTCCCCAGACCTTAATCCCATTGAGAACTTGTGGTCAAACCTCGAGGCGGGTGTACAAACAAAAACCCACAACTTCTGACAAACTCCAAGCATTGATTATGCAAGAATGGCCTGCCATCAGTCAGGATGTGGACTAGAAGTTAATTGACAGCATGCCAGGGCGGATTGCAGAGGTCTTGAAAAAGAAGGGTCAACACTGCAAATATTGACTCTTTGCATAAACTGAATGTCATTGTCAATGAAAGCCTTTGACACTTATGGAATACTTGTAATTATACTTCAGTGTACCATGGTAACACTGAAGCAGCAAACTTTGTGGAGACCAATACTTGTGTCATTCTTAAAACTTTTGACCATGACTGTACTTTGAGAAGTTAATCTGAGAAGCATATTTAGAACCAGACTACAAGACGCCATTGTCAACTAACCGAGACGGCACCGATGGAGAAATTGTACAATGATTTCTCTGCAAGTACAAAGCGCAAGCTCTCGAACACCATACGTGGCGTTAACAACAGATTATTGGATGTCTAGGAAGATAATGTTATAAATCACTGCAACAACCCTGCACATTGATGAGAAGTGGGACATGAAGTACGTACTGACAACTGAGAACATGGAGGAGATGCACACAACAGAGAACCTAAAACGGCATTAATACCATTGTTGCGGAGTGGGTGGGGGACAGCAGTATGGTGAGTGCTGTCTGGTAGGTCTTCCACTAGTTACCACAACTACAAAGTCAAAATTGGCTATATCGTAAAAGTCATTAAAACAAGAATTATATTTTAGGTCTCAATTTAAGGTTAGGGTTAGGCATAAGATTAGCAGTGTAGTTAAGGTTAGGTTTATAATCACATGTTAAGAAGATACATTTTAGAAATAGGTGGGCTTTATGACTTTGCGGCTCTGGTAACAAGTGACGACCGGTAGTTGGGTAGCCAGGACTGCGGTAGTTTGAACTGCATTGCCCCCTAGCAGTAAAACGCAGAAATATATATGGATTGTGAATTCACGTCCTTTTATGTTTCATTTTTTGTCACATCCCTATTCATTGGATGCTGTCATTTGTGAAATGTCAGAACGATTCAGCGAATGCAACAGCCAACTGGTGGAGTCCCTGTGTGCCCTTGACCAAAAGAACCTTGACTTTCTAGATGTGAAAAACATTAAACTAATGCTGGATCTAAGCAAAACAGATTTGGTAGAAGCTTTGTTTAGTGTCGCTCTGCAGTTTTTGCTGACTGAAATCACCCACTCCGGCTCCAATGAGGACAAATGGACCCCACTTGATATCCTACAACGATTTTGTGGGCCTCTCTCTGCTATGCCAACCGTGCTGACCGCACTACATGCAAGAACTCATTTTCAATTGTGTTCAGTCAACACAGAAGAAGCATGAGGAAAGATCAACTATTCCAACTGACATTTGAGGGGGATCTTACAAGAAGATTTCAGGGAGAATGTAATTCATTATTCCTGAGTAATTCTTATTTACAATGACTGCCTACATCGGCCAAACTCGGACGACACTGGGCCAATTTTGCACCACCCTATGGGACTCCCAATCACGGCCGGTTGTGATACAGTCTGGATTCGAACCAGGTTGTCTGTAGTGACACCTCTAGCACTGAGATGCAGTGTCTTAGACCTCTACGCCACTTGGGAAAAATTATGTAGACATCAAAACTATGACTTAACACATGGAAGGAATCATGTAGTAACCAAAAAAGTGTTAAACAAATTAAAATATATTTTATATGAGATTCTTCAAAGTAACCACCCTTTGCCTTGATGACAGCTTTGCACACTCTAGGCATTCTCTAAACCAGCTACTTAGACCACTGCGCCACTTCGGAGATATGGGGGGTGGGGACTGACAACCTACCTGTGTTGCTAGGCGAGGTGGGAAGGGGAGGAAAACATGTTTTCTGGGGGGAGAAGGGTGCAGGGGGTTAGAGGAAGACATGTTTGGTTGGAGGGAATGGGATGTGGAGTTGGTTTACATACCAATTTTACTATTACAAAATAATAATTAATTTTTCTGTATGTATTTCTTACTTTTGTTATTCTTTTGAGTGGCAGCCCACGGCTACATGTTATATAAACTGAATATATGAATTGTAATTGATATTGTATCTGTAAACCCCCAACAAACAAAACAAATAAAACTGGGTAAATAAAACAAGAACAACTACATGGTAATTGTACATGAAGTACAATTGGTGGGACTTTATCTCTTTAAAAGTCTGGAGGAAATCTGGCACCATCCCTACGGTGAAGCATGGTGGTGGCAAGACCTCAGACTGGGGCGAAGGTTACATTTTCTAACAGGACAACTACCCAAAGCATACAGCCAAGACAACGCACGAGTGGCTTTGGGACAAGTCTCTGAATGTCCTTGAGTGGCCCAGCCAGAGCCCGGACTTGAACCCGATCGAACATCTCTGGAGAGACGTGAAAATAGCTGCGCAGCGACGCTCCCCATCTAACCTGACAGAGCTTGAGAGGATCTGCAGAGAAGAATGGGAGAAACTCCCCAAATAAAGGTGTGCCAAACTTGTAGCGTCATACCCAAGAAGACTCTCTGCTGTAATCGCTGCCAAATGTGCATCAACAAAGTACTGAGTAGAAAGGGTCTGAATACTTATGTAAAAGTAATATTTCAGTAGTTTTTTTTATAAATTTGCAACATTTTCTAAAAAACTATTTTTGCTTTATCATTATGGGGTATTGTGTGTAGATTGATGAGAAAAATACTATTCAATCCATTTTAGAATAAGGCTGTAACGTAACACAATGTGGAAAAAGTAAAGGGGTCTGAATACTTTCCGAATGCACTGTATACATTACAAGACAGTTTCAAATATCTGATTGAATAGGCTACATTCCATCAAAAATAAGTACAGGACTGGTTGAGTCCAAAGTGGTTATAAAAGGTTAATAACAATTATTTTAAATATGTAGAAGACTGACAGGTAAAACATGACAAGGCAGATATGTGACCTTGGTCAGCTGTTTGATGCTGTCCACATTAGCATCTGAAACAATGTCAACACTGTTACCAGCTTGGAGGCAACTCAACTGCTTTGCAAGAGCAACACAATTCTAGGCAGATCCCTTCCTAACTGGGGATACATGCAAACTTGTACTTTGACACAAAAATCTCCCATTATCATTAAATAATGATTTTAGAATGTGAAAATGTCTGTAATAAATGTAACCTAAGTTTCTCAAGTAAGGATTAGGCCTTTCATCCATTTAGCCCCATTATGATGACCTCAGCCATTCTGGGTCAGTAGTTTTAGCACCGACCTGGTCACGCTCCTCACATTTGTTCTGACTTGGCTTGGGGACTAAACTAGGCAGCCCAGGTGTCCTCTGGACCTTGAGTTGACTGGCTCAGAAAAATAATAGGACAGGACAGACCCAGGGACACAGCAGAAGGTGGATTCCATGCTAAGGGTCACGCGGTGGTCCAATAATGAATGAGACATGTGTGCACATCCCTGATTAACACACTGTTGCTGCAGGGCCAATAATAGATCTATGTTGAAAGAGAGAGCCTGTTATTTGGTACATGCTGCTCCTGCATGCTTTAATTAGCTTTAAAAGGGCTCTTTATCTACTTCCCCAGAGTCAGATTAACTAATGGATACCATTTTTAGGTCTCTGCATCCAATACGAAGTAGTTTTGCGAGTCAATGCTAACTAGCGTTAGCGCAATGACTAAGTATATTGTATCTACTAGCATTCTAGCAGTTACCATGGACTTCCGGTCACTGTCCTAATGCTAGTTAGCAATTGTTAGCAACTTCCTTCAAACTGCACGCAGATATAAAAAATGGTATCCACGAGTTAATCTGACTCTCATTGCCAAAATCCTGTATTCCTTTAATGAGCTTACACATACTTTGACTAGGCTTGGGGGGATATACCGTATATGGGTAATTCTACGAAAATGGTGGGTTTCCTGTCCCCGTACTTAAACACCAGTAAAACCACTTAGAAATGTCAGCTAATGACACAAAAAAATTGTTTTTTTCCATCATTTATTGTTAATAAAACATATGTAGGACAGTTATATTGCAAAAAATGTTTTAAATACACTACTGGTCAAACGTTTTAGAAAACCAACACATTCAAGGGTGTTTCTTTATTTTTTACTATTTTCTAGGCGACATTGTAGAATAATAGTGAAGACATCAAAACTATGAAATAACACAAATGGAATCATTTAGTAACCAGAAAAAGTGTTATATTATATTATATATATTTTATATTTGAGATTCAAGTCCATATTATGGCAAGAACAGCTCAAATAAGCAAAGAGAAACGACAGTCCATCATAGCGAGATAGATACACAGACAGACAGACAGACAGACAGACAGACAGACAGACAGACAGACAGACAGACAGACAGACAGACAGACAGACAGACAGACAGACAGACAGACAGACTACCTTGTGGAGGTCTAAAATACTTTTTCTGAGGTCTTGGCTGATTTCTTTTGATTTTCCAATGATGTCGGGCGAAGAATCACTGAGTTTGAAGGTAGGCCTTGAAATACATCCACAGGTACACCTCTAATTGACTCAAATTATGTCAATTAGCCTATCAGAAGCTTCTAAAGCCAGGACATTTTCTGGAATTTTACAAGCTGTTTAAAAGCACAGTCAACTTAGTGTATGTAAACTTCTGACCCACTGGAATTATGATATAGTAAATTATAAGTAAAATAATCTGTCTATAAACAATTGTTGGAAGAATTACTTGTGTCATGCACAAAGCAGATGTCCTAACCGACTTGCCAAAACTATAGTTTGTTAACATGAAATCTGTGCAGGGGTTGAAAAATGAGTTGTAATGACTTCAACCTAAGTGTATGTAAACTTCCGACTACAATTATATGTAAATAAGGTATCTTTTTTTTTTTATATATACATTTGCTAAAATTTCTAATGTCGCTTTGTCATTATGGGGTATTGTGTGTAGATTGATGAGGAAACATTTTTTTTAATCAGTTTTCGAATGAGGCTGTAACTTAACAAAATGTGGAAAATGGTAAAAGGTCTTAATTACTTCCAAATGCACTATAAATATGGTACTGGAACTGACTTTAAATATTTCCTGTATATAGTATTCTTACTTAACTGTGTATTTCATATTTCATATTCTTATTTCTTGTGTATTTTTTTCTAGTAATACATTGTTATTGATTATTGCATTGTTGGGTTTTGAGTTTGCAAGAAAGGCCTCTCACTGTACTTGTACATTAAAACTTGAAGTCTTTTCTCTCTTTAACAAATCTGTTTTTGTTTTTGGAATGAAAACATAATTGAATGTTCTATAAAGGCACACTTAAAAGGCATCCCATACTATAAGTGGATACGATGAACCTGTGTTATGCAATAAAAAATAAAACAACTGTTAAGACTCCTTAGTTTTAGTTAATTTACTGTCCATTAATAAACTCTTAAATGTCCAATATCCCCACCCTCGTGGAAAGTCTGTCTAAATGGGGGGCTATAAGCTGATGGTCTGATCGCATTCAGTCCTCAATACATACTGGCACCATAGAAAAGGATACCAGAAAATAATCAATCCGACTAGCTTGATTTAGCCTCTTCCAAGTATATCTTACAAGGTCTGGGATTTTAAACCTCCATATATCGACCAGTTCCAATGTTTACATAATATTCGTAACCTATTTCAGCGCCAAAGGGTGATAATTGGTAGTATGTAGGGTTGCAAAGGGTCGGAAACTTTCCAGTAAATCTCATGAATTTTTCTGGACATTTTCGATGGGAAGTTGACTGATACACACACTGAAATCATTTCACCAAGTTTTATATTGAAAAACAACAAACAACAAAATGTGTAGCACTATGCACTTTTTGTGTGCAAAAACATTAAAATAATAACATTAACATTAAAGAAGGCACCATGTGGCCATGAGAAGTAAAAGTTTCCCAGGTTTAAATGAACACGACCTTAAGTAAGCAACACAAGTAAAGCAATGTGCATGTAAGAACAATACAACCATATGGAAACAAATCCAATGTGCAGGTGTTGAAATTAAAATAACAACACAAAATATGTAAACAAATCAAATGAACAGCATTGATTGTATGTCCGTTCTCTTCTTCATAAAGAAATAAGGTGATGCTGGCCTAACATCCTGTACAGTGGGGAGAACAAGTATTTGATACACTGCCGATTTTGCAGGTTTTCCCACTTACAAAGCATGTAGAAGTCTGTAATTTTTATCATAGGTACTCTTCAACTGTGAATGACAGAATCTAAAACAAAAATCCAGAAAATCACATTGTATGATTTTTAAGTAAGTATTTGGTACAGACCTTTGTTTGCAATTACAGAAATCATACGTTTCCTGTAGTTCTTGACCAGGTTTGCACACACTCCAGCAGAGATTTTGGCCCACTCCTCCATACAGACCTTCTCCAGATCCTTCAGGTTTCGGGGCTGTCGCTGGGCATTACAGACTTTCAGCTCCCTCCAAAGATTTTCTATTGGGTTCAGGTCTGGAGACTGGCTAGGCCACTCCAGGACCTTGAGATGCTTTCTTACGGAGCCACTCCTTAGTTGCCCTGGCTGTGTGTTTCGGGTCGTTGTCATACTGGAAGACCCAGACACGACCCATATTCAGGGAAGGAGGTTGTTGGCCAAGATCTCGCGATACATGGCCCCATCCATCCTCCCCTCAATACGGTGCAGTCGTCCTGTCCCCTTTGCAGAAAAGCATCCCCAAAGAATGATGTTTCCACCTCCATGCTTCACGGTTGGGATGGTGTTCTTGGGGTTGTACTCATCCTTCTTCTTCCTCCAAACACGGCGAGTGGAGTTTAGACCAAAAATATCTATTTTTGTCTCATCAGACCACATGACCTTCTCCCATTCCTCCTCTGGATCATCCAGATGGTCATTGGCAAACTTCAGACGGCCTGGACATGCGCTGGCTTGAGCAGGGGGACCTTGCGTGCGCTGCAGGATTTTAATCCATGACGGCGTAGTGTGTTACTAATGGTTTTCTTTGAGACTGTGGTCCCAGCTCTCTTCAGGTCATTGACCAGGTCCTGCCGTGTAGTTCTGGGCTTATCCCTCACCTTCCTCATGATCATTGATGCCCCACGAGGTGAGATGTTGCATGGTGCCCCAGACCGAGGGAGATTGACCCTCATCTTGAACTTCTTCCATTTTCTAATAATTGCGCCAACAGTTGTTGCCTTCTCACCAAGCTGCTTGCATATTGTCCTGTAGCCCATCCCAGCCTTGTGCAGGTCAACAATTTTATCCATGATGTCCTTACACAGCTCTCTGGTCTTGGCCAGTGTGGAGAGGTTGGAGTCTGTTTGATTGAGTGTGTGGACAGGTGTCTTTTATACAGGTAACGAGTTCAAACAGGTGCAGTTAATACAGGTAATGAGTGGAGAACAGAAGGGCTTCTTAAAGAAAAACTAACAGGTCTGTGAGAGCCGGAATTCTTACTGGTTGGTAGGTGATCAAATACTTATGTCATGCAATAAAATGCAAATTAATTATTAAAAAATCATACAATGTGACTTTCTGGATTTTTGTTTTAGATTCAGTCTCTCACAGTTGAAGTGTACCTATGATAAAAATGACAGACCTCTACATGCTTTGTAAGTAGGAAAACCTGCAAAATCGGCAGTGTATCAAATACTTGTTCTCCCCACTGTATGTATGCATCTATGTTCAATTGAGATTGAAATGTAAAAATGTATCATGTCCTTTGCAATGTAATATATAAGGGCTGCAGTGAGGTCTTGATAATTTTTTGATGCGGGTGCATAAGCAGCCTGCCTTTTAAATGCTTGCTTGAGTGTCTGTGTCACAACTGTAAATGAGGAGGGACCAGTAGCATCACTGGCTTTGCCTGCTGCACGCCCACTCAGTAAACAAGGGAATAGCAAAAATATTATTATTATTATTATTAACACACACACAGTCTATCGTCTGTGTTGCATTTGAGTATATGCAATGACCCCATGCACAATAAATTACATAAATACAAATGAGTCTTAAGAAGACAGTGATAGTTTTGCAATGAGCCCAACAATTGACATAAATACAGGAGTCTTGTATAGGAGTATATAGTGTTTCTCCTGTTGGAACACTTCTACAACCAAGTCGACGACTGCCGGATTTTAAACGAACAAAATATGTTGGTTGGGTGACTAAACTACATAACGTGTTATCGTGTGCAATGGGCGAATAGTCTGCAGACACATGACGCATACAGCAGCAGAACAACTTATAGTGTTTTTACAAGAGTAGGTAACACTGAAAGCTTCAGTTTACATTATTGACAAGCTATTAGCAAGTTACAGACAAACCATGACATTTTCCCCCATGCCAAAGTCCCCACATCATGCATTGAGCTAAAAGTTAACTTACCTGGCATTCGCTATAAAGTAGTGGGTGGTGGTCAAGAAGATGACTCAAGAAATTTGAAGTGTTGCCCCCTTTCGCAGCGATTTATATGTTTGCATGTTCTGCAGATAGGGTGACAATCTACGATTAAGTTTCCCTCAGCACTCTTGTAAAACCCAAAATACGACCACACTTCAGATTTGGTCCTCTTAGAAGGCTGAAAAATGAGCGCTGTCACTGCCTTACGCCATGTTTTCACACAAAACAAAACAACAAAAGTTGCAAGCTGCGCCTGGGTCAGACTGTTGCTAAATTTGGTTGATGCTGGATAGTATTTACCGTGAGTTTTACCACGGTTTTAATGACTAACCGTTGGGAATTTTACTGTGGTTTCATCCATAATTGCAAGCCTTTGCATGCACAGTGCACTCTTCCATCACATGTACAGCTGATTCTCAAGATCTTGCACACTAATGAGATGCTATTGAGTACACACTGTCTGAGCCAAGGACTACATGCTTTCTGGTAAATTTTGATTACAATACTGGGTGGGGTGAATATATTTATATCACATACATAATGTTTTGTTAACTAGTAAATAGTAGCCTACAGCAGTGTGTTTCAATCATTTCTAGCTTGTTAACAATTTCTGCTAGTTAGTTTTTGCTACCATGTGGGTTTTAGCTTGCTTGAGCCTGCTAACTGAGGAGTGTTAATTCACCTGTTTCCATACATGCTTCATTTTAAAACATTTATCTTACAAAGGAGTTGTTTAATATCTAACTGCTTAACTATTTATCTGTACATGGAATTGTATATATATTTTTTTTTATGAATCAGACACCTTATCGACAGCAACAGCTCATGGTCCTCCTGGAATCAGAGTTTTTTTTTACTCAATGGAGGAATGTAGTCAGAGAAATGCTGATGAATGTCTTGCTCGAGCTGTGTATGCAACTGGTTCACCTCTGATGCTCACAGGCAATGTGTATTGGAAGAGATTTCTTAAATGTTCTTCACCCAGCATACACTCCAACCAGACATGCTTTATCTACTCATTTGCTGGATGCAGAATTCAGCAGAGTTCAAGCGAAGGTCAAGCAAATCATAGAGAAAGCAGACTGTATTGCAATCATCTCTGATGGGTGGTTGAATGTTCGTGGGCAAGGAATAATTAACTACATCATCTCCACCCCTCAACCAGTATTCTACAAGAGCACAGACACAAGGGACAACAGACACACCGGTCTTTACAGTGCAGATGAGCTGAAGGCAGTCATCAATGGACCTTGGACAACATAAGGTATTTACACTGGTGACAGACAACGCCGCGAACATGAAGGCTGCTTGGTCTAAAGTGGAGGAGTCCTATCCTCAAATCACACCCATTGGCTGTGCTGCTCAAGCATTGAATCTGCTCCTCAAGGACATCACAGCTCTGAAAATAAAGGATACACTCTACTAGAGAGACAAGGAAATGGTTAGGTATGTGAAGGGTCATCAAGTTATAGCAGCAATCTACCTCACCAAGAAAAGTGAGAAGAATAAGAGCACATTGAAGCTGCCCAGAAACACCAGTTGGGGTGGTGTTGTCATCATGTTTGACAGTCTCCTGGAGGGGAAGGAGTCTCTCCAAGAAATGGCAATATCATAGTCTCCCGATATGGACAGGCCCATCAAGAGGATCCTCCTGGATTATGTATTTTGGGAGAGAGTGGTAAGCAGCCTGAAACTCCTGAAACCTATAGCAGTAGCCATTGCACGGATTGAGGGAGACAATGCCATCCTGTCTGATGTTCATACTATGCTTGCAGATGTAAGAGAATAAATCTGTACTGCCCTGCCCACTTCACTGTTGCTCCAAGCAGAGGAAACTGCAGTTCTGAAATACATCAAAAAGCAAGAAGACTTCTGCCTGAAGCCCATACATGCCAGAGTGTACATGTTGGACCCCAAGTATGCTGGCAAGAGCATCCTGTCTGGTGCAGAGATCAACAAAGCCTATGGTGTCATCACTACCGTGTCTCGCCACCTTGGCCTGGATGAGGGCAAGGTTCTTGGCAGTCTGGCGAAGTACACTTCCAAGCAAGGGCTTAGGGATGGAGATGCAAAATGGCAGTTGTGCCAACATATCTCAACAGCCACCTGGTGGAAGGGACTTTGTGGATCAGAGGCTCTTTCCCCTGTTGCCACAATCATCCTCCAAATCCCACCAACATCAGCCGCCTCAGAGCACAACTGGTCCTTGTTTGGGAACACACACCAAAGCACGCAACAGACTGACCAATACAGGGGTTGAAAAATTGGTGAGCATCCGGGCAAATTTGAGGCTTTTTGAGCATGACAACGAGCCATCCTCAACAAGGTTGGAAAGTGACAGTGAAGATGAGGCCTCAGAGTCTGATGTTCAAGAGGTGGACATTGAGGAGGTCCAGGGAGAAGACATGGAAGCCTGAGAGGAAGACAACCAAAGCTTTAGTTTCTAGACTATAATTTTACAGATATATGTTGAAAACTTTTTGGGGAGATGCGATGGATCATTGGGGATCATTCAATATTCCCTTTCTTTTGCTGTTCAGTGAAATCATCCCATGTGAAGAATCAACTCATTTAATTAAAGTTCAATTCGTAACAACATTTATTTCATTTTTTTTATTGGAAGGATTTAATCATTTGCAATTATGTCTACTTATGATAAGGTAAAAGGTTTATGTTTCTGTCTCCATATGATATGATAAATATATCCAATGCAAAAAACATCTACATTTAAATGGTATTAATATTAATTTGCATATATTTCCTTTTAATTCCCATATATTCCTGTAAATTCCCACAAAAAGTTTCCACCTCTGAATATTCCCCAAAATGTGCAACCCTAGTAGTATGATTGCCTTTACGGTCTATTGATGTAATATGTTAGCATTTTAATGATTCATTTGGTAATTTCATGCAAAGCCTTAAGATGCATCACTGGTGTTACACAGTTTGTAGTAAGGGGGAAAATGACATTTTATTAAAATTATTGATCAAATCACATGATTAAGTGATTTAACTACAATTATATAAGTGTGGTTTGAGCTACTGTAGCCGCCATCTTAGATATTCTATATTTCTTCAGATGTCACTGTTACTGTTCCTTATAATTTAATGGAATAGTCTGAAGATTTGTCATTGGTGTTACTGGTCACTGGTGTTACAGTCACTGGTGTTATTATTGAAAAATGTGTTTTATTTAAAGTAAATAATGACTAATCAAAAAACATTTAATAATTACATTATGGAAAGCCTGAATTGTCATTAACATATAGGTTACACCAGTGACAAAAAGGCAACAAGTATTTTTATTTAATGTAGTACAAATATCTAAATACATTAAGCTTTCATTTATGTTGATTTACATTGTTACATGGTTAACTATTGTCTAACAAAAAAAGTAAAATTGGCTTGTCAAAAAGCAACTATTTTTGTAGAATGACCCATGTACCGTATAGCGGGTATTTAGACATACCGACGGTACTACACCACTGCTTATAACTATGAGGGATACTTCAGGATTTTGGCAATGCGGTCCTTTATCTACTTCTCCAGAGTCAGATGAACTCGTGGATACAATTTGTATGTACAGTTGAAGTTTACATACACTTAGGTTGAAGTCATTAAAACTCATTTTTCAACCACTCCACAGATTTCATGTTAACACACTATAGTTTTGGCAAGTCGGTTAGGACATCTACTTTGTGCATGACACAAGTCATTCTTCCAACAATTGTTTATAGACAGATTATTTCACTTATAATTCACTATATCACAATTCCAGTGGGTCAGAAGTTTACATACACTAAGTTGACTGTGCCTTTAAACAGCTTGGAAAATTCCAGAAAATTATGTCATGGCTTTAGAAGCTTCTGATTGGCTAATTGACATCATTTGAGTCAATTGGAGGTGTGCCTGTGGATGTATTTCAAGGCCTACCTTCAAACTCAGTGCCTCTTTGCTCGACATCATGGGAAAATCAAAAGAAATCAGCCTAGACCTAAGAAAAATTATTGTAGACCTCCACAAGTCTGGTTCATCCTTGGGAGCAATTTCCAAACGCCTGAAGGTACCACGTTCATCTGTACAAACAATAGTATGCAAGTATAAACACCATGGGACCACGCAGCCGTCAAACCGCTCAGGAAGGAGTCGCGTTCTGTCTCCTAGAGATGAACGTACTTTGTTGCAAAAAGTGCAAATCAATCCCAGAACAACAGCAAAGGACCTTGTGAAGATGCTGGAGGAAACAGGTACAAAAGTATCTACAGTGGGGAGAACAAGTATTTGATACACTGCCGATTTTGCAGGTTTTCCTACTTACAAAGCATGTAGAGGTCTGTAATTGTTATCATAGGTACACTTCAACTGTGAGAGACGGAATCTAAAACAAAAATCCAGAAAATCACATTGTATGAATTTTAAGTAATTAATTTGCATTTTATTGCATGACATAAGTATTTGATACATCAGAAAAGCAGAACTTAATATTTGGTACATTTAATATTTGGTGCAATTACAGAGATCATACGTTTCCTGTAGTTCTATACCAGGTTTGCACACACTGCAGCAGGGAATTTGGCCCACTCCTCCATACAGATCCTTCAGGTTTCGGGGCTGTCTCTGGGCAATACGGATTTTCAGCTCCCTCCAAAGATTTTCTATTGTGTTCAGGTCTGGAGACTGGCTAGGCCACTCCAGGACCTTGAGATGCTTCTTACGGAGCCACTCCTTAGTTGCCCTGGCTGTGTGTTTCGGGTCGTTGTCATGCTGGAAGACCCAGCCACGACCCATCTTCAATGCTCTTACTGAGGGAAGGAGGTTGTTGGCCAAGATCTCGCAATACATGGCCCCATCCATCCTCCCCTCAATACGGTGCAGTCGTCCTGTCCCCTTTGCAGAAAAGCATCCCCAAAGAATGATGTTTCCACCTCCATGCTTCACGGTTGGGATGGTGTTCTTGGGGTTGTACTCATCCTTCTTCTTCCTCCAAACACGGCGAGTGGAGTTTAGACCAAAAATATCTCATCAGACCACATGACCTTCTCCCATTCCTCCTCTGGATCATCCAGATGGTCATTGGCAAACTTCAGACGGGCCTGGACATGCGCTGGCTTGAGCAGGGGGACCTTGCGTGCGCTGCAGGATTTTAATCCATGACGGCATAGTGTGTTACTAATGGTTTTCTTTGAGACTGTGGTCCCAGCTCTCTTCAGGTCATTGACCAGGTCCTGCCGTGTAGTTCTGGGCTGATCCCTCACCTTCCTCATGATCATTGATGCCCCACGAGGTGAGATCTTGCATGGTGCCCCAGACCGAGGGAGATTGACCCTCATCTTGAACTTCTTCCATTTTCTAATAATTGCGCCAACAGTTGTTGCCTTCTCACCAAGCTGCTTGCCTATTGTCCTGTAGCCCATCCCAGCCTTGTGCAGGTCTACAATTTTATCCCTGATGTCTTTACACAGCTCTCTGGTCTTGGCCATTGTGGAGAGGTTGGAGTCTGTTTCATTGAGTGTGTGGACAGGTGTCTTTTATAAAGGTAACGAGTTCAAATAGGCGCAGTTAATACAGGTAATGAGTGGAGAACAGGAGGGCTTCTTAAAGAATAACTAACAGGTCTGTGAGAGCCGGAATTCTTACTGGTTGGTAGGTGATCAAATACTTATGTCATGCAATAAAATGCAAATAAATTATTTAAAAATCATACAATGTGATTTTCTGGATTTTTGTTTTAGATTCCGTCTCTCACAGTTGAAGTGTACCTATGATAAAAATTACAGACCTCTACATGCTTTGTAAGTAGGAAAACCTGCAAAATCGGCAGTGATCAAATACTTGTTCTCCCCACTGTATATCCACAGTAAAACGAGTCCTATATCGACATAACCTGAAAGGCCGCTGAGCAAGGAAGAAGCCAGACTACGGTTTGCAACTGCACATGGGGACCAAGATCGTACTTTTTGGAGAAATATCCTCTGGTCTGATGAAACAAAAATAGAACGGTTTGGCCATAATGACCATGGTTATGTTTGGAGGAAAAAGGGGGAGGCTTGCAAGCTGAAGAACACCATCACAACCGTGAAGCACGGGGGTGGCAGCATCATGTTGTGGGGGTGCTTTGCTGCAGGAGGGCCTGTTGCACTTCACAAAATAGATGGCACCATGAGGAAGGAAAATTATGTGGATATATTGAAGCAACATCTCAAGACATCAGTCAGGAAGTTAAAGGTTGGTTGCAAATGGGTCTTCCAAATGGACAATGACCCCAAGCATACTTCCAAAGTTGTGGAAAAATGGCTTAAGGACAACAAAGTCAAGGTATTGGAGTGGCCATCACAAAGCCCTGACCTCAACCCTATAGAAAATGTGGGCAGAACTGAAAAAGAGTGTGCGAGCAAGGAGGCCTACAAACCTGGCTCAGTTACACCAGCTCAGTCAGGAGAAATGGGCCAAAGTTCACCCAAATATTGTGGGAATCTTGTGGAAGGCTACCCGAAACGTTAAACAATTTTAAAGGCAATGCTACCAAATACTAATTGAGTGTATGTAAACTTCTGATCCACTGGGAATGTGATGAAAGAAATAAAAGCTGAAATCAATCATTCTCTCTACTATTATTCTGACATTTCACATTCTTAAAATAAAGTGGTGATCCTAACTGACCTAAGACAGGGAATTTTTACTAGGATTAAATGTGGTGAAGTTTGAAGGAAGTTGCTAACTAGTGCTAGTGCAATTGCTAACTAGCGTTAGCACAATGACTGGCGGTCTATGGGTAGCTAGTAAGCATTGGCTCACAAAACTACATCTAACTACCTTCATACCGGGTACAGATGCATAAAAATTGTATCGACCAGTTAAAATCACGTTTTTTGTCTCGCCTCTCTGCCCCTGCTTGTGTGCCGCAGCATCGCAACTAACCCTTAGGAAACTCTGCAGTATTTTGTTTATGTACTATTTTTTACGTTAGTAGCTCAGGAATTGTTTTGTGTCATTACATACAGCCGGGAAGAACTTGTGCATATTAGAGCGCCGGTAACTCACCAGAACTACCAGCATTACGACCAGGATTACGACTTCCCTGGAGCAGATCCTTTGTTTGCTCTCCCCACTGCAATTTAACTTATTCCAGAGGCTGACCCAAAACAACGCCTGCGGAGGAGAGGTTCTCGGGGTGGTAACACCCACCACTCCCGAGTATTTTACTCGCTAATGTCCAATCTCTGGAGAATAAATTTGATGAGCTCACGGCGAGAGTTGCTTTTCAGAGAGACACCAGGGATTGTAACATACTCTGCTTCACGGAAACATGGCTCTCTCGAGATATACCGTCTGACTCCGTAAAGCCAGTCGGGTTCTAAGTGCATCGAGCCAACATCTCTCCGGGAACCAGAAGGGTGGAGGTATATGTTTCATGATTAACGACTTATGGTGTAACTGTGATAACATACAGGAACTCAAATCCTTCTGTTCTTCCAACTTATCTCATAATCAAATGTTGACCGTACTCCCGAGGGAATTTTCAGCAATAGCCACAGCCGTCTATATCCCCCCTCAAGCCAATACCACGTCGGTCCTCAAAGAACGTCACAGACTTTATGCAAACAGCGGAATCCACGCTTTGATCACATGGACTGGGATATGTTCCGAGCAGCTTCTGAAAATAATATATACACAGACACAGTAAATTAGTTTATCAGGAAGTGCATAGGAGATGTGGTACCCATTATTAAAACCTACCCCAACCAGAAACCGTGGATAGATGGGAGCATTCGTGCCAAACTGAAAGCGCGAACCACCGCATTTAAGCAGGGCTAGAAGACTGGGAATATGGAAGAATACAAACAGTGTAGTTATTCACTCCACAAAGCAATCAAGCAGTATAGGGGCAAAGTTGAGTCTCAGTTCAACGGCTCAGACGTGAGACGTATGTGGCAGGGTCTACAGACAATCACGGATTATAAAAGGAAAACCAGTCACGTCACGGACACCAACGTCTTGCTTCCGGACAGGCTGAACACCTGCCTCGCTCGCTTTGAGGATAATACAGTGCCACCGATGCGGCCCGCCACCAAAGACTTTGGGCTCTCCTTCTCCGTGGCCGACGTGAGTAAGACATTTATGCGTGTTAACTTTCTCATGTCTGCTGGCCCAGATGGTATCCATAGCCGCGTCCTCAGAGCATGAGCAGACCAGCTGGCTGGTGGGTTTACAGATATATTCAATCTCTCCCTATCCCAGTCTGTTCATTGACTATAGCTCAGCTTTCAACACCATAGTACCCTCCAAGCTCATCATCAAGCTCGAGGCCCTGGGCCTGAACCCCACCCTGTGCAAATGGGCCCTGGACTTGCTGACGGGTCGCCCCCGCTGGTCAAGTACGCCTCCAACTCAATCATCAAGTTTGCAGACGACACAACAGTAGTATGCTTGATTACCAACAACGATGAGACAGCCTACAGGGAGGAGGTGAGGGCTCTGGGAGTGTGGTGCCAGGAAAATAACCTCAAAACTAAGGAGATGATTGTGGACTTCAGGAAACAGCAAATGTAGCACCCTCCTATCCACATCGATGGGACCGCAGTGGAGAAGGTGGAAAGCTTCAAGTTCCCCAGCATATCATTGACAAATTGAAATGGTCCACCCACACAGACAGTGTGGTGAAGAAGGCACAAGAGCGCCTCTTCAATCTCAGGAGGCTAAAGAAATTTGGCTTAACACATAAAACCCTCACAAACTTTTACAGGCACACAATTGAGAGCATCCTGTCAGGCTGTATCACCGCCGGGTACGGCAACTGCACCGCCCACAACCGCAAAGCTCTCCAGAGGGTGGTGCAGTCTACCCAACACATTACCGGGGGCAAACTTCCCGCCCTCCTGGACACCTACAGCACCCGATGCCACAAGAAGGCCAAAAAGATCATCAAAGACATCAACCACCCGAGCCACTGCCTGTTCACCCCGCTATCATCCAGAAGGCGAGGTCAGTACAGGTGCCAAAGAAACCAATGGCCACTTTAAAGAACAGACCACTAGCCATGTTAATAATGTTCCTGTATCTTGCATTACTCATCTCATATGTATAAACTGCACTCTACACTATTCTACGGTATTTTAGTCACTTTTCATTCCTTACTTAGATGTATGTGTATTTGGGTATATGTTGTGAAACTGTTATATATTACTTGTTAGATATCACTGCACTGTCGGAGCTAGAAGCACAAGCTTTTCGCTACACCCGCAATAACATCTGCTAACCACGTGTATGTGACCAATAACATTTTATTTGATTTTATACAATTTCACTCGCTTTAACTATCTAAGATATGCAAATCAATTATATCCATCCCAGAGCTCCTGCTATGCATTTGGTTTGCTAACTAAGTGGCTAGATGGCAAGATCAAGCTTATTGGTTAGTGCAAAGACAATCAATACCCTCCTGGATCAAGATCCATGTTGCCTAAATTGTTCAAAAAAAAGAAATGGCGCTCTTTGTGTGCACTTCCGGTAATACTGTATACCCCAGTATGATACAGAAACAGTATGACGGTATGAAAATCTGGATACTGCCCAACCTTAACTTTGATCCTGTTTGAATACTCTAAAATGCATTCTTCTTTCCTTCTTCCCATCCTTGAAGAAATCCCTGATATAACATGATTTTATAGGTGTAAGAAAGGCTTCTATTGTGTTGCTGTCACTAATTATGTATTTTCTGATCAGTGATTAAGCTACCTCAAAGTAAGACGGAAGGATGCATTTTCAAGTATATTCAAATGACTCCACTGTTTTGGCTGAAATAGTCGTTGTTCCAACATTTTAGCTATTGGTGGAGGTGCAGAAGGTTATTTAAAGCACATGGGGCCACCATGTGCTGTGTGCAGGCATTCCTTATTTATTCACCCAGTGACCCAAACAAAATTCCCCAAACAGGTTGGCATGAGAGAGGGGTAAATCAGTGCCAATCTGCCAGCTGCGAGAACTCTTGACTGGACCCCTAGCCAGGTTAAGTGTCATAGTCAACTATAAGCCATGCATATTGCACATGCATATTGTATTGTTGTGTTTGTGTTGCTGTGGCATATAGTGTAGTCGATAAGTTACTGAGTTATTACTTCATGCCATTTCATGAACTTTTTCTGACCGATCTAAGACACTGAATGCACATACGCACTAATTCTAAATTCAATCTGTGCTGTCAGATGAGATAGTTAGTGTTAAGACTAAAAAGGCACTAATCTAGCTACAATTAGGCTACCAAATCAAAACTGCTCTACATCAAATCAAATGTTTATTGGTCACATACACGTGTTTAGCAGATGTTATTGAGGGTGTAGCGAAATGCTTGTATAAAATTTCCTAAGAGCTAGTCGAGATGCTGCCATCTCCGTCGGCACCATCATCTGCCAAATCAGAAGTGCTCTAAAGCTATCTAACATGCTCAAGCTAACATATTACACATTTAGAGAGAACAGATGTACCATATTAGAGAGAATGCAACAACCAGAGAAAATGCACCATAGGCCTCCCCACATTTATGCATATTCGCTCTGCGTCGTTGTTCATCATGAATCATCCTTTTGTCAGGGAGCTCTTTCTTCAGAAACGCACCATGACAAGTTGAACCTCCCCTTAACTTGTCTAAGTCTGATAGACACAGAAGAATGTTAACCCAAGTCCTCAAACTTCATAAAATCTGTCTACAAGCCATTTCTAAAACAAGCTCCAATAATAGATATTCTGAGAATGTGCTTCTGTGTTCTTCTCCTACAAAATAGCAGTTAAATTCAAAGTGTCCTAAAATAACTCTTATTTTCTTCTAAGGTAACTGGGGCCAGGGCACGTCTACTCCTATGCAGTGAACAACACACCATGCATACGCCTAGCCATTCCAGGTGTATGCCTACTTCAAACTTGGAAGTACAACATGTCAAAACAAAGCACTTTAGAAACACACAGTGATCAATCATTCCTATAAAGGAAAGGAAAGTTGTGTGTGTGTGTGGTAAAGGCAGTCTGATAAGTGCAGAGAGGTAACTAGCCAGGGGAACACAGCCCAGTCGGTGTGGGGGAAGGTGCGTTCCTCATGGTCCATCTGGCATGTTTCTACCCAGCCAGTTTTACCTGCATAACAACAATGCTAGCAAGCTAAACTGGGGCATGCTGCTCATGTTGCCTTGCCTAGTGCTGCATCTTTTCTTTGGGCGCTGCAATGTGTTTTAAAAAAATAAAAATAGCATTTTACGCAACCTCTGCCAAGGGAGTTGTTTGTTAGAAGCCCCGTCATTGCACGCACAATTTTTCCAGAGGTCACATAGAATTATGGATTGCTAGCCTCGCAAAGCCACCTGAACCCACAAGCTAACATTAAACGCTGCACGGTTTTCCGAGGATAACGGATTGCAGCACACAAAGAAAAGAACGCAACTACACAGGACAAACAAGTTGAAAGAACTGACATTTTTACAAGTATCGACTAATACCAACTCAATGTAGTCGAGTTGGTAGGCTACACTCTGACAAAACTCATCGCCCCACACCATCGGGTATCTTGGAGTTCAGAATTCTTGGCCGGCTACCCCATACCACGTGACCCAAGTGTAAACATGAAGCACAAGCCAGGGTATGGGAGGCACACACACACACGTCAATACACGTTTGGTTAGGATAGGCTAGGGCCGAGTGTCTTTCAATTAAGACCTAGACAAGCAGTTGAGGGGAGTTCCTTACTAATTAGTGATCTTAATTAATCAATCAAGTACAAGGGTGGAGTGAAAACCCACAAACACTCGGCCCTCCGTGGAATGTGTTTGACATTTGGGCTAGACCTACGCAAGTTGGACATAAAACCAAACGCTTGTCACAAAGAGCAGATGATGATGAAGAAAGTCAATATTCTAGTCTAGTCAATGCTGCTACCCTGCTTGAACTACAAGTAACAGGTGATGAGGCAATACTCATGATGTACTGACCATTGCATATAAAGCTGTAGATTCAATATAAGGCCTGAATTCCTTGTCAAAACAGCCAATAAAGCCCTGATCTGGATTATCTTAGCCTATATTTAAATCCAGGTTGCCTATTCTATCCTAGCCCTTGTTCATGACTCTCAGTTCCATTACATTATACATAAGAGTCATTGGACGAAGGCATCTTCTGTACGGGGGAGTTTTGTTAAAAGCCTGGACACTCGGTCTGAACATTAAGATTAACACGCATCAAGAAATATATTTTCAGAAAACAAAAGGTTAAATTGATACACACCTTTATAGGGCTACAGTTCCCACACGGCCATATTTCCATGTTACACAGCTTGTTAATAGAAATCAGAAAAAAGACAGAGTGGACTGTGCTTATTAGCTATCTGTGTCTCCGAATACCTGTGTGTAAACGGAAGACTCACTCCACAAACGTGTTGTGACTGAAAAATACTGTCAGCTGCGACTATGTTAAAACAATGTACAATAAACGTGTATTTTGCATTTGTGAAATGATTTTGATATATGAAAGTAGAGGGATTTATGTTTCTAGAAGCGTATCGCAACTGAGAATCGATTCACGTTTAGATGGAGTATTTGGCAGTTTTAGCGTTGAGACACATCGCCTTTCAACAGAACATGTAAGGTTCTTGGACTATAAAGAGTAACATTAAGCTCCTTTAGTCCATTATTGGGCAAATTCTATCCCAACACCACAATGGCCTAAATACTTAATACGGACTGCAAAAACGTGTTTATTTATCAATCAATATAGGCCTGTCTTTATAAAGCTAACCAGTGATTCTAAAGAGTGTGTTTGAGGAATCTTTCCAAATACCAGATACCCTTTGCACAGCATTTTATCACTAGGCCTGAGGACCGAGAGAGGACAACTGTGGTAAAGTTCTGAGTTCTCCAAAGGTTGACCATTGTTTTATGGCTTATGCTTACCAGTAGCTGGTGCAACAATGTGGCAATTGTACTTGACCCATTTATAATGGTTGCTGAATTAGGCGAATATGGGACCATACCTCCACATTCTTGCAAATTAAAGAATAAGGTCGTTAGTCAAACTTGAGTGTACCTGTAAAGCCAGCATGATGGCAACATGTTTGGATGTACTTTAGTTCTGACAGTGACAACTGTGCGTAAATGATATTACATGGCCGCGGGAAGATGTTTAGGGGTGATTTATCAGGGGGTGCTGCAGCACCCCTACTTCCCACCGCTATGTATAATAGCCTACCTGGTTGGGGTCGTTTGCCCTGAAGACATGGCATGCCATCTCCGACTCCGGGTTGTCGGGCTGGCTCCGGATAAGGTAGGCGAAATATGTGAGGTCATTACTGTTGTGGATAAAACGTGAGATGAACTGCGCTTTATGCTCGAAGATGAAGACGGACGAGTTGGCGACATTGTTGGCGGGCACACATCGAATGAACGGAGCCGTGAGCACCAACTGAACTTCCCTGGCCTGGACGGAACACGTCTCGCGTCCCGATTCGTTCTTTTCACTTTTCTTCCGGATCTCCGCCACCAACCATGGCAGCATAGGCAGGGTAGTCCGCTTGTCCAAGGAGGACCAGCCGATGTACCAGAGGGCAAACCTTTGAATATCTGGCTTCGAGAGATTACTCTCTTTATTCCCTTTATCATCCCGACCCTCCATCTCAGTTTAATTATAGGACAATGGAGAGACTATAATAAACTAGCAATTGATGCAGTCGTTAATAATCGATTAATAACATCGATAATTGATAACAATGTATCAATTTTGTTTTGTGCCCAATTCAGCTTTAAAGCTGATTGTCTTGATACACCTTTGAATATCTAAATTATGTAAACAGTTAATAATCCATAAAGTCCTGTTGAGAGGTAAGAAAGTTATTGAAACAAAGTCACATAAGCACGCGTTCCTCGTGTCACTCGAAGCAACTGCAGCACATTTGTACGAGGAGGACCGAGCAGTTCGCAAACGGTGTTGAAGTTTGTGCAGAATACTAGAACGTTGCGTCTGGAGCACCGTGTGTAAACAGTGAAAGGCCAGATGAAAACACCTTTTAAAATACTGGGCGTCTCCTCGAAACTGCAATGCCAACGAGAGAAGATAGTCCCACTTGTATGTTCCCTTTGCAAAGAAAAGCCGTCCTTTTTACAAGTCTGTCTGTGTGTCAGTTATCACAGGAACAACTCAATTTGGTTGTTTATTTATCGTTCTCTTCGGTGCCATGAGCTCGAGACACCGCTGTGAAGTAGGCAAGAATAACTAAGTACTTCCGAGTCACGGATTTTTGGAATCCTTTAGAATAAGATTTCCGTCATGTATACTTTATAAATTAATAATTACGGCGAAAATTAGATTATCAATAACACTTGGTGGGGCAAACAAATAAACAATAAATAAAGATGCATGTCATGAAAGCCACTACACAATACAACACAAAAAATACATGAATTGCACTATAATGGTGACAAACGGTGCTTTATTTTCAGCACTATGGAGTGAATCCTTACCACTGCTACACCTGGCTATCAACGGAGATTTGTCTGGCAGCGAAACAGTTCATTCAGCCTCATGTACTGCTTTAAAAAATAAAACATAGCTGATATGGCTGACTTGCTTTTAAACTAATGTGGTTTCTGCTGACTGAATTGAGATGTACAAACTATGGCATAAGGGGATGATGACCGGATAATTTATTTATTTAACTAGGCAAGTTAATTAAGAACACATTATTATTTACAATGACAGCCTACACAGGCCAAACATGGAATACGCTGGGCCAATTGTGCACTGCCCTAGAGGACTCTCAATCACTGCCAGTTGTGATACTGGCTGGAATTGAACCAGGGTGTCTGTAGTGATGCCTTTAGCACTGAGATGCAGTGACTTAGACTGCTGCACCACTCAAGAGTCCTAAGGTTAAGAGGCAATCCGTAATTTTGATTGACATCAATGAGCGAACTAAGACGGACATAGTCAAAATAACAGCGACAGAATTCAGAACATGGGCTGTTCTTACAGTATTCTCCCTGTACACCAAGTCAGAACCGTAGGATAAATAAAGGGGGCAAATAAAATATTAAATGATTACAGTTCTCTAAAACAGGCTATACAGAAGGCCTCATGTACACCACCAAGTCAGAACAGTAGGCTAAATTATGAAGGGGAAAGGGATAAAATTATTAGGGTGTGGCACATGGGATACTTACAGCTTACTACACAACATGCACTTATACATTCTTAGCTACAGTATACATATCTCTCAGACGTTGAATATCCCTTTGTGCATGGTGAAGTTATTAATTACACTTTGGATGGTGTATCAATACACCCAGTCACTACAAAGATACAGGCGTCCTTCCTAACTCAGTTGCCGAAAAGGAAGAAAATCACTAAGGGATTTCACCATGAGGCCAATGGTGACTTTAAAACAGTTATAGAGTTTAATTGCTGTGATAGGAGAAAACTGAGGAAGGATCAACAACATTGTAGTTACTCCACAATAGTAACCTAATTGACAGTGAAAAGAAGGAAGCTTGTACCAAATACAAATATTCCAAAACAAGCATCCTTTTTGCAACAAGGCACTGAAGTAAAACTGCATGGTGGTGATTGTATCATGTTATGGGTATGCTTGTCATTGGCAAGGACTAAAAAGAAACAGAATAGATCAAATCACAGGCAAAATTCTAGAAGAAAAACCGCAGTGCTTGAGTCGTCACTACAGACCCGTGTTCATTCCCGGGCTGTATCACAACCGGCCGTGACCGGGAGTCCCATAGGGTGGCGCACAAATGGCCCAGTGGTCGTTAGTTGAACAGGGTTTCCTCCGACACATGCAGCTGACTTCCGGGTTAAGCGGGCGAGTGTTAGTTTGGCTGGTCGGAAGACGCATGACTCGACCTTCGCCTCTCCCGAGCCCGCTGGGCAGTTCCAGCGATGAGAAAAGATCGTAATTGGATATCACAAAATTGGGGCTAAAAATAAATAAATAAACTGGTTCAGTCTGCTCTCTATTTTTTATTTAACTAGTCAAGTCAGTTAAGAACAAATTCATATTTACAGTGACGGCCTACACAGGCCAAACTCGGACGACGCTAGGCCAATTGTGCACCACCCTATGGGACTCCCAATCACTGCCAGTTGTGATACAGCCTGGATTCGAACCAGGGTGTCTGTAGTGACACCTCTAGCACTGAGATGCAGTGCCTTAGACTGCTGCGCCACTTGGGATCCCAGACACTGGGAGACAAATTCACCTTTCAGCTGGACAATAACCTAAAACAAGGCAAAATAAACACTGGGGTTGTTTACCAAGATGACATTGAATATTCCTGAGTGGCTTAGTTACAGTTTTGACTTAAATTGGCTTGACAATCTATGGCAAGACTTGAAAATGGCTGTCTAGCAATGATTAACTTGAGAGAGCTTGAATTTTATAATGTGCTAATATTGTACAATCCAGGTGTGCAAAGATCTAGAGACTTACCCAGAAAGACTCAGACTGTAATCCCTGCCAAAGGTGATTCTAACGTGTATTGACTCAAGGGTTTAATACTTATCTAATCAAGATGTATTAGTATATATTTGTTTTTCATCATTATTTTACAAATTATAGAATTGTTCTTCCACTTTGACATTAGAGTATTTTGTGTAGATCATTGACAAAAAAATGACAATTAAATCCATTGTAATACCACTTTGTAACACAACAAAATGTGGGAAAAGTCTAGGGGTGAGAATACAGTACTTTCTGAAGGCACTGTATATATATATTATTATAGGCCTAATATATTATTATTAACAGTAGCATTATCAATAATGTTTTGTTATTTGTATTACCGTTGTTAACATAGTAATGACTACTAGATAGTTATTATCTATTACTATCTAGTAATCATCTCTGGGGTGGCAGGTAGCCTAGCAGTTAAGCGCATTTGGCCAGTAACCAAAAGGTCGTTTTTTTTTGCTGACTATGTGAAAAATTGGTCGATGTGCCTTGAGCAAGGCACTTAACCCTAATTGCTTGTGTATGTTGCTTTGGGTAAGAATGTCTGACAAATGACTGACTAAAAATGTAAATGTAAAATGAATTTTAATGCTGTTAAGAATATTTCCAATGCTATAATATTATTTGTGCTACTAAGCCTATTCATTTAATTTTTAGAAAAACAATTTCGACCATTTTTATATATATGCTTGCAAAATGTTAATATTCCTTTGCCAACCTTTATTTTGAAGGGAAATCGCTGAGGCACTGCTTTATTCTTGCTGGCTTCTCAGAGCTCCTTGAGGCCAAGTGGCCAGGGTTCCAGTCTAGAAGCATGGTTTAGACTGCTCTTACAGTTTTGCTTCGGTACTGTAGTTTACTGATGCCAGACACAGAAAGACAATTCCCATACACAGTCAGATTTGAAAATTCCTAATAAAACTAACATGCAGCCATGCACATCAAATAACCTTTGCTGGGCCTTTTTTAAAATCAGTTATTTTTTGCCTACTTCTTTTTTCCCCCAATTTCCATTTTCTTGGTTATGTTTTTCTAGATTTCGGATTTCCCCCATTTTCTTCTGGTTTACCCCAGTTTTTTCACACTTTTTTTAATATAAAAACAACAAAATTAGATTTTTTGTGTTCACAACATATCTTCTGAGGTCTGGGAAAAATCTAAGAAACTTAGATTTGAGTGTAGTTGCCATTTAATTCACTGGGTATGCCCTGCACTGTTTGGTTATCAGCTTTTCTGTAGTGCAGTAAACGCACATGCAGTGGTTAATTGGAGCGGATCCTGCTGAAACAGCATCTCTCAGTTTTGGACTGTTTTGTTCTGGAACCTATTCGGCCAGAAAATAATGTTCACTTTTTGCAATGTAAAAATTAGAACCAAAGCGATCAAAGTTTATTAGAGTTGGCTATTCGTTAATTATCCTGCCCCAACAAAAAAACATAATGTGAAAAATAAGATTTTCAGCCCGGGCCTAATATTATAAGAGTTGATTCGGTTTGTGCAACATTGTAACCTATGTTGAGACCAACGCATGGTCGTGTCTGTGTGGGAAGTGTGCTAGTTTCTTTTACCTAACTAGAATGAGATTCACTTTATATGATCTCTCTCCTTCTCTACTCTAATAGACATGAGCCTCCAACTCTCATCTTTCCAGCTTTGCACACATTTATTTCCTTATAGAATAGAGCAAAGGGTTATGAAGGAACTGCAGCACCTCTGATGAATTTAAATACATTTGTAAAAGTTATTTAATTACTGCTGTCTGTTCAGAAATAAATGAAATAATTCAGAATAGCCTACTACACCATGAGAAGGCCTATAATTTAGCCACAGAGGATCAATAGCTTTTTTTTAAATAGCCTAGCTGTGGATTGTATTTAATGTTTTGTGCTTTCACCCCTTTTTCTCCCCAATTTTGTGATATCCAATTGGGAGTTACAGTCTTGTCCCATCTCTGCAACTCCCGTGCGGACTTGGGAGAGGCAAAGGTCGAGAGCCATGCGTCTTCCGAAACACGACCCTGCCAAGCCACACTGCTTTTTGACACACCTCTCGCTTAACCCCGGAAACCGGCCGCACCAATGTGTCGGAGGAAACACTGTACAACTGGCGACCCGAAGTCAGCTTGCAGGTGCCCGGCCCGCCACAAGGAGTCACTAGAGCGCGATGGCACAAGGACACCCGGCGTCCAAACCCTACTCTAACCCAGATGATGCTGGGCCAATTGTGTGCCGCCTCATGGGTCTCCCGGTGCAGTGCCTTAGACCGCTGCACCACTCGGGAGGCCCCTAGCTGTGGATTGTAGCCTAATAATAAGGAATAGCCTACAGTTGGGAACACACGGCAAATCTGTCAATGAAAAAACAGCATGCAGACAAAACAGGCCTTTTGCAATATTTCAAATATAATCAAGGGAAAACACAGGTTGGAAAGCAAATGACTCCTGCTGAAAAGAGAAGACTATGTTGTAGGCTACCAAAATATTTGATCAACTTCCAAATATTGGCACGAGCGCATCAGCCATCACCAGCCAGTGAGCTGCGCAACATTGGGTGAGTCAGTGAAACTGGAAATCATTTTTAGGACTATAATCTCCTCCTCATATTGTAGCCTACAATATGTGTATCCACACACCTACTGTAGGCCAAGGCTATTGATGGATTCAAGACAAGGTTGTTTTTATTGATTTCAGATTATCAGTTTGTCAGTGTCAAAGTAGCCTGCCATTTCAATCATTTGTGCGATTCTGCCAGTCTCCAGTCATGTAAAATGACATAGAATTACATTAAATGCGTTATTTTTCAACCCATCTTCCCATTTAGAGTTTCTGGTGCAGCACAGAAATGTCCTTATCCAGATGGTGTGACAAAGACATTTCCTAACAGACCTGCTAACTTTCTTTGTTTTAAGGATGGAACCAAGATGCAGTACCTCCAGCAGGGAGAGTGGCATGAGCCATTCATCCATTAGCTCAGGGACAAGCTACAATATCCATAGCCCTGTGTGATGTTAAATGTAATTGCATTGCTGGACTTTTTGAAACATCATGGATTTATTTTGTTTAAACCATTTACAAATAGAAGGAAATGTATGGTTTAAACATGTCTTTAATGTTTATTTGTTTTAGCTGTTAGTGATAATTCCCTAAGTGTTAATGCATTTGTGTTTACATCATTAAGCCTTTGTGTGTGTGTTATGAATGACCAAATGTGTCTGACTTTATAGTAAGTACAGTGTCATAATACAAGGCATTTATGTATGTGTTATAAATTACCGAATGGGTCTGACTTTAAAGGAAGTACATTGTCATATGATATAAGGCATTTATGTATGTGTTATAAATGACAAAAGGGGTCTGCCTTTAAATTAAGTACAGCGTCATGTGATAGTCTTTTATGCCACATTTATGAACCCTTTATAAAGCATGACATAAGGTTATAGATGCTTTGCAACACATTTATGAAGGCATTATGAAGGCTTTATAAGCTGAACATCATTTAAAGAAGGACCCACTTTTCTTTCACTTGGAAAATGTGGAGTAGGTGGTGTAGATTAGTGGGAAAAAATCTCAAATCAAAATCAATTTTGAAATTGAAGGAAGAAAAACTTGAAAACTGCAAGGGTGTATAGACTTTCACTAGGCACTGTACGTGTCTTAGCCATAGGCTGCTGCTTATACTGTAGGTAGCATACGTTGAGTGGGACACTATCACACTAACAATAAAAAAACAGCTATATTTTAAAGAAAATAAGTACAATTAATGTAACGTTTTGTATCACCTTCTGAATTGATATGTATGTATACATATCAACAGTGCTGAATCAGGATCTTAAATGGTGATAGTCTTGCAGTGCAAAATATTTTACCATATTGTAAAAATTACAATTCATTACTCATGTCCTTGTCAATACCAGTGTTGCATTTATTTTATCAAAACAGCCAGAGTATATTTTCTGGGGATCTATACAAGTAGGGGAGCAATATCTGATCTAGGCCTACTTCCTGCTTACATATTACTTGTAATATGCATGATTATTCATCAATATCCACAATTATTCAGTATTTTGAGTAAACAAAATGTAGGTGTTGAAGTATTAAAGTTAACGCATGGCTTATCAATACATTTGGGAGAATTCAGCATGTGTGGACACAAATGCTTTGAGTGTAAACATGACCAATACTGTCAATAAAGGCAGGGCATTCTCATCAAGGCGAGTTTCTGGGTCCCAGAGGTTATACTGTTTCCAAAACAGCTGCCCTCTCCTTGAATTGCCTGTAGAAATTCTGCAAAGAGAGTAGAAAAAGTCTGTTAGTAAATAGAATATATCGTAATTTTGTGGGAGGGGGATAGTGCTACTTACAGCAGTAACTCATCCGAGCTAGTACCGTTCAGAAGTAAACTGGGTAAGGTATTTTAACTTAGAGTAAAGGACGGTTGTACAGTAGCACTATATAAACAAACCCTTCAATCATCTCTAACCTCACTCATCCATAGCTTTTAGAATAAGAATAATCTGACCTGGAATTGTGGAATGGTAATTTCAAAGGACCGTTGGGAGATCTGTCCGGAGGTGTCTGCTATCTTGAGCAAGAGGGAGACTTAGGGGGATTTGAGAAAGCGACAGGTGTCCGAGCTCACCGCCATGCCCAGCTTCAAGTGCACGTCCACCAGCTAGACAGACAGGCACACCAAGGATTAAATCAACAACAGCTCACTTGCCACTTCAGATGGCAAAGCATTTATACAGACTGTAAGGAGCAATCTTAACCCTGTGAGGGCCAGTGTGGACTGTGGATGCAGGCTTTTGGTCCTGCTAAAGCAGTAGCACAGCTTATTTAACTAATAAAGGCCACATTCCAAACTGCCATACATTGCAGTTGTGCACCAAAATCTCACAATGCCTGGATAAGTATTTAACATGTCAGTAGCAGGTTTCCAGGGACCCAGGTTTTTTCGTCAAAAATCTTTGCGACATGTGTAATGGAATCGGCAGATATAGGAGAAATTTTCTAAAGAACATTGTTATCCATTCGACAGGGGTGGAGGTACGCGGGGCACGTGATGTCATCACAGAACTATAAGCTCTACTCCACATTTACTTCTAAGGCCTTTTGCAATATTTATGCAGGATTGTCCTGACTTTCAAGAATGCCTGAATTGCTTCGCTTTGCTTTTCTGGTTGGCTGGAAAGTTTCAACATCCAATTATTTAATATCTACAGGAGTACAAGTTTCACGATGGCACGGACCGTGGCGATACATTGGCACATGAGAATTATTAGAATATGGCAAATATTTGTCATTTATTGCATTCTATCCATGCTGGCTTTTGCGGGTTACCTGAGACATGAAACAGTTACAGTAGGTGGGAGGGCATACAGGCTGTCGCCAATATATTAATGCACAATTTGCCTAAATAGGTAAAGGAAACATTTTGGCCACAAATGGTTAAATGGAAATGCACCCTAGCAGGCAATTGTTGCATCCATTTTCTATGGAAACTTAATAAATGTTGAAGACTATAATTGGTTAATTAGCTTAATCAGGTGTATTAAAGCTTTGTCTGGAACAACAACCTGCACCCACATTTGCCCTTTGTGGGTACAATTTCCCATCCTTAATTAGGAGATTCCAATATTCCAAAACTACCTTTAGCACCTTCTTATGGGCACTTCAAGTGCTGCATACTTCCTAGCTATACATTGCCCTCTATAATTTCTTAGCCAAATCCAATCGTTTCAGATCTACACAAGTGGCTATGGAGTAGAAGCTAGCCTGGTGGTCCATAGGACTTGGCTGTACAGCACAGACTGATCTGGGACCAGGCTAGGTAGGAGCTAAGAGTTGACATGGAACTTAAACTACTGTCTTATCTAACTTTGCTGTTGAAGTAAAAACACCTGAGTTAGAGCCTAACACATTCACAGGATTGATTAACTCTTGATTTTCCTAGGGACTCCACCGAGCCAGGAAAATCAGCTTTTAGTCTTAATGCACTGTATTGCTGGAACAATACACAATATACAGTGGGGAGAACAAGTATTTGATACACTGCCGATTTTGCAGGTTTTCCCACTTACAAAGCATGTAGAAGTCTGTAATTTTTATCATAGGTACTCTTCAACTGTGAGTTGAAAATCACATTGTATGATTTTTAAGTAATTAATTTGCATTTTATTGCATGACATAAGTATTTGATACATCAGAAAAGCAGAACTTAATATTTGGTACAGAAACCTTTGTTTGCAATTACAGAGATCATACGTTTCCTGTAGTTCTTGACCAGGTTTGCACACACTGCAGCAGGGATTTTGGCCCACTCCTCCATACAGATCCTTCAGGTTTCGGGGCTGTCGCTGGGCAATACGGACTTTCAGATCCAAAGATTTTCTATTGGGTTCAGGTCTGGAGACTGGCTAGGCCACTCCAGGACCTCGGGGACCCCACTCCTTAGTTGCCCTGGCTGTGTGTTTTCGGGTCGTTGTCATGCTGGAAGACCCAGCCACGACCCATCTTCAATGCTCTTACTGAGGGAAGGAGGTTGTTGGCCAAGATCTCGCGATACATGGCCCCATCCATCCTCCCCTCAATACGGTGCAGTCGTCCTGTCCCCTTTGCAGAAAAGCATCCCCAAAGAATGATGTTTCCACCTCCATGCTTCATGGTTGGGATGGTGTTCTTGGGGTTGTACTCATCCTTCTTCTTCCTCCAAACACGGCGAGTGGAGTTTAGACCAAAAAGCTCTATTTTTGTCTCATCAGACCACTTGACCTTCTCCCATTCCTCCTCTGGATCATCCAAATGGTCATTGGCAAACCTCAGACGGACCTGGACATGCGCTGGCTTGAGCAGGGGGACCTTGCGTGCGCTGCAGGATTTTAATCCATGCCGGCGTAGTTTGTTACTAATGGTTTTCTTTGAGACTGTGGTCCCAGCTCTCTTCAGGTCATTGACCAGGTCCTGCCGTGTAGTTCTGGGCTGATCTCTCACCTTCCTCATGATCATTGATGCCCCACGAGGTGAGATCTTATATGGTGCCCCAGACCGAGGGAGATTGACCGTCATCTTGAACTTCTTCCATTTTCTAATAATTGCGCCAACAGTTGTTGTCTTCTCACCAAGCTGCTTGCCTATTGTCCTGTAGCCCATCCCAGCCTTGTGCAGGTCTACAATTTTATCCCTGATGTCCTTACACAGCTCTCTGGTCTTGGCCATTGTGGAGAGGTTGGAGTCTGTTTGATTGAGTGTGTGGACAGGTGTCTTTTATACAGGTAACGAGTTCAAACAGGTGCAGTTAATACAGGTAATGAGTGGAGAACAGGAGGGCTTCTTAAAGAAAAACTAACAGGTCTGTGAGAGCCGGAATTCTTACTGGTTGGTAGGTGATCAAATACTTATGTCATGCAATAAAATGCAAATAAATTATTTAAAAATCATACAATGTGATTTTCTGGATTTTTGTTTTAGATTCCGTCTCTCACAGTTGAAGTGTACCTATGATAAAAATTACAGACCTCTACATGCTTTGTAAGTAGGAAAACCTGCAAAATCGGCAGTGTATCAAATACTTGTTCTCCCCACTGTATGTATAGAAAAATGTATAGATTCTGGTCAGCATTTGTGTATTGCCTTGCTCATTTATTTGTGTGCATTTATTTCTTTCTAATTATGGCAGGTTTGGTCCTCATATTTTGGCCTATCACTCCAATCAGTATACATGTAGCTGAAAACAAAGATGTGCATGCAGCATGTTTACAAGCATCTCTCCTCTTTCTCCATTCATATGAGATGGGAAATGACAGAGACAGGTTGTCCTTACTGTTTCTGCCGGTAAATCTGGGAGTAGTCTTCTAATGTTCTCCACAGTTTTGTCAACACATAAAAACCACAGAAGTTGATTAGTTAGTAAAGAATTGCTAAATGGCAAGCTAAAGTCAGTGAATGTGTAGCTAGCTAACATTAGCTAGGTAGCTAACCCATTTTGCATTTATTCATTAGTTGGATCCTTCATATATAGCTACAGCCATTGGTTGGATCTCAATTAAATTATTTATGCACTTCCTGACATTAGTTAACAAGCTAACACTGTTTTCTATTGCACGGCTTCAAGTCACTTACAAAAACAATAGCTAGCTAGCTGGCTAGCAGTTGACAGCTTGGCCACAGATAAATGGGGAAACCTTTGGCTTTGCTGTGTTTTTAGTTAGTTAGCATTAGCATAGCTATTTGCTACCTAGCTAGCTGAAGTTAGTCATCTTGCTAACTAACTAACTAACTAAAAAGCTACTGCTAACTTCTAAAGTTCTGTTGAAATATTGCACCAACGATGATGGATATAATGACAATATACATCGCTCAGCCCTAACAATAGGAGTCATTGTCCACAAAGTGGCATGGCGGGCAGTCTTGCTCCCGCCGATCCTTTCTTTGGATTGGTGGATACATCTCATTATTGTAATCCTTTTTGGAATATTCTATGGGGGTTGTTGAAGTCAACCACCTGTATTCAATGGAGAGAGATGCTATGCTACTAGCCTCATGCCATGATATAGTGTTTTTTCTCAAAGTGCATAATTAGTCCTAATTATATCAGTACACTCGTAAAAAAAACTTAAGCATTTCAAAATGTGTATTAGATAAAATAAACCTCACGTAACAAATAAGCTATACATTTTTTTTGTAGACCAAATTCGACATTCTCCCAGTATATATGTACTGTATTGTCAGGCTCTGGTCATAGAGAAACCTATTTGCTTCTCTATGTAGCCATGGTCAGAGTCTGACAGTTCTTTTCTTTCTGTTTCTGGTGGTGGTTTGTGTTGGATCCCTAATTAGAGGCAGCTGCTGTGCATCGTCTCTAATTAGGGATCCTACATAGGTTTGTATGTTCCACACCGGGGATGTGGGTCGTTATCGTTATATATATTTCGGAAGTCACGGAGAAGTAAGTGTGCTATTTAATACGTTTGTCAATCGTGTTTTTTTTTTTTTAACGTTACGTTTGTACATCGTGTGTTGTTTTGTTGTGGTAGTTCATCTTTTGTATTTTATTATAAATAGTAAACTATCAATCTTACATAGTATAATAAATATGTCGAACTACTATCCCTGCGCTGCGTCTTGGTCTGTATATGCACCCTCTTGTGACAGAACGACCCACCAGTACGAGACCAAGCAGCGTAACTGGGGAGAGACGGAGAGAGAGGAAGTGCCGCGTTATAGACGGGGCGCAAGACGGAGAAGAGCCCGAAAGCAACACCAAGGTGATTTTGGGGAGGGGCTATGGGAGTGGTCTGGTGTAGAGGAAGAGGCACCAGTACCACTTTCCAGGTGGTATTCGCCGAGGCCGGAAAATAAGTGGGGGGCGAAGTGCCAGGAGGAGTTGAGTGTGGTGAAATACCGGAGGGAGGAGTATGAGAGGATAATGGAGCTATGTTGGCGTAATATGGAGTTAAAGGTGCCCAAGGTGAGCATCCCCAGTCCGGGTCCGGTCATCTACTCCACCCCCATGCCAGAGCAGTCCGCTTCACCGATGTCCAGTCCGGGTCCGGACCTCTGCTCTACTCACCGCACCCGACCTCCAGTGAGTGCGCCCAGCCAGGTGCTTCTAGTGCTGGCTCCACGCACCCGACCTCCGGTCCGCCTTCCCAGTCCGGTACCTCCCATGCTAGAGCAGTCCGCTTCACCGATGTCCAGTCCGGGTCCGGACCTCTGCTCTACTCCCCGCACCGACCTCCAGTGCGTGCGCCCAGCCAGGTGCTTCCAGTGCCGGCTCCACGCATCCGACCTCCGGTGCGCCTCCCCAGTCCGGTACGTCCCGTGCCGGCTCCCCGCACCCGACCTCTGGTGCGCCTCCCCAGTCCGGTACCTCCCATGCTAGAGCAGTCCGCTTCACCGATGTCCAGTCCGGGTCCGGACCTCTGCTCTACTCCCCGCACCGACCTCCAGTGCGTGCGCCCAGCCAGGTGCTTCCAGTGCCGGCTCCACGCATCCGACCTCCGGTGCGCCTCCCCAGTCCGGTACGTCCCGTGCCGGCTCCCCGCACCCGACCTCTGGTGCGCCTCCCCAGTCCGGTACGTCCCGTGCCGGCTCTCCGCAGCCCGGAACCTCCAGCAAAGGTCCACAGCCCGGAACCTACAGCGAAGGTCCGCATCCCAGAACCTCCAGCGAAGGCCCGCAGCCCGGAACCCCCAGCAAAGGTCCGTAGCCTAAAGCCTAAAGCGAAGGTCCGCAGCCCGGAACCTCCAGCGAAGGTCCGTAGCCCAAAACCTACAGCGAAGGTCCGCAGCCCGGAACCTCCAACGAAGGTCCGCAGCCCGGAGACCCCAGCGAAGGTCCGTAGCCCAAAACCTCCCGAAGTCAACACCGCTCCAGTGCCTGAGCAGTCCGCTCCACCGATGCCCATTCCGGGGCCAGCCGTCTGCTCCGCTCCAGTGCCAGAGCAGTCCGCTCCACCGATGCCCATTCCGGGGCCAGCCGTCTGCTCCGCTCCAGTGCCAGAGCAGTCCGCTCCACCGGTGCCCAGTCCAGGTCCGGCCGTCTGCTCCGCTCCAGGGCCGGAGCCGTTTACCCCACCGGTGCCCAGTCCGGGCCCGGTTGTTTTCCCCACTCCATGGCCGGAGCCGTTTACCCCACCGGTGCCCAGTCTGGGCCCGGGTAAGGGGGGGGGGGGGGGGGTACTGTCAGGCTCTGGCCATAGAGAAACCTATTTGCTTCTCTATCTAGCCATGGTCAGAGCCTGACAGTTCTTTTCTTTCTGTTTCTGGTGGTGGTTTGTGTTGGATCCCTAATTAGAGGCAGCTGCTGTGCATCGTCTCTAATTAGGGATCCTACATAGGTTTGTATGTTCCACACCGGGGATGTGGGTCGTTATCGTTATATATATTTCGCAAGTCACGAAGAAGTAAGTGTGCTATTTCATACGTTTGTCAATCGTGTTTTTTTTTTTTTACATTACGTTTGTACATCGTGTGTTGTTTTGTTGTGGTAGTTCGTCTTTTGTATTTTATTATACATAGTAAACTATCAATCTTACATAGTATAATAAATATGTCGAACTACTATCCCTGCGCTGCGTCTTGGTCTTTATATGCACCCTCTCGTGACATGTATATACTGTATTCACGGGCAGACTGGGACAAAAAACTCAGCCCTTGCATTTCAGCCACACCAGCATTCCCCCTCTCCTATGCCAGGGACACATAACATAGGCAACTAACGTACAGCATTTCTCAACTTTTTATATTCCAGCGACCGGTAAAACATAGTCTGCTTCTTTTTTTACCCAACTCTTTTTAACCAGCTCATGTTAAGACACATACGACATGTAAAAGCCCGACTGGAGATACAACTCACCACTATAACTGTGCCGCTGTTGCCTCCCTGTTGTGCAGTCTGTCTCTGCATCTTCTCTGCTGTCTTTGTTTCTCATTGTGCTCACTCTGTCACTGTGTCTGTCTGTCACTCCTAAGAGTTAATTGCTATTACATATAGAGCCAGCATATTAAGGGACTGGCAGTACATCTGTGTCTCTCTGTTTTCTTCATACTTCCACTACACTCACCTCTGAGCTGTCTCTGCTAAGCAGTGGTGAAAAAAGTACCCAATTGTCATACTTGAGTAAAGATACGTTATAAGAAAATGACTCAAGTAAAAGTGAGTCACCCAGTAAAATACTACTTGAGTAAAAGTCTAAAAGTATTTGGTTTTAAATATACTTAAGTATCAAAAGTAAACATAATTGATCAAACATACTTAAGTATCAAAATGAAAAGTACAAATAATTTCAAATTCCTTATATTAAGCAAACCAGACAACATTAATCTCTTGTTTTTTTAAAATGTACGGATAGCCAGAGGCACACTCATAACTCAGACATAATTTACAAACAAAGCATTTGTGTTTAGTGAATCCGCCAGATCAGGTAGTAGGGATGATCAGGGATGTTCTCTTGATGAGTGCATGAATTGGACCATTTTCCTGTACTGCTAAGCATTCAAAATATAAGTACTTTGGGTATCAGGGTAAATGTATGGAGTAAAAAGTACAATATTTTCTTTAGGAATGTAGTGAAGTAAAAGTAAAAGTTGTCAAATATAAAATTATTAAAGCAAAGTACAAATACCCAAAAAAAAACGACTTAAGTAGTACTTGAAAGTATTTTTGCTTAAGTACGTTACACCACTGCTGCTAAGCCTAGCATCCTTAGCACTGGAACCAGAAGACCAGAGGACCACACTGTCTGTGCTAGGCCCAGCATTTATTAGATAAAGAAGAAAGATTACTGAATAAATACCTAATAGATGACCTGGCTGTCATACATGTCCCCCCTATCCTAAGGGTGAATTATTATTACACACACACACACACACACATACATATACAGTGGGGAGAACAAGTATTTGATACACTGCCGATTTTGCAGGTTTTCCTACTTACAAAGCATATAGAGGTCTGTAATTTGTATCATAGGTACACTTCAACTGTGAGAGACGGAATATAAAACAAAAATCCAGAAAATCACATTGTATGATTTTTAAATAATTAATTTGCATTTTATTGCATGACATAAGTATTTGATCACCTACCAACCAGTAAGAATTCCGGCTCTCACAGACCTGTTAGTTTTTCTTTAAGAAGCCCTCCTGTTCTCCACTCATTACCTGTATTAACTGCACCTGTTTGAACTCGTTACCTGTATAAAAGACACCTGTCCACACACTCAATCAAACAGACTCCAACCTCTCCACAATGGCCAAGACCAGAGAGCTGTGTAAGGACATCAGGGATAAAATTGTAGACCTGCACAAGGCTGGGATGGGCTACAGGACAATAGGCAAGCAGCTTGGTGAGAAGGCAACAACTGTTGGCGCAATTATTAGAAAATGGAAGAAGTTCAAGATGACGGTCAATCTCCCTCGGTCTGGGGCACCATGCAAGATCTCACCTCGTGGGGCATCAATGATCATGAGGAAGGTGAGGGATCAGCCCAGAACTACACGGCAGGACCTGGTCAATGACCTGAAGAGAGCTGGGACCACAGTCTCAAAGAAAACCATTAGTAACACACTACGCCGTCATGGATTAAAATCCTGCAGCGCACGCAAGGTCCCCCTGCTCAAGCCAGCGCATGTCCAGGCCCGTCTGAAGTTTGCCAATGACCATCTGGATGATCCAGAGGAGGAATGGGAGAAGGTCATGTGGTCTGATGAGACAAAAATAGAGCTTTTTGGTCTAAACTCCACTCGCCGTGTTTGGAGGAAGAAGAAGGATGAGTACAACCCCAAGAACACCATCCCAACCGTGAAGCATGGAGGTGGAAACATCATTCTTTGGGGATGCTTTTCTGCAAAGGGGACAGGACGACTGCACCGTATTGAGGGGAGGATGGATGGGGCCATGTATCGCGAGATCTTGGCCAACAACCTCCTTCCCTCAGTAAGAGCATTGAAGATGGGTCGTAGCTGGGTCTTCCAGCATGACAACGACCCGAAACACACAGCCAGGGCAACTAAGGAGTGGCTCTGTAAGAAGCATCTCAAGGTCCTGGAGTGGCCTAGCCAGTCTCCAGACCTGAATCCAATAGAAAATCTTTGGAGGGAGCTGAAAGTCCATATTGCCCAGTGACAGCCCCGAAACCTGAAGGATCTGTATGGAGGAGTGGGCCAAAATCCCTGCTGCAGTGTGTGCAAACCTGGTCAAGAACTACAGGAAACGTATGATCTCTGTAATTGCAAACAAAGGTTTCTGTACCAAATATTAAGTTCTGCTTTTCTGATGTATCAAATACTTATGTCATGCAATAAAATGCAAATTAATTATTTAAAAATCATACAATGTGATTTTCTGGATTTTTGTTTTAGATTCCGTCACTCACATTTGAAGAGTACCTATGATAAAAATGACAGACTTCTACATGCTTTGTAAGTGGGAAAACCTGCAAAATCGGCAGTGTATATAAAAATATCAATACACTGACAGTATCTCCTTTTCTCAGTTTTCTTCCATGTCTACTACACTTTGCTGCAGCAGCAGCAGCTGAGATGTATGTGCTGCTAAGCCTAGCATCACTGGGACCAGAAGACCACATTGCCTGCTCTGGGCCCAGCAATATCCTAGTGTAACACTTTATTTTAAGGTTCCATAATAAACCATTTATAAGGCATTTACAAACAGTTATTAATCATTATTCCTACATTTGTAAATGTTAGTAAGCTAATTATTCACACGTGTGTGTATATATATATATATCCTTAAACATGCTGTGTTTTGTGCTTGTTCTTTTACCAGGTACAGCAGGAATGTCTACCAATTGCATTCCCATCTTTTTGTGAGAAATTACACTGGTCACTCTAAACATTTATGAAGTATAAATAGCACTCATTTAAGATTAGGGACTGCAAAAAATACTTAACTAATAATTAATAAATGGTTTATTAATGTGGGGGTAATGCGCCTGTATGTGTCCGTGACAACACAACATGATGACTACATACTCTATAAATAAAAGGGAATACACGCTGTGCGTGTATGTGCCTGTGACAACTCAACAGGCTACACCCGTTCCCCGGTGCAGTGTTTTTAGACACAACTGCATACTTCAATGAGCAGGGGAATATAGAATCCTGACTTGTGCTATGTCATGACATACCTGGACCACCTATTGAGATGTGCCTTTATATCAGGTGTTAAATGTGGTGAAAAGGAGACTGGAGTGCGACTTTAAGGTTAGGGTTAGGCATAAGGTTAGCAGTGTGGTTAAGGTTAGGGTAAGGTTTAACATCAAATTTAAAGAAAATTAATTGTAGAAAAGAACTTCTGAAGGAAAATGTTTTATTTCTACATTTTCCAAAAGTGAACCAAACAAAAACATCATTACTTTTATGAGACGTGTTTCTGCCACCATGTGCATTAGTAGCACAATTTCTAACTTATTTACATTAGTTTTTACATGTATGTTGACTACTCCATATTGACGTTGAGGCAGACTTTTCTTAGAGGATGTACAAGCATCGCAAATTTAATTCTGGGGCTTTTCAGGCCCTGAAGTGAACATAATTGTACATTCGCAAACTCAACAAAAAACGAGGGCTGAGGGTCTAATGTTGCAAACTTCCCTTGCTTGGCTAATCATTTGGACCATCCTCCAAGATGGCGACGGGGATTCCCCCAAGGGCATAAGGCGAGGGTAAGTGGACAAGGGTGTGTCTTTTAAGTGTTTGGACCGCAACCCTTGGCTTAGTTGACATGCCTAAAAGTGAAATCGAACAGCTGATCGAGCAGTCATGTGACCGAATGCATTCACGGGTCACTACAGAGGAGTTTTGGTTCCTGACTCAAAGGGAATACCCTACCGTCTCCCTTTGCGCATTAATAGCGCATTCAAAACAACTGGGAACTCGGAACAGGGAACATTGACAATTAATTACATTTTTTTTTTCATATAGTTGGGGTCGGAAGAATTTTCAGATAACAAAATGGGGTCGTGGGCCAAAAGAAAGTTTGGGAACCCTGCTATAGAAGCTAGTGACGACCTTGGGAAATGAGAACATACATGACAGGGGCATAGCTCCGCCAGCCTTATAGTTGATCAGGGGTGTATTCAGTAGGAACCAAACAGAAGCAAACAGAGCAATCAGAATGAAACAGGGAGGGACTTACCTGAACTTGTCCAATAGAAAATCTTATTTTTGTTGCAAAACGTTTTCTGTTTCGAGTAAACGTTTTCAGTTGCAAAACGTTTCGCAGCTGTTTGCTATGGTCTTCGTCTAAATTAATATACCCCAAGGCCATTATTATTATAAGTATTATTTATAATAACACAAAAACATAATACATAAGATCAAGCAAAGAATCATAAGAAACAAACACATTCTTCCTTAAGAAGGTCCTCAAACAGCAGTCTGTACAGCCTCAGAGGTACCAATTCATCTAATATCAGCGAACTCTGTAGACCATTTCACAAGTTGCAAAATAGCTAAAGACAGATTTACTTCGAAGGGATCTCTAGAGTTAGCCATCCCTAAGACTGTGTCTGTAAGTTAACTGTAAGTTAACAAAGAAGTCAGAGGTAAACAAAAAGCATGCAATGCATCGAACAGCAAGACTTCAAAGAGGGCTAGTCTACTTTCTGATACAGAGTGCAGTGAAGTGTGCTGAAAACTATTGCCCGTAATAAAGCGTGATATGATAAACTGTGTCAAATGGATTCAATACAGTGGCAGCTGCATTCATATAAATGTTATTGTGATAGTCTAAGACCTGAATGAATGTCGACTGAATGATTTGTTTCCTGCTATTTAACGAAAGGCATGAGCTATTCCTATAAAATAAGCCCATTTTAATTTCAATTCTAAACTAACTAATCAACATGCTTTTTGAAGGAAAGACTATAATCAATCCAGATGCCTATATATTTATAAGCGGGGACACAATTAATGAGGCCACCATCCAATTTACGTATGCATAAATCAACATTTATATTTTTGGAAAATTTGGAAAATAACATACCTTTGGAAAGTATTCAAGCCTTTTACTTCACCCATTCCTTTGGAAGCCAAATGTATTTTATTTATTTTCATGTAACTTTTATTTAACCAGGGAGCCACATTGAGACCTAGGTCTCATTCACAAGCGTGCCCTGGGAATAACAGCCACATCAGCACACCCACAATTATATACAAAATACACAAAATATGCACAATACAGTGCCTTTCGGAAAGTATTCAGACCCCTTGACTTTTTCCACATTTTGTTAGGTTACAGCCTTATTCTAAAATAGATTAAATAGTTTTTTCCCCTCATAAATCTACACACAACACCCCATAATGACAAAAAAAAAACAGGTTTTTATACATTTTTGCAAATTTATAAAAAATTAAAATTGAAATATTATATTATATTATAATATTATATTAATATTATATTATTATATTATATTTACATAAGTATTCAGACCCTTTACTCAGTACTTTGTTGAAGCACCTTTGGTAGCGATTACAGCCTTGAGTCCTCGTGGGTATGACGCTACAAACTTGGCACAGCTGTATTCAGGTTTCGGGAGTAACGAATTACATGCAAGGGATTACAATATAACGGTAACTGTAATCCGTTATGTTACCAGCAAAAATATTGTGATCAGATTACAGATATTTATGAAAAACTAGATGATTACTTTGAAGGATTACTTTTAAATTCAGAAAGGACGTTTGTGGGAAAAAATTTGACACCTCTCTTTTCTCAATGACATTCAAATCAGCATTGAAAAAAGGCGCAAAGTTTGTTTCACTATGAAACCAAAATAGTTCTGCCTGGAACCAAAAAGGGTTCTTCAAAGGGTTCTCCTATGGGGACAGCCAAATAACCCTTTTTTTCTAAGAGTGTGAAGTCTTTTCATCAAGAATCTCTCAGTACTTTGCACCGTTCATCTTTCCTTCGATCCTGACTAGTCTCCCAGTCCCTGCCGCTGAAAAACATCCCCACAGCATGATACTGCTGGTGGGGATGGTGCCAGGTGTCCTCCAGACGTGACGCTTGGCATTCAGGCCAAAGCAAATCTTGGTTTCATCAGACCAGAGAATCTTGTTTCTCATGGTGTGACAGTCTTTAGGTGCTTATGGGCAAACTCCAAGCGGGCTGTCATTTGCCTTTGACTGAGGAGTGCTGCAGAGATGGTTGTCCTTCTGGAAGGTTCTACCATCTCCACAGAGGAACTCTAGAGCTCTGTCAGAGTGACCATCGGGTTCTTGGTCACCCTGACCAAGGCCCTTCTCCACTGATTGCCCAGCTCTAGGAAGAGTCTTGGTGGTTCCAAACTTCTTCCATTTAAGAATGATGGAGGCCACTGTGTTCTTGGAGACCTTCATATCTGAAGAAATGTTTTGGTACACTTCCCCAGATCTGTGCCTCAACACAATCCTGTCTCGGAGCTCTACGGACAATTCATTCAAGCTCATCGCTTGGTTTTTGCTATGACATGCAATGTCAACTGTGGGACATTTTTTACGTTGACATTTTAGTAATTTAGCAGGCACTCTTATACAGAGCAACTTACAGTTAGTTAGTGCATACATGTTCATACTTTTTTCGTACTGGTCCCCCGTGGGAATCGAACCCACAACCCTGGCGTGCGCTACCATCTGAGCTACACGGGACTATATAGACAGGTGTGTGCCTTTCCAAATCATGTCCAATCAATTGAATTTACCACAAGTGGACTCCAATCAAGTTGTAGAAACATCTCAAGGATGCTCAATGGAAACAGGATGCACCTGAGCTCAATTTTGAGTCTCATAGCAAAGGATATGAATACTTATGTAAATACGTTATTTCTGTTTTACATTTTTAATAAATTTGCAACAAATCTCTAAAAACCTGTTTTCGCTTTGTCATTATAGGGTACGGTGTGTAGATTGCTGAGGATTTTTATTTATTTAATACATTTTAGAATAATGCTGTAACGTAACAAAATGCGGAAAAAGTCAAAGGGTGTGAACACTTTCCGAAGGCACTGTACTTGGTTTTACCTGCATTAAGTACCAATTTCAGTTTAACAAAGACTTTCTGCAAGGCAATAAAGGCAGATTGAAACTCTGAAATAAACTGATCAGCCGTGGCGGCAATAGCATACACAAACATGGCATCTGCATACAGTTGAAAGGTTTTTTTGTATTTATTTTTTTTACGGGAAAAACAATATTGTTCATGTAAATAGTAAAAAGAACTGGACCAAGAATCTATCCCTGTGGGACACCCTTTATTATGTCCAGAAAACCTGATTTAACACCATCATTAAATAAACACTGCATTCTGTCCGTCAAACCAGCTACAAGAATGCCTCTGAATAAGTAATGAGTGATCCAAAGTGTTGAAAGCCTGTCTAAGAGCCGCACAATAAAAGGACTGCACAGTGTTTCTAAAACTATAGAAGCAGCAGAGATGGTACTATAACCAGGTCTGAAACCCGACTGATGACCATTTAACATTTATTTTGTAGTTAAGAAGGATCTAAGTGGAGTATATAGCAAGGATTATAAGATTTTAGCTAAGCAAGAGATTTTGGAAATAGGGTGATAATTATTTAGGTCACACGGGTCACCACCTTTATGAAGGGGTAGTATATGGGCTGCCTTCGAAACCATAGGGTAGTAGTTAAAAAAATATGTTTAAAGTTTCTGCTATCATGGGAGCAACAATCTTTACATCAATCTTAAGGAAATCATATAGCACATCACAAGTACAAAATTGTTTCAATGAAAACAAAGATTCACTAGAAGTTGACTGATCTTCCATCGAGCCAGGCTGGGAAGAGGGAAGAGCAGTCAACTGACTGATCAAGGTTAAATAAAATGATGATTAAAAGCATCATGTATAGTGTACACATTCAGCCATTCACCCATACTATGCAATGTCTTTTTTTTTAGCTTTTTGCACTCCAGACTTCTTGTATTTTCGATGTGATTCTGTATTCCATATAAATAAATAGCATAGAACAGGCTTCTCCATTCAAGTCAATGATGGCATAATGGGTGGGCTAGTGGCCACTGTGAGTGTACCCATAGGAGCAAAGTAGGAAGTAAAATATGTGCTGTGATTTGTTGATTCAACTCAACTGACATTACAAAAAAATCCATTCCATTGCATGAGCCACATCAGTTAACAACATTTGAATGAACATTCTACATTATCATGGTAATTATAGCATCACAATACCAGGCAGCCATTTAGAGTGTACCCATGAGTTTACCAGTCAAGGTTTACCAGGGTTAGAGCATCTAAGCCTGTTCTATTCAATCTATTTCTATGCCTTAATGTACATTGCAGAGGCATGTTTGTTCTACATACCCCATTTATATCCAAAACTTTTCGTCCCACTCAACGCAACCCAGGCATCAACATTAAATCGGAAATCCTTCTGAAATTGAACAATTATTAAAGTCAGCATTGTGCATCATTCAGAAATAAACAACATTTATCTTTTCCATAAAGTGTATGTTTGAATTTTCAAACTAGTTTTTCTTGGGAAGCCAGAGAGCACATGCATTTTCCCAACAACAAACAACACGTTTTTGAAAACTCTGCGTTCATAACATCTCCTTAATACCAGCATACGACTGGCAAAAATCCACTTGAACTCTCCTCCAACTGGGAAACTCAGTAAACAAAAAGTAAACAAAATGTTATATACTGTAGTATATGAAAAATGTATGAATGAAAAAATGGCGCCGGGAGTCAGGGCAGCCGTTTTACGGGCGCCTAACCAATTGTGCTACCGTTATTTGTAACTTTTTTTGTACATAATGTTTCTTCCATCGTATCTTACAGCAAAAAAGAGCTTCTGGATATCAGGACAGCGATCACTAACCTCGGATTGGACGAGGACTTCTTCTTCAATAAACGTGAAGCACATGATGTACTTCAGAGACCCAACAAGGCCCAGATCCCCGTCATCGGCAGGGGGAGGAGACGCAGGTATAGGGGACTCAAAGCGGGGTGCCTTGTAAGGATCCGCCAACGGCGAGTGGGATATCTGCCCTTACCATCAGTACTACTAGCCAACGTACAATCATTGGACAATAAATTAGACGAGATACGATTACGAATATCCTACCAACGGGACATCAAAAACTGTACTATATTATGTTTCACCGAGTCGTGGTTGAACGACGACATGGACACCATTCAGCTGGCGGGATACACGCTGTACCGGCTAGATAGAACAGCAGTTGTTATTTGTAAATAACAACTGGTGCACGGAATCGTGGCTGTTTATTTACCACCACAGACGGATGCTGGCACTAAGACCGCACTCAGTCAGTTGTATGTAGGCAATAAGCAAACAGGAAAATGGCCATCCAGAGGCGGCACTCCTAGTGGCTGGGGACTTTAATGCAGGGAAACTTCAGTCTTACCAAATTATTTTCAGCATGTTAAATATGCAACCAGAGGGAAACAAATTCTAGACCACCTTTACACCATACACAGAGACGCATACAAAGCTCTCCCTCGCCCTCCATTTGGCAAATATGACCATAATTCCATCCTGATTCCTGTTTACAATAAAAAACTAAAGCAGGAAGTACCAGTGACTCAGTCAATAAAGAAGTGGTCAGATGATGCAAATGGTAAGCTAAAGGACTGTTTTGCTAGCACAGATTGGAATATGTTCTGGGATTCTTCCGATGGCATTGAGGAGTACACCACATCAGTCATTGGCTTCATCAATAAGTGCATTGATGACGTCGTCCCCACAGTGACTGTACGTACATACCCCAAACAAAAACCATGGATTACAGGCAACATCCGCACTCAGCTAAAGGGTAGAGCTGTCGCCTTCAAGGAGTGGGACTCTAACCCGGACGCTTATAAGAAATCCCGCTACGCCCTCAAACAAACCATCAAACAGGCAAAGCGTCAATACAGGACTAAGACTGAATAGTACTACACCGGCTCCGACGCTCGTCGGATGTGGCAGGGCACGCAAACTATTACAGACTACAAAGGAAAGCAAAGCCGAGAGCTGCCCAGTGACATGAGCCTACCAGACAAATGAATCACTTCTATGCTTGCTTCGAGGCAAGCAACACTGAGGCATGCATGAGAGCATCAGTTGTTCTGGGCGACTGTGTGATCACGTTCTCTGTAGCCGACGTGAGTAAGATCGTCGGATGTGGCAGGGCTTGCAAACTATTACGGACTACAAAAGGGAAACCCAGCCGCGAGCTGCCCAGTGACACAAGCCTACCAGATGGGCTAAATGCCTTTCATGCTCGCTTCGAGGCAAGCAACACTGAACATTCACAAGGCCGCTGGGCCAGACGGATTACCAGGATGTGTACTCTGAGCATGTGCTGATTGAGTCTGTAATACCAACATGTTTCAAGCAGACCACCATAGTCCCTGTGCCCAAGAACACTAAGGTAGCCTGCCTAAATGACTACAGACCCGTAGCACTCACGTCTGTAGCCATGAAGTGCTTTGAAAGGCTGGTCATGGCTCACATTAACACCATTATCCCAGAAACCCTAGACCCACTCCAATTTGCATACCACTCAAACAGATCCACAGATGATGCAATCTGTACTGCACTCCACACTGCCCTTTCCCACCTGGACAAAAGGAACACCTACGTGAGAATGCTATTCATTGACTATAGCCAAGTGTTCAACACCATAGTGCCCTCAAAGCTCATCACTAAGCTAAGGATCCTGGGACTGAACATATCTCTGCAACTGGATCCTGGACTTCCTAACGGGCCGCCCCCAGGTGGTAAGGGTAGGACACAACACATCTGCCACGCTGATCCTCAACACTTGGGCCCCTCAGAGGTGTGTGCTCAGTCCCCTCCTGTACTCCCTGTTCACCCATGACTGCATGGCCAGGCACGACTCCAACACCATCATTAAGTTTGCAGATGACACAACAGTGGTAGGCCTGATCACGGACAACGACGAGACAGCCTATAGGGAGGAGGTCCGAGACCTTGGCCGTGTGGTAACAGAACAACAACCTCTCCCTCAACGTAATCAAAACGAAGGAGATGATTGTGGAGTACAGGAAAAGGAGGAGGACTGAGCACGCCCCCATTTTCATCAATGGGGCAGCAGTGGAGCAGGTTGAGAGCTTCAAGTTTCTTGGTGTCCACATCACTAACAAACTAGAATGGTTCAAACACACCAAGACAGTCGTGAAGAGGGCACGACAAAGCCTATTCCTCCTCAGGAGACTGAAAAGATTTGGCATGGGCCCTCATATCCTCAAAAGGTTCTACAGCTGCATCACTGCCTGGTACGGCAACTGCTTGGCCTATGACCGCAAGGCACTACAGAGGGTATAGCGTACGGCCCAGTACATCACTGGGGCCAAGCTTCCTGCCATCCAAGAACTCTATACCAGGCGGTGTCAGAGGAAGGGACTAAAAATTGTCAAAGACTCCAGCCACCCCAGTCATGGACTGTTCTCTCTGCTACCGCATGGCAAGCGGTACCGGAGCGCAAAGTCTAGGTCCAATAGGCTTCTCAACAGCTTTTTAGCCCCAAGCCATAAGACTCCTGAACAGCTAATCAAATGACTACCCGGACCATTTGCATTGTGTCCCCTAAATTAGCCCGACTAACTGGTGCCCTTGCACATTGACTCTGTACCGGTACCACCTGTATATACCACCTGTATACCACCTGTGTATATACACTGGGGGCGAAAAGTTTGGAATATTACTCATTCAAGGGTTTTTCTTTATTTGCACTATTTTTTACATTGTAGAATAAAAGTGAAGACATCAAAACTATGACATAAATATGGAATCGTGTAGTAACCAAAAAAGTGTTAAAACAATCAAAATATATTTAATATTTGAATCTTCAAATTGCCACCCTTTGCCTTGATGACAGCTTTGCACACTCTTGGCATTCTCTCAACCACCTTCACCTGGATGCTTTTCCATCAGTCTTGAAAGAGTTCCCACATATACTGAGCACTTGTTGGCAGCTTTTCCTTCACTGCGGTCCGACTCATCCCAAACCATCTAAATTTGGTTGAGGTTGGAACCAAAAATCGCAAAATTGGACTCCAGACCAAACAACAAATTTCCCCCGGTCTAATGTCCATTGCTCGTGTTTCTTGGCCCAAGGAAGTCTCTGCTTCTTATTGGTGTCCTTTAGTAGTGGTTTCTTTGCAGCAATGAAGGCCTGATTCAGTCTCCTCTGAACAGTTGATGTTGAGATGTGTCTGTTACTTGAACTCTGTGAAACATTTATTTGGGCTGCAATCTGAGTCTGGTAACTCAAATGAATTTATCCTCTGCAGCAGAGATATTTCTGGGTCTTCCATTCCTGTGGCAGTCCTCATGAAGCTGGTTGAGAGAATGCCATGAGTGTGCAAAGCTGTCAAGGCAAAGGGTGGCTACTTTGAAGAATCTCAAATATAAAATATATTTTGATTTGTTGAACACTTATTTGGTTACTACATGATTCCATATGTGTTATGTCATAGTTTTGATGTCTTCACTTTTATTCTACAATGAATGAGTAATATTCCAAACTTTTGGCCCCCATTGTATGTTTTTTTACTGTCATTTTATCTATTGTTTACATAATAGTTATTCTTTACTTAAACTGCACTGTTGGTTTGGGCTTGTAAGCATTTCACTGTAAGGTCTACACCTGTTGTATTCGGCGCATGTGACAAATAAAATGTGTAAGTGCTATTTGCAAAGACAACCTGAAAATTCAGCCTGTTTTGGTGGGATGGAGTTTTGGCCTGCCTGGTGACATCACCAGGTGGTAAATTAGTTAATACACCAATAAGAGTTCCAAACCTCTATGCCAATAACAGCTAGTTTTCAGTTTCCCCATCCCCACCCAGACCACTCCCAGACAGACCTAGCAACATTCTTGCTTGAGAAATTGCTCTTAGCTAAGAATTAATTTTTGTTTATTTGTTTTACAATTTTAATTAAAAATCACAGAAAGGTACTTAAAGTTACCCAGAAATGATTTGATATTGAAATAAAAACAGCTGCATTGGACCTTTTAAATTAAGTAATTTATTTCCAAAATGCCATGTGTTCAGTTTGATTCATTATTCTCAAAAGGAATGGGCTACACCCTCAAGCCCTGTCTACTAAGGGTTTCATGTTTCAATCTACATTGATAACTTTGAATAGTGCATTTTTTTCTTCATCATCCACATACAGTTAGACTTGGTTATTCTTGGAAGACCATGGGCAGGTGGCCATGTATAAAAAGGCCCCTTTAGAGTGTGTGTTCCATTAATTGATACAGCTAGCTAGATTTATGTGACGTGCTGCCACAGGGGTTTTTTCTCCGAGGCCTGAAACCAGATGCCATGGATGCAATCCCCCCCCCCTTACTCCCCAAAATAGATGAGACTTGCAGCACATGTAATGTCGTCATCAGCTAAGCACTCACTGTCCATGCTGGAGCCCAGAAAAGGGGTGGTCTGGAACCAGAAATCTGGCATTTCTAACCCACCGGACCATTTGTTTTCCATGAGACCCCCCCCACACCTGCACATGTCTCCCCTTGTGGCCCCATTATTAGCCAAATAATGATAATTCTGTGCAAAACCCCCAATTGAAACAGGCCCACTGGGCTAAAGATGGATCAGCCCATCTGGCATTTGCCCGAACTGCCCCCCTCATGTACAGTCCGTTTATGGACCACAGTCAAAGCTAACCCTTCTAGGTGCACACACACAGTTAACAGCAACATAATGTCTCACACCGTCTCGCCTGGGTTGAGAATTAAAACATAATTTTCAATTCTGGGATTGGAAAACCTATTTGTCTCCTGAATTGAAATGGAACTGACCCCAAAACCAAATGGCTGTCTATGTATCAAATGAAACAAATGTATTCAGACTTTGAAAATGTTGTTACTTTAAAAATGTTGCTTGTTATTCAGTCCTTTCCTGCTGAATACTACAGACAACATTTCAGACATAAAGTGATAGATATAGTACCCTGGTCAAATTGCAAAAAAACATATTTAATTCATACATCAATAGGAATGCATAACACATGACTAAAAGTAACAGCTGCTTTCAAAATAATTCAGAAGATAGAATAAGAGCACAGGAATGATTTGGCACAAAGAAGAATAATAGGCACCACCAGGTATATTCATGAGATAAGTTTGTTAACTCAAGTTACGTTTAATTCCCAAGTGCACACTCTTACTAGCCTGGCTGACGCAACCCACGTGGTACACAGCGAGGGAGAGCTGTGTACCACTGTTCTGGACAGGAGTTTGCTTGTTGGTACAATATTCGCTCAGAAATAGATTGAGCTTTCATTGGTTCTCTTGTTGTTTGGATTTGTAATGGAAGGGGGCAGCGCTTGGGGCCTGTGTGTGGCTGTCCATTTGGGTGTTTGGGTGAGAAAGACAAAGAGGAGAACCCACCAGTAAAAGCACAGCCACCTTAATTGTCATTGCATCATGCCGACAACATCAAACAGCCTCCCCCGACTGTCTGCCTTTAAATAGTTTTTTCCCCCTACTTATCTAAACAACCTGCTCCATATGTTCTAAGTGAAATGTAGTATTTTATTTTTCCTAAATGAATATAACATTTACACCTCAGAGTTGATACTTGGTGGAAGTACCTTTGGCAGCAATTACAGCTGTGAATTATATTGAATAAGATTATACCAACTTTGCACAACTCTTAGGGTAACAGACAGGTAACTGTCAAAATAATGGAAACACTTGAGTAAATGAAGGATACAAAGTATATTGAACATAGGTGCTTCCACACAGGTGTGGTACTTGAGTTAATTAAGCAATTAAAATCCCATCATGACCATTCAATGGCGCCGGAGGGGTGGCTACCGTTTTACTTGCTCCTAAACAACTGTGCTATTTTGTGTGTTTTATCGCATTGTTTGTAACTTATTTTGTACATAACGTTGCTGCTACTGTCTTTTATGACCGAAAAGAGCTTCTGGGTATCAGAACAGCGATTACTCACCTCGAACTGGACGAAGATTTTTTATTTAATGAGTCCGACGCAAAGGATATACTGTTTCTCAGAGATCAAGCCCAAATCCCTGTCATTCACGTGAAGAAAAGACAGAGGTACAGGGGAAGGAGATCGGGGTGCCTTGTGAGAATTTGTCGGCGAGTGGGTAACCTGCCTCTACCATCCGATCTATTGGGCAACGTGCAATCACTGGAGAATAAACTGGATCGAGACTATCCAACCAATGGGACATTAAAAACTGTAATATGTTTCACCGAGTCGTGGCTGAACGACCACACAGAAAATATACAGTTGGCTGGGTTTTCCGTGCATCGGCAGGACAGAACTGCTACGTCCGGTAAGATGAGGGGTGGTGGTGTGTGTCTATTTGTCAATAACAGCTAGTGCGTCATGTCTAATATTAAGGAAGTCTCGAGGTATTGCTTGCCTGAGGCAGTGTGTCTCATGATAAGCTGTAGACCACACTATCTACCAAGAGAGTTTTCATCTATATTTTTTGTAGCTGTCTATTTACCACCACAAACCGATGTTGGCACTAAGACCACACTCAACGAGCTGTATAAGGCCATAAGCAAACAAGAAAATGCTCATCTAGAAGTGGCGCTCCTAGTGGCCGGGGACTTTAACACAGGCAAACTTAAATCCGTTTAACCTCATTTCTACCAGCATGTCACATGTGCACCCAGAAAATAAACTCTAGACCACTTTTACTCCACACACAGAGACCCATACAAAGCTCTCCCTCGCCCTCCATTTGGCAAATCTGATCATAATTCTATCCTTCTGATTCCTGCTTACAAGCAAAAACTAAAGCAGGAAGTACCAGTGACTCGCTCAATATGGAAGTGGTCAGATGACGGATGCTACACTACAAGACTGTTTTGCTAGCACAAAGTGGAATATGTTCCAGGATTCATCCAATGGCCCTAAGGAATATACCACCTCAGTCACCGGCTTCATCAATAAGTGCATTGACGACATCGTCCCCACAGTGACCGTGCGTATATATCCCAACCAAAAGCCATGGATTACAGGCAACATCCGCACGGAGCTAAAGGCTAGAGCTGCCGCTTTCAAGGAGCAGGAAATACGGACACCTATAAGAAATGCTGCTATGCCCTCAGACAAACCATCAAACAGGCAAAGCGTCAATACAGAACTAAGATTGAATCCTACTACACTGGCTCTGACGCTCGTCGGATGTGGCAGGGCTTGCAAACTATTACGGACTACAAAAGGGAAACCCAGCCGCGAGCTGCCCAGTGACACAAGCCTACCAGATGGGCTAAATGCCTTTCATGCTCGCTTCGAGGCAAGCAACACTGAACATTCACAAGGACGCGGGGCCAGACGGATTCCCAGGATGTGTACTCCGAGCATGCGCGGACCAGCTGGCAAGTGTCTTTACTGACATTTTCAACCTCTCCCTGACCAAGTCTGTAATACCTACATGTTTCAAGCAGACCACCATAGTCCCTGTGCCCAAGAACACTAAGGTAACCTGCCTCAATGACTACCGACCCAAAGCGCTCGTCTGTAGCCATGAAGTGCTTTGAAAGGCTGGTCATGGCTCACATCAACACCATTATCCCGGAAATCCTAGACCCACTCCAATTAGCATACCACAGGTGGTAAAGGAAGGCAACAACACATCTGCCACGCTGATCCTCAACATGGGGGCCCCACAGGGGTGCGTGCTTAGTCCCCTCCGGTACTCCCTGTTCACCCACGACTGCGTGGCCAAGCATGACTCCAACATCATCATTAAGTTTGCTGACGAAACAACGGTGGTAGGCCTGATCACCGACAACGATGAGCCAGCCTATAGGGAGGAGGTCAGAGACCTGGCAGTGTGGTGCCAGGACAACTACCTCTCCCTCAACGTGAGCAAGGAGTACAGGAAAAGGAGGGCCGAACACGCCCCCATTCACATCGACGGGGCAGTAGTGGAGCGGGTCGAGAGTTTCAAATTCCTTGGTGTCCACATCACCAAACACACCAAGAAAGTCGTGAAGAGGGCACGACAACGCCTTTTCCCCCTCAGGAGATTGAAAGAATTTGGCATGGGTCCCCAGATCCTCAAAAGGTTCTACAGCTGCACCATCGAGAGCATCCTGACCGGTTGCATCGCCACCTGGTATGGCAACTGCTCGGCATCCGACCGCAAGGCACTACAGGGGGTAGTGCGTACAGCTCAGTACATCACTGGGGCTGAGCTTCCTGCCATCCAGGACCAGTATACTAGGTGGTGTCAGAGGAAGGCCCGAAAAACAGTCTAAGACTCCAGTCACCCAAGTCATACTGTTCTCTCTGCTACCGCATGGCAAGTCCAAAAGGCTCCTTAACAGCTTCTACCCCCAAGCCATAAGACTTCTGAACAATTAATCAAATGGCCACCCGGACTATTTACATTGATGCTACTCGCTGTTTATTATCTATGCATAGTCACTTTACCCCTACCTACTTGTACAAACTACCTCGACTATCCTGTACCCCCATACATTGACTCGGTTCCGGTACCCCCTGTATATAACCTCGTCATTGTTATTTTATTGTGTTACTTTTTATTTTATTTTTTACTTTAGTTTATATACTAAATATTTTCTTAACTCTATTTCTTGAACTGCATTGTTGGTTAAGGCCTTGTAAGTAAGCATTTCACGGTAAGGTGCAAGTGACAAATACACATTTGATTAGATTTTATGTATGAAAATGCTGGGCAGGCCATTATTTTGGCTACCCATATGATGACAATGCCCCCATCCACAGGACATGAGTGGTTACTGAATGGTTTGATGAGCATGAAAACAATATATGGGTAGCCAAACGCTGTCTCAGGCACCACTCCAGAATCACCCATAGGTGTTCAACTGGTTCAGATTGGTTGAGATCTGGTGACTGAGACGACTGGCAGTCACCAGATTTCAACCAATCGAACACCTATGGGTGATTCTGGAGCGGCGCCTGAGACAGCGGTTTCCACCATTATCAACAAAACACCAAGTGTCGCATCCCTGCAACAGAGTTCCAGACACTTGCAGAATCTATGCCAAGGTGATTTGAAGCTGTTCTGACTCGTGGTGGCCCAACGCCCTATTATGTTGGGGTTTCCTATATTTTGGCAGTTAACCTGTTTATCCATTGTTTTGTCAAAATGTCTATAGCCCAGTCAATTCCTTTGGGGTTCACTGATGGACTTAAGACTGGACCACTAAGGAACACTCAACATCTCTTGGAAAGCCATTCTGGTATGTCTTTGCCGTTAACATTTGTGTAATTGTCGCACTGAAAAATAAAACTATCTCAGGGTTAGGTATTCAGTAAGTAGACTCAAAATGTTTTCCTGGGCATTGCTCCTTTCATCTTTCTTTTGATCATGGTAAACAGGGACATGATACTTGCACCACAATACTTAAAAATACAGAGGGTTTCACACTGTAGATTTGACCCAAACCTGAAGGTTTTTTATTTTTTATTTTGCCATGTCTTGCAGTATAACCTAAGGGCCTTGTTGCTAACAGAATGGACGATTTGAAATGTTTTTTTTGGTTTTGTTTATTTACTTTGTCATACAGGCCAGTAATGTGGAGTATTTGTATTTATTAAGGATCCCCATTAGCTGCTGCCAACGCAGCAGCTACTCTTCCTGAGGTCCAGAAACATTAAGGCAGTTGTATACACAATTTAAAACATTACATGACATTACATTTCATAACACTTTACCCAATACATTTAGTGTGTTCCCTCAGGCCACTACTCCACTATCACATATTTACAATACAACATCCATGTGTGCAGAGTACGTGTCTTATCATGTGTATGTGTAGCTGTGCCTGTGTGTGTGTCTCTTCACAGTCCCCGCTGTTCCATAGGGTATGTTTGTATCTGTTTTTTAAATCTGATTCTACTGCTTGCATCAGTTACCTAATGTGGAATATAGTTCCATATAGCCATAGCTCTATGTAGTACTGTGCGCCTCCCATAGTCTGTTCTTGACTTGGAGGTTGTGAAGAGACCTTTGGTGGTATGTCTTGTGGGGTATGCATGGGGGTCCGAGCTGTGTGCTAGTAGTTTAAAAACAGACATCTCTGTGTATTCAGCATGTCAACACTTCTTACAAAAACGAGTAGTGATAATGTCAATCTCTCCTCCACTTTGAGCCATGAGAGATTTACATGCATTTTATTAATGTTAGCTCTCCATGTACATTTAAGGGCCAACCATGCTGCCCTGTTCTGAGCCAATTGTAACTTTGTGAATGCAATATTGTTGTTCCATGCACAGTTTTCTGTGGCTGTTTTAAAATAATCTTAAACCTCAGTGATGTCCCTGAGCAGTTTCTCTCTCTCAGCTCAGTTAGGAAGGCCATCCACAGATGTATTACCATACTTGACCATACTGAAAGGGATATTCAGTATCTAGGAATTATTTCTTAACCTCCCCTGATCTATGCCTTTAAAGATCATTGGTGGCTCTGACGTTGAAGCATTGTTTGAAATTCACTATCCACTGAGGAACCTGACATAGACAGCGGAAAGTATTCTTAAAGAGAAATTCAACTGAATATTTATCATCTCCATCACCACCCCAACATGTGAAAATTGCGTGTTTCTATGTTTTGTAGTAAAAATAGATAACATGTGTTTCCAATGGCATCATTGGTGTGCATCGTGTGATTTTAACCAATTATGAGTAGGCATTGCCTATTAATTGGTTGATGATATCATTGGAAACACGTATCTTCTCTTTTTTACTACAAAACATAGAAACGTCATTTTCACATATGTTGATATGGTGCTGGAGATGATGAATGTTGTTGAAGTTGAACAACTTAGAAATGTCCCATTAAGTCATGAGAACCACTACTTTTGCAAACAGATGGACCTTTGATGGATGGATATTTTCTCCTGAACTTATTTAGATGTGACACAGCAAGGGGTGTGAAGACCTTCGCACTCAAGACTTCTTAGTTTTTTTATTTTTAATACATTTCAATTTTTTAAAATAATTTTTCTTTCACTTGTGGAGGAGGTTGTGTATAGTGGTGAGAACATGTCTTAATTGAATCCCTTCTTTAAATTGTAGAAGTCTGTAATTTTTATCATAGGTACTCTTCAACTGTGAGTGACGGAATCTAAAACAAAAATCCAGAAAATCACATTGTATGATTTTTAAGTAATTAATTTGCATTTTATTGCATGACATAAGTATTTGATACATCAGAAAAGCAGAACTTAATATTTGTTACAGAAACCTTTGTTTGCAATTACAGAGATCATACGTTTCCTGTAGTTCTTCACCAGGTTTGCAAACACTGCAGCAGGGATTTTGGCCCACTCCTCCATCCAGATCCTTCAGGTTTCGGGGCTGTCGCTGGGCAATATGGACTTTCAGCTCCCTCCAAAGATTTTCTATTGGGTTCAGGTCTGGAGACTGGCTAGGCCACTCCAGGACCTTGAGATGCTTCTTACGGAGCCACTCCTTAGTTGCCTTGGCTGTGTGTTTCGGGTCGTTGTCATGCTGGAAGACCCAGCCACGACCCATCTTCAATGCTCTTACTGAGGGAAGGAGGTTGTTGGCCAAGATCTCGCGATACATGGCCCCATCCATCCCCAAAGATTGATGTTTCCACCTCCATGCTTCACGGTTGGGATGGTGTTCTTGGGGTTGTACTCATCCTTCTTCTTCCTCCAAACACGGCGAGTGGAGTTTAGACCAAAAAGCTATATTTTTGTCTCATCAGACCACATGATCTTCTCCCATTCCTCCTCTGGATCATCCAGATGGTCATTGGCAAACTTCAGACGGGCCTGGACATGCGCTGGCTTAAGCAGGGGGACCTTGCGTGCGCTGCAGGATTTTAATCCATGACGGCGTAGTGTGTTACTAATGGTTTTCTTTGAGACTGTGGTCCCAGCTCTCTTCAGGTCATTGACCAGGTCCTGCTGTGTAGTTTTGGGCTGATACCTCACCTTCCTCATGATCATTGATGCCCCACGAGGTGAGATCTTGCATGGTGCCCCAGACCGAGGGAGATTGACCGTCATCTTGAACTTCTTCCATTTTCTAATAATTGCGCCAACAGTTGTTGCCTTCTCACCAAGCTGCTTGCCTATTGTCCTGTAGCCCATCCCAGCCTTGTGCAGGTCTACAATTTTATCCCTGATGTCCTTCCACAGCTCTCTGGTCTTGGCCATTGTGGAGAGGTTGGAGTCTGTTTGATTGAGTGTGTGGACAGGTGTCTTTTATACAGGTAACGAGTTCAAACAGGTGCAGTTAATACAGGTAATGAGTGGAGAACAGGAGGGCTTCTTAAATAAAAACTAACAGGTCTGTGAGAGCCGGAATTCTTACTGTTTGGTAGGTGATCAAATACTTATGTCATGCAATAAAATGCAAATTAATTCTTTAAAAATCATACAATGTGATTTTCTGGATTTTTGTTTTAGATTTCGTCTCTCACAGTTGAAGTGTACCTATGATAAAAATTACAGACCTCTACATGCTTTGTAAGTAGGAAAACCTGCAAAATCGGCAGTGTATCAAATACTTGTTCTCCCCACTGTATATTTGAAACTAAAGAAGTAGAATTAATGTAACATTACGTATCACCTTCTGAATTTCACAGAACCCATACGTTTTGGAGAGAGAAAAGAATATTGCAATTACAAAAGTATTACAGTATGTTGTAAGGAACATTAATGTACAGGTCTACATATCTCATGTAGAGGTCTACATACATGTATTTCTACATATCAACAGTGCTGAACCAGGGTCTTAAATGGTGATAGTCTTGCAGTGCAAAATATTGTACCATATTGTAAAAATGTATTATTCATGTCATTTTCAATAAACTGTACAATCAGTGTTGCATTTCTTTCATCAAAAGAGCCAGAGTATATTTTCTGGGTATCTATACAAGACAGCGAAATCAGAACTAGGCCTACTTGACACTTATAGATTACACTACTTGTAAAATGCATGATTATTCATCAATATCCATAATTATTAGTATTTTGAGTAAACTCATTTTAGATGTTGAAGTATTAAAGTTAACACATGGCTTATCAATACATTTGCAAGAATTCAGCATTCGTGGGCACAAATGCTTTGAGCGTAAACATTACCAATACTGTCAATAAAGGCAGGGCATTCTCATCAAGGCGAGTTTCTGGGTCCCAGAGCGTTATACTGTTTCCAAAACAGCTACCATCTCCTTGAATTGCCTGTAGAAATTCTGCAAAGAGAGTAGAAAAAGTCTGTCAGTAATTAGGCTTGGTTAGCAACAGAGCAGGATCCTAAAGCAGTAGCGCTACTTACAGCAGTAACTCATCCGAGGTAGTCCAAGGTATTTTAGGTATTTTACTTCGAGTAAAGGAGAGTTGTACAGTAGCACCGTATAAACAAACCCTTTAATCATCTATAACGTCACTCATCCATAGCTTTTAGATGAAGAATAAACAGACCTGGAATTGTGCAATGGTCATTTCAAAGGACAGTTGGGAGATCTGTCCAGAGGTGTCTGCGATCTTCAGCTGGAGGGAGACATAGGGGGAGTTGAGAGAGCGACAGGTGTCCGAGCTCACCGCCATGCCCAGCTTCCACTGCATGTCCACCAGCTAAACAGACAGTCAGACTGAGGGTTAAATCAACAACAGCTAACTTGCAACTACAGATGCCAAAGCATTTACAGTGCATTCGGAAGTATTCAGACACCTTTACTTTTTTTCCGGTGCATCCTGTTTCCGGTGCATCCTGTTTCCATTGATCATCCTTGAGATGTTTGTACAACTTGACGGGAGTCCACCAGTGCTAAATTCAATTGATTGGACATGATTTGGAAAACCACACGTCTATATAAGGTCCCACAGTTGACAGTGCATGTCAGAGCAAAAACCAAGCCATGAGGTAAAAGGAATTGTCCGTAGAGCTCAGAGACAGGATTGTGTCGAGGCACAGATCTGGGGAAGGGTACCAAAAGATATCTGCAGCATTGAAGGTACCCAAGAACACAGTGGCCTCCATCATTCTTAAATGGAAAAAGTTTGAAATCACCAAGACTCTTCCTAGAGCTGGCCGCCCGGCTAAACTGAGAAATCGGGGGAGAAGGGCCTAGGTCAGGGAGGTGACCAGGAACCCGATGAACCTTCTGACAGAGCTCTAGAGTTCCTCTGTGGAGATGGGAGAACCTTCCAGGACAACCATCTCTACAACACTCCACCAATCAGGTCTTTAAGGTAGAGTGGCCAGGCGGAAGCCACTCCTCAGTAAAAGGCATATGACAATCCGCTTGGAGTTTGCCAAAAGGCACCTAAAGGACTCTCAGACCATGAGAAACAAGATTCTCTGGTCTGATGAAACCAAGATTGAAATCTTTGGTCTGAAAGCCAAGCGTCATGTTTGGAAGAAACCTGGCACCATCCCTATGGTGAAGAATTGTGGTGGCAGGTAGCCTAGTGGGTAGAGCGTTGGGCCAGTAACCGAAAGGTTGCTGGATTGAATCCCTGAGCCGACAAGGTGAAAACCTGTCGATGTGTCCTTGAGCAAGACACTTAACCCTAATTTGCTCCAGGGGCTGACCCTGTAGGTAGGCTGTCATTGTAAATAAGATTTTGTTCTTAACTGACTTGCCTAGTTAAATAAATACATTAAATGTTGTGGGGATGTTTTTCAGCGGCAGGGACTAGGAGACTAGTCAGGTTCGAAGGAAAGATGAATGGAGCAAAGCACAGAGACTTCCTTGATAAAAACCTACTCCAGAGCTCTCAGGACCTCAGACTGGGGCGAAGGTTCACCTTCCAACAGGACAACGACCCTAAGCACACCCCAAAGACAACGCAGGAGTGAGTGGCTTCGGGTCTCTGAATGTCCTCGAGTGGCCCAGCCAAAGCCCAGACTTGAACCCGATTGACGCTTCCCATCCAACCTGATCAACGCTTCCTATCTAACCTGACAGAGCTTAAGAGGATCTGCAGAGAAGAATGGGAGCTTATGCCGCGACAGTTTGTGGTAGATGGTGGCAGATACATAGTCCCGTGTAGCTCAGATGTTAGAGCATGGCGCTTGCAACGCCAGGGTTGTGGGTTCAATTCCCACGGGGGACCAGTACGAAAAAAGTATCAACATGTATGTACTAACTGACTGTAAGTGGCTCTGGATAAGAGCGTCTGCTAAATTACTAAAATGTAAATGTAGATTGTGGTAAATTGTGTCATTCACAAGGGGTTAGAATGCTGATCTATTGGTAGTCTAAACTGTGGTAGTTTCACACCTTGCCGAGTTATTAGACTATCCTTTTGTAAATTAATGGAGGTGTGAATTTTTCAGTCAGTCTCTTTCCTCTCACACTAGAGTCCTGCATCATGAAACAAAAACAAAAAAATCTTCTGGCGAGTGGTCCTGGAGTTGAGAGAGAACTTGGGTAAATCTCAGCTCGCTGGTCACCATAGCAACACCCACCCGTAGCATGCGCTCAAGCAGGTATATTTCACGGGTCACTCCCAAAGCCAACACCTCCTTTGGCCGCCATTCCTTCCAGTTCTCTGCTGCCAATGCACCTGTATATAGCCCTTCTGTAAATAGCCCACCCTACTACCTCATCCCCATATTTATTATTTTCGCTCATTTTGCACTCCAGTATCTCTATTTGCACATCATCATTTGCACATCTATCACTCCAGTGTTAATTCTAATCTGTAACTTATTTCGCCACTATGGCCTATTTATTGTCCTACCTTCCTAACGTTACTGCATTTTGCACTACATTTGCACACTGTATATAGATTTTCTATTGTGTTATTGACTGTACGTTTGTTTATTCTCATGTGTAACTCTGTGTTCTGAATGTGTCGCACTGCTTTGCTTTGTCTTGGCCAGGTCGCAGTTGTAAATGATAACTTGTTCTCAACTGGCCTACCTGGTTAAATAAAGGTGAAATAAAAAAGTAATTAAAGAAAATACAATGGCGCAATTACACCTGTAATGTGGACTGACAATTTGCCAAAAATAGGATTATTGTGCCTTAAAGGAAGAGTGGGTGTTCTCCACCATGGAGTGGGACAGTGAAGCTCAAAACTGCAGATAACACAAGGCCAGCTATTGTGAAAGAACACGTGGATCTTGTTGATTTCCTCTATCACTTCAAGAGGCCTACTGTCCACCTGCACTGTAAACCCTAACAGTGTCATGCAGTAAACAAAACGGAGTGATGTAAACTCATTAGGTGGAAAGTCGTTGTCCTGACTCTAAAGTATTGGGTTATCCTAACGTGCATGTAGCATTTACTTTTCCTGAACAACTATTTTATCTGAATACTGTAACTGTACTCATATATTTTAATTGTACAGCCCGACGACGTCTGACGTCACATGCGTCAACAACGTTCTACACTGAGGTGCGTCTCAAAATGTATTGACAAAGATGGCTGCGTTTCAAACTCATAAATGACACACCCTCTTCCACTTAACCTCAACTTATGCCCTTGGGGGAATCCCTGTCATCTTGGCGTTGGTCCAAATGATTAGCCAAACAAGGGAAGTTCACAACGTAAGCCCCTCAGCCCTCGATTTTTATCTAATTTGCGAGTATACAAATACGGTCACTTTCGGGCCCTGAAACGCACCATTATTCAATTGGCGATGATTGTACATCCGCTAAGAAAAGTGAGCCAAAACGTAAAACCTCAACGTCAATACGGAGAAGTCAACATACAAGTGTAAGTAAAAACAAATGTAAATACGTTAGAAATTGTGCTACTAATGCACATGATGGCACATACACGTCTCGTAAAAGTGATGTTTTTGTTTGGTTAGCTTTTGGAAATTGTTGAAATTAAAAATCTTCCTTCTTCAGAAGTTCCAGCTGGGCAGGCTAACGCTAATTAATTTGCTAGCTATCATACAGTAGGCGTATATTAATAATTATATAGTTAATATAAGTAGACATACAATCAATTGACAGTAGCGCATATAAAAAAAACACAAGCTACCAGTGTCTGAAAACACAATCGACGCTAGACGAAGGATTGACGAATTTAGATGCATTTGTTGCATCAACCCAATGCATTTGGGTCATAACCCCCCCTTTTCTCTCCCTTCCCCTACCACCGGTTTATGACCTCATAAATACCTAAGCTCTCTCACCACTCTACCAAAATGTTACCACAGAGAAAGGCTTTGCAATACAGTAACATCAGAAGGTTGGACAATGAACAATATTTCATTAATCCAACCAGTTGAAAGTGTCCGTTGGTACTTAAAGAATATAATGTCAGAAGAGTGGTTGTTTTGGGATATTATTACTGCATGAGAATACAACATCATTGTTCCTTTGAACATCTGCACATTCTAGTTATCAGATTAACATGTAAATGTAGTCCAATTTATATGATTCAATATTAAACTATTTGTGAGAAGATGAAATGTGATTTAGTCTTCTAAAGGAGAGAATAACGTGGAGGTGACGATCACCACGTTGATATGGTGAATTTCGACTAGACCTGCCAGAATATCGAGTGAGCTGATTATGGCACAATGATATGAACTCTGAACTATTTGATCACTAAAGAAGAAGTGACAGACACTACTACCAGAAAGACTAATCAAAGGGCAATGGCCGGCCCTTGAATTTACAGTTGAAGTCGGAAGTTTACATACACCTTGGCCATATACAGCGGGTGAAATAAGTATTGAACACGTCACAATTTTTCTCAGTAAATATATTTCCAAAGGTGCTATTGACATGACCGTTTCACCAGATGTTGGTAACAACCGAAGTAATCCATACATACAAAGAAACCAGAACAAATAAGTTCAGAAATTAAGTTATGTGTAATAATGTGAAATGACACAGGGAAAAAGTATTGAACACATGAAGAAAGGGAGGTTCAAAAAGGCATGGAAAGCCAAGACAACAGCTAAAAACTATCAGTAATTAAAAAGCAATCCAGCCCCCTGTCAGTGCAAATTAATATCAGCTGGTTCAGTCCCAACTGATGGCCTACAAAAAGGTCTCATTGCCAAGGTGTCAACAAGACACATCTCATGATGGGTAAAAGCAAAGAACTGTCTCAAGACATTCGCAACTTAATTGTTGCAAAACATAATGATGGCATTGGTTATAGGCACATTTCTAAGCTTCTGAATGTTCCAGTGAGCACTGTTGGGGCCAAAATACGGAAGTGGAAAGACAATCATTTCACCATAAATTTGCCTCGACCAGGTGCTCCTCGCAAGATTTCTGACAGAGGAGTGAAAAGAATAATCAGAAGAGTTGTCCAAGAGCCAAGGACCACTTGTGGAGAGCTTCAAAAAGACCTGCAATTAGCAGGTACTGTTGTCTCAAAGAAAACAGTAAGTAATGCACTCCACCGCCATGGCCTGTATGCACGCTCACCACGCAAGACTCCATTGCTGGAAAAAAAGCATGTTGAAGCTCGTTTAAAATTTGCTGCACAACATTTGGAAAAGCCAGTGAAATACTGGGAGAATATAGTGTGGTCAGATGAGAGCAAAATTTAACTGTTTGGATGTCATAATACACACCATGTTTGGAGGAGAAATGGCACTGCACATCACCCTAAAAACACCATACCAACAGTGAAGTTTGGAGGTGGGAACATCATGGTGTGGGGCTGCTTTTCAGCAAATGGTATTGGCAAACTTCACATAATGGAAGGAAGGATGAATGGGCAAATTTACGAGGAGCACCTGGTCGAGGCAAATTTATGGTGAAATGATTGTCTTTCCACTTCCGTATTATGGCCCCAACAGTGCTCACTGGAACATTCAGAAGCTTAGAAATGCGTCTATAACCAATGCCATCATTATGTTTTGCAACAATTAGGTTGCAAATGTCTTGAGACAGCTCTAACCCATCATGAGATGTGTCTTGTGTGACACCTTGGCAATGAGACCTTTTTGTAGGCCATCAGTTGGGACTGAACCAGCTGATATTAATTTGCACTGACAGGGGGCTGGATTGCTTTTTAATTACTGATAGTTTTCAGCTGTTGTCTTGGCTTTCCATGCCTTTTTGAACCTCCCTTTCTTCATGTGTTCAATACTTTTTCCCTGTGTCATTTCACATTATTACACATAACTTAATTTCTGAACTTATTTGTTTTGGTTTCTTTGTATGTATGGATTACTTGGGTTGTTACCAACATCTGGTGAAACTTTCATGTCAATAGCACCTTTGGAAATATATTTACTGAGAAAAATGGTGACGTGTTCAATACTTATTTCACCCACTGTACATTTAAACTCAGTTTTTCACAATTCCTGACATTTAATCCTAGTAAAAATTCCCTGTTTTAGGTCAGTTAGGATCACCACTTTATTTTAAGAATGTGAAATGTCAGAATAATAGTAGAGAGAATGATTTATTTCAGCTTTTATTTCTTTCATCACATTCCCAGTGGGTCAGAAGTTTACATACACTCAATTAGTATTTGGTAGCATTGCCGTTAAATTGTTTAACTTGGGTCAAACGTTTTGGGTAGCCTTCCACAAGCTTCCCACAATAAGTTGGGTGAATTTAGGCCCATTCCTCCTGACAGAACTGGTGTAACTGAGTCAAGTATGTAGACCTCCTTGCTCGCACACGCTTTTTCAGTTCTGCCGACAGATTTTCTATTGGATTGAGGTCAGGGCTTTGTGATGGCCACTCCGATACCTTGACTTTGTTGTCCTTAAGCCATTTTGCCACAACGTTGGAAGTATGCTTGGGGTCATTGTCCATTTGGAAGACCCATTTGCGACCAAGCTTTAACTTCCTGACTAATGTCTTGAGATGTTGCTTCAATATATCCACATAATTTTCCTTTCTCATGATGCCATCTATTTTGTGAAGTGCACCAGTCCCTCCTGCAGCAAAGCAACCCCACAACATGATTCTGCCACTGTGCTTCACAGTTGGGATGGTGTTCTTCGGCTTGCAAGCCTCCCCCTTTTTCCTCCAAACATAACGATGGTCATTATGGCCAAACAGTTCTATTTTTGTCTCCATGTGCAGTTGGAAACCGTAGTCTGGGTTTTTTATGGCGGTTTTGGAGCATTGGCTTCTTCCTTGCTGAGCAGCCTTTCAGGTTATGTCGATATAGGACTCGTTTTACTGTGGATATAGATACATTTGTACCCGTTTCCTCCAGCATCTTCACAAGGTCCTTTGCTGTTGTTCTGGGATTGATTTGCACTTTTTGCACCAAAGTACGTTCATCTCTAGGAGACAGAACGCATCTCCTTCCTGAGCAGTATGGCAGCTGCGTAGTCCCATGGTGTTTATACTTGCGTACTATTGTTTGTACAGATGAACGTGGTACCTTCAGGTGTTTGGAAATTGCTCCCAAGGATGAACCAGACTTGTGGTGACTAACTAAATGGCTAACGGCCCATGGCACTCACGTCGGTAGCCATGAAGTGCTTTGAAAAGCTAGTCATGGCTCACATCCACACCATCATCCCGGAAACCCTATCCACACACCAATTCACATACCACCCCAACAGATGACACAATCTAAATCACACTCCACACTGCCCTTTCCCACCTGGACAAAGGGAACACCTACAGTGGGGTAAAAAAGTATTTAGTCAGCCACCAATTGTGCAAGTTCTCCCACTTAAAAAGATGAGAGAGGCCTGCTGGGTCTTTCAGCATGACAATGATCCCAAACACACCGCCCGGGCAACGAAGGAGTGGCTTCGTAAGAAGCATTTCAAGGTCCTGGAGTGGCCAAGCCAGTCTCCAGATCTCAACCCCATAGAAAATCTTTGCAGGGAGTAGAAAGTCTGTGTTGCCCAGCGACAGCCCCGAAACATCACTGCTCTAGAGGAGATCTGCTGCATGGAGGAATGGGCCAAAATACCAGCAACAGTGTGTGAAAACCTTGTGAAGACTTACAGAAAATGTTTGACCTCTGTCATTGCCAACAAAGGGTATATAACAAAGTATTGAGATAAACTTTTGTTATTGACCAAATACTTATTTTCCACCATAATTTGCAAATAAATTCATGAAAAATCCTACAATGTGATTTTCTGGATTCTTTTTCTCATTTTGTCTCTCATAGTTGAAGTGTACCTATGATGAAAATTACAGGCCTCTCTCATCTTTTTAAGTGTGAGAACTTGCACAATTGGTGGCTGACTAAATACTTTTTTGCCCCACTGTATGTGACAATGCTTTTCATTGACTACAGCTCAGCGTTCAGCACCATAGTACCCTCCAATCTCAGGACCCTGGGACTAAACACCTCCCTCTGCAACTAGATCCTGGACTTCCTGACCGGCCGCCCCCAGGTAGGAAGGGAAGGCAACAACACATCTTCCACGCTGATCCTCAACACGTGGGCCCCTCAGGGGTGTGTGCTTAGTCCCCTCCGGTACTCCTTGTTCACACACGACTGCGAGGCCAAGCACGACTCCAACATCATCATTAAGATTGCTGATGACACAACAGTGGTAGGCCTGACCACTGACAACGATGAGACAGCCTATAGGGAGGAGGTACGAGACCTGGCCATGAGGTGCCAGGACAAGAACCTCTCCCTCAACATGAGCAAGACAAAGGAGATGATCATGATCGCGGACTACAGGAAAAGGAGAGCCGAACGCGCCCCCATTCACATTGACAGGGCTGTAGTGGAGCGGGACAAGAGTTTCAAGTTCCCTGGTGTCCACATCACCAACAAACTATCATGGTCCAAACACACCAAGACAGTCGTGAAGAGGGCACCACAACACCTTTTCCCTTTCAGGAGACTGAAAAGATTTGGCATTAGTCCCCAGATCTTCAAAAAGTTCTACAGCTGCACCATCGAGAGAATCCTGACCGGTTGCATCACCACCTGGTATGGTAACTGCTCAGCATCCGACCGTAAGGCGCTACAGAGGAAAGTGCATACTGCCCAGTACATCACTGGGGCCAAGCTTCCTGTCACCCAGGACCTATATACTAGACAGTGTCAGAGAAGGCCCAAAAGATTGTCAAAGACTCCAGTCACCCAAGTCATAGACTGTTCTCTCTGCTACCGCACGGCAAGCGGTACCAGAGCGCCAAGTCTAGGAACAAAAGGCTCCGTAACAGCTTCTACCCCCAAGCCTTAAGACTGCTGAACAATTAACCAAAAGAACACCCAGACTATTTACATTGACCCCCCCCCAAACCCCCCACCCCGTTTATTATCTATGCATAGTCACTTTACCCCTACCTGCATGTCCAAATTACCTCGACTAACCTGTACCCCTGCAGATTGACTCGGTACCCCCTGTATATAGCCTCTGTATTGTTATTTTATTGCGTTACTTTTTATTTATTATTTAGTTTATTTAGTAAATATTTTCTCAACTCCATTTCTTGAACTGGATTGTTGTGAGAAATACTATGACTTCATGCACTCCAACATGCCATCTACGTACCACAGCATCCCACAAGCTGTGCTGTGGTATGACGCAACTTTTAAATGAGGACCCAATGTAGATGAGATGGCATTCAATCGTTGTTCAATTTGTGCAGTGCGACTGCTTTTGGAAGACTATGGTTGGTTGATTAGCTGAATCAGGTGTATTGAACTGTAGCTTTGTCTGGGGCAAAAGCCTGCACCCACATTTGCCCTTTGTGGGTACAATTTCCCACCTTTAATTAGGAGATTCCAATACCCAATAACCCATTCCAAAACTACCTTTAGCACCTTCTTCTAGTTATACCTTGCCCTCTATAATTTCTTACCCATATCCAATCGTTTAAAATATACACAAGTGAATATGGAGTAGGAGCTAGCCTGATGGTCCATAGGACTTGGCTATACAGCAAAGAAAGATCTGGGACCAGGCTAGGTAGGAGCTAGGAGTTGACCCGGAATTAGGCAAGAAGAGAAACCATTTGTTTTGGTGGGCTCCAGTAGCCGGGGGTAGGCCTACCTGTCCGATGCTGAGCATGGCTTGAGCCTCCTGGTGCGTGTTGACTAGGGTACCCTGATCACTCCAAAGCCGGTGGAGCACCTGAAGGGCAGCTTTGGACCACTTACTGCTGCCCTCTTCCAGCCTAGCTACCAACACATCCGCAGAGAGGTTGTTCTTTTCAGTCAACCTGTTAACATAGCACCAATGTGTTTATTTAACACGGATGTCTGAACCCAGTCAACATATACATTCATTCAAACCCATAAGTCAAAAACTCAAACACAAAATATTGAATATCCTTGTGACTCCCCAAATAAAAAAAAACTATTACTTTTTTATATTTTTTATATTATATTTTTTTACCCCTTTTTCTCCCCAATATCGTGATATCCAATTGGTAGTTACAGTCTTGCCCGATGGCTGCAACTCGCGACTTGGGAGAGGCGAAGGTCGAGAGCTGTGTGTCCTCTGAAACACGACCTCGCCAAGCCGCACTGCTTTTTGACACAATGCCCGTTTAACCCCGAAGCCAGCCGCACCAATGTATCGGAGGAAACACTGTACACCTGGTGACCGTGTCAGCATGCATGTGCCCAGCCGGCCACAGGAGTCGCTAGAGCGTGATGGGACAAGGACATCCCGGCCGGCCAAACCCTCCCCTAACCCGGACGACGCTGGGCCAATTGTGCAAAGCCTCATGGGTCTCCCGGTCGCGGCCAGCTGTGACAAAGCCTGGAATCGAACAAGGATCTGTAGAGACACAGCTAGCACTGCGATACACAGCCTTAAACCAATTACTTTAGTAACAAATTATAGCCATGGCCCTGAAGCCACTACCCACCACTGGTTCCTGACCTATCAAAGGGGAGCAAACACAAGATCTATGTGCATACTGAACGCTGCATGGATGGATATACTTTTTTTTTGCAACCTGCTGACGAGTGTAGAAGTTGCTGATCACAAACAGCTACAATACCTGAAAGTTAACAAGAGAAATTGGACAACCTCCTGTAGAGCCTCTTGGTCAAGTCGGATACCAGCTTTTTGAAACTTCTGTATAGAAAAAGGAAGAAAACATTTTACAAAATCAGATCATGTGAATATGGTTTAGTTTAGAGTGAAAGGAAGGCACTGTAGAAATTCTCTGAAAGTGTCTTGACTCACATCAGATATTTCAGCAGAATCTACTCCCCTGGCCTGCCCTTGGAGATGACTCAGAATCTGCTGACACTGCATGGGGAGATTATCAAAACAGCTCCTGAAATGGTAACTGACAAAAACTGCATGGATGCACACTCTCTAATACAAAAGTGTATTTCAATACATCTGACTATGTGACTGGTCGGTTGCTGTATCGATGCACTCTCTAATACAAATAAATCTTACTATGGTCTACTAAATAATAGGGATATTTGGTCCAAATGTTTTTATTTGTTTCTGTCAATGATGATGCAGCTTTTTGAAGTCATCAAAACTATGAACACATATGGAATCATGTAGTAACCAAAAACGTGTTTAAACAAATCCAAAATATATGTTATATTTGAGATTCTTCAAAGTAGCCACCCTTTGCCTTGATTCCAGCTTTGCATTCTCTCAACCAGCCTCATGAGGTAGTCATCTGGAATGCTTTACCAACAGTCTTGAAGGAGTTCTGGCTGCTTTTCCTTCACTGAGGTCCAACTCATCCCAAACCATCTCAATTGGGTTGAGGTCGGGTGATTGTGGAGGCCAGGTCATCTGATGCAGCACTCCATCAATCTCCTTGGTCAAATAGCCCTTACACAGCCTGGAGGTGTGTTGGGTCATTGTCCTGTTGAAAAACAAATGATAGTCCCACTAAGCGCAAACCAGATGGGATGGCGTATCGCTGCAGAATGCTGTGGTAGCCATCCTGGTTAAGTGTGCCTTGAATTCTAAATAAATCATGACAGTGTCACCAGCAAAGCACCCCCAGGTTTCACGGTGAGAACCACATGCGGAGATCCACATGCGGAGATCCGTTCACCTAATCTGCGTCTCACATAAAAGACAGATTTCCACCGGTCTAATGTCCATTGCGCGTGTTTCTGGACCCAAGCAAGTCTCTTCTTCTAATTGGTGTCCTTTAGTTTCTTTGCAGCAATTCGACCATGAAGGCCTGATTCACGCAGTCTCCGTGAAGCAGACTGCGTAAACTCTGTGAAGCATTTATTTGGGCTGCAATCTGAGGTGCAGTTAACTCTAATGAACTTATCCTCCGCAGAATAGGTTTACTGTGGCGGTCCTCATGAGAGTCAGTTTCATCACAGCGCTTAATGGTTTTTGCAACTGCACTTGAAGAAACTTTCAAAGTTCCGGATTGACTGATCATGTCTTAAAGTAATGATGGACTGTCGTTTCTATTTGCTTATTTGCACTGTGGACTTGGTCTTTTACCAAATAGGGCTATCTTCTGTATACCACCCCTACCTTGTCTCAAAACAACTGATTGGCTGAAATGCATTAAGGAGGAAATAAATTCCACAAATTAAGTTTTAACAAGGCACACCTGTTAATTGAAATGCATTCCAGGCGACTACCTCATGAAGCTGGTTGAGAGAATGCCAAGAGTGTGCAAAGCTGTCATCAAGGCAAAAGGCAGCTACTTTGAAAAATCTCAAATATATTAACTTTTTTTTGGGTTACTACATGTTATTTCATAGTTGATGTCTTCACTATTATTCTACAATGTAGAAAATAGTAAAAAATAAAGAAAAACCCTGGAATGAGTATGTGTCCAAACTTTTGACTGGTACTGTATGAGAGAGAGAGTTAGGCCAATGTGGTTGAAGGTTCTGAGAGTGTCTCCATAGCCGTTGCTAAGTGATAAGTAATGCTTCAGAGTTGTGCTGTTTATTTCTGATAGTTTTCAAAACCTATAAAGATTTCCAGTGACACTACAACACAGTAAAAACTTGGATACACATTATCCCGAATGCTAATCAATAAAAACATCTTAAATTCACTGCTCTATATTTCTTGTTTACAGCAGGTCATTTGATAGAAGGGATCCAGGTTGTCAAATTAACGTCAGATTGGAATTTTCTTAGCAGGTTAGGAGAACTTACGCAGCAGGTTAGGATATTTAGGTTAAGGTTCAGAAAAGGATTGCTAAAATGCAAAAAATACAAACATTTTATGTTAACTTGACAAAAGCTGGATCCTTTCTAGCTATGACCCTGTCCCCTGTAGGAGGGGAGGTGCTCTCGTGTTATTACGTCACCAACATTTTAAGAATAAAGTTATACAGTTGATGTCGGACGTTTACATACACCTTAGCCAAATACATTTAAACTCAGTTTTTCACAATTCCTGACATTTAATACTAGTAAAAATTCCCTGTCTTAGGTCAGTTAGGAACACCACTTTATTTTAAGAATGTGAAATGTCAGAATAATAGTAGAAAGAATGATTCATTTCAGCTTTTATTTCTTTCATCACATTCCCAGTGGGTCAGAAGTTTACATACACTCAATTAGTTTTGATAGCATTGCCTTTAAATTGTTTAACTTGGGTCAAACGTTTCAGGTAGCCTTCCACAAGCTTCCCACAATAAGTTGGGTGAATTTTGGCCCATTCCTCCTGACAGAACTGGTGTAACTGATCAAGGTTTGTAGGCCTCCTTGCTCGCACACGCTTTTTCAGTTCTGTCCACGCATTTTCTATAGGATTGAGGTCAGGTCTTTGTGATGGCCACTCCAATACCTTGACTTTGTTGTCCTTAAGCCATTTTGCCACAACTTTGGAAGTATGCTTGGGGTCATTGTCCATTTGGAAGATCCATTTGCAACCCAGCTTTAACCTCCTGACTGATGTCTTGAGATGTTGCTTTAACATATCCACATAATTTTGCTTCCTCGTGATGCCATCTATTTTGTGCAGTACACCAGTCCCTCCTGCAGCAAAGCACCCCCACAACATGATGCTGCCACCCCGTGCTTTAAGGTTGGGATGGTGTTCTTCGGCTTGTAAGCCTCCCCCTTTTTCCTCCAAACATAACGATGGTCATTATGGCCAAACAGTTCTATTTTTGTCTCCATGTGCAGTTGGAAACCGTAGTCTGGCTTTTTTATGGCTGTTTCGGAGCAGTGGCTTCTTCCTTGCTGAGTGGCCATTTAGGTCATGTCGATATAGGAGTCGTTTTACTGTGGTTATAGATACTTTTGTACCTGTTTCCTCCAGCATCTTCTCAAGGTCCTTTGCTGTTGTTCTGGGATTGATTTGACCTTTTCACACCAAAGTAGTCATCTCTAGGAGACAGAACATGTCTCCTTCCTGAGCGCTATGAAGGCTGCGTGGTCCCATGGTGTTTATACTTGCATACTATTGTTTGTCCAGATGAACGTGGTACCTTCAGGCGTTTGCAAATTGCTCCCAAGGATGAACCAGACTTGTGGAGGTCTACAAATGTTTTCCTGATGTCTTGGCTGATTTATTTTGATTTTCCAATGATGTCGCGCAAAGAGTTTGAAGGTAGGCCTTTAAATACATCCACAGGTACACCTCCAATTGACTCAAATAATGTCAATTAGCATATCAGAAGCTTCTAAAGCCATGACATCATTTTCTGGAATGTTCCAAGCTGTTTAAAGGCACAGTCAACTTAGTGTATGTAAACTTCTAACCCACTGGAATTGTGATATAGTGAATTATAAGTGAAATATGTCTGTAAACAATTGTTGGAAGAATTACTTGTGTCATGCACAAAGTAGATGTCCTAACCGACTTGCCAAAACTATAGTTTGTTAACAAGAAATCTGTGGAGTGGTTGAAAAATGAGTTTTAATGACTTCAACCTAAGTTTATGTAAACTTCCGACTTCAACTGTATATGGACGCTAACATGGCGCCGTTCTAAAACCTAGCCTAACTCTCTATATACTAGTATTAAGAACACCTGCTCTTTCCATGACAGACTGACCAGGTGAATCCAGGTGATCCCTTATTGGTGTCACTTATTAAATCCACTTTAGACGTTAAAGAAGGATTTAAGCCTTGAGATAATTGTGATTATGTGCACGTAGTACTTTTTCCAAGCATCGCATAATTCTCAATTCATGCCATGTTAAATGACAGAGACAGGATGTCCTTACTGTTTCTGCCAATAAATCTGGAGGGAGTCTTCCAATGTTTTCCACAGTTTTGTCAACACCTAAAAACCACAGAAGTTGATTAGTTAGTTTAAAAAAAGCTAAGTTTATTAATTTGACAATTTTAAACAAACACACATACAACTTGAAAGGGCCTTACATGCACATGAGTAAAATCATCTCGGATAACACAAAATAAAGCCTAGGACTTACTTCCATTGTGGTCCTCTTAGCTAACTATTGGGTGTCTTTCCATTTACATGTATTCATTAGTTGGATCCTTCACATATAAGATACCTACAGTCATTGTCTGGATCTCAATTAAATTATGTATGCACATCCTAAAGTTAGTTAACTAGCTGACACTGTTTTATATGGCAAGTCATCACATCAGTTACAAAACGAGTAGTTAGTTATTGTGAGTCTTCCCATTTTGCATGTATTCATTAGTTGGATCTAAATTCGAATAATTTATGCACATCGCAAAGTTAGTTAACTAACTAACACCGTTTCATATGGCAAGTATTCAAAACTACAAAAAGAGTAACGTTAACTAGCTGGTTAGCAGTTGACAGCTAAACAGGGAAACCCGGCTTTGGCGTGCATGGTTGTGTTTACAAGTTGTTATTACTCGCGTAGCTATTAGCTAACCGTTACCTAGCTAGCTGACGTCAGTCATCTTGCTAACTAACTAACTAACAAACTATGTTAACGTCTCATATTCTGTTGAAATACTGCACGCACCAAGCGATGAATCTAAACCCGGCATCTCTGATATCAAGCAGGGATGGAAAACGGAGGATGAGGATCTGAGTAGATAAGCAACGTTGTGGGCACCACAAATAGAAGAATGAGTCACATATTTCACCGGATGTATAAATGTGAAGCATCCTGTTGGCTTCTCCTTCTTCTGCTGCTTCTTCTTCTTCTGTGGATTTTATATGGCGGTAGGCAACCAACTTTAAGGTGCATTATCGCCACCCGCTGGACTGGAGTGTGGACCAGAGACAGTGAAGGTAGATTTTCACTGTCTCTGGTCCACACTCCAGTCCAGTTGGTGGCGGTAATGCATCTTAAAGTTGGTTGCTAACCGCCATATAAAATCCACAGACGAAGAAGACGAAGAAGAAGAACGTTAATTAGATCAGTAATAGATTATGGAAGCATAGTATATGGATCAGCGGCAAAGACTCACTTGGACAAACTAGAGCGAATTCAAGCAAAGGCATTAAGGATTTGTTGTGGAGCTTACCCTTCGTCACCTGTTTCAGCGTTGCAGGTAGAAGTAGGAGACATGCCTCTCAAATTAAGAAGACAACAGTTAAATGCAGTATATTGGGCAAATCTTATGGGACAGGACAAATCTCATCCTACATTAAGGGTATTAGAGCAGTGTTGGGAGTATGGAAAAAGGAAATGTAATAGTTTTGGATGGGTGATTGGTGATTTAGTAAAAGAGTTGGATATTAAAGAGTTAAGAATTACTCCAAGAGTGGTGTTACAAGCTGTCCCTTTGTGGATTTTGCCACAGCCGTCAGTTGATTTAAGGATGCTAGAAAACAGGCAGAAAGAAGGTCAGAGTGAAATAGAGGAAATCCAGGTAAGGGAATACTTATGGTTAAATTATGGGCAGAATATACAAGTATTTACAGATGCATCAAAAAATCCAGAAAATGAACATGTAGGGGTAGCGTTTGTAGTTCCAAAACTACAGATATCCAGAAAAATAAGGATATCAGATAAATTATCAGTTTTTTCAGGGGAGTTAATTGCAATAATGATGGCATTGAGATGGATAAACGAGGCAGGATTAAAGGAGGTGGTAATATGTTCAGACTCCAGTTCAGCTCTTAAGTACATTGAAGCACAACAGTCAGACACTAGACAGGACTTAGTAGTGGAGATATTACAAGAATTATATATGTTACAGCAGGAAAGAGTGAGGGTGATATTCATGTGGGTACCAGCTCATGTTGGGGTAAAAGGGAATGAGGCAGCAGATAAAATGGCAAAACAAGCATTGCAGGAGGATAGAATAGAAATGGAAATAACACATAGTATAGATGAAATTAAAGCTATAATTAAAAAACAAATAAATCAAAGATGGCAACAAATGTGGGAAACAGGAAGTAAGGGTAGACATATGTATGCAATCCAACCAAAAGTGGGGAAAAAGAGGTACACAGGTGGAAGTAGAAGGGAGGAAAACATTTTATCAAGACTTAGAATAGGACATACAGGACTTAATAAAACATTGAAATTAATGTCTAAGCATCCGACAGGACTCTGTGAATGGTGTGGAGAAAATGAAACAGTAGAACATGTTATCATGTATTGTGAAAGATATAAAGAGGATAGAGAGAAATTATTTGAAGAGATTCGGAGGAAAGAGGAGACTGATATAACTTTGAGAAACATATTAAAACAAGAACAGGAAAATGATAAAAGAGAAGCTTTATTTAAATATTTGGAGAATACAGGTTTAATTAATAGGATTTGAAAGGGTGGTTGTATTTTTTTTTTTGTGTATATATAGATATATTTGTATTATTTTTTTTTTGTTAATTTAAATTTGAAGTAATTGTTTTGAGCCAGAGGAGCTGAACACGCAGCGCTGGCTGTAGCACATAATGTTTTAATATAGTGGGTAAGGATGAGGAATGGGTAGATGTTAGAGTCTCTGGATCAAGTTCACAGTAGGTGGCGGTAATGCACGAAATCGATGCGATTCGCCAAACAAAAAGGAAGAAGAAGAAGAAGAAGAAGAAGAAGAAGAAGAAGAAGAAACGCGATTTTTCTGTTTAACCGAAAAAGAAGTTGGAGCAGTTTCACTTTAGTGAAGTTGTTAGCTAGCTATAATATCATTAGAAATGGACGGCCAGCGCTGGTTGCCACTGGAAGCTAACCCAGATGTTAGTATACATGCTTTGTATTTATCCAGTTTAGCAAAACATGTCATCACAACTAGCTAGCTGCCTCATTCATTCAATCTCACATGCGTGGGCTTTATGTGGCTAGCTAGCTAATGTTAACGCGATTCTTCTAGCTAGTTAACGTTATTGTTGGCTGGCTTGTCAAAGAACAAAAGCTAACGGCTTACTTTTTGTTCTTTCTTTTAGGTGATGAACCAAGTGAGTCATTTTTATCATCTTGCTAAACTCATCATGGAGGTTTCCAGTGTTGCTGTTAAATGAGATCGGAATTTCACTCGCAGATTACATGCTAAATCAACACATTATCCAGCTAGGAGGGTAGCTCGGTATATTCTTTAATAGCTAGTTAGCTTACTGTGGCTAGCTATCAAAAGCGCAAGTGCTGTTCAGTTTAACTACCTACCCTCTAAAAATAGCATATCCAACAGCTAACGTTTTGCTGTCAGCTGATATTTAACCCCTAATAATGGCAACGAAGTAGCTAGCTAGACAGCATTGCTATTCATATCAGAGACAGTTGCTCTTTGTTTTAGAGATCTGAGGCCGGATTTTGATGGTGATTGTGTAACTAGTTAGCTAGCAAGTTCTGGGAGCCAATAATTTCTGCAGTAAACATGCACATGATGCTGACGAGCTCCAAATAGAAATGGAGAACAGAAGTCAATCTGAATCCAAAGTTGGTAAAATCAAATGTGATTATTTGATCCGATGAAATTTCCTATGCTTAGGCTTCTGGTATTTGGTGTGGTTTTCTTAAAGGATGGTGTGTGAGCTATAATAATGATCAACCCCTGATTTATACATGTTCATATCCTAATTTATATTTTATAAAGCAAAAGTACTCCTGAGCTTTGCCATATCTCTGTTCATGCATGATGATTTTACTCCAATATTCTCCCCCAAGTTTCTGCGACAGTTGGGTTTGTTGCCAACCTGGCAGTTTGGCGATGTGTATGGGATGGACCCCGAGCTTCTGAGTATGGTGCCCAGGCCTGTTTGTGCTGTCCTGCTGCTCTTCCCTGTTACAGAGAAGGTAGGTCTGCTCCAGCATCTCCAACCTAATGTGTGTTTGTTTGAATTAGGCTATTTAGTAAAAAGAAGTCACAGCTGGTGACATCTTCTACACTACGCCAAAAAATATACTCTGTTGTCCTGATTGATCAACCTGTGTTTTCAGCAAGTTTGAAATGCTTTTACTCTTGAAAATTATTTGACAGTCATATACTGGTAACTGCATGTAGAGTTGTGGTTTTTGCTGGCATTCACCACACATGCATTCTGCAATTATTTTGTATTTTATAAATGTATTAACATTCTGGAATTGTAAAAATAGTTAGCCCCAGTAACTAGAGTAGAATATAATCGATAGAGCACATAAGTAAAAAAAAAAAAACATTTTCCTCTCGCATTTTGCAGTATGAGTCTTTCAGGCTGGAGGAGGAGGCCAAGATCAAGGCCCAGGGCCAGGAGGTCTCCCCAGATGTCTACTTCATGAAGCAGACAATCGGCAACGCCTGCGGAACAATAGGCTTAATTCACGCTGTGGCCAACAACCAGGGGCATCTGGAATTTGGTATGTGGCTATCACACCCTGGGTGAAGTTTCCCCTAGGTACAGATCGAGGATCAGCTTCCCTCCCCCAATCCTTGTGTGGAAAAATGTTGTGGGGGAAATTAAAAACCCTATATCACCTGTCAAGGCGCGGTGACTGTCCTTATTGAGATGGCGAGGGACAAAATTGCATGCTCACAGTTTGGCAATGTCAAATTACTCTAGTCGAGGATGGCTTTGATAAATGATTGAAAAAAATGAGGATGTGAGAAATATCATTGTGTTGTCATTCAGTAAAAGTATTTCACTTACTTAATTCTGCAAATAGGGTTGCAAAGGGTTCGAAACTTTCCGGTAAATTTCCTGAATTTTTCCGGAAACTTTCCATGGGCAGTTAAGCCCTGAAATTTTGGGAATTTTGCTTAAATTCATCGAAAAAGTTAGCTTATAACAGTGAACCTTTATTGTGGGATACACATAAGGCAATTCTAGGTCTTGTGGCATATTTTGGTTAAACTATCCCCAATTCAATGGAATTGCAACCCTCTGCATGCACAGTGCATTCTTCCATCACATGTACAATGCACTCTTCCATCATGTGTACAGCTGATTCTCAAGATCTTGCACACTGAGATGCTATTGAGCCCACACTACTACACTGTCGGAGCCAAGGACTACATGCTTTATGGTAAGTTTTGATTACAATACTGGGTTGGGTGAATATATTTTATGACATGCATGATTTTTTGTTAACTAGTAAATAGTAGCCTACAGCAAAGTGTGTTTAAATGATTTCTAACTTCTGCTAGTTAGTTTTTGCTACCATGTGGGTTTGTAGCTTGCTTGAGCCTGCTAACTGAGGAGTGTTAATTCACCTGTTTCCATACATGTTTCATTTTAAAATATGTATCTTACAAAGGAGTTGTTTAATCTAACTTCTTAACTATTTATCTGTACATGGAATTGTATTTGTTTCTTTTTTTTTTTTTTACAAATTTCTTTCTAATCTTTACAGGAAAATTCAACGGGCACTATCTGATGTGGAGACATTTCACTGCAGCTAATGTAGAAGGAAAAGCTGTGTAGATTTGCAAATACTGTGCCAAATCATATGTGAAGAATGCAACAAAGATGCAGAATAATCTGGTCAAGTGCATAAAGTTTCCTCAGCGCTCACAACAAGCAACCTCTGACAAAGGTCCCTCTACTTCTATTTGAGGTGAAAATGATGAATCGGACACCTTATCGATAGCGACAGCTCATGGTCCTCTTGGAATCAGAAGTTTTTTGACTCAGTGCAAGAACGTAGTCAGATAAATGCTGATGAATGTCTTGCGCGAGCTGTGTATGCAACGGGTTCACCTCTGATGCGCACAGGCAATGTGTATTGGAAGAGATTTCTGAATGTTCTTTGCCCAGCATACACCCCTTCAACCAGACATGCTTTATCTACTCATTTGCAGATGAGCTGAAGGCAGTCATCAATGACCTTGGACCACAGAAGGTATTTGCACTGGTGACAGACAATGCTGCGAACATGAAGGCTGCTTGGTCTAAAGTGGAGGAGTCCTACCCTCGCATCACACTCATTGGCTGTCCTGTTCATGCATTGAATCTGCTCCTCAAGGACATCATGGCACTGAAAACAAAGGATACACTCTACAAGAGAGCCACGGAAATGGTTAGGTATGTGAAGGGTCATCAAGTTATAGCAGCAATCTACCTCACCAAGCAAAGTGAGAAGAATAAGAGTACCACATTGAAGCTGCCCAGCAACACCCGTTGGGGTGGTGTTATCATGTTTGACAGTCTCCTGAGTGGAAGGAGTCTCTCCAAGAAATGGCCATATCGCAGTCTGCCGATATGGACAGCCCCATCAAGAGGATCCTCCTGGATTATGTATTTTGGGAGAGAGTGGTAAGCAGCCTGAAACTCCTGAAACCTATAGCAGTAGCCATTGCACAGATTGAGGGAGACAATGCCATCTTTACTGCCCTGCCCACTTCACTGTTGCTCCAAGCAGAGGAAACTGCAGTTCTGAAATACATAACACAGTTTGAAGACTTCTCCCTGAAGCCCATACACACCACAGCGTACATGTTGCACCCCAAGTACGCTGGCAAGAGCATCCTGTCTGGTTTAGAGAGCAACAAGGCCTATGGTGTCATTACTACCGTGTCTCGCCACCTTGGCCTGGATGAGGGCAAGGTTCTTGGCATGCTGGCGAAGTACATTTCCAAGCAAGGGCTTTGGGATGGAGATGCAATATGGCAGTTGTGCCATTATATCTCAACAGCCACCTGGTGGAAGGGACTTTGTGGATCTTATTCTCTTTCTTTTGTTGTTCAGTGAAATTATGTCTACTTATGATAATGTAAAAGGTTTATGTTTCTGTCCCCATATGATATGGTAAATATATCCAATGCAAAAAACAAACACATTTAAATGGTATTAATATTAATTCGGAAAGTTTCCAACTCTGAATATTCCCCAAAATGTGCAACCCTACTTGTATTTTCCTGTAGTGGCAAGATTAATTGAGTAATTATTTGCTATCCCTTTTCCTTTCTTTGCCACCAAATGTTTGCATATAGGCTATTGGTAATGTTACCAGGGCCACATTCAGTTGCAAAACATTCTCAAACATTGCAGAAAGAAAATCCACGAATAGAGCCAACGTTATTCAACACGCCCTGCTGAACGCACCTCCAGGTTGTTAGCTATAGCTAGCTAACATGACGGAACAAGGTGTAGCCTAAATAAATGGTTAACGGTCCGGTCCGCAAGTAGCCTAGTTTTAGAACGGCCTGCGATATGCTTTATATTGCGTCCCGCCAATGCGCGATAGAAGGGAACAAATCATATCTCCAGTATTATGGATCATGTCTTTTGAACGTAAGGGCTAGAATCAAGCCGTGGAAAAGAGGGAGACTTGGCTACGTTGGTTACAGAACTTGGCTATGAAATGCAGTGGGGAAAGTGGGAGGATTGAACGAGACAAGTTCAAAGACTGCTTACTCAAGGGAGAGAAAAACATAGCTAGACTTTTGTTTTTACTGTTGAACTCAATGCTGCTATTGTTTTTAATTTCGTAAAGCAGCTTGTTTCTTAACTAGGCTGGTGGTGACTGGTTAGATACCGGGAAGGAAGAGTCGCCTGTGCCATGTGTATAATCTGAGCCGGAGCAGAGCCTGTCTGCCCACACTCATTGCTTGCTCCCTAGCAGCTCACCAGCTCATGTAGTCAGTGTGGCGCGTCCTTCCCACTGCTGAACAGAACTGCGCATCTGTGCTGCTGATATTAATTGTGCTTATCAATGAAAAGCTCTCAATTTCTCCCAAAACTCTAGTCCAGTCCTTTTACTAGTCAGATTCTAGTCACATAGATCATTTAATCTCTTCTCGTTTTAGTCAACTGAAATGAAAATTCATTTTAATTTGGTTATAGTTTTTCTGAGTCTATTTAGTCAGTTATTAGTCTTGTCAGTTGCCACTGAAAAGTAGTTGTTTGACAAATATTTTAGTCACTTTCTGTTGATGAAATTAACACTGCTCAGTGGTATAATTTTCTGTATTCTTCATGCTTATCTCTACTCGTCCTCCCAGAGGCTGACTCTCCACTGAAGATGTTCCTGGTACAGTCCACTAACCTGAGCCCAGAGAACAAGGCCACCTTTCTGGAGAAAGATGAGGTATTTCCATCCTAATCTTCATCATACAAAGATGATAATTTATCAGATTAGCAGTAGAGGGTCAAGACTAGTGTTAGAAACATTTTAAAGTGCTTAGCTTGGCAGTTACCAGGGTGTGCATATAATAAGTGGTGGCCATGCTGACTGCACTGAGTGGATGATGTCATTCTAGCCATGGGGAAATTATGTGATTGAAAATAAATAAATAGAATTACGTTTTCTTCCTTTACAGAGCATCCGTGTTACACATGAATCCAGTGCACAGGAAGGACAGACTGAGGTGAGTATTAATTTTGAGGCTTTCCTTTTCTAAAACATTTGAGTTGATTTTGAACATGGTCAAAGGCAGTCAATAAGTAACTCCACGGACAACTTTTTGAAAGAGTGAAATGGGGAGGTACTACCTAAACATGTTTTCTGCAAACTCTAATTTTGTTTTCTATTTACCCATGCTGAACATGACCCAGGTGTGTGTTTGAATTACATTCATTTTGTCGACGGTATGGGTATAACCTTTGTTTGCTTTATAGGCACCAAGCTTAGATGAAAAAGTGGACTTGCATTTCATTGCTTTTGTGAATGTTGGGGGACATTTATATGAACTGGGTAAGTTAAACACCCCTTTCCACTTGAAATACTTTGTAGTAAACATCTCACTAACAGGAATAAGATACACAGAAATGGGTTTGGTAACACTTTTTATGAATAACCTCTTCAACTGCCTTGTAGCGGACGTGAGGGGCAATTTCCCCAAGGGGTAATTTATTTTTGGTCTAATGGTCAAGACACATTGGTTTCTCCCGTAGGAGACCAGGGTTCAGATTCTGCCTGTGACAATGGCGCCCATGGTGGGGGTGGTATCTCGTGGGGTGGCTCATGGTCTCGTGATGAGGTAGCCCAGCCTGTGTCTTCAAAATCAATCACCCTCAGCCCAAGGGGGAATTTCCTTCAGATCCCGTCCGTGACATGTTCATGAGCCGCATATGTCATTATAACTGTGCTTATAATGCATTATTAAGAGGGTATTCTTAGGAAGTGTTACCACAGGTTTTCTATGCAATTGATCCACATTACAATGGTATTGTTCTATCAGACTTGCTCAGTCACTGCAGTGCGATATTGATATTGTCCTGTATAGAACATCTATAGCATTTGTTTCTCATCTTGTGTTTTCTCTCAAGATGGCCGCAAGCCTTTCCCTATTGCCCACGGGAAAACATCAGAAGTCCGCTTCCTTGAGGTAAACGGCTAATCAATGCATCTCATTGTAAAGACTCAATGCAATGATGGTTTGGTAGAGGCAACCACGGCCTTGGTTGAATGAGTGGCGGTTATTCAGAAAAAGTTTCCTTGTTGATTCATGATATTTCTGTATTCAGTAGTTGTACCTAACCTGCGTTGTAATAATCATTGGTTGAATTGGAAAGGGAAATCACTCTAGGAACTTACTTACTTAATCCTCTTTGTGCCTTTAGGCACATAAGGGAATCTGCATAAATTCAGCTCTAAACACGTTTTTACATGTTGAAATTACTTTCCCATAATAGAACGGGGCAAGGCGTAGCATAGATATTGAGAACAGTCTACTTAAGCAGAAGCATAACATGTCTTTACACTTCAAAGTCAGAGAGGATGGCCTACAGTAGGAAGATCACTCAAAATAGTAAACTCACTTCAATTGCAGCATCTGGATTTGCACGGAAAAGAGATTTACCGTGACTTTGTTGGGCAGTGTAAACATTAACAAAGGTCTGGGGCTTGTTCAGAATGGTGCAATGTTACAGAAAGTTTATATGCAGCCTCCCATCACGGTATCAGAGCTGCTGAAAGTCACCTCCCGTCTGAAAGATAGTTTTCCGATTTAAAGCCTTGGATTTTATAAATTTTTTATGCCTTTTGATTTACTTCTAGTATAATATTAATCAAATTTGCAGTAGGCAGCTGTCCTGCACGTTGACTTTCACACGCTTCAAGTGGGTTCCCGAGTGGCTCAGCGGTCTAAGCCACTGCATCAAAGTGCTAGAGCCGTCACTACAGACCCTGGTTTGATTCCAGGCTGTATCACAACTGGCCATGATTGGGAGTCCCAACGTAGTCTGGGTTAGGGTTTGGCCGGGGTAAAAAACCAAACCATGAAGTGTGAGTTGTGTGAAATGTTGATAGCCGTTAAGGAGAAATAATTTGCCCAGGTCTATGTCTCTAATATGCAATCAAAATGTTGAGCTGGGGGATGGGATCATTGCACTTCAAACTGAGATAGCACAACTGAAAGGTAAGGCAGTGATCCCAGCACACCGGGGACGTGTGAGTAATGAAGCGGTCCGCGGCTCCCAGTACGCCGAGGGCTTCGAGATCATCCATCTAATTGTATCTAGCATCATTGCTGGGATCTCCATTGTTCGTCATGTTGCAGTCCCAGATGCAAGGACTGTTCCCAACTGTCAAAATGCAACTCCCGGATGCAAAACCAGTTGTGGTTCATGCGAGTGAAATCAGGAAAGCGCAAATCCAATTTCAAACAGCTTATTGAGACCCTTACAGGATTTGGGGAAAAACCCATAATCTCCGGTCCCATTCCCTCTGTCGGAACAGTGAGAAATGAAGCTGTATGTGGTATCTAGATCTATTGACATTCCATTTGTGGATGTCTGACCTCTTATTGGAATAGACCAGAGTCTTTCAGTTATGTCGGGATTCATCCTAATGAAAGTATCCAGACTGCTGTCCACCAACATTGCCTCGGGGCTAAGAGCCCTTCAGTGATGGAGCAAGCACATGTGGGGTTGCCTACTGAACATAGAATGCTTGTGTTGGAGACTGTCTTATTTGAGTTTCCACAGCGTCGGCCTTGGACTGATTCATCTAAATGCCAGAAGTGTGATCTCGAAAATGTACTTTATTACAACTCTGGCCTCTCAAACCAATGAGGACATTCTGGTAATATCTGAAACTTGGTTAAATACTTTTGTGCCGGACTCAATGTGCCTCTCACTAGTAATGTATATAGATCTGGCAGAGGTGGGGTTGTCACCATATTTACAAAGGACAACTTAAACGTTTCTGTACCTCTTACTACCTCTGTCCCTAAGCAACTTGAATGTCTAGTCCTACATGTGAGCCTTGGTAATAAGGCCCAATTTACGCTAGTGGCAATGTTTTGCTCTGCCTCAACATGGGCTCTTAACTGATTGTCGGATTTATCTAACTATGCTAAATCTGAATAATTAATTTTAGATGATTTTTAATCTGGATCGGTTGATTCCAGCTTCTGATAGGCTGAAATATATATGCATTGAACTAAATCTAACTCTGTTGATAACTGAACCAACCCGCCCCAACAACAAGGTATACAGCCAATGGAATTTTTGTTCATAGTCCCGTTGCCTGCATAAGACCTACCTACACTACCGTTCAAAAGTTTGGGGTCACTTAGAAATGTTCTTGTTTTTGAAAGAAAAGCACATTTTTTTGATCAGAAATACAGTGTAGACATTAATGTTGTAAATGACTATTGTAGCTGGAAACTGCTTTTTTAAAATGGAATATCTACATAGGTGTACAGAGGTCCATTATCAGCAACCATCACTCCTGTGTTCCAATGGCACGTTGTTAGCTAATCCAAGTTTATCATTTAGAAGGCTAATTGATCATTAGAAAACCCTTTTGCAATTATGTTAGCACAGCTGAAAACTGTTGTGCTGATTTAAAGAAGCAATAAAACTGGCCTTCTTTAGACTAGTTGAGTATCTGGAGCATCAGCATTTGTGGGTTCGATTACAGGCTCAAAATGGCCAGAAACAACTTTCTTCTGAAACTCGTCAGTCTATTCTTGTTCTGAGAACTATTCCATGCGAGAAATTGCTCGTACAATGCTGTGTACTACTCCCTTCACAGAACACCGCAAACTGCCTCTAACCAGAATAGAAAGAGGAGTGTGAGGCCCCGGTGCACAACTGAGCAAGAGGACAAGTACATTTAGTGTCTAGTTTGAGAAACGGATGCCTCACAAGTCCTCAACTGGCAGCTTCATTAAATAGTACCTGCAAAAAAAACAGTCTCAACAGTGAAGAGGCGACTGCGGCATGCTATGATATTCCCCCACCCCACAGGTGTTCTGATACTGCTGGAGGACAGTCGTAAGCTGTTGGACTTTATTTTGATTATTTTCCATGGCCCTCGCAAGGTCCTGGTTATTTTCATCTAATTCATGAGCCTGCCCATCTGCTATTTCAAATGTTTTTGTTAGTTGCCTCATACTCGTCAGCCCATCTTTAATTTGAGTTTTATCGGTTATACTCTTCTGTTGATAAAACCTAGTGTCTTACACCAGTGTTACGCAGTTGTCTTCCTATTTAATCTGTCCCGGTTCCCTGTCCAATAGGGCATAAACCAATCCCTCTCTTTATTGCCACTGCTAATACACGTCATGTTCAGCGTTCTGATATCTTCTTGCTTTTCTAACCATGAATGTCTCTCCTCCAGAACTTATAGGCAACCTTTTATCACCATGGACTTCTTCTCTACAACCTACTGTACGAGTACACAAGCATGACAATTTAGCCATACACACTCTACGGCAATCGGCAAAGTACTGGGCACTTCAATCCGGCCCACTAGACATTTTCTTTTTAATGTATTAAATATTATTATAATTGCGTTATGATTTTTGGCCTAAATTTACTCATTCCATGATATACAAACAACCTAAAATAGATGGCGCTGTAGCCTGTCAGAACCATCACCAGGCGCGTGGAATCTCTGAGTTGAAGAAAAAAGCAGATGGCTTCGATCTTTTTTCTAGAGCACTGAATGAGAGTACTGACCGCTCAATTTTAAATTTTTGTCAGAGGAATAAATTTGATATTTGAAATAACAAAGGAACTTCTTGCAATTGAATCAATGGGAACAACCAGGGGCTCTTACTTGTATGACTGGGTGTCTGCCTGCTTGGAAAAAATGACTACCATGGACTAAACTGACAAACGTCACAACAGATGGATCACCGAATCTAAAACATTGGCCTACTAAAAAGATTACAAGACAAAAGTAAGAGAAGAAAGCCCTAACTCTGAGGAATTTATATTTCTTCACTGTATTATTCATCAGAAAGACCTGTGTAAAAGTGCCGCACTGAGACAAACAGTAGCACTTTGATCGACCTGTATGCAGAGTTTTCCCGCTGCTTCTCAGACTTCACCAAGATTGAGACTGAGCTGGAGCTTGTATCATGCCCCAGACAAACCGCAACAATAGACCAGTTCTATGGCTCACTGAATGAAACAAAGTTTCCCAACATGAAAAAGCACACCCAGAGGATGCTGTTTTTATTCGGGTCCACATATGTGTGTGTGAACTTTCTCAGTCATGAACTACAACAAATCCCGTCACAGGTCAAATTTGACAAATGACCACTTGTCAGCTGTTCTGAGTATCTATACTTCAGAAATTATACCAGACTTGACCAGACCCATTGCTCCCATTTAAGACCAAAATCACCAAGATGGGGTAGGCCAGGCTTTTCTTTCCCTGTTTTCAACAGTATTATTATTATGGTGATGGTTATTGCAGTCATTTGACATTGAACACTTACTACAATGGCTCAAATTGTATTTTGTTTGGGCTGAGATGTTTTGTGTATGCCCTGTATGTGGCTCACAATGTTCTTTTTTTAGGGTGGAGGTGAAATGAGAACTGTTCCATAATATGCTGTCATAAACAGGCCATTCAATATGAACTCAAATTAAACACTTTTTGCTCTTATTTGTGTCACTCAGATTGTACTTTAGGAATAGAGATGGTCTTTATCAGACATCTGCTGTTTCCAGTCATATAAACATGTTTTTTCATATTTCAAAAGTTTGCACTTTTTGTGGCTGTGAGTCCGATTGTAGTTGGAGATAGTAGTGACAGAATTGTTCTGCAATCTTAGCAGCATATGTACACCTACAGTACACAACTAGGTGTGTCCACTTGAACAAAGGCTTCACATGTTTTGTCACGCATATAGTATGTGGCCCTTCACTTGGTTTCAAAAGCTGAGTGTGGCCCTTGAGCCAAAACGTTTGCCCCCACCTTACAGGTCTAGTAGGGAACCAACCCCACTCAGGTACCAGCCTGCTCAGCTTACCTTCTGGGACTTACCCTATTTTTTATGGTACTCGCATGAACCAACCCACTCAGGACTTACAGTGGGACTACTGAATTATGATCCTGCCATACCACTGAAGATGCTCCCTTTGGCACCAAACCAACATTTTTGTTAGCACTAGCAGCACTCATGTTTCTGACACACACTCTTGAGGTAAAACCACAGAGTTTATAAACCGCATACTGTACTGTTTTTGGTAAAGCCCTTTCTCTCCTCACCAGCATCGAACTGCGTGCTCTAAGCAGGGACACTTGTGATTGGCCAACATGTGCATGCCATGCAGAGAGTGAAGCAGCCTGGTTGTGATTGGTCAGCATCCTCTGCATGTAGACAGTGAATGGAGGCGGGAGCAGTAGTCTAGTTTTTGTATTTACAGCGTGTCAAAGAAAGGAACATTCCAGTCTCTTGTGATATGGATATCGTACATGTCTATATCACAATTTTGATCTGCATTCGATTTAGCCGCAGGGGTGCGATTTTGGACCCTGTGCTCTTCACTATTTATATAAATAATATTGGTCAATCTGTTAACATGTTTTCTTTTTATATAAATAAATTAATACAGCCGTTCACAAAGGTTCATTTGGGAGAGATGTGAATACAGCAATAATTTTGCTTTTATTCAAAAAAGGTATGGATGCCACCCATTTCTCACTATCGCCCCCTATCTTTGAAAAACAACACTTACTTGCCCAAATTGGTCACCACGGACCAAAGTGTGTTTGTTAAAAAGCAATTATCCTCGGATAACCTCCATCGGCTATTACATATCTTAGATGCTTCATCAGGAGAAAAAAAAGCTCCTTGGGCTTTTGATTGATGCCGAAAAAGCTTTTGATTGACTAGAAAGGTCATATCTCTGGTCTGTCTTGGAACATAGACTCTAGTTTTAATGGAATAGCCTGAAAACAAATCCTAATATTCTGCTCATATTTACTCCAGGAGTACATCACAGTGTAGGAATGGCCTATAGTGTTTAATTTTTTTTTCATTTTTTTTTTTTTTTTTCTGTATTCTTTCAGGTCCCTGTACTGAACACCTCTAGTGTGGACTAATTAATTAGGACCCTGGTTATAATCATATAATGTATCAAGGTGGCATTCCATTTTTTTAAGTAAAATTTGTTTTGTCTGTGTTGCAGGATGCCATAGAGGTGTGTAAGACATTCATGGCTCGGGACCCCAAGGAGCTTCGCTTCACAGTGGTGGCCCTGTCCAAGGCATGAACACAGCACTCAGCGAGCGAGAAGAAAATACGACTGCCAATCATTCTCAAGTGCTGAATTTTGTTAGCTCATTTGTATTTTTACTGAGTAGGTTAGTGTGTGGTATGTTAACAAATAGTTAAATATATAATTAAAGTATGCTAAGCTTGTGAGCAATCAGTTTTCCGGTTCTAAAAATAATGTTGTCATGCAACTGATAGTTATTGGGGTGTGTGCTATCGTTACTTCCCCATTGCCCCTTAGTACTTTGAATGATTTATGCTGAAGTTGCCCCTAGACACCTGTCCTTTGGGTCAGTTTTGCAATTTTCCAAGTAATGGTTAGGATTGAGTAAGGGGATCCTAGATCTGTACCTAGGGAAAACTTCACCCCAGAGCACTTATAACACTGCAGTATTACTGTAGCGGTAATTCAGCTTTCAGTTGGACTTTTCTGACCCTGCACTAAAGTACACAGGCTATTAGGCACTGGACGATTGCTAAGATTTCCAAAGTCCTGTAACCTTTCAAAGATGATACTGACAGGTGTGGTAACGTGTATGCAAGAAAGTCAAGTGTCACAGGATTTTGATTACATTCCTCTGTAGAAATTAGAAATACAGAAGCATCAGTTTCATTGACTTGCAATGTATTGAACTATGTAATTAAAGGCCCAATGCAGATGTTTTTTATCTCTATTTAAACCATTTCTCTGTAACACTTAAGTGGCGGCAGGTAGCCGAGTGGTTAGAGCGTTGCTGGAAGGTTGCTGGATCAAATCCCTGTTCAGACAAGGTCGTTCTGCCGCTGAACAAGACAGTTAACCCACTGTTGCTAGGCCGTCATTGTAAATAAGAATTTGTTCTTAATTGACTAAAAAATTATAATGATAAAAGTACCATACTTAATTTTCAATTCAAATTGTAAAAAAGAAACCAATCGCTTCTTAGCAAGAGCAATTTCTCAAGCAAGAGTTTAGTTAGGACTGTCTGATTGGGGAACGGAACTGAAAACAAGCTGTTATTGGCTGAGGTGTTTGGAATTCTTTTTTTATTGGTCTATTAACTAATTTACAAAACTCCATCCCACCAAAACCAGATGGAATTTCAGGTGGTCTTTTCAAACAGCTCTTACACTAAAAGGGCATTTTCATTTTCACAGTACTATTCCAACCTCATTGTGTGGAAATGTATATAAAACAGGAAAATCTGGTTTTGACTGCACTGGGTCTTTAAGTATGTTTGATTATTGATTGACATGCGGAGTGGTAAAAAAAAATAAAAAAGCTACCACTACCTACCACTGACATGGTGCCTACCTTTTGTAAAAACTGGCAAATAAAATACCAAAATTATTTGAATCTTACTTTGTGATTTTTTTTTCACTCGCACACACCCTATCATGTAGTGACTAAGAAGAGTAAATATTTTACCCTTCAGTTTTTACAATGAAAACAAAAAATGAAGACTATACATATTTAATATAATGAAAACAACAATAAACCTCTTCTTACTTAGTCACTTGGCTACAGGCAATACAATATAAATGTTCATAAATACCTTGTTTGTTAGAATGTCTAATTTTACCTGCTCAAATGTAGTTATTTTTTTGGGTGACAGTTTGTATTTATTTACTCTTCTTCGTTTGTATTTATTTACTCTTCTTCGTTGGAGGATGGGTTACAGGTACAAAATTTAAATTCATTTGATATTCCGTTCATATTTTATATTCAATATTTCATTCATTGTACCTGTACCTTCCACTCAGAAGAAGGAAAAAAAGTAAAATACATTACAAAAGGTATATAACTACAAACTTGTGATATCTTAAAAGTTTAGGTGATGATCTATTCTGTATGTACAGTGCATTTCCACATTTTATGATACAGCTTTATTCCAAAATTTATTTATTGTTTTTTTCCCTCATCAATCTACACACAATACCCCATAATGACAAAGCAAAAACAGGTTTTTGACATTTTTGCAAATGTATTCAAAATAAACTGAAATCACATTTACATAAGTATTTCCTCAGTTCTTACTTGAAGCACCGTTGGCAGCGATTACAGCCTCGAGTGTTCTTGGGTATGACGCTACAAGCTTGGCACGCCTGTATTTTTCTTCTCTGCAGATCCTCTCAAGCTCTGTCAGGTTGGTTGGGGAGCGTCGCTGCACAGCTGTTTTCAGGTCTCTCCAGAGATGTTAGATCGGGTTCAAGTCCGGGCTCTGGCTGGGCCACTCAAGGACATTTAGAGACTTGTCCTGAAGCCACTCCTGCGTTGTCTTGGCTGTGTGCTAAGGGTCATTGTCCTGTTGGAAGGTGAACCTTCGCCCCAGTCTGAGGTCCTGAGTACTCTGGAGCAGGTTTTCATCAAGGATCTCTCTGTACTTTGCTCCGTTCATCTTTTCCTCGATCCTGACTAGTCTCCCAGTCCCTGTCACTGAAAAACATTCCAACAGCATGATACTGCCACCACAATGCTTCACCGTAAGTATGGTTCCAGGTTTCCTCCAGATGTGATGATTGGCATTCAGGCCAAAGAGTTCAATCTTGGTTTCATCAGACCAGAGAATCTATGCCAGAGAATCTTTTGGCAAACTCCAAGTGTGCCTTTTACTGAGGAGTGGCTTCCATCTGGCCACTACCATAAAGGCCTTATTGGTGGAGTGCTGTAGAGATGGTTGTCCTTCTGGAACGTTCTCCCATCACAGAGGAACTCTGGAGCTCTGTCAGAGTGACCATCGGGTTGTTGGTCACATCCCTCCCCCGATTACTCAGTTTGGACGGGCAGCCAGCCCTTGTAAGAATCTTGGTGTCTCCAAACTTCTTCCACTTAAGAATGATGGAGGCCGCTGTGTTCTTGTAGACCTTCAACGCTGCAGACATTTTTTGGTACCCTTCCCCAGATCTGTGCCTCAACACAATCCTGTCTCGGAGCTCTACGGACAATTCCTTCGACTTCATGGCTTGGTTTTTGCTCAGACATGCACTGTCAACTGTGGGACCTTATATATACAGGTGTGTGCCTTTTCAAATCATGTCCAATCAATTTAATTTACTACAGGTGGTAAATCAAGTTGTATAAACACCTCCAATCAAGTTGTAGAAACATCTCAAGGATGATCAATGGAAACAGGATGCACATGAGCTCAATTTTGAGTCTCATAGCCAAGGGTCTGAATACTTATGTAAATAAGGTATGTCTTTTATTTGTAACAAATTAGCCAAAAATTCTAAACCTGTTTTCGCTTTGTCATTATGGGGTATTGTGTGTAGATTGATGAGGGAAAAACATTATTTGATCAATTTTAGAATAAGGCTGTAATGTAACAAAAATGTGGAAAAAGGGAAAGGGTCTGAATACTTTTCCGAATGCACTGTACAGGAAAAGAAAATGAACCCCAAACCTCCCATCACATTCCCCCAACCCCACCCAGCCAACATGTCTTCATCCAACCAAACATAGTCTGATTGATTGAGAGATTCAAGGAGCTGTTAACATAGTAGATACGAAGTATTGCATATTTCCATTCATGCATTTTGAAATTAATTTTGTAGCTTTGTCCCAGAAGTGTTTAACTGCAGGGTGTGCCACTGGTTGAGAGAATGCAAAGAGTGTTCAAAGCTGTCATAAAGGCAAAGGGTAGCTACTTTAACACTTTTTTGCTTACTACATGATTCCATATGTGTTATTTCATAGTTTTGATGTCTTCACTATTATTCTACAATGTAGAAAACAGTAAAAATAAAGTCTCTTGAATCTCTTGAATGAGTAGGTGTGTCAACTTTTGACTGGTACTGTATGTTGTGCTCAGATGATTGATATGAACATTATTCTGTTTTTACAATCGATTCCTCTCAGTTGAACTAATGTTGCATTGGTTGATCTGTCTTTATAATTCTGAATCCACTGAATTTAATTGATTGTATGTGTAGATGATTGATATGAACATTCTGTTTTCATAATTCTGAATGAAAATGATTCTAGTAAAAGCACACTGTTAATGTTTTGATTCGTTTGAACACATTGATATAATACTAATTAATAGACAAAGGATCTGAGTAGTAATCCAAAGAAGTCATGCTCTGCAGTGACACCCACTCTCCCAAAGCATGTCTACAGTACCACTATCCCTGGCCTGAGTATTAGTTATAAAACAATGTTTTACTCTGCAACACAGTATTTTAATGTATTGAATACAAATATTCACATTACAAACTTAAACAAATCATCACAATCTTATTTTAATCTCAGTTTTAAATTGTATTCCTGGAGGTCTTTTGGATGCTGCTCTTGTTGCGACTTGCATCTTAGATCTACTGAACTTAACTGATCTCTGTCAGTATGATGTTAGCCTACTAGACCTTCATAGACAAGTACTCTTATTTGGCATATAGACACTAAAGTAGAAGGAATCTGATTTTTCTCGTATTACTCCTTTGACTTCTGGATCTGAATGCAGCTGCTGGGCTAGGAAATCTTCTTGAACCCATACAACAAAGTCACACCACTTTAGGATAGTTACGAGAAGTCGCTCTTGCACCTGGGCGTGACTCTTCTGAAGCTTTCAAGTGCCATATAGCATTTGCTAATATTTGCATTCGACACAGTTTTCATGTTGGGGAACTTGATTTCTACCAACCAAAAAGGTGGGATCAAAAACAAAGCCCATTGTTGGGGGCACCAAGCCAAGGGGCATCAGGGTGGATAACTAGTCCACAGGGTGAGTAGTTTATGTTCATAATCCTTCCTGCAGTATTCCATCGCTGTCCCAAACTCCATCTCTGTGCCCCTTTTCATCTCTGCCGTCTGTTTGGTGCCCCTGATGATGCACTCATCAAGAGACTCTGCAGAGCTCTGCCCGCTTATGTGGCACATTTCCCTGAATCTGGTAGAATATTATACCTTTTTGTCTCTTCAATCTCTTCAACTTCTCCTCAGTGCACAGCAACACACACTCCGTATTGGCAAATCGGTAGTCTGAAGAATAGAAGGACAATTCCATGGCAACAGACTTTTCCCTTAAAATGTATGTCAAACAAAAAACATTAATTTCAAAGTTGAACAAACCATACAACTCTATGCAGAAAGAATAATTGTTAACAATTTACACTGAAATGTGGTAAAACTTCCCTGAGTTTTTTGTGTCCACGTTTTCCAAAAACTCTTACATTTCTAGTCCGAACTAAGATTCAACAATGTCAGCAGAAAGATTGGGGTGTCAGCTATCACATGACACATTGACTTTGAAAAAATCTAATTTGGTTATTGAACTACAGTAAGTGAAGTGGATTAACACCCGGTAACAGAATTGCGGTAATGGAATTTCATCATGAGCCCTGATCTGTACTACATAGAAATGCATAATTATGGATGTGAATGTCATTCTCTTCATGGTGATGTATTGTAAATAGGTACACAAAGGTATACATATGCAATATCCAATATATATTTGGGTATAATTCTACACACTGGCTATTATTTTAATGAGCTCTGCCCCCAAATAAGACCAAATATGGTTTGTCAAGACCAGACCAAATCTGAACCAATCATAGACATATATGTTTCACAAGTTTGGACATCAAAGTACAGCACAGTAGAGTTCAGTAAAAGTCCCAACAGAACAGTAGAGTTCAGTACAGTAGGGTTCATTATAAAACTGGTTGTTTGGATCTTGTATGCTGATTGGACAAGCAGCGTTCCAACCCATCACATGCACAATATGCCCGCATTAGTCCATCTGAATAAAATAAAATAAATGTATATATATTTTATTTATTGTTGTTAACTTTTATTTTTAATCTGAAAATGATATCTGCGCCTCCATAAGAGCATAATAATAATGTTGAGGTCCGAATCATCTCTTGCTTCGCTGTCTGCCTGTCCGACCTCGGAAACAATGTTTTACTTTTGAATTTCAATCTCTATAGCTACCATACACAGATAGTGAACGGTGCCCAGACGAGACAAGACAACTTTTTCTGAGCCATGCGATATTAAAAAACATCAACATCTTTATCGTGGCTATATCAAAGTAAATGCCAATAGGAAAAAAGCTAAAAGAAACGAAAATGCAGATAGTGTACTGTCATTCCGGGTTCAATGTTTGATATGACTGAGTTAGCTGAAGTTGGCTAGCTAGCTAGCAAGTGACAAGAACGTTCCTGCAAAGCAACAATTTTGTTTAGAACGGATGACCAGTCCTTTTGCATAGCAACAACGAAAAATAATTAAAATTCGGTCGCGTCTGTAGCAACATGACCAAAATAACGAACAACCCGATTTTTGTCTGGACTATATATTCTGTTAAAATAATGAAATTGTATGAATTTACTTATCAAAATAAATGTTTTTATTAAAATAATTCATTGTTATTTTAATATGTTGGTAACAGTTTTATAAAAGCAATAAGGTATGTGAGGCAGTGCTGTATCATGAATAGTCACAGGTAAATTGGTTGACTAGCCCTCCGCTATCACATCGAGCTGTGACTGTATTCATGATACAGCACTGCCTCTTGTGCCTTATTGCTTAAGTACAGTACAGTACAATACATTATAGTGTACTCAACTCTAGTGTGCTCTACTGTGTACTGTACTGTACTCTACAAATTCCGTTACCGATTTTTCGGAAATTCCGTTACCAATTTGGTAATGGAATTTGGGATTTTAATCACAAAATTGATATCAGTAAAAACACTATAACTAATTGATAGATCTACCTTTACTTGTTACTTCTGTGAACGTTTATTATCCTAGTAAAGAACAAGAAGCCTGCACAATGTTAAAGCTCCCAATTCACTGCTTTATTGACAACGTTTCGATCCGAAACGGATCTTCGTCAGGTCAAACAAACAAACAAAAGATGTGAGTGTTCACATCCCAAAATATACACATTTCACCTCACATGACCATTGCGGACATGACACATGGTGGGTGCAAAAACAACTTGTGTATCTCCAATAATTGATATCAAGAAGTCTCAATGTTGGAAAGAATTTCTGAAACTCTATTGGTGTCAAAGTCATTACATGATCTAGTGGGGATGAAAGATAAACCCTTTCTCAAGGCCAACTCACATTAAGTATTTGTAATTGTATTTGTATTTATTATGGATCCTCATTAGCTGGTGCAAAGGCAGCAGATACTCTTCCTGGGGAGCAGCAAAATTGAGGCAGTTATACCATTTTAAAAACATTACAATACATTCATAACAGATTTCACAACACACTAAGTGTGTGCCCTAAGGCCCCTACTCTACTACCACATATCTACAACACAAAATCCATGTGTACGTGTGTGTATAGTGTGTATGTTATGGTGTATTTGTATCCATGTGTTTGTGCCTATGTTAGTGTTGCTTCACAGTCCCCGCTGTTCCATAAGATGTATTTTCATCTGTTTTTTTAATCTAATTTTACTGCTTGCATGAGTTACTTGATGTGGAATAGAGTTCCTTGTAGTCATGGCTCTATGTAGTACTGTGCGCCTCCCATAGTCTGTTCTGGACTTGACGACTGTGAAGAGACATCTGGTGGCATGTGAGGCTGATTATAGTCATATTCTGTATTATTAACAAAACACTGTGAGACAGATTATAGTCATACAGTACATGATCAACAGAACTCTGTGCAACTGATGAAAGTCATACATGATTAACAAAACACTGACAGCTAGCTAACTTAGCTAGATGGTCATATTGATCACACAACATCCCATGGCTAACAATCTCTTGAGTTGTGATGCAGCATACATTTTGCATCCCTGGAGCCTTGCAAGAACATTGTTCATGCTCATCTATCTTCTTCTTCTTCTTCTTCTTCTTCTTCTTCTTCTTCTTCTTCTTCTTCTTCTTCTTCTTCTTCTTCTTCTTCTTCTTCTTCTTCTTCTTCGCCATCTACTCTGCTGGAATGTACGATCAATCATGTACTGCCCAATTCTGTACTACCCTGAAAATAAAATTCTAAACCAAATAAATTCTTAACTTCCAACACTACCCCCCCCCCGACACAAAAAACCCAACCCTATTAAACTTTATCTATATATTGCTAAAACACTCCACTCTTGTTCAGCAACAACCATTTCAACAGTAACATCTATTACCCCCAATATCTAATTTGCCGTCTCCACAATAACCTTCAACCTGGCATTTCTGCATTCCACAACCCAAGACGTATTGATAACCTTACCAATAAAAGCTATGTAGTCAACTTTATTCATTATTAAAGTGTCCTTTGCCACCATACATTCATGAGCACAAGATTTATGAACAGGCCCCAAAACCATGCACTGTAGTTCTACCAATCTGTCTTACAGCCTCTGCATATGATACATCATGACTGATCCTATATCTCTGAGCTTCTCTAGCCTCTCTCTGTACCTGGCATCCACCAAATGCTGCACTGTTCTCCCCCACAATTACAGCACTTAACCTTCATATTGCTTCCACATTCACCGTAATCATGTTCCCCTCCACACTTGGCACATCTTTTTTTCCCTTTACACAGCAGCTACATGTCCCATTCTTTGGCATTTAAAACACTGCAGTGCATATGGGACAAATGTTCTAACATTGAAACTAAGGAACTTTTCCCGGCAAGACTTTCTCAAACCTCAGCATCACTGATAAGCTTTCACTTCTTTGACGCTCTTTCCTACTGATCAACCTTTGGGCCTCAATCACTCTGCCTCCCCTCACATTTTCTTTAATATCATCTGTGGACATATGACACTTTCTATATGACGCTCTCATCCTAGAAACTTCAACCCGTCTCTCGCACAGGACATTTCTGGTCCCCAGCAACATGGCCACCCCCACAATTTAAACACTCCACTTTTTCCACCAAAACTACACACTCCTTTGTCCCATGCCCTCCTGCACACATCTCACACCTCGGAATCTCCCTCCTACATACTGCTGCAACATGACCATAAACTTGGCACCTGAAACACCGTAGTCGGGTTCTGAACAAAAGCTTTCACAGGATAACTTACTTCATATATATTTTGTATACAGACTAGCTAAAAAATATGTTAAAATTGACAAATTATCTGATGGATTATGATCATTTTCTCGAAAAAAAAGTGGTGCAAAAACATACTGTAAGTTTGCACGCCCTATTTTAATTTGCTCAAGCGGCCAAGTGGACACAAGGTTGTTTGGCTCACCTCAGTTGCGAAGAGGAATAACGTTGCAGCTGTTTCTGATTAATAAACAATGCCATGCTGCTGGGTGGTAACATTCAAATAAAACCCAGCCCTGAAACGAAATGTCAGCTGAAAATTATTTGTATATTATATCATAGGAAAAGACACAGCATTCATACAGATGTGAACGGGCAGTTCGGATTATGTCATACTTTGACAAAATTTGTTGGAGCATTGATTAAAATCATTGTGCGACATAATGGGTAAGCTCTGGACAGCGTCTTTCAACTGAAAAAAGTGAATTTCTACTGGTGTGGGCGTTTAATGAGAGAAATGCAAAATTTGCACCTGTCATCATTCCTCGCACATGCTGATTATCATGACTGGCTTAAATTTTACAATTTTGTTATGCTCATTTCAGTTAGATTATTTGTCCCTCCCCCCTTTTGAGAAATGGAGTCCGGGCAGGCTACTTTAGGAAACTTTCTGAATGGACATAGAGAGAATTAGCAAATGGTGGATTAATAGCCTAGCCTATTAATTAACTTGTAACTCTGTGTTCACTGTTCTCTTCTTGCACAATTCATCCATCTTCGCTGGCATCTCCACTGGCCCCTCTCTCTTCTATCCTCTCTCGATTCCTCGTATAGCTCTTGAACCAGTAGCCTAGCCCAATGCGTGTCTTAGAAAATAAGGTATGTATATGGCACTGTAATGTATTGCGGCCGTTTTACGGGCTCCTGACATAATTTCCTATGACCAAAAAGAGCTTCTCAACAGCATAACAGCAATGATTAACCTCGATTTGGATGAAGATTTCTACTTCAATGAGTCGGCGGCACAGGACATACTGCTCACCCCGGACCAGGCCCTAATCCCTGACACTTGGAAGAGAAAGAGACAGCAATATAGTCTGATGTGCGGGTACCCTGATAAAACTACGGAGGCGAGTAAATAATGTGCCTCTACCCCGTTCTATTGGTGAATGTACAATCACTGGAGAACAAACTGGACGAGCTCCGTTTGAGACTATCCTATCAACGGGACCTGAGGAACGGTAATATCCTATGTTTCTCTGAAACTTGGCTGAACAAGGACATGTATAATATTCTAGCTGGTTTTTCTATGCATCGGCAGGACAGAACAGCAGTGTCGGGTAAGATCAAGGGGGGTGGTGTGTGTCTCTTTGTTAACAGCAGTTGGTGCCCGATCTCTAATATTAAGGAAGTCCTGAGGTTCTGCTTGTCTGAGTTAGAATACCTTATGATAAGCTGTAGACCATACTATTCATATTTTTCGTAGATTTTATTTACCACCACAAACCGATGCTTAAACTAAGACCGCACTCAACGAGCTGTAAGCAAACAAGGAAATGCTCATCCAGAGGCAGCACTCCTAGTGACTGGTGATTTTAATGCAGGAAAGCTGAAATCTGTCTTACCTCATTTCTACCAGCATGTCACCTGTGCAACTAGAGGTGAATTACCTTTACTCCACACACAGAGACACATACAAAGCACTCTCCTGATTCCTGCTTACAAGCAAAAACTCAAACAAGAAGTACCAGCTCAATAAGGAAGTGGTCAGATGAAGCGGATGCTAAGCTACAGGACTGTTTCGCTAGCACAGACTGGAATATGTTCCGGTACTTATCCGATGGCATTGGGGAGTTTACTAAATCAGTCAATGGCTTCATTAACAAGTGCTTTGATGACGTCGTCCCCACAGTGACCATACGTACATATCCCAACCAGAAGCTGTGAATTACAGGCAACATCCGCACTGAGCTAAAGGCTAGAGCTGCCGTTTTCAAGGAGCGGGACACTAACCAGGACGCTTATAAGAAATCCCGCTACGCCCTCCGATAAACCATCAAACAGGCAAAGCATTAATACAGGACTAGTATCGAATCCTACTACACTAGCTCTGATGCTCATCGGATGTGGCAGGGTTTGCAAAGGGAAACCCAGCCGCGAGCTGCCCAGTGACACAAGCTTACCAGACAAGCTAAATACCTTCTCTGCTCGCTCCGAGGCAAGCAACACTGAACCATGCGTGAGAGAATCAGCTGTTCAGGACGACTGGCCAGCTGGCAAGTGTCTTCACTGACATCTCCCTGACCCAGTCTGTAATACCTACATGTTTCAAGCAGACCACCATAGTCTCTGTGCCCAAGAACGCCAAGGTAACCTGTCTAAATGACTATTGCCCCATACCACTCACATCAGTAGACATGAAATGCTTTGAAAGGCTGGTCATGGCTCACATCAACCCCATCATCCCAGACACCCTGGACCCACTCCAATTCGCATACAGCCCCAAAAGATCCACAGATGACGCAATCTCTATTGCACTCCACACTGCCCTTTCCCACTTGGACAAAAGGAACACCTACGTGAGAATACTGTTAATTGACTACAACTCAGCATTCAACACCATAGTGCCCTGTAAGCCCATTACTAAGCTAAGGACCTGAACACCTCCCTCTGCAATTGGATCCTGGACTTCTTGACGGAATGCCCCCAAGAGGTGGGGGTTGGCAACAACACATCCCCCACACTAACACTCAACTCAGGGGCCCCTCAGGGGTGCGTGCTTAGTCCCACTGTCCTGTACTCCCTGCTCACCCACGACTGCGTGGCCGCACATGACTCCAACACCATCATTAAGTTTGCTGGTGACAATGACGGTGGTAGGCCTGATACTGACAACGATTAGACCCGCAATAATAAATCCATATTATTGCAAGAACAGCTCAAATAAGCAATAATAAACAACAGTCCATCATTACTTTAAGACATGAAGATCAGTAAATCCCGAAAATGTCAAGAACTTTGAAAGTTTCTTCAAGTGCAGTTGCAAAAACCATAAAGTGCTATGATGAAACTGACTCTCATGAGGACCACCACAGTAAAGGAAGACCCAGACTTACCTCTGCTGCAGAGGATAAGTTCATTAGAGCTAACTGCACCTCAGATTGCAGCCCAAATAAATGCTTCACAGAGTTCAAGTAACAGACACATCTCAACATCAACTGTTCAGAGGAGACTGCGTGAAACAGGCCTTCATGGTCGAATTGCTGCAAAGAAACCACTACTAAGGGACACCAATAAGAAGAAGAGACTTGCTTGGGCCAAGAAACATGAGCAATGGACATTAGACCGGTGGAAATCTGTCCTTTGGTCTGATGAGTCCAAATTAGACGTCTATGTTTGGGCCAAATCAAGGCTGTTCCAGACCGGACAAAATATGAACCAAACATAGAAGTCTATGATTGGTCCAAATCAAGGCTGGTCTGGACCGGATCAAAAATCTATGTCTGTGGACGTTGATATCAAGGCCGGTCCGGACCGCACCAAATCTGAACCAAATATAGACGTCTAAGTTTGGGCCAAATCAAGGCTGGTCCAGGCCGCACCAAATCTGAACCAAATATAGACGTGTATGTTTGTGCCAAATCAAGGCTGGTCCAGACCGGACCAAAAACCTACGTCCTTGGACATGGAAATCAAGTACGGTCTGGACTGCACTAAAAAATACTTCCAAAAGACTGGTGTTGTTCTGTGCTTACTGGGATGTGGCCTATGGTGTTGGCCTGCAATGGAATTCAATGAATGCCCATCCATGTGTTAGGCCCACCATTTGAAAAACAGGCTCTTGCGTTGGCTTTATTAGTCCTGATTCCTGTGACTAATCAATTTGGCTATTTAAGCTCTGAATATCAGCTACATAAATGTATCAGGAGTTATCCTGAGCCTATTTGCAATGTGCTTACACAGTGGGAGATGCATAAGTATTTTATTTTTCGCTATGATCAGCTCTGCAGAAATGTACGGACACAAACTTGAAACCATCCACACAGACAGTGTGGTGAAGAAGGTGCAACAGCACCTCTTCAACCTCAGGAGGCTAAAGATATTTGGCTTGACACCTAAAACCCTCAAAAACTTTTACAGATGCACAATTGAGAGCATCCTGTTGGGCTATATCACCACCTGGTACAGCAACTGCACTGCCCGCAACCGCAGGTCTCTCCAGAGGGTGGTGCGGTCTGCCCAACGCATTACCGCGGGCAAACTACCTACTCTCCAGGACACCTACAGCACCCGATGTCACAGGTAGGCCAAAAAGATCATCAAGTATATCAACCACCCGAGCCACTGCCTGTTCACCCCACTATCATCCAGAAGGCGAGGTCAGTACAGGTGCATCAAAGCTGGGACTGAGAGAATGAAAAACAGCTTATATCTCAAGGCCATCAGACTGTTAAATAGCCATGACTAGCACATTAGAGTCTGCTGCCTATAGACATAGACAAGAAATCACTGGCCACTTTAAGAAATGGAACACTAGTCACTTTGATAATGTTGACATATCTTGCATTACTCATCTCATATGTATATACTATATTCTATACTACTGTATTCTACTGTGTCTTAGTCTATGCCGCTCTGACATTGAAGTCGGAAGTTTACATACACTTAGGTTGAAGTCATTAAAACTCATGTTTCAACCACTCCACAGATTTCATGTTAACAAACTATTGTTTAGTCGGTTAGGACATCTGCTTTGTGTATGACACAAGTAATTCTTCCAACAAATGTTTACAGACAGATTATTTCACTTATAATTCACGATATCACAATTCCAGTGGGTCAGAAGTTTACATACACAAAGTTGACTGTGTCTTTAAACAGCTTGGAAAATTCCAGAAAATTGTCCTGGCTTTAGAAGCTTCTGATAGGCTAATTGACATAATTTCAGTCAATTGGAGGGTACCTGTGGATGAATTTCAAGGCCTGCCTTCAAATTCAGTGCCTCTTTGCTCGGCATCATGGGAAAATCAAAATAAATCAGCCAATACCTCAGAAAAAAAGTATCTATATCCACAGTAAAACGAGTCCTCTATCGACATAACCTGAAAGGCCGCTCAGAAAGGAAGAAGCCACTGCTCTAAAACCATAAAAAAACCAGACTACGGGTTGCAACTGCACATGGGGACAAAGATCGTACTTTTTGTAGAAATGTCCTAAGGTCTGATGAAAAAAAAATAGAACTGTTTGGCCATAATGACCATCATTATGTTTGGAAGAAAAAAGGGGGAGGCTTGCAAGCCGAAGAACACCATCCCAACCGTGAAACACGGGTGTGGCAGCATCATGTTGTGGGGGTGCTTTGCTGCAGGAGGGACTGTTGCACTTCACTAAATAGATGGCATCATGAGGAAAGAAAATTATGTGGATACATTGAAGCAACATCTCAAGACATCAGTCAGGAAGTTAAAGCTTGGTTGCAAATGGGTCTTCCAAATGGACAATGACCCCAAGCATACTTCCAAAGTTGTGGCAAAATGGCTTAAGGACAACAAAGTTAAGGTATTGGAGTGGCCATCGCAAAGCCCTGACCTCAATCCTATAGAATATTTGTGGGCAGAACTGAAAAAGCGTGTGCGAGCAAGGAGGCCTACAAACCTGACTCAGTTACACCAGTTCTGTCAGGAAGAATGGGCCAAAATTCACCCAACTTATCGTGGGAAGCTTGTGGAAGGCTACCTGAAACATTTGACCCAAGTTAAACAATTTAAAGGCAATGCTACCAAATACTAATTGAGTGTATGTAAACTTCTGACCCCACTGGGAATGTGATGAAAGAAATTAAAGCTGAAATAAATCGTTCTCTCTACTATTATTCTGACGTTTCACATTCTTAAAATAAAGTGGTGATCCTAACTGACCTAAGACAGGGAATTTTTACTAGTATTACATGTCAGGAATTGTGAAAAAACGAGTTTAAATGTAAACTTCCGACTTCAACAGTATGTACACTACCGTTCAAATGTTTGGGGTCAGAAATGTCCTTGTTTTTGAAAGAAAAGCAAATGTTTTATCAATTAAAATTAACTTCAAATTTATCAGAAATACAGTGTAGACATTGTTAATGTTGTAAATGACTATTGTAGCTGGAAACTGCAGATTTGTTATGGAATATCTGAGGTGTATTCAAGGTGAAATCAACAGAAAATGTCACCATGTCATTGGATTTAGGTTAAAAGTCCATACTCTTTTCAAATCCAATCAGTTTTCCACTTGATTCTTATTTTATTTATTGAACCTTTGTTTAACTAGGCAAGTCAGCTAAGAACAAATTATTGATTCAACGTAATCATTTTGCATTTTTTGATTGAAATGATGAGGAAACAGTGTTGAATCAATCGGTTTTTGCCCAGTGGGATAATAGCCTAAAAACCAATTGTTTTTTTGCAAAACTAGCGAGGACATCTAGCTGTCACGTGACATTATTGATTTGATTGATCAGATCATAGAGTCGCGAGCTTGAAATTGTTCCAGATGGAGTGGCGAGAGCAATCATCCGTCAGCTGCGATACTGACTTCTTGGAGGTAAGAAGAACCACAATAATATTGAACTGTAAACTTTGTAGCCTACCTCTGTCTAGGTCTATTGAAAATTCAATGCACTAATTCAGAGTTTCCCAAACTCGGTCCTGGGGCATGTCATGCCAAGTTAAGTAGCCAGGCCAAATAGTGTCCCCCTCTATGTCACAATGGGTTTCAATAAACTATTAGTGTCCGTTGCTATATCAACGGTGTGACGACCTAATGGTTAGAATTCTGGAGATCATTACAGCCTAAATGACTTTCTTTTCATCATCGCTATGCAAACTAAGCTGATTTCCGCGACAATGTCGCTGTTTAAACAAGTCGTGTTTAGCTATTAAAATTATAACATGAATTCGAACTACTTGTAGACTTGCACTGCTGCTCTCTGTGTTCTGAGTGTTTGCAGTGCTAGTGTTGTTAGTTCATCTGTGTATCTCACATATTATGTCCCCAGTATGATACAGCTAGCAAACTTTTATTAGCAGATAATGACATGACAATAACAGCTTTAATAGCTTTAGATGATGTAATGAGATGGAGGAGGGGATGGGATGAGTGGGCAGATTGTTGGGCAATGAGAAGTCACTAGATGCAGAATTTCGTCTGGAGGGAGAGGAGAGAAAGAGTTGAAGAATGAGGAGAGAGGAAAGAGGCAGAATCAAGAGACAGATGCTGCGGTTAGTTCTTCCTGTCACTTGTCCTCGACAGGCAGCCGGTCTCAGTCAAGGGTTCAATAACATGGGCCTCGTTTAGTTGGAAGCCCTCTCACCACGTCAATGTACAGGCCAAGAGAAGGTTTTTTTTTTACCCAGTTTAATTAAGGCCTTTAACCCACTACTCTATCTTTTTAGTGTTTGACCTGATGGTGCTTGGATAGGTGTAACAATATGGTGATGACTCAACCCTGCTGTGTAATGGACTCCAGAACACTTCTGCCATATTACTCACACAGATCTAGAACCTCCAGATATGAAAACACTAACTAGAAACCAATGTCTATAAATGTCCAATTCCATACCAACCCTGGCCTAAAATTTGATTTGGAATTGGGCACAAAAGACGAATGGCTAGGGAGAAGGGGTTAAGGACCAGTAAGGAACTGGGCAACTGAACAGTCAATTGAAAATTTTACTTGCAATAAATACATTTAATATGCAAATGTATACATTTACAGCCAATTCGAGCAAGTTTATAATATTTGAAAAATATACAAATATTTACATGCTTGTGAACGTTACTTGCAATACAAGACAGATATCTGTGCTACAGTGGGGAGAACAAGTATTTGATACACTGCCGATTTTGCAGGTTTTCCTACTTACAAAGCATGTAGAGGTCTGTAATTTTTATCATAGGTACACTTCAACTGTGAGAGACGGAATCTAAAACAAAAATCCAGAAAATCACATTGTATGATTTTTTAAAAATTAATTTGCATTTTATTGCATGACATAAGTATTTGATCACCTACCAACCAGTAAGAATTCCGGCTCCCACAGACCTGTACGTTTTTCTTTAAGAAGCCCTCCTGTTCTCCACTCATTACCTGTATTAACTGCACCTATTTGAACTCGTTACCTGTATAAAAGACACCTGTCCACACACTCAATCAAACAGACTCCAACCTCTCCACAATGGCCAAGACCAGAGAGCTGTGTAAGGACATCAGGGATAAAATTGTAGACCTGCACAAGGCTGGGATGGGCTACAGGACAATAGGCAAGCAGCTTGGTGAGAAGGCAACAACTGTTGGCGCAATTATTAGAAAATGGAAGAAGTTCAAGATGACGGTCAATCTCCCTCGGTCTAGGGCACCATGCAAGATCTCACCTCGTGGGGCATCAATGATCATGAGGAAGGTGAGGGATTAGCCCAGAACTACACGGCAGGACCTGGTCAATGACCTGAAGAGAGCTGGGACCACAGTCTCAAAGAAAACCATTAGTAACACACTATGCCGTCATGGATTAAAATCCTGCAGCGCACGCAAGGTCCCCCTGCTCAAGCCAGCACATGTCCAGGCCCGTCTGAAGTTTGCCAATGACCATCTGGATGATCCAGAGGAGGAATGGGAGAAGGTCATGTGGTCTGATGAGACAAAAATAGAGCTTTTTGGTCTAAACTCCACTCGCCGTGTTTGGAGGAAGAAGAAGGATGAGTACAACCCCAAGAATACCATCCCAACCGTGAAGCATGGAGGTGGAAACATCATTCTTTGGGGATGCTTTTCTGCAAAGGGGACAGGACGACTGCACCGTATTGAGGGGAGGATGGATGGGGCCATGTATTGCGAGATCTTGACCAACAACCTCCTTCCCTCAGTAAGAGCATTGAAGATGGGTCGTGGCTGGGTCTTCCAGCATGACAACGACCCGAAACACACAGCCAGGGCAACTAAGGAGTGGCTCCGTAAGAAGCATTTCAAGGTCCTGGAGTGGCCTAGCCAGTCTCCAGACCTGAACCCAATAGAAAATCTTTGGAGGGAGCTGAAAATACGTATTGCCCAGCGACAGCCCCGAAAACCTGAAGGATCTGTATGGAGGAGTGGGCCAAAATCCCTGCTGCAGTGTGTGCAAACCTGGTCAAGAACTACAGGAAACGTATGATCTCTGTAATTGCACCAAATATTAATTGTACCAAATATTAAGTTCTGCTTTTCTGATGTATCAAATACTTATGTCATGCAATAAAATGCAAATGAATTACTTAAAAATCATACAATGTAATTTTCTGGATTTTTTTTTTAGATTCCGTCTCTCACAGTTGAAGTATACCTATGATAAAAATTACAGACCTCTACATGCTTTGTAAGTAGGAAAACCTGCAAAATCGGCAGTGTATCAAATACTTGTTCTCCCCACTGTATATACACTTACCAACCTACCAACTTCACAGCCAATGTCTGCAAGAAAACACATCTTTATACAAATTAAAAACAATATTACAACAAGTTATTAAGGTTATTTACAATAACATACAATTTAAAATTCAGTAAAATACCTACCATCTTGAGGTGGGGAGCCGGCCAAGCAGTGAAAACAAGGGTGGGGAAAACAGACAAAACAGATGACGGACAATGGACAGACAAATTCACGCACATTGATGACATGAGACAAACCAGACATATAAATGCTTGCAGCATCTCCGGCACCGGGCCACCTCCTTACCTTTTCTTACGTATTTCCGACAGAAGCAGTGGATGCTGACCTCTGTTGTGTAGGGTGTGGACACCTTGGGAGGCATGTGCTATTGCAGTCTTACTCTCTGCAGAGATGAGGAATATGTTTTCTCATGGAGTTTTGATGGTATCGTGCCATGGAGGGTTCCTCATCTCTGCAGAGAGTAAGACTGTTTGCAGTAGCAATAGCAAACAGCCCACTATCTGATGGGTATCATACAACATAAAAATAGTTTTTTTGGTTCAAAGCACCCTTTTTAATGGGTTACAGAGTTAAGCACATTTTTCTTCCTTTACTGACCTTAATGGGTATTGCCTCCACCCACTTGATGAAGTAGTCGGTCACCGTCAGACACCAGCGATTGCCATTCCTGGATTTCGTGAAGCGTCCGATGAGGTCCACCCCTAACATTTAAAATGTTAGAGAGAAGGTTACTTTATTCTTAGCCGTATCTGTGTCATACAGTATGCAGTTTTCATATTTGTAAAGATGCTGACAAACACAAACATTAAAAACAACTTATCAATGCAAAATTGTGACACTTACCGATCATGTGCCATGGTGAAACAACTTATGGGCTTCAACTCCGGCACAAGTCTTCACCCTCTCAAACTTCTGTCAGGCTAGACCGGTACTGACCTATAAGCACAAAGTGACAAAATAAAATAAAACACTGTATGCGCTCTGATATGACATTCATTGAAATCCTAATAATTTCAGATATAATAGGATGTGATTGATAAACAAAAGGTTATTTCACTTGCCCAGCTGTCCACATCCTTGACAATTCTATGCCAGAAGAAGTAGGTTTATTTTGGCAATCATGCGCTTCACTCCGAAATGTCTAGCATGCATCTCAGTCAACACGGCCTCCTTCTCCTCCTTAGTGAAAATCACCCTCCTGTTTGGCTGGCCATCCTTCCCCCGTAGGTACATGTGATTGCCTAACAAGAGTTGTTGAAATACTAAAGTCTAAGTAAATTTGCACTGCTGTCTTTCTCTTACTGTTTCTATCGCTCTCCACCTCTCTCTGTCTTTGTCATGTGTGGGTGCATACACAGACCAATGCGCAGCGCAGGGATTGTAGTTCGACATTATTTATTTACTGATTATTCAGTAAATGTTCGAACTACCAAAAACAACAATAATACACGATGTACAAACGTAACGTTCACGAAATGAAACACGATATACAAACGTAATGAAGCACACTTACTGTCACCGTGACTTGCGAAATATACATTGACCCACATCCCCGGTGTGGAACATACAAACCTATGTAGGATCCCTAATTAGAGACGATGCACAGCAGCTGCCTCTAATTAGGGATCCAACACAACCCACCACCAGAAACAGAAAGAATAGAACTGTCTAACCATGGCTACATAGAGAAGCAAATAGGCTTCTCTATGGCCAGAGCCTGACAGTCTTTCACTTTCTTTCTCACTCTCTTTCTGTATGGGTCTCTCTCTGTCTAGCAAAGACACCTAGTTAAGGGCAGTTGATCAATCCATTTGATTGATCAGTGTTAACTTATAGCTAGATACCTCAATGTGACAAACATATAACTAAATGTATAGCTAGCGACATATAGATGACCAACTAACATTAGCTAGATGGAAAATGGTTGTTAAATGGTTATACATAAATCCTTACAGTTATCTAATAGTAATAGTAATATAAATGAACTGCTTAACGTTGGAAAGATAAAATAAAATCTCCTCGAAACTGCAAGCTACTGTACATACAAACAGAAAGCAGCTACAATAACAGTTAGCTAACTAGATAAAGTTAGCTAAATAAAACCGTCTGGCTGAGGTAAATAAATAGCTAGCAATGTCAATATAAAAACAATCTAAATTGTTTATATATATTTAAGAAAATGTTCTTATATAAAGACAAATATATATGGTAAATAAAGAGTTCTCTTTCCAGTTTTTTCGGTCCTCTGATACCTCGTTTCCACCAAAAAAGAACTGGTTCGGAACTGGTGCTGGTTCAAAGTTGGTTCAACTTGCGAACCTTCTCAGAACCTGTTTGTTTTTCCACTGACTAGAGAGCCCAGCGAACGACGTCGTTACGTCACTGTGTACGTCGCCATACGTCTTAGCTTTCCCAGAAACGCTTGCGCCAACTTCAAGCATAACAATTACAATGGCGGACTACATCGTCTTTCTGCAAATGTTTCTCCTGGCTTTGCGAATCCATTTTTCTTCAATCGTTGTAATATCTTTCTACTAGTGCTGTGTTTTTAGCAATGGCGGGCCCAACCTTTCCCGTCGTGTTGTTGGTCACAATAACCCCGCCCCCAGCCCCCGACATAAGCATGATGTGGTAAAAGAACGGTTCTAGTCCAGCAAAGAGTTGGTGCCGCTTTGGAACCAATTTTCCTGGCCGAGAACCGGTTCTTTGGCTGTCGAAACACAAAGAACTGGTTCGCGAATAGGCATCGGCTCCGAACCGGCTCTCAAAATGCTTTGGTGGAAAAGGGGTCAATTAAAATTAACTTCAAATTTATCAGAAATACAGTGTAGACATTGTTAATGTTGTAAATGACTATTGTAGCTGGAAACTGCAGATTTGTTATGGAATATCTGAGGTATATTCAAGGTGAAATCAACAGAAAATGTCACCATGTCATTGGATTTAGGTTAAAAGTCCATACTCTTTTCAAATCCAATCAGTTTTCCACTTGATTCTTATTTTATTTATTGAACCTTTGTTTAACTAGGCAAGTCAGCTAAGAACAAATTATTGATTCAACGTAATCATTTTGCATTTTTTGATTGAAATGATGAGGAAACAGTGTTGAATCAATCGGTTTTTGCCCAGTGGGATAATAGCCTAAAAACCAATTGTTTTTTTGCAAAACTAGCGAGGACATCTAGCTGTCACGTGACATTATTGATTTGATTGATTAGATCATAGAGTCGCGAGCTTGAAATTGTTCCAGATGGAGTGGCGAGAGCAATCATCCGTCAGCTGCGATACTGACTTCTTGGAGGTAAGAAGAACCACAATAATATTGAACTGTAAACTTTGTAGCCTACCTCTGTCTAGGTCTATTGAAAATTCAATGCACTAATTCAGAGTTTCCCAAACTCGGTCCTGGGGCATGTCATGCCAAGTTAAGTAGCCAGCAGAGAGTTGGTGCCGCTTTGGAACCAATTTTCCTGGCCGAGAACCGGTTCTTTGGCTGTCGAAACACAAAGAACTGGTTCGCGAATAGGCATCGGCTCCGAACCGGCTCTCAAAATGCTTTGGTGGAAAAGGGGTATGAGGCAGCAGGTAGTTAGCAGGTTGTCACCGTCAAAAACACTGTCCTTGGAGAGCAATTCTGAGGTATTACATTTGCGCGGACTGAGCGAGTGCTTCTGAGGTGAAATAGAACTTGAATTGCCGGTGTCCTATTTCCTTCGCGACCACTTTGAGGTAAAATAGAGCCAAGCAACCAGCATAGCAACAAGGTTATAATAGTTTTGTATTTTTGATTTGATTAGATTTTTTAAAGTTTTTATACTATTTTAAAGCGGGTTTGCTAGTTTAGTTTATTTTTTATTTTTCGAAAATGCTTAGTTTTAGTGTTAGTTTTAGTTTTTTTTCTAAAATGGGGTATTTGTCAGGGGCGAGATTGAAAAAGGTCAGAAAAAGTACTGTGTAATAAAAACTCAACAAAACATACCATTTAAACAAATGTATTCATTTAGAACAGATCAACAACCATCAACAAAAGACAACTATAAAAGATGTGTTTGTGTCATTAAACCGGACACACAACATGTACATGAAATGTATTAAAGGCACAAATATGTAAACCGTCTACACAACATGCAGTGCAAAATTATCCACACATGAAATTGCTTGGGAGCCAGGAGTCTCTGAAAGACGTGAAAGAAAATCGAAAACCCAATAAACTTTAGAGGTTTGATTTAGATGAACCAACTGAAAATTAACTAGGCTAATCAACGAATTGGACTGCCCAGAACTAGATGCAGGTGCTGCAGCTCTATGGCAAAGTATGTGTGTGTGTGTGTGTGTGTGTGTTGTGTGTTGTGTGTGTGTGAGAGATGGGTGTACTTCAGTCAAGCAACAATTTCTTGTTGATCTTGAGGAAAACACATTGCTCCAGAGATGTGGTAGTTCTGTTTCTCAGTCCAGATGACAGCAGTCCACACACAGAGAAGATGCGCTCCACAAAGGCTTGAGAGGCAGGGGCACTAACGAGATCCAATGCCACAGGGGCAAGTTTTGGATACACAGCCTCTCTTGATCTCCAGAACTGCAACTGGTGTCTCATTAAACACACTCTGTTTGACTTCGCAGACATACTTGTTAATTTCGCTCAACAGACTATTGGTCACGCTAGGCTGATTTGTGGAGGACACGTTGACCTCTATACGGGATGCGAGGAAGATGTATTTCTGAAGGATAGCAAGAGAGGCTCCTGTTGGAGTTTGCGTGGCACTTGCAGTGGCAACATCATACTGAGAAGCAGCTGGGTTATACTTAGCTGCCAGGTTCTGCACAAAGGACTGTGCTGCCCTCCTCAATGGCACTGTGTCTGGTGATTGAAGAAGAACCAGCAAAACACTTGGATCCCTTAGGCTGGCTCTTGCTGGTGTAGGAACTGTGTGGAATCAGGGCTAAGAATGCCAGGGAAACGTTCTCGCAAGGACTTTAGCAGCACTTGAGCTAATTGCTTACCAGTAGTAGTCGTCAGCAGGTGTGCCTCGAGGTTGAGCAGGCATGGCACTACTTGTGAGAGTGACTGGCTGTCACTCTGAAGCTGGTCTGTGTGAACAGCAAAGGGCTCAAGCAGCTTGACAAGGATCTCCAGCTTAGCCCAATCGCTTGTGAGAAGTGTGTCAATGCCCTTATCCTCAAGTAGTTGGTTAAGTTCAGCTCTAATCTCCAGCAGCCTTCTCAGCATATCAAAAGTGCTGTTCCAGCGTGTGCTACAATCCCGGACCAGAGTTTTGCCACACCTTTTGATCAATTCTTAATTTGCCACTAACGATTTCCTCACAGCGTGTACCAGCTTTCTTGCTTTCGTTATGACCGAATCAGCACTTGGGTGCTTCATGGCATCTTTAAGTGTGAGCTGAAGGGTGTGGGCCAGGCATGGCATTCTCTGGAACTGGTTATTCTCCCCATCTTCTGGCAGGTCAAGTTCTTAGCAAAGCAAAAGAGAAAACAGACAACAAACGTAAAATGCACAAAAAAGTGTCATACAGTTCTGTTATAATCAAACTTGAGCCGTGTATTTGATTTAATAAAAACTGATTAATGATTTAGGGATTTTATCTGTAACCCTGCGGTCTTATAAACAGAATCCAAAAAGGGGACCCTTTTTATGGTTACACGATGAACCATTTTTGGTTCCAGTGAAAACCCTTTTGTGTTCTATGTAGAATCCTGGAAGAAATTAAGAGACCACTTGCCAATTTTTCATCATTAGCAACTCTACATGTATCACAGCCATTCCATTCCAGTGTCTGTTGAATTCCAACAGCGCCAGGAGTGGCAAAGTCACCCAACATCATTGTGAGACTGGTGGAGAGCATGCCAAGGCGCATGAAAGTGATTGAAAATACAGGGTTATTTACAGGGTTATTCCACCAAATATTGATTTCTGAACTCTCCCTAAGTTAAAACATTAGTATTGTATGGTTTAAAAATGAATATGAACTTATTTTCTTTGCATTATTCGAGGCCTGACAACACTGCATCTTTATTGTTATTTTGACCAGTTGTAATTTCCAGCAAATACATGATCTAAATGACATTATTTTTATTTGGAATTTGGGAGAAACGTTGTGAGTAGTTTTCAACCAAATAGCAAAACCAGGTAAACAGTGGTCTCTTCATATTTTTCAGAGCTCATATCTATGGTTCTATATGTAACCAAAAAAGGTGACACAACGACAGATATAAGGGACCCAAAAGCGGACACGGAGGCAGAGATATGATTGACTGTTTAATAGGAGATATGGGGCAAGACAGGTTCGTAGTCAAGGACAGGCAATGTTCGTAACAGGGAGTCTGAATGGCAGTCGTCCAATAAGGGGAGTCAGGCTCGTAGTCGTAATTCAGGCAGCGTTCGGTACCGGGAATCAGAAGACTGGCAGTGCAGAGGAGTAGACAGGCTCGTAATCCGTAATGCAGGCAGAGTTCGTTTGGCAGCAGATCAGATGGTCGAAGGCACATGAGGGGGCTAGACAGGAACGTAATCCAACAGGCAGGTAGAGGTCCAAATACCGGGAAACAGACTGGCAGAGTTACTAATACTAGAGAGTGCTGGAAACGACTGACTAAGCAAGACGATCTGGCAAAACCCCAACAGAACCCAAGGGACTAAATACCCAAACTAATTGATGAAGGAGATAGGGTGCACCTGGTGTGGGGAGGGGACAAACACAGACAGGTGAAACAAATCAGGACATGACAAAAGGTTCTCATTGGAACCATAAATGGTTCAATGTATAACCATAAAAAGGGTTCACTGATGGGGACTATTTAAGAACCTTTTTGGATTATTTTTTTAAGAGCGTAGATTCTGGAGCAGGATCATATTTATGTAAGCCTATACTTGTTTATATTTATTTTCCTAATTAAGGACTGAGACCTTTCAGTTGAAGCTCGACTCTTTAGCTAACAATCAACAACGGTTTTAATTTACCGTCCTAAACACACTGGGGTTTTAACATTTAAATGTTTTCATTTGTCACTATAACCACACTCACCGATGCCTCCACTCTCCTCACCCTCCGCGTCTGACTCCTCCGCGTCTGACTCCTCTGACTCCATCAACAACTCATCCTGCTGGTCTCCAGCATCTCTTGGCTGCGCCCGAGAAACATCACCATCTTCTAGTGACTCACTACTTTTCACTCGCCTTTTATCTTTAAGCAGCCGCACAGCCTTGACGATGTTGGAGCCATTATCTTTCACAATGAGCAGAACCTTGTCTTCTCCTATACCCCATGCTTCCAATGTCTGATCAATGCAGCCGGCAATGGACTCCCCGGTGTGAGGGTGCTCCATTCGGTGTAGATTAAGAAGAGCATGATGAACCTGGCCTCCGGGCGGATGGTAAAAACAAGCTGACACACCCATGTAAGATGCTGTTAATCCTCTTTTGCTCCATCCATCTACACATAGGGTTAGCTTCCTAGCCTCCCGTATGATCTCTTTTAATTTCTGCTTTGCCGTTTCCATCTTAGCCCCAATAAGGCCATTGACTCTTGTAGCTCGAATTTTGGTTTGAGTTAAGTGCAGAACTTTTCGAAGGCAATCGACTCACACAGTCGTGTAGACATCCCAGTCTCAATAAACATTATAACCAATGCTTCTTCCCGCTTCTGGTATTCCTGCGAATTTACTAATCAGCAGGGTCGCCCGTGGAAGCACTGCATTAATGTTTTCTGCCCTACCGTTTTTTCGTGCTCCACCACGCTGCTAGATCTAGGGTTAGGCCTAGCTGTTTCGGTGGAAATGTTGTGAAGGAAAGCTAGGTTAGCCTCCTTGTGCGCACTTTTCATATGTGTTTTTAAATTTGTGGGATTTTTGCCCTTAATAAGTGTACCACATATTGTATTATCTGCTCTCACCACAAGGCACTTGCTTTTGTCTGAGACACAGTCGTATTCATAATATTCCCAAATTGGGGTCTGCCGCTTTCTACCGACTTTCGCCGCCATCATTACTCAATTCAATAAGCGTTAGCCTATTGTTTATCATATGATGTCAGAAAGTTGTGCTTATCGTAAAACGAAAACTAACGACATATCACAAAACAGTTTGTTAGTTCTCGTTTTTTTTTAAAGCCTCGTTTTTATTTTTATTTCAGTTAACGAAAATGTTTTTCCACACCTAGTTTTCGTTATTTTGTTAGATTTCGTTAACGATAATAACCTTGCATAGCAACGGACGCTGTGGTTCATTACGTAATCTGGTCAGAATTTTGCAAATTCTAGCAACAGCCCTAGCAACAGAAGCTAGAATCCCATTGTGACAGGCCCCTTCTGGGTGCAAGTTTTCGTTTTTGCCCTAGCACTACACATAAGCTTGAGTTGGTTATTTGAATCAGCTGTGAAGTGCTAGGACAGAAAACGTGGGGGCCCAGGACTGTGTTTGGGAAATCCTGCACTAATGGAGCAAAAGTCCCAAAAAAGGTGTGTGTGTGTGTGTAAAAGTTAGGCCTAATTTAGATGCCATTGCGGGCAGCGTTATCCAACTGAGAGCCTTGCGGATTCACTTGTACCAGCTCATTCCCAAAATGATGAAAATGTTACATAGTATCCTATCCATACTTCCGTTTACACAGGCAGCCCTATTCTGTTTTTCCACTAATTGGTCTTCAGATTTAGCCATTTCAGCTATTTTGCCAATAATTGGGCTAAAGATCAGAATGGGGCTGCTTGTGTAAACGCAGCCATAGAGGCTGTGTTTACACTTGACACTTACATGCCTCTTCTGCTATCAGAATTTGAAGATCGCATTGAAAAGACTGGTCTAGATAGATAGATAGATAGATAGATAGGTACTTTATTGATCCCCCGGGGGGGAAATTTCATTGTCAAGCAGCTACAACAAAAACACAGGGCAGGTGCAAAATGCCACAACGAAAGTACACAAAAGACAGATACACGGTACATGATACATAGAGCGGCAGTATGAAAAAGTATAGAAATACAAGATATCTGGAGTGCAAAAAAAGCTATAAAAAGACATTGCATAGTATGAGTGGTTGGCTGAATATGTACACTATACATTGGTGGATGTTGGATGGTTAACTATACTATACAGGTTGATGGCAGAGAAATACTTCAGTAGCTAATGCGTATGATATGAGCGAGGGTAATAATAGTTTACTTAATAGACAGACTGGGTAAATGAACAGGTAAGTGAAAATTTTGCATGGTTAAATTAGCTGTACAGTTAGGTATACAGTTATATTTACAGATAAGTGAATACTTGCATGTTTACACAAACTGTACAGGTAAATGACAGGAAGAGATACTATAATAGCTAAATGTGTGTATGATATCATTGGGGTAATAATAGTAATTCCCTTAAAATACAGTCCTTAGTGCGCAGGGTTTAATTACAGACAACTGCACTTATTGCACATTTGATATACTAAAAGCAATGAGAAAAGGTGCAACTGGCAGGATACTAATATGCATTCCTGAGTGAATGCCTAGGTCCAATAATTACTTACAATATTGCATGTGATATAATATAACAACTGTACATGGGTATGTATATACAGACCTGTATGAATAAGTAGGTCCTGAGTGGATGAGTGCTGACGGAACAGAGTTACTCACGGATGGATGCATAATTGTTAAACTAGGTCCTAGCACCCCAACAGTTCCAGATCTATGTTGCCGACGGCACGGCACCCCGGTGAGGCATTATATAGTCTCATAGCCGCCGGCAGGAAGGACCTCCTGTAGCGCTCTCTGGCACACCGTGGTGGGATCAGTCTGTGACTGAAAGAGCTCCTCTGCGTCATAACCATAGCGTGCAGAGGGTGGGTGACGTTGTCCATGATGGCCAGCAGTTTGGCCAGGATCCGTCTCTCCGCCACCTCCTCTAGAGTGTCAAGGATCATCCCCAGGACAGAGCTAGCCTTCCTGATCAGCTTATTTACCCGAGAAGCATCACCGGCTTTGATGTTTGCTCCCCAGCACACCACTGCAAAAAAGATGGCACTGGCCACCACAGACTGGTAGAAGGTATGCAGTAGTTTACTGCACACGTTGAAGGACCTGAGCCTCCTCAGAAAGTAGAGTCGGCTCTGGCCCTTTTTGTACAGGGCCCCGGTGTTACCAGCCCATTCCAGTCTGTTGTCCATATGGACACCCAAGAACTTGTATGACTCAACCATTTCCACATCCATCCCCTTTATAGGGACTGCAGTCAGTTGTGCCTTGGTTCTCCTGAAGTCCACCACCATCTCCTTAGTTTTGCTGATGTTGAGCTGAAGGTGGTTCTGCTCACACCACAACACAAAGTCACTGATTGTGCTCCTGTACTCCTCCTCCTGCCCACCCCTGATGCACCCTACAATAGCAGAGTCATCCGAGAACTTCTGTAGGTGGCATGTTTCAGAGTTATATCTGAAGTCTGAGGTGTAGAGGGTGAACAGGAAGGGGGACAGGACCGTACCCTGGGGGGCCCCTGTGTTGCTAACTGCCCGTTCTGACACACAGCTCTGTAGTCGCACAAATTGTGGCCTACCGGTCAGGTAGTCCGTGACCCAGGAGACTAAGGGTGCTTCCACTTTCATCCTCCTCATCTTCTCACCCAGTAGCAGGGGCTGAATGGTATTGAAGGCACTGGAGAAGTCAAAAAACATGACCCTCACAGTGCAACCTGCGTTGTCCAGGTGAGAGTAGGCCCTCTGCAGAAGGTAGATGATTGCATCATCCACCCCGATGTTGCGCTGGTATGCAAACTGCAGGGGGTCCATTGATGAACACACCAGGGGTCTGAGGTGAGCGAGGACTAACCTTTCCAGGGTCTTCATGATGTGGGATGTTAGCGCTACAGGTCTGAAGTCATTCAGGACAGTGGGGTGTGCCTTCTTGGGCACTGGGACGAGGCAGGATGTTTTCCACAGCACAGGGACCCTTTCTAGGCTCAGGCTAAGGTTGAAAAGACGCTGGAGTATTCCACACAGTTGGTCAGCACAGACCCTCAGCACCCTTGGGCTGATGCCATCAGGGCCCGCCGCTTTCCACTGGTGTAGTCTCTCCAGCTCTCTCTTCACTTGGTTGGTGGTGAAAGCCAGCCCAGGTAGGGAGGTGGGGGGAAGGGGGGTGTTGAGGATCAGTCCAGGGGGGGCAGGGGCGGAGGTGGGGTCACTGATTGTCTCAGCAGAGGTGCTGTGAGCAAAGTGGGGGTGGGATAGCCGTGAGGGTGTGTGGTCTGGGGAGCTGGAGGGGAGGTGGACAGGGCCAGTATCGAACCTGTTAAAAAATTGGTTCAGCTCATTGGCTCTGTCCTGGGTCCCCTCCGTCTGCCCACTGTTTGACTTTTTGAAGCCAGTGATATTTCTCATACCCTTCCACACCTCTCTCACCTGGCTCTGCCTCAGCTTGTCCTCCATCTTCTCCTTATACACTCTCTTCCCCTCAGCAATCCGCAACTTCAGCTCCCTCTGGACGCATTTCAATTTGATTTCAAAAGATGCGCAAAAGTCTCATTGTGATTGTGTTCAGATCTGGCTGACCATTGCAGGAGTGTGCGGATTTCTCCTGTCTGGAAGTCATCAGCTACCGAAAGTGCATAATTTGGCAATGTCATCAGCACTACACCCACTAGTCTCCAGAAAATGTGTGTTTTAGGAGTGAGGGGCACCTTTTTTCATTAAACGTTCCTAGTGTGTGAGGAACGTGTTTGCTGGCTTCATAAATGCTAGTCAACCAGTGTATTTAGAATATTTTTTTGGGGGGGGTGTTTATGCGAACCGGATTGCAATCCTTTTAGCTTTGCTAGCTAGCTACAGAGGTTAGCTGGATAGTTAGCTACAGTAGTTGGCTACTGCCATCAAGTTGTTGTTGTGTTATCAGATTTGGCCTGTTCAACCGTTTGCAGAATGCATACAGGCATTTGAATATAGCGCAGGAAAAAGGAATACGGACACAATGTGGGCAATACCCATTTAAATGTAGGTGTAGACGCATGACGTGTTCGGAATTCCATGATCAGAACTCATTGATCAGAATCAAAAGCTGCATAAACTAATAAGTGAAGACACGGCCAGAGAATCATTCGAGTCTAGAGACTCGAGATTAACTTTTGTAAACAACTCTGCCACTCTGTCCTAACAAGTGTTCTTCTGTGTATTTTTCGGAGACATCTGTCAGAGGAGTGTGTCCATACTGTATGTGACCCAAACCTTTTGAAATGATCCCTATGACATATATAAACTCAATGTGTGTGCTGTCCATTAAGTGCCATCCGTGCTTGCGTTTTTGTGTCTAGATAGGAACCCTAACACTGACATCATGTATTGGTTTATCATTACCCTCACGCTAATCAGGGTGGTCCTTTTTGTATGAAGAGGATGATTCAATCTTCTCTTCTGTTGTTTTTCATGCTTCTGTGTGTGTACGTGCGTGCAAATCCTGCCTACAGTCGTGGCCAAACGTTTTGAGAATGACACAAGTATTGGTCTCCACAAAGTTTGCTGCCTCAGTGTTGATGATGGCAATTTGCATATACTCCAGAATGTCATGAAGAGTGATCAGATGAATTGCAATTAATTGCAAAGTCCCTCTTTGCCATGAAAATGAACCCATAAAAACATTTCCACTGCATTTCAGCCCTGCCACAAAAGGACCAGCTGCCATCATGTCAGTGATTGTCTCGTTAACACAGGTGATAGTGTTGACGAGGACAAGGCTGGACATGCTGATTGAGTCAGAATAACAGACTGGAAGCTTTAAAAGGAGGTTGGTGCTTAAAATCATTGTTCTTCCTCTGTCAACCATGGTTACCTGCAAGGAAACACGTGCCGTCATCATTGCTTTGCACAAAAAGGGCTTCACAGGCAAGGATATTGCTGCTGGTAAGAGTGCACCTAAATCAACCATTTATCGGATCATCAAGAACTTCAAGGAGAGAGGTTCAATTGTTGTGAAGAAGGCGTCAGGGCGCCCAAGAAAGTCCAGCAAGCGCCAGGACCGTCTCCTAAAGTTGATTCAGCTGCGGGATCGGGGCACCACCAGTGCAGAGCTTGCTCAGGAATCTCAGCAGGCAGGTGAGAGTGCATCTGCACGCACAGTGAGGTGAAGACTTTTGGAGGATGGCCTAGTGTCAAGAAGGGCAGCAAAGAAGCCACTTCTCTCCAGGCTGATATTATGCAAAAGGTACAGGGATTGGACTGCTGAGGACTGGGGTAGAGTCATTTTCTCTGATGAATCCCCTTTCCGATTGTTTGGGCCATCCGTAAAACACCTTGTCCGGAGAAGACAAGGTGAGCACTAACATCAGTCCTGTGTCATGCCAACAGTAAAGCATGAGACCATTCATGTGTGGGGTTGCTTCTCAGCCAAGGGAGTGGGCTCACTCACAATTTTGTCTAAGAACACACACATCCTCCAAGAGCAACTTCTCCCAACCATCCAAGAACAGTTTGGTGACGACCAATGCCTTTTCCAGCATGATGGAGCACCTTGCCATAAGGCAAAGTGATAACTAAGTGGCTCGGGGAACAAAACATCAACATTTTGGGTCCATGGCCAGGAAACTCCCCAGACCTTAATCCCATTGAGAACTTGTGGTCAATCCTCAAGAGGCGGGTGGACAAACAAAAACCCGCAACTTCTGACAAACTCCAAGCATTGGTTATGCAAGAATGGCCTGCCATCAGTCAGGATGTGGCCCAGAAGTTAATTGACAGCATGCCAGGGCAGATTGCAGAGGTCTTAAATGTCATTGTGAATGAAAGCCTTTGACACTTATGGAATACTTGTAATTATACTTCAGTGTACAATAGTAACTACTGACATAAAGATCTAAGAACACTGAAGCAGCAAACTTTGTGGAGACCAATACTTGTGTCATTCTCAAATCCTTTGGCCACGACTGTAGACCTGCTCACTTCATCACTTTTTAAATATTTTAAGGGATCTGCAGGCTTAGGGGTTCCAAGTAAGAGCGGTGATCAAAAACCAGAGCTTAAGGTTGCCGCTAACTCTGTCTACCCATAGCCGGTAAGATTGTCACTTCTGCTTTTTCTCTGTTCATGATTTTTCTCATCCAAAAAGTTATGTTTAACAGGCTAGAGTCTATTTCGTTTCATTAATATTTTTGTATTGGGTGTATGTAGCATGGGCTAAAGCGAGACTGAAGGCTTGTGGTGTAAAGATTGCCGACATTGGACTCTAGAGCAGTGGAAACGCGTTCTCTGGAGTGATGAATCACGCTTCACCATCTAGCAGTCCGACGGACGAATCTGGGTTTGGCGGATGCCAGGAGAACGCTACCTGCCCCAATGCATAGTGCCAACTGTAAAGTTTGGTGGAGGAGAAATAATGGCTTTTCAGGGTTCGGGCTAGGCCCCTTAGTTCCAGTGAAGGGAAATCTTAAAGCTACAGCATACAATTACATTTTAGATGATTCTGTGCTTCCAATTTTGTGGCAACAGTTTGGGGAAGGCCCTTTCCTGTTTCAGCATGACGATGCCCCCACGCACAAAGCGAGGTCCATGCAGAAATGTTTTGTTGAGATCAGTGTGGAAGAACTTGACTGACCTCAACCCCATCGAAACACCTTTGGGATGAATTGGAACGCCGACTTCGAGCCAGGGCTAATCTCCCAACATCAGTGCCCGATCTCACTAATACTGTGGCTGAGGCTGTTATAACAGCAAAGCGTGGACCAACTCCATATTAATGCCCATGATTTTGTAATGAGATGTTCGACAAGCAGGTGTCCACATACTTTTGGTCATGTAGTGTATGTTATGGTTCTTTGTTTGATTCATCTTGTTGAATTTATTGTTGTGATTTTGCTCCATGTTGTATTGAATTGTGTGTTGTGGTTGACCAGGCTCCCTTGAGAATACATTTTTTCATTTATTTCACCTTTATTTAACCAGGTAGGCCAGTTGAGAACAAGTTCTCATTTACAACTGCGACCTGGCCAAGACAAAGCAAAGCAGTGCGACAAAAAACAACTCAGAGTTACACATGAGAATAAACAAACGTACTGTCAATAACACAATAGAGAATCTATATACAGAAGTGTGCAAATATAGTGCAAAATGCAGTAAGGTTAGGGAGGTAGGACAATAAATAGGTCATAGTGGTGAAATAAGTTACAAATTAGATTTAACACTGGAGTGATAGATGTGCAAATAGAGATACTGGAGTGCAAAATGAGCGAAAATAATACATATGGGGATGAGGTAGTAGAGTGGGCTATTTACAGATGGGCTATATACAGGTGCAGTGATCGATAAGCAGCTCTGACAGCTGAGGGAGATAGGGACCTCTAGCTTCAAGGATTTTTGCAATTCGTTCCAGTCATTGGCAGCAGAGAACTGGAAGGAATGGCGGCCAAAGGAGGTGTTGGCTTTGGGGGTGACCAGTGAAATATACCTGCTGGAGTGCATACTACGGGCGGGTGTTGCTATGGTGACCAGCGAGTTGAGATAAGGCAGGGATTATTAATATGTAATGAGGGCCAGCCAACGAGAGCATACAGGTCGCAGTGGTGGGTAGTATATGGGGCTTTGGTAACAAAACAGATGGCACTGTGATAGATTACATCCAATTTGCTGAGTAGAGTGTTGGAGGCTATTTTGTAAATGACATCGCCGAAGTCAAGGATCTGTAGGATAGTCAGTTTTACAAGGGCATGAGTGAAGGAGGCTTTGTTGCGAAATAGGAAGCCGATTCTAGATTTAGTTTTGGATTGGAGATGGTTAATGTGAGTCTGGAGGTTGAGTTTACAGTCTAACCAGTCGCCTAGGTATTTGTAGGTGTCCACGTATTCTAAGTCAGACCTGTCGAGAGTAGTGATGATAGTCCGGTGGGCGGGTGCGGGCAGCGTTCAATTGAAAAGCATGCATTTAGTTTTACTAGCATTTAAAAGCATTTGGAGGCCAGAATTGAACCTTGTGGCACCCCCATAGAGACTGCCATAGGATCGGACAATAGGCCCTCCCATTTGACACACTGAACTCTGTCTGAGAAGTAGTTGGAGAACCAGGCAAGGCAGTCACTTGAGAAACCAAGGCTGTTGAGTCTGCCAATAAGAATGCGGTGATTGACAGAGTCGAAAGCCTTGGACAGGTCGATGAAGACGGCTGCACAGTACTGTCTTCTATCGATGGCGGTTATGATATCGTTTAGTACCTTGAGCGTAGCTAAGGTGCACCCATGACCAGCTCGGAAATCAGATTGCATAGCAGAGAAGGTATGGTGGGATTCGAAGTGGTCAGTGATCTGTTTATTAACTTGGCTTTCGGGGACTTTAGAAAGGCAGGGCAGGATGGATATAGCTCTATAACAGTTTGGGTCTAGAGTGTCTCCCCCTTTGAAGAGGGGGATGACCGCGGCATCTTTCCAATCTCTAGGGATCTCAGACGATACGAAAGAGAGGTTGAACAAGCTAGTAATAGGGGTTAACAATTTTGGCGGATAATTTTAGAAAGAGAGGGTCCAGATTGTCTAGCCCAGCAGATTTGTAGGGGTCCAGATTTAGCATCTCTTTCAGAACATCAGCTGTCTGGATTTGGGTGAAGGAGAAGCGGAGGGGGCTTGGGCAGGTTGCTGCGGGGGGGTACAGAGCTGTTGGCCGGGGTAGGGGTAGCCAGGTGGAAAGCATGGCCATCCATAGCAAAATGCTTATTGAAATTTTCGATAATCGTGAATTTATCGGTTGTGACGGTGTTTCCTAGCCTCAGTGCAGTGGGCAACTGGGAGGAGATGCTCTTATTCTCCATGGACTTTACAGTGTTCCAGAATTTTTTGGAATTAGTATTACAGGATGCAAATTTCTGTTTGAAAAAGCTGGCCTTTGCTTTTCTAACTGACTGTGTGTATTTGTTCCTGACTTCCCTGAAAAGTTGCATATCGCGGTGGCTATTCGATGCTAATGCAGTGCGCCACAGGATGTTTTTGTGTGTAGAACTTCAAGTCTGGGGTGAACCAAGGGCTATATCTGTTCTTAGTTCTAAGTTTTTTGAAAGGGGCATGCTTATTTAGGATGGTGAGGAAAGCACTTTTAAAGAACAACCAGGCATCCTCTACTGACGGGATGAAGTCAATATCCTTCCAGGATGATTAGAAAGGCCTGCTCGCAAAAGTGTTTTAGGGAGCGTTTGACAGTGATAAGGGGTGGTCATTTGACCGCGGACCCATTACGAACGCAGGCAATGAAGCAGTGATCACTGAGATCCTGGTTGAAAACAGAGGAGGTGTATTTGGAGGGCAAGTTAGTCAGGATGATATCTATGATGGTACCCATGTTTACGGATTTAGGGTTGTACCTGGTAGGTTCCTTGATAATTTGTGTAAGATTGAGGGCATCTATAAGCAAATCCCAGTTTAAGTCACCTAACAGTACAAACTCTGAAGATAGATGGGGGGGAAATCATTTCACATATGGAGTCCAGGGCACAGCTGGGGGCTGAGGGGGGGCTGTAACAGGCGGCAACAATGAGAGACTTATTTCTTGAAAGGTGGATTTTTAAGACTGTTTGGGCACAGACCTGGACAGTATGACAGAACTCTGCAGGTTATCTCTGCAGTAGATTGCAACTCCGCCACCTTTGGCAGTTCTATCTTGACGGGAAATATTGTAGTTGGGGATGAAAATTTCAGAATTTTTGGTGGCCTTCCTGAGCCAGGATTCAGACACAGCTAGAACATCCGTGTTGGCGGAGTGTGCTAAAGCAGCGAATAAATCAAACTTAGGGAGGAGGCTTCTGATATTAACATGCAAGAAACCAAGGCTTTTACGGTTACAGAAGTCAACAAATGAGAGCGCCTGGGGAATAGGTGTATTACTGGGGGCTACAGGACCTGGGTTTACCTCTACATCACCAGAGGAACAGAGGAGGAGTAGGATAAGGGTACGGCTAAAGGCATTAAGAACTGGCCGTCTAGTGCGTTTGGTACAGAGAATAAAAGGAGCGGATTTCTGGGCGTGGTGGAATAGATTGAGGGCATAATGTACAGACAAGGGTATGGTAGGATGTGAGTTCAGTGGAGGTAAACCTAGGCGTTGGGTAATGATGAGAGAGGTTGCATCTCTGGAGACACCAGTTAAGCCAGGTGAGGTCTCCGCATGTGTGGGGTGGGACAAAGGAGCTATCTGAGGCATGTTGAGCGGGACCTTGGGCTCTACAGTGAAATAAAATAATAATAATAATAATAATAATAATAATAATAGCTAACCTAAACAGCAGCAGGCAAGGCATATTGAAATAAGAAAGAGGCATAAAACAAACAGGTGATTAAGAGAGTTAAAGACAACAACGGGTAATGGCGATGAATGGACAAAAAGGGTCAGATAGAGAAATTGTAGTGCTACACACAGGACCTGAGGCCTAGCAGATAAACAGAATGAAGTACCATGTAACGGAACAGTCCAACAGGCATCAGCTGTGTAGCCGAGTAATCATAAGATCCGATGAGCAGCAAAGAGGTGAGCTAGGGAGCAGTTCAGTGGGCCCTGCACTAGGCGAGCGGGAGGCACAGCGTTCAGAGTGCTAGCAGGCCGGGGCTAGCGTCGCAGAGGAAAAGCCTGTTGAGACCACGTCGGACAATTACGTCGGCAGACCAGTCGTAGTGGCTCGGCGGGGCTCCGTGTCGGCTGGGAGATGGGCCTAGCTCAAGGTAGCATATGGACAATGGTGTTAGCCAAAAACAGCAGCCACTCGATTGCAGCTAGCTAGCTGCGATGATCCGGTGTGATGGTCCTGTGATTTTGGTAGACATCCGGTGAAGTGGAAGGGAACGCAATCCGATATGCGCAGGGTTGGTAGCGCGCTGTGCAGACTGGCTGATATTGTCCGAACTAAAAGCTGGCTGAGCAGGCAGAGCAGTGGTGAGGACCGCTAGCAGTGGTTAGCAATGGCTAGTAGCTAGTTTGCAAGCTAGCTAGCAGGCTAGCTTCTGACAGAGGTTCAGTTAAATTACGAAAAAAGTAAAGAAATAAAGATATTAGGTCCATTTCACGTTGGGTGAGGCGGGTTGCAGGAGAAGTATATGGGGAATAATAAAATATATGGAAAGACGGACTAATTACAAACTATTTACACGGGACAAACAAAAACACGTCCGCACTGATTACGCCATCTTGGAATGAGACCCTGGTCTCAATGATGATAATAAGCAAAAGGACAGGGCTATTGCAGACAACCCTGATGCTACAACCTCTGCAGAGTGATCAAACGAGCAAAAAGACAACAATAGTAATAAGGTGGAATCATATTACACAGGGTCAGATGCACACTGTATGTGGCAGGTGCTACAGTGCATTACGGATTACAAAGGAAGACCCAGCCATGATCTGCCCAACGATGCCTCTCTTCCAGACGAACTCAATGGATTTTATGCACGCTTCGAAAAATAACAACACCGTGCCGTGCACGAGTGCCCCCACCGACCCAGAGGACCGGGTGATCTCGCTCTCCGAGGCCGACGTAAGGTCTTTAATCAGGTCAACACTCGCAACGGTCAACACTCGCAACGGTCAACACTCACTCTGGATGGTATTGCATGGCATGTTCCCAGAGCATGCACAGATAAATTGGCAGGCATATTCACTGTAATTTTCCTTGTCCCAGTCTGTAATCCCCACATATTAAGATTACCATCATTCCTGTTCCCAAGAACTCTAAGGCTTCATGCCACAATGACTACCGCCTTGTAGCACTCACATCTGTTATCAGGAAGTGCTTTGAAAGGCTAGTTATGGCACACATCAACTCCATCATCCCAGACACCCTAGACCCATTCCAATTTGCACACAGCCCCAACAGATCTCAATTGCACTCCACACTGCCCTCAACCACCTAGATAAGAGGAGTACCTATGTGAGAATGCTGTTCATTAACTACAGCTCAACTTGTCCCCTCCCAGCTCGTCACCAAGCTTAGGATCCTGGGACTGAACACATCCCTCTGCAACTGGAGGTAGACAACATCACCTCTGCCACGCTGACCCTCAACACAGTGGCCCCACAAGGGTGTTTGTTTAGTCCCCTCCTGTACTCCCTGTTCACCAACGAATGCGTGGCCACACACGACTCGAACACCAACATACGTTTTCTGACAACACGGCAGGGGTAGGCCTGATCACCGGTGACGATGAGATGTGGTGCCCGGACCCTTATCGTGAGTAATACCAAGGAATTGATCGTGGACTACAGAATCCACACAGACGGGGCTGCGGTGGAGTGGGTCATTGTCCAAATCCCTAAGGACTTAAATGGTCCACTCACACATGCACATTTGTGAAGGCTCTTCCCCCTCAGGAGGCTGAAAAGGTTTGGCATGGGCCCTCAAATCCTCAAAGTTCTACAGCTGCACCATTGAGAGCATCTTGACTGGCTGCATCACTGCTTGGTATGGCAACCGCACCGCCCTGGTGCTACAGAGGGTGGTACGGACAGCCCAGTTCATCACTGGGGCCGAGCTCCCTGCCAACCAGGAACTCTACAGTATATCAGGTGTTCTCTCTGCTTCCGCACTGCAAACGGTACCAGTGCATCAAATCTGGCAGCAACAGGTTCCTGAACAGCTTCTATCCCTAAGCCATAAGACTGCTAAATAGCTAACAAAATGGCTACACAGACTGAGTTGACCCTTGTATTTTGGTTATATTTTTTGCGCTGTCTCTATGCATACTCACAGGACTCTACACACTCACGCACACTGCCACTCCAACACACGCACACATCTTTATACTGACTCTACACACACGCTCTTACAAACACTCACATACAATCATAATTTACACTGCTGCTTCTCTGTCTGTCATATGTCCTGATGCCTAGTCACCTTACCCCTATACATATCTACCTCTATCACACCAGTATCCCTGCACATTGTAAATATGGTATTGGAACTCTGTATATACAGTACAGTAGCTTGTTACTTTGTTGTGTGTTTTTGTTTTACCTTATGTTATTTTTTAATGCTACATAGATATTGATGACTGCATTGTTGGATTTGGAGCTTACAAGAAAGGCAGATTCACTGTACTTTAAACTTTAATATCCAAGGGTTAGTACTACGGCACACTATTTGCACGCATATAGCCCTTAGCCGTGATATATTGGCCCTATACCACAAAACCCTGAGATGCCTTATTGCTATTAACTGATTACCAACATAATTAGAGCAGTAAATATATGTTTTCTCATACCCCTGTCAGCCAATCAGCATTCAGGGCTCGAACCACCCAGTTTATAATTGAAGCGCATTTCACTTTGTTGTATTGATTTATGTTAATAAAATTGATGATCATGTAAAGTTTATTAACATGAATCAGTTTTACCAAGCAACTGAAAGAAAGGGGGAGATGTCACTGCTCCTGGATAGACATTGGTTTGTCATGATATACTCTATTTCACACCTAACCCTAGTTCTATGGCTCTTGATGTGCAAATAGTGTTCTGTGTAGGTAGGCTTTTTTATTTATTTATTTTTATTTAACTTGGCAAGTCAGGGAAGAACAAATTCTCATTTACAATGATGGCCTACCTACAGGGTCAATCCCTGAAGCAAATTAGGGTTAACTGCTTTGCTCAAGGACACATCGACAGGTTTTTCACCTTGTCGGCTCGGGTATTCAAACCAGCGACCTTTTGGTTACTGGCCCAACACTCTAACCGCTAGGCTACCTGCTGCCATAAAGGCTACTTATCATTGGAGCATGTAAGCTATTCAGAGTTATCCAAACAAAAAAATACAATGTCTTTTAATTTGTGCAGATTGGAAACTCTGATATAAGACAGCCAGCTTGTTATGTTGTGAATCCTAAACTGTGTTGAAAATGTTCAGACTTCAGAGGTTGCCTCCTACCACATTTATTAGTGGATATGGCCCCCAGATACGTCTCTGTGTGTGCGTGCTTGTGCCTGTGTGTGAGTGTGTTATCCTGGCAGGGGCTTTGGCTTTTAGATTAAGATGTTTGTTCCTCTTTTACTGCTATGCTCTGGGACAACGACTAGACACAGCATCACATGATCCCTGCCCTCAGTGCCCTGCTGCTGTTTTAGAAAGCCATTGTGTAGAAATTACAGTGTTGCACTGTAAAGGCTGATACAAGCTTAATAAGGTGGAACGTAAAGGCCGATACAAGTTTGACGCAGTGAAACGCAACACAGTGCCTGTCATTTAAGTTTTTTTTTTTATCACAAATGGGATATTGTTCCTCTTTCTCTTTTGGCACAAATTGTTTCACAAAATAATTTAACTGTACCACTATCAATTTAAACTGCTCTAAAAATAAGCAACAGTGTAAGCTATAAGTCCGTGAAGAAAACAACAATTATGGAAGTATAAACTCTGATCCTTGATCGGATCTACTGTTACCAATGCATCTTTGTATTTTTCAACACTGTTCAGACTTTTATGCTATTGTGCCTCACTCTAATTTGGATTGTAAGATTAGTATGAATGTCATGCTTAATATATTTTAGTGTCCTCACTAATAAACTGTAGGCTATACTTCAACTTCAAGATTGCTCTTGGGTAGTTTGGCATTCTAATTTCTGTATCAAATAAGGAGCCTATTTTGCAGTGATAACCAAATATAATCTCAGACTGTTCAAACAATAATCCAAACAACATTGTAGCCTAATTAGAATCCCCAAAAGAAAAAAGAAAAGAAAAGGAAAGTATTAATTACATGAAACGGTAACAGCAGTGTAGCTTTCTGATATTTCTTATTGAGGGGAAAAATGTTATATTTTTAGCTAGATATGGTAGCATATGTGTTTGAGCAGCTAAAAAGCTAGCTTGCTAACAAGGCATTGATGTTAGCCTACTGTATAAAACAAAGTAATGTAAACCAATTTAATGTTTTCAACTTGCTTTCACCACATAGGCAGACAATAGGAAAATCCCTGTCAACACCCCCTTGTGAATGTTGATATTTGGGGGTCTAGGAATGCATGGACCGGCGAGGGTCTATGTAAACAAAAGGCGTACGTTGCTCTAAATAACTCTGCACAAGCATGCGCTCACAACAATGTGCGTTAAGCTTGTAACGGGTAGCAATACAGACTGAGATATTTGAGATGCATTTTAATAGTATGTGTGTGTGTGTGTGTGTGTGTGAGCAGTGACCGAAGAACTGTAGCTGTGATAGTTAAAGAGAGAGTTCAACAAAATTACACATTTGCTTCCTTACCTTCAAAGCAGTTCATGACAATTTTTTCTCTACTAAAAGGTCAAATTATCGGTCGTTTCTATGGAGCCTCCAGACCCCCTTGTTCTCACATATTTATCCTCCATATAGAGGGTAATAGAGTTGAGGAGTTTCCAAGCCTTGTGAATTCCCTTCCCAGCAGGACCCAACCGAGCTGGTGCACTGGCTGTAACTAAACTAATATATTATTTCATGAGGGTTGAATCTGAATGCTTTCTCTGTGACATCAGCCACTTGCACACTGGCCCATTGTCGTGGACCTCTGGAGAGGCAAGGACAGGAGCAATGGTAGGGGGGATGGGGCTGAGGCTTGGACTGAAGCTGTGGTAGAGACTGAGGCTTAGCCTGGAGCTGAGGCAAGGGCTGAGGGGGCTGAGGCTTGGACTGGGGCAGAGGAACCAGTTCAGCTGCTTCACTGCCAGTCAATGGTCACGTGTGAGTGTGAGTGTGTGTGTGTGTGTGTGTGTCATACTCTTCGTCCTCATCTTCACCAAGTAGCTCCTCATCAAAAGCATCTTCCTCCAAGAAGTCCATTACCTCATGGTCCTTATCCTGCAGGCCTTCCTTGGCAATGACCCTTTAGCACATAAAAAAGGGTTTGAAGAGTATGAGACTAACACACACACACACACACGACAGACGGGTGAACATCGACTCGGTGTCACTATTACCGTGGAATTGCCCTAATCCAGTAACAATACAGTTTAGTTTTAAACTCTAATGACAAATACTCTTTTGTACAGTCATAAAAGAAAGCATAAAAAAGACGCAAGCTAAATCGGCTAGGCTACTTTGGTCCTTTTTGGGTGACTGACTGCAGCTTGAACAACAGTTAATAGGCTGGCTAGCTAGCTAGCTACCATTAGTTAGCTCACAGACTTTGGTAGCTAGCAACATTATCTGAGGAGACTGTATAGTGGCTTGGAAATATGAAGCCATTGCTAAAGTAGGCAAGTAATTAGTAGGAAACAAGTTTGCCATCATTATCATGTTGTCAAATTGACTTTAGATCTGGGAATTGCCATAGCTAGCAAAGTTAATCAGAAATAGCTAGCAATGCTTCCCTTTATTCAGATTACAACCTCTCACCTTCCCAAATATCACAATTTCTAAAACAAGCCATAGAAAGTTGGTTGCAATTTTTTGGGTTATGGAAATGCAGCTAACAAAACATATGGAAATGTCTGCTCTATCCAAAATTACAACCAAATAATTGCGGAATTCCAGGTCTCTGGCAGTGTTTGAAACTGCTGATCTGCGGTCAAGAATGCTGAGTTAATCTCAGCCTATGCTACCCTTCCGTCCCTTGATCACCCCAGAGAACACTGCTGCTCCAGTTGCTCTTTCTTCCTCTGAGTATGTTTTCTCTCATACTCTGAGAGCATCGGGTCATCGCAGTGGTGGCACAGGTCTACTAATTTCTCCTAAATGGAGATGTCCATCTCCTTATTTTAATTCCATGCTGTCACTGTCACTTGTCCACACAAGCTTTAACATTATTGTCATCAATCGCCCACCACGTGCCCTTGGCGAGTTCCACGATGAGCTTGACTCCTTGATAAGCTCATTTCCTGATGATGGCTCACCACTCTTCGACATCGGCCTTTGATTAATTTCTTTCCAACTCTTTCCCCTCCTTGCCTCCTTTTGACCTTTCCCAATCCCATCAAACTCACAAGGCAGGCAATACTCTTGACCTCATCTTTACTATAGGTTGCTTGCTTACTAATCTCTCTGCAACCCCTCTCCAGGTCTCTGATCATTACTTTGTTTCCTTTTCTGTCTCCCTTTCCTCCAACCCTAACCACTCAGACCCTACCCAGATGGTCAAGCGCCGTCGCAATCTTTGCTCTCTCTCCCACTACTCTCCCCTCTTCTATCCTGTCATATCGCCCTTCTGCTAAATCCTTCTGTCTACTGATTCTTCCTCTTCGACCCTACTCTCCTCCCTTTCCGCATCCTATTACTCGCACTGTCCCCTTTCATCCTGGCTGTCTCTGCCCTCCCCTCCTGCTCCGTGGCTGAGTGACTCATTGCGAGCTTACAGAATAGGGCTGCGGGCAGCTGAGCGAAAATGGAGGAAAGCTAAACTTCTGGAGGACCTGTCATCCTTTCACTTCCTCCTCTCTAACTTCTCTTCCTCTGTATCCACTGCTAAAGCCACTTTCTGCCACTCTATTTCAAGCTTCTGCCTCCAACCATAGGAAACTATTTTCCACCCCCTCCCGCCTCCCTCTCTGCGGAATTCTTTGTCAACCACTTTGAAAAAAAGGTTGACAACATCCGCTACTCATTCATTCAGCCTATTGAGTCCACTGGTCACACTCACACAGAACTACCCTACGCCTTGACCTCTTTCTCCCCTCTCTCTCCAGAGACTAAATTATGTGGATATATTGAAGTAACATCTCTAGACATCAGTCAGGAAGTGGCGTCGCCCTGCGTGTTCGCCTGTTAAGCAGCTCCCATTGTTCGTGCATAAATTGTTGTTCTAGTTCGTTTTAGTTAGTTTTTTCGTCTCTTTTCTTTAGTTTTTTTGCTACAGTTGAACTATAATAGTTCAGCATTATGGAGTGCTACGGTTTTACGAAGGTTTTAACGTTCCTTTTTATCACTGAGGGACCTTTTTATTTTTCTCGCAGCTGAACGTCGACAGGAGTCAATTATTATTATTTACAACAGAGCCCAGCTCCTGGATTTAGCACACGCAGCGCTGCTGCACCCCAGGGAAAGGTTTGATATTCCGGACGAGTTGAAAAGGCGGCGGTGTGGACGTAGGGCGGGATTGAAGTGTAAGGCGAAGCTGAGGAAGTACAAGCCGGCTATACCGTCTATCATTATGGGCAACGTGAGATCGCTGCATAACAAAATGGACAAGCTTGAGGCTCTTGTCCGTGGTCAAAGAGACTATCGGGAAGCGAGCCTAATGTTTTTTACTGAGACTTGGCTGAACGATAACATCCCCATAGAGAACGTCACTATCGGCGGGTTCCGGACCATCAGAGCAGACAGGGATAGCGTTTCTTCCGGTAAGAGCAAGGGTGGTGGGCTGGCTTTATTAGTTAACAACAGATGGTGTAATCTGAGCCATATTACTCTTAAGGAAGAGATTTGCAGCCCGGACAATGAGCTGTTAGCCGTTAGCCGTTAGGGAATTCACGGCGTCCATTGCTGTTATTGTTTACATCCAGCCCTCCGCGGACGCAAACACAGCATGTGACGTCATCCACTCTGTTATCGCGAGGTTACAGACAGCGCATCCCAGTGCTTTCTTTGCCATTTCTGGGGATTTCAACCATGCATCTCTCTCTTCAACGCTGCCCACGTTCAAACAGTTTGTGAAGTGCCCAACCAGGAATAATACAACTCTGGACTTGATATATGCTAATGTGAAGGACGCATACAACTCCACTGCACTCCCTCGGTAGATCGGATCACAACCTTGTCCACCTCACTCCACTCTACAGGCCTTTGGTCCAACAGCAGCCTGCGACCACTAGGACCATTAGGAGATGGTCCCCAGAGGCGAATGAGAACCTACAGGACTGCTTTGAAACAACAGACTGGGATGTGCTCTGTGAGGCTCATGTGGAGGACATTGATGGACTTACTGACTGCATAACGGACTATATTAATTTTTGTGTAGACAACACTGTACCCACCAGGAAGGTACGCTGTTTTCCAAATAATAAACCCTGGGTCACCAGCGACCTGAAGACCCTGCTGAATGAGAAGAAGAGGGCCTTCAAGGAGCGGGACGAGGACAAATTGAAATGCGTCCAGAGGAAGCTGAAGTTGCGGATTGCTGAGGGGAAGAGAGGGTATAAGGAGAAGATGGAGGACAAGCTGAGGCAGAGCCAGGTGAGAGAGGTGTGGAAGGGTATGAGAAATATCACTGGCTTCAAAAAGTCAAACAGTGGGCAGACTGAGGGGACCCAGGACAGAGCCAATGAGCTGAACCAATTTTTTAACAGGTTTGATACTGGCCCTGTCCACCTCCCTTCCAGCTCCCCAGGCCACGGCTGACCCACCCCCACTTTGCTCACAACACCTCTGCTGGGACAATCAGCGACCCCACCTCCACCCCTGCTCCCTCTGGACTGATCCACAACACCCCTCTTCCCCCCACCTCCCCACCTGGGCTGGCTTTCACCACCAACCAAGTGAAGAGAGCGCTGGAGTGGAAAGCAGCGGGCCCTGATGGAATCAGCCCAAGGGTGCTTAGGGTCTGTGCTGACCAACTGTGTGGAATACTCCAGCGTCACTTCAATCTTAGCCTGAGCCTAGAAAGGGTCCTTGTGCTGTGGAAAACATCCTGCCTCGTCCCAGTGCCCAAGAAGGCACACCCCACTGTCCTGAATGACTTCAGACCTGTAGCGCTAACATCCCACATCATGAAGACCCTGGAAAGGTTAGTCCTCGCTCACCTCAGACCCCTGGTGTGTACATCACTGGACCCCCTGTAGTTTGCATACCAGCGCAACATCGGGGTGGATGATGCAATCATCTACCTTCTGCAGAGGGCCTACTCTCACCTGGACAATGCAGGTTGCACTGTGAGGGTTATGTTTTTTGACTTCTCCAGTGCCTTCAATACCATTCAGACCCTGCTACTGGGTGAGAAGGATGAATGAAAGTGGAAGCACCCTTAGTCTCCTGGGTCACGGACTACCTGACCGGTAGGCCACAATTTGTGCGACTACAGAGCTGTGTGTAAGAATGGGCAGTGAGCAACACAGGGGCCCCCCAGGGAACAGTCCTGTCCCCCTACCTGTTCACCCTCTATACCTCGGACTTCAGATATAACTCTGAAACATGCCACCTACAGAAGTTCTCTGATGACTCCGCAATTGTAGGTTGGGTCATACAAGTTCCTGGGAGTCCATATGGACAACAGGCTGGAATGGGCTGGTAACACCGGGGCCCTGTACAAAAAGGGCCAGAGCCGACTCTACTTTCTGAGGAGGCTCAGTTCCTTCAACGTGTGCAGTAAACTACTGCATACCTTCTACCAGTCTGTGGTGGCCAGTGCCATCTTTTTTGCAGTGGTGTGCTGGGGAGCCAACATAAAAGCTGGTGATGCTTCTCGGGTACTAAGGACTGTATTTTTACTATTATTACCCCAATTATATCATACACACATTCAGCTATTTAAGTATCTCTTCCTGTTATTTACCTGTACAGTTTATGTAACCATGCAAGTATTCACTTACCTGTAAATATAACTGTATATTTACCTGTACAGCTAATTTAATTTAAACAAAATATTCACCTGTTCATTTAACCAGTCTGTCTATTAAGTAAACTATTATTACCCTCACTCATATCATATGCATTTTTAGCTATTGAAGTATTTCTATGCCATCGACCTGTATAGAATAGTTAACCATCCAACATCCACCAATGTATAGTGTACATATTCAGCCAATCACCCATACTGCAATGTCTTTTTATAGCTTTTTTGCACTTCAGACATCTTGTATTTCTATACCTTTTCATACTGCCGCTCTATGGATCGTATCGTGTATCTGTCTTTTGTGTATTTTCGTTCTGGCATTTTGCACCTGCCCTATGTTTTGTTGTAGCTGCTTGACAAAGAAATGTCCCCCTCGGGGATCAATAAAGTATCTATCTATCTATCTATCTATCTATCTATCTATCTATCTATCTATCTATCTATCTATCTATCTATCTATCTATCTATCTATCTATCTATCTATCTATCTATCTATCTATCTATCTATCTATCGTGGGGAGAACAAGTATTTGATACACTGCCGATTTTGCAGGTTTTCCCACTTACAAAGCATGTAGAAGTCTGTAATTTTTATCATAGGTACTCTTCAACTGTGAGTGACGGAATCTAAAACAAAAATCCAGAAAGTCACATTGTATGAATTTTAAGTAATTAATTTGCATTTTATTGCATGACATAAGTATTTGATACATCAGAAAAGCAGAACTTAATATTTGGTACAGAAACCTTTGTTTGCAATTACAGAGATCATATGTTTCCTGTAGTTCTTGACCAGGTTTGCACACACTGCAGCAGGGATTTTGGCCCACTCCTCCATACAGATCCTTCAGGTTTCGGGGCTGTCGCTGGGCAATACGGACTTTCAGCTCCCTCCAAAGATTTTCTATTGGGTTCAGGTCTGGAGACTGGCTAGGCCACTCCAGGACCTTGAGATGCTTCTTACGGAGCCACTCCTTAGTTGCCCTGGCTGTGTGTTTCGGGTCGTCGTCATGCTGGAAGACCCATCTTCAATGCTCTTACTGAGGGAAGGAGGTTGTTGGCCAAGATCTTGCGATACATTGCCCCATCCATCCTCCCCTCAATACGGTGCAGTCGTCCTGTCCACTTTGCAGAAAAGCATCCCCAAAGAATGATGTTTCCACCTCCATGCTTCACGGTTGGGATGGTGTTCTTGGGGTTGTACTCATCCTTCTTCTTCCTCCAAACACGGCGAGTGGAGTTTAGACCAAAAAGCTCTATTTTTGTCTCATCAGACCACATGACCTTCTCCCATTCCTCCTCTGGATCATCCAGATGGTCATTGGCAAACTTCAGACGGGCCTGGACATGCGCTGGCTTGAGCAGGGGGACCTTGAGTGCGCTGCAGGATTTTAATCCATGACGGCGTGGTGTGTTACTAATGGTTTTCTTTGAGACTGTGGTCCCAGCTCTCTTCAGGTCATTGACCAGGTCCTGCCGTGTAGTTCTGGGCTGATCCCTCACCTTCCTCATGATCATTGATGCCCCACGAGGTGAGATCTTGCTTGGTGCCCCAGACCGAGGGAGATTGACCGTCATCTTGAACTTCTTCCATTTTCTAATAATTGCGCCAACAGTTGTTGCCTTCTCACCAAGCTGCTTGCCTATTGTCCTGTAGCCCATCCCAGCCTTGTGCAGGTCTACAATTTGATCCCTGATGTCCTTACACAGCTCTCTGGTCTTGGCCATTGTTGAGAGGTTGGAGTCTGTTTGATTGAGTGTGTGGACAGGTGTCTTTTATACAGGTAACGAGTTCAAACAGGTGCAGTTAATACAGGTAATGAGTGGAGAACAGGAGGGCTTCTTAACGAAAAACTAACAGGTCTGTGAGTGCCGGAATTCTTACTGGTTGGTAGGTGATCAAATACTTATGTCATGCAATAAAATGCAAATTAATTGTTTAAAAATCATACAATGCGATTTTCTGGATTTTTGTTTTATATTCCGTCTCTCACAGTTGAAGTGTACCTATGATAAAAATTACAGACCTCTACATGCTTTGTAAGTAGGAAAACCTGCAAAATCGGCAATGTATGTGCCAGGTCGCAGTTGCAAATGAGAACTTGTTCTCAACTGACCTACCTGGTTAAATAAAGGTGAAAAAAAAAAAAAAAAAAGTATCAAATACTTGTTCTCCCCACTGTATGTATGTATGTATGTATGTATGTATGTATGTATGTATGTATGTATGTATGTATGTATGTATGTATGTATGTATGTATGTATGTATGTATGTATGTATGTATGTATGTATGTATGTATGTATGTATGTATGTATGTATGTATGTATGTATGTATCGGGGTGGATCAGCGAGCGCAACAAAGATGACAGACATAAGACACTTTTTAAAACGTCTAACTCCTGCGACTTCCTTGTCTTCACCTTCCCCGAAAAAACCCAGCCTCTTTGATGAGGAGGCAAATGGTAAATAAAATACTGTATTTCCGATATTTCAGTTATTTGGCTAGCCACTTACAGCTAAATGTAGCTTTGTTTATGTAAGACCAATTTGGCTGGGGTGGGGTGTCAGGCTTGGGAATAGGTTCTGTCTTTCTTGTTCACACGGGTTGTGTGATGTTTAATGTATTTGTAGATTTAATTAATACATTGTGGTGCTTATATGGGAGTTATGGGGCAAATCATTTTGTGAGTGTTAAGATTTATTTTGTGGCAGGTTGGGCAGCGGAGTCAGTCAAGCTACTCTGAGGGAAAGTATAGCTATTTTGTGTCAGTTTGTTAGCCCACCTCACCTGCCTAGATGAAAAGTAGCTAATTTGCGGAGAGTTAGTGTGTATGTAATTTTTTTTTGTAGCTTTGATTTGATTTGATTTTTTTCAATTTCATGGTACATGAAATGTTTAGGTACGTTTTGAATGTAGGACTTATCGTTGTTGAAATGTAAAAAATCTGTAAGTAGTATGAGCAAGTGTCTCGTGAACTAGAGTTGCCAACGTCTGCTCCAAGGGTGGGAGTTTCTTTTGAAATGTAGCACCGGCTGCTGCAGAATGTCTCGAAGGGCTCGTGCCCAGTAAGTTGTATCTTATAGTTACTTATGATGAATGTTACATTGTAAAAATAAATGCACATGCATTAGATAACCAAGAAAGTTATAAAATACTGAGAGAAGCGTTCAACTGATAAGACAGCTGATCTTTGTCTCTTTCCTTTTCACCTTTTTCCTGTGGAAAAGATTTGTGAGTTGTGACTACTGGTCTTAGGTGTAAAATACACATTTTTTTAAACTAATTGGGGTGACAAATTTTCTTTTCGAATATTATACTGCTTTTGGTATAATATCCATCAGACTCAATTACTTTCATGTTTCCATTATTTTGGCAGCTACCTGTAGGTTCCCTTTAACTTGGTGAGCCCGTTTGAAATTCTTGTGTCAATTAACTAAATTCGGTATTGTTCAGGTTATGCAGAGAGAGCACAGAGAAACCTAGAGGAAGTAAGGGACATTGGTGAGTGTCTTACCATTTGTATTCAATAAATGCTGTTATACGTATTTCATAAATTAAGATAATAATTGCCTAGACATTTTGAAGTACAAGGGAGTCCGCTTATAGTGATCACGTCCGTCTGTGTCCTAAAGAGGAACTAATAGTTGTCAATCTGTGAAAAAACACACACTTGCAGACAATTCTTGATGTGGCAGACATACTGACTTCAATTAGTCAAAATTATTTAGTTTTATTTGGTTTTCTGGCAAGTGTTCAGCAAGTGCCATGAATGTGATAAACTGTAAATATTACTTGTCAGCAGTTTCATGTATAGCAGTTATGTATTGTACATTAATACCTTGTTTTCATCATCACATATTGTATCCACAATAGTGCTGTTTAGCACTTTAAAAATACTTACTGTATTTGGAGTGTAGCTCATCAGATAATTATTCATGTGAATAAAAATATTTTATTATTAACATTTGCATATTCTATGTTTGGTGGAATGTGTGTTCAGTACCGATATTTTTTTGGGGATTAATAACCTGAATAATTACCTACACTAGGCCTTTATTTTTTGTAAACTTGCATGATCAAATGCAATTAATTGATACTGTTTAAAAATGTAATACTTTTTTGAGTATATTGATGAATGATTTGTCGTATCAAAATTATCCAGAGAAATTCATAGTTTACCCACCTGTTTTTGTTTTTTACCAGTACATCCCTGGTATGTATGTATGTACAGTGGGGAGAACAAGTATTTGATACACTGCCGATTTTGCAGGTTTTCCTACTTACAAAGCATGTAGAGGTCTGTAATTTTTATCATAGGTACTCTTCAACTGTGAGAGACGGAATCTAAAACAAAAATACAGAAAATCACATTGTATGATTTTTAAGTAATTCATTTGCATTTTATTGCATGACATAAGTATTTGATCACCTACCAACCAGTAAGAATTCCGGCTCTCACAGACCTGTTAGTTTTTCTTTAAGAAGCCCTCCTGTTCTCCACTCATTACCTGTATTAACTGCACCTGTTTGAACTCGTTACCTGTATAAAAGACACCTGTCCACACACTCAATCAAACAGACTCCAACCTCTCCACAATGGCCAAGACCAGAGAGCTGTGTAAGGACATCAGGGATCAAATTGTAGACCTGCACAAGGCTGGGATGGGCTACAGGACAATAGGCAAGCAGCTTAGTGAGAAGGCAACAACTGTTGGCGCAATTATTCGAAAATGGAAGAAGTTCAAGATGACGGTCAATCTCCCTCGGTCTGGGGCACCATGCAAGTTCTCACCTCGTGGGGCATCAATGATCATGAGGAAGGTGAGGGATCAGCCCAGAACTACACGGCAGGACCTGGTCAATGACCTGAAGAGAGCTGGGACCACAGTCTCAAAGAAAACCATTAGTAACACACTACGCCGTTATGGATTAAAAACGCACGCAAGGTCCCCCTGCTCAAGCCAGCGCATGTCCAGGCCCGTCTGAAGTTTGCCAATGACCATCTGGATGATCCAGAGGAGGAATGGGAGAAGGTCATGTGGTCTGATGAGACAAAAATAGAGCTTTTTGGTCTAAACTCCACTCGCCGTGTTTGGAGGAAGAAGAAGGATGAGTACAACCCCAAGAACACCATCCCAACCGTGAAGCATGGAGGTGGAAACATCATTCTTTGTGGATGCTTTTCTGCAAAGGGGACAGGACGACTGCACCGTATTGAGGGGAGGATGGATGGGGCCATGTATCGCGAGATCTTGGCCAACAACCTCCTTCCCTCAGTAAGAGCATTGAAGATGGGTCGTGGCTGGGTCTTCCAGCATGACAACGACCCAAAACACACAGCCAGGGCAACTAAGGAGTGGCTCCGTAAGAAGCATCTCAAGGCCCTGGAGTGGCCTAGCCAGTCTCCAGACCTGAACCCAACAGAAAATCTTTGGAGGGAGCTGAAAGTCCGTATTGCCCAGAGACAGCCCCGAATCCTGAAGGATCTGGATGGAGGAGTGGGCCAAAATCCCTGCCGCAGTGTGTGCAATCCTGGTCAAGACCTACAGGAAACGTATGATCTCTGTAATTGCAAACAAAGATTTCTGTACCAAATATTAAGTTCTGCTTTTCTGATGTATCAAATACTTATGTCATGCAATAAAATGCAAATGAATTATTTAAAAATCATACAATGTGATTTTCTGGATTTTTGTTTTAGATTCCGTCACTCACAGTTGAAGAGTACCTATGATAAAAATTACAGACTTCTACATGCTTTGTAAGTGGGAAAACCTGCAAAATCGGCAGTGTATCAAATACTTGTTCTCCCCACTGTATAAAAAATCTGAAATGTCTTAAGTCAAGTATTCAACCCTTCTGCAATGATGAGCCTAAATAAGTTCAGGAGTAAAATGTTGCTTAAGTCACGAGCATGGACTTTTTCATGACTACCTCATCTCTGTACCCCACACATCCACATTGTTGCAACACTTTACAACGCATCAGTTCCATACCTCTCTCTTGTTCTCTGCCCATTGCCCTCTGACCCCTGAATCACATACTCATTCATTTTTCTCTGTCCCCCCACCTTTCTAACAACCCTGCGGGGTTACTGTACCACCAACTGAATTTTGGTGTAGCACTTTGACATAATTAGTGAAAGGCTGCATTCCGTGCGACCGTCAAACAAACCTCAGAAAGCTTGGATGCCTCATTGTCCCTGCATGAATGAACAATTGCATTTCTTTCACGCTCTGTCTGTGTGTGGTGTGTGTGTGTTCTTTCATATTCTGGCCAAGTTGAGGTAAAGGGTTAGTTGAGCCACCCCTTGTTTCTAGGAAACCGTACACAAAATTAACCATTTGAACAAATATTTAGGAATAGGTCGTTTCAGCCTGTGAAGGAAGAAACCACAAGGAAAAAGTGGTAAGCAACTTAGGTCCCAAAATCTGATTTTCACCAAGTCAAATTAATTTGTGTTAGAGGTTTCATGATGCTTGTATCTAATCCAGAGTAGATAATTTTAATGTTGTTATATACAGTGAGCTCTAAAAGTATTGGGACAGTGACACTTTAGATTTTAAATAAGAGGTTAAAGTGCAGACTGTCAGCTTTAATTTTAGGGTATTGTCATCCATATCGGGTGCACAGTATAGACAGCACTTTTTGTACATAGTCCCCATTTTAGGGGACCAAAAGTATTTGGGACAAATTCACTTAGCGCTTTCAGACATTATTCATACCCCTTTTACTTGTGTTACAGCCTGAATTCAAAATTGATTACATAGATGTTTTTTTTTGTTTACACACAACACCGCATAATAACAAAGTTTTAAATAAAAAAAAAAAATGTTTGCAAATTTATTGAAAATTATTGAATAAGTATTCACACACAAGTCAATATTTTGTAGATTGGATTGTACAATATTTGCACATTATTCTTTTTTGTAATTCTTCAAGCTCTGTCAAGTTGGTTGTTGATCATTTGCACATCTATCACTCCAGTGTTAATTCTAATTTGTAACTTATTTCGCCACTATGGCCTATTTATTGTCCTACCTTCCTAACCTTACTGCATTTTGCACTACATTTGCATCATCTGTCTTGGCCTTTTGAGAACTTGTTCTCAACTGGCCTACCTGGTTAAATAAAGGTGAAATAAAAAAATTGCTAGACAGCCATTTTCAAGGCTTGCCAAAGATTTTCAAGCAGATTTAAGTCAACTGTAACTACGCCACTCGTGAACATTCAATGTTGTCTTGGTAAGCAACTCCAGTGTAGATTTGGCCTTGTTTTAGGTCATTGTCATGTTGAAAGGTGAATTTATCTTCATTGTCTGTTGGAAAGCAGATTGAACCAGGTTTTCCTATAGGATTCTGCTTCTTTTTATCCTAAACAAAACTCCCTAGTCGAGTTGTAATCAGTGATGTGCTAGATTTGCCCCAACCATAACGCTTTGTATTGAGGACACAAATGATTTTCATTGCCACATTTTTTGCAGTTTTACTTTAGTGTCTTATTGCAAACAGGATGTATGTTTTCGAGTATATTTATTCTGTACAGGCTTCCTCCTTTTCACTCTGTCATTTAGATTAGTATTGTAGAGTAACTACAATGTTCATCCATCCTCTGTTTTCTCCTATCACAGCCATTAAACTCTGTAAATGTTTTAAAGTCACCATTGGCCTCATGGTGAAATCCCTGAGTGGTTTCCTTCCTCTCCGGCAACTGAGTTAGGAAGGACGCCTGTATATTTGTAGTGATGTATTGATACACCATCCAAAGTGTAATTAATAACTTCACCATGCTCAAAGGGATATTCAATGTCAGGTAAAAAAAATAACAATCTATCACTAGGTGCCCTTCTTTTCGAGGCATTGGAAAACCTCCCTGGTTGAATCTGTGTTAGAAATTCACTGCTCAACTGAGGGACCTTACAATTATCTGTATGTGTGGGGTACAGAGATGAGGTAGTCATTCAAAAATAATCTTGAACACTTGCTAAGCAAAGTTTTTCTCCTGAACTTTAGGCTTGCCATTACAAAGGGGTTGAATACTTATTGACTCAAGACATTTCAGATTTTTATTCATTTTTTTTTATGTCAAAAACATAATTCCAGTTTGAGACTGTGGTATTGTGTGTAGGCCAGTGACACAATCTCAATAAATTCAGGCTGTAACACAGATTTATGGTAAATAATGTATTGTCATTTTGGAGTCACTTTGATTGTAAATAGAATATGTTTCTAAACACTTGTACATTAATGTGGATGCTACCATGATTACGGATAGTCCTGAAATTAATCGTGAATAATGATGTGTGCAGAAGTTACAAGCTAGGTTTCCGTCTACTTGGCGACAGATTTTCATGCAAATATTCTAAAATCTGCGTGTGCATGTTTCCACCAGAGGTTTCCATCAAATTGACTTGTTGCAGATAAAAGTCTGTGTGATGACGTAGTGCACATAAAAATATGTTTTACGGTTAATTTCCTATGTGCCCCCCCCCCAAAAAATAACAAAGTTAAATGGGACTCCATTGCCATTTTCAACTCTACTGAGGATTTTCTCACAAAAAATGTTACGTTATATAGCCAGTGTGCCAACTCTGGTATTGGCACATGCATTCTAGCCAGCAGCTCTATCTGCGCCTACATGATGAGATTATTATGGACAAAAGCTCCATCTTGCACTTTCATCACCCTGTGAAGTTCATCATAACTTATTTAATCTGTAGCCTAATAAACTGTGTGCCGATGATATTGAGAGGACCACACATGTCATCTGTTTAATTCGTTATGATGGTTACTATATCAATATTTGTGCTTTCATTTGCGTTTCCAAATCAGATCCCAATCAGGATTATCAGTGATCATGGTAGCATCCACATTCATGTACAAAAAAAACGAGCAAAAAAAATAATAATAAAAAAAATTAAAAAATTGCTAAGTGTTTAAAGATGCTTACCATTATTACAAGACAAAATGAATGTGTTGGAACTGTGTTAGGGAAATAAAGATAGACATGGTCTATCTTTTAAAAAGATAGTGGTAGTATTTCATTTATAACAGAAATGTGACTTAATTCTCTGTACAGGCCCATGATTATGACGCTGATTCTGATCTAACCATAAATTAATATCTTGTGCCACTGGCCTGAGACTATTGAAGTTCAATTTGTAGCCTAGTAGGCTCACTAGCTAGCTAACTTAGCTGGTTCATTGTTGCCCATGTGAGGAAGTCAAGCATTTTAGCTAGTTAGCCTTATGACAACAAAAACAAGAAGTGTACTGTATGACAGAGCATTATACCGTTTTGCCACATGAAAGAGAGGAGGATGGCATTTGGGATTCAACTAGTCTACAAGTAGGGTGAACAAAAAAAAAACATGTTTTTATTGCGTGCACACACACCAGATGGACGCGGAGACAGACGGACACTAAAACCCTGACAGAAACCAGTACCATGGACAGCCACATGATATTTAGCAACATTGATTGGTCTAAATTGTTTTTGGTAACTTTTTGTTTTCAGTGTATTAAACTAAGCATATATAGCTTTGTTGACTTGATGATGTTTAAGTTGAAATGTTGCTGGAATAGTGGAGGCAGTGCTCCTGTTGTCTTTGTGCTAACTGACGGTAATTCCGTGGTTCTAAATCAGTAGTGGTTTAGTAAACTGTCAAACATTAACTTGCTTGAACATGCTGCAGGTCATATAACTGTTTGTTACATGCAATATTTGGTTTGTGGACTTCACCGAACAGATGTTGCTCTCTGGTTTTGTGATGAAACAAACGTTTGTGTAGTTGAATTTGTTTTTCCATCACTGTGTGACTTGTCTTTTTGTTGTCACAGCTTTATTGTATGTCACGGTGGCTTATGAGCAAATGATTTATAGGGCAACGCAAATATCACAACATGTTTTAATATTATTTTTTTACTGGCTTAGCTTGCTTACTCAATTTTACCCATGCACCGCTACTGGCAAAGAGACCACTTTTTTTTCGACAAGCTATGCTTTTGTTTCATTAACTTGAAAATTTCAGGAACCTTTTGAAAGCACTTCAAACCAAAACATATCTCTTGAACACCACTGTCCGTTTCCAGAAAGAGCACAAATAACATTATCCCGTTGAAAGAAGGGACCCATATCCGAGACTGAGGAAACATTTTCTTCTATAACTCTCTACTCTAGTCATAGTTCACTTTTCCCCCAGCCAAGTTTGGTGAGAGCAGTGGTATGTTTGGGATTACAGCTAATCTGACACCCAGGATTAACGGAGGCGGAGGAGGCGGAGGAGGCGGAGGAGGAGGAGGGCAGGCTGGGCGTTAATTTGGGTGGAGAAAAAGTGCTATATTACAGGCTAGGGCTGGCGTGGTGGGGGGCGGAGTTGTTACACTTTACACAAGGACTTGTTCTGGGACTTTGAGAGATTACACAAACACACACAGCCCATTTACCTTTGTAGTGGGAACTGTTGACACGCAGATGTGTGTGTGTGTGTGTGTGTGTGTGTGTAAGGCCGTGCAAATAACTGCCGGTCTCACGGTAATTGGCTGTTAATTAACATGAACACCTTTTAGCATCTCCGGGCTTCCACACATAGCCTACTGTCGTGACGTGACTATTATTGACTGTTATTTTATAAAATCAATGAATTATGTTTAATTGATTACGTGATTAAATTAATCATGTAACAATTAACTCATTGGGAAGTTGGGGCACCACGGGAACAGTTGTTTAACGAGTACTATCTCCCGAATTAAACTCTTAAGATATATTCATATCTATCGATGTCACTTATTCATGTATTATTACTTCATCAGTCTCATTCAGAATGTCGCATAGCCCTGGCATCCGCATAAACCCCAGTCTCACTGATCATTCCGTAATACCCATTGGTTTAATAATTTATTTACTAACTAACTAAATGATAATACAGGGTACATACACGTTATGGATAGTTGAATATGATTCTAATACAATGGAAACTGTCCCTAGTTGTCAGGATTAGGGTTCTGGGATGCCTCTGGCATCTCTATGTACAGGCAGGATTTGTGTGGTTAAGAGAGCTCTAGGAAACTCTATGTTTAATTTGTGTTTTGGTCCCCAATTAGAGGCAGCTGCTATGTTGTCTCTAATTGGGGATTCTATTTAAGGTGCTTACCTTCCCACCTGTGTTGTGGGATATTGTTTGTGTATAGGTGCTTTTGAGTTCGTCTAAATAAAAAGATGTCGGTATTGGAATAATTCATTTGAATGCTATGAGAGAGGATCCTAGCTGGACTTTATTGAAATTCTGGTCATACAATCAAATGTCGACATACTGGTTGTATCTGAAACGTGGTTGTGTGTTTCTGTGCCTGACTCATATGTTCAGCTGCTTGGGTACAATATTTTTAGAGCTGCTTAAATGTCTCTGTGTCCATATCTACCTCTGTCCCAAAGCAATATGATTGCCTGGTTTTAAATGTGGTACTTGGAAATAACGCTCATTTAACTCTAGCTGGGGTATATCGCCCCCCCTCAGCTCCTCCTTGTACTCTAAGCAAACTCTCTGAAATATTGTCTAATTATGCAAACTCTGAATTACTGATTTAGGGAGATTAAAAGGCATTTGTACTGAGTTAAATCTGTCCCAGCTGATAACTAAGCCAACCCGTCCCAACTCTAAGAACCCAGACAAATCTACTCTACTAGATATTATTCTAACAAATACCCCCCATAAATACACAGCCTGTGGGGTCTTTGCAAATGATATTAGTGACCACTGCCCTGTTGATTTGTAGTAGGGATACCAGCCTGAAACACTCCCATCCCCGTATAATAGATAGATAGATAGATAGATAGATAGATAGATAGATAGGTAGGTAGGTACTTTATTGATCCCCTGGTGGGGAAATTTCATTATTAATCTCAAAGAGAAATTGTAAACATTTCTAGCATCAAGCCTTTATCCTTGACTTATATCACTCAGAGCTTTTATCCACTTGCTGCTTTTCGGACCCAGTTTTAGCCCTTGCCCTTTTCTCTTCTATCTTCACCTCTACATCAGATAAACATGCTCCTTTTAAGAATCACAGAATCAGAAATCGGACTAATCCTTGGTTCTCTCCTGAATTAGCAAATATTTTTCTGCAAAAGAATCAAGCATGGGCCTTGGCGAGGAAAACAGGTGCCCCAGCTGACTGGCTGTCTTTTAGGCAACTGAGAAACAAATGTACTTTAGCTGTCAAAAAGGCCAAATCGAAACACTTCCTAAGTGCTATGACAGACTCTGCCTGTGATCCAGCAAAATTCTGGAAAACCGTTAACTCATTGAAAAGGGGAAATTCTGCTCTTCCTCTTCCTAAGAAAATTATCTCAGACTCCGGTGTTATAAGTAAAAAATAATCATATCTGTGATGCTTTTAATAAGCATTTTATCACTGCTGGTTTTTTATTTGAAAAGAAAAGTGGCAAATGTGGTTCTGGCCAGTCAATTGATTTCTCTTCTTGCTTTTCAACCACTAATCAGGAAAATGGAAATCCTGTCTTTAGTTTCCAGAATTTATCTGAAGCAGATGTCCTAGCTGCCTTATGTGCCATTGATACTAAGAAATCCATAGGCGCTGACTATTTAGACCCGTTCTTACTTAAGTGTGCTGCACCTCTCATTGCTGGTTCAGTGACACACATTTTGAATCTAACTTTAAGCACAGGAACTATCCCTAAGGTGTGGAAATCAGCTTTTGTTCTGTCATTACATAAAGGAGGTGACTGTAGTGATCTGGATAATTACCGACCCATTTCTAGGCTCCCCTGTCTGGCAAAGATCTTAGAATCCTTAGTGAGTAAACAGTTACTATCTTTTCTTTCTGCAAACAGTATTCTTAGCATCCATCAATCTGGGTTTAGATCAAAACACAGTACCACATCGGCCACTATGCTTGTTGTAAATGATATCGCAAATGCCTTAGATAAAAGAAGGCACTGTGCTGCGTTATTTGTTGACTTGTCTAAAGCCTTTGACACTGTAGACCATGCTATCCTTTTACATAAGCTGTCAACTATTGGACTGGGTACTGACGTCTGCCGTTGGTTCTATGATTATCTTAAAGGTAGAACTCAGGCCGTCTTGGTCAATGGGATCAAGTCCGAACTGTTACAGTTATTTAAAGGGGTCCCTCAGGGTTCAATAATTGGCCCTTTATTGTTCTCACTGTATATTAATCGCATTGGTGATGATTTTAAATATTGTAAATTCCATTTATATGCAGGTGACACTGTGATTTATTCCATTGCTCCAACATCCGAACAAACATTAATGCAGTTGGAGTCCTTTTACAGCTCAAACTTGTTCTAAATCTTAATAAAACAAATGTTGTCATGTTCTAGGTCTAAACTCTCAGTTAGAAACACTCTTGCAATTACTAGCCTGGATGGCACTCAAATCGAATAGGTCTCTGCATATAAATATTAAGGCGTATGGTTTAGTGAGGTGTCATGCGCAAAAGATGCGGCTCTGAGAGCCGATGCTTTGTAGTGAATCAGAAGAGCCGGCTCGCATCGAGTGAGAGCCGGCTCCCAGTTTTTTTCCTTTCGCTGCGTGCTTACAGGCAGAACTTTGTTTTGATTGGTCAGCAATCGCATCGCGGCCAATCAGATGTGAGGATATGGGATCATACCATTATGTAAAAACGGAGGGGGGTGAAGTGAAGCGGCACTCCACTGCAAGTTAATGAGTCGTAACAACGTTAATAACGACACTGTCTGTCAGATAGCGGTGAGGAGAGTGTGTGAGTCGTAACTATGAGTGACACCCGAAAGAGAAGCAGCATCTGGCTCCAGTTTAAAGACAATGGAAACAACAAAGCAGAGTGCGTTCACTGCAAGATGAAAATTACTTTAAGAGCAGGTTCCACCACAAACCTGCATAGACATATGAGAACTGTCCATCCTACAGTGCAGTTAGAGGAGAGAGGGCAAGCTAGCACCCCATCTACAGATCCTGGTGTGTCTCATCCCCAAACAACAGCAACTGCAGCAGCATCTACTGGCTTCCCCACACATGCAGGTATACCCTCTCCTACTGCAGCTCAAAGCAAAATAAGCCAGTTTATACCCAAAGTGATGACCCCATCCAAACAGCACAGCATTGATGTAGAGCTAGCTAAAATGATAGCTACTGATTTCCAACCCTTTTCAATTGTGGAGGACAGAGGTTTTAAAGGTTTTGTCAAAACTTTAAATCCCACATACACTCTTCCCAGTAGAAAAACATTGTCCCAAACAACAATACCTAAACTATATGACACAGAACGGGCATTATGGCAAGTAAGGGTGAAACAAGCTCCATCAGTTTGCCTGACAACTGACTGCTGGACCTCCAGAACAACCTGCTCTTTCATGGCTGTCACTTGCCATTTCATTGAAAATTACAAGATGACATCTTGCCTTTTGGACTGCTTTGAGTTCACAGAGAGACACACTGCAGAAAACCTAGCAGATGAGCTAGTAAGAGTGGCAAAAGAGTGGCAAGTAGAGGACAAAGTAGTGTGCTGTGTGAGTGACAATGCAGCAAACATCACCAAAGCCATAAAAATTCTTAAGTGGACCCATCACCCATGTCTGGCACATACACTAAACCTCATGATTAGAGATGCCCTAAAGGTGGTCAAACCAACCGTGGATAAGGTGAAGGCTGTTGTGGAGTTTTTCCACAAAAGCACAGTTGCAACACAGAGGCTAAAGTCCACACAGTGCCAGATGGGGATGCCTGAACTGAGGCCCAAACAAGAGTGTGCCACCAGGTGGAACTCAACATTTTATATGTTGAAACGAATTCTTGAAACAAAAGATGCCATCATCTCCACCCTGGCCCTCATCAACGCACCAGTTTATGCTCTATGTCAAGAGGAATGGGAGCTGGTGAAAGAGGTCTGCACCGTCCTGCAACCATTTGAGGAGGTGACTGTGGAAATAAGTGCAGACAGGTACCTTGGACCATTTTTTTTCACTACTACCATTCAGTCACTATTATACATTGCAGAAACAATACAGTATAATGTGCCACATATAATATGCCACATACTTTAAAAAAAGCTTCATTTTAAAAGTTGCTGTTTCTCTCCCTCAGCTATGTTTCTGCCTCAAAAATGCTCCTGCTATGCAAAGGTTTGCAGCGTGTGACAGCCCAACAGACTGTAACCATGCAGAAAGGGAAAGAATTGGTTGCAGCTCTTTGTTCAGCCATGGACCGGAAATTTCTGCGTATGGAGTACAACACTGTCCACTCAGAAACCACGTTATTGGATCCTAGGTTTAAAAAACTTGCATTCAATGACAACAGAGCTGTTGATGAGGCACTTCAGAGAATTAGTGCAGCAGCAAGATGCACCCCTAGCAGCCAGCCAGCTCCGCCATTAGAAGGCCAAGTGTATGAGGAACCACAAACCTCTGTTGTTTGGAGGCTTTTTGATGAAAGAGCTACAGGAGATGCTACAAGAAGAAATCCTACAGCTGATGCTATACTGGAGGTGAGGTCTTATCTTGAGGAGCCCATCATCCAACGAGCAGAAGACCCACTGAGCTGGTGGCAGGCCAAGGCCTCAGTCTTTCCACGCCTGGCGAAGGTGATGGAAGGGAGACTGTGTATTGTGGCAACATCGGTTCCTTCAGAGAGAATATTCTCAAAAACAGGGCAGATAATCTCAGAAAGAAGAAATAGCATCAGTCCATCAAAGCTGAGGCATCTGATTTTTTTGAATGCCAATCTTCACTGAGGACATTAATACTGTTTGCTTGAGTTTGGTTCTAGTTCTGTTCTAGTTCAATTCTGTTTATTTGCTGTTTTTTTGTTGTTAATTTGTGCAAAAAAATGTTTGATTAAAATGATTAAAAACAAAAGAATGCTTTTGTAACAAAATAAATGCATAAAAACACTGCACATGAAAGGGTTTTCAACACACAAACCATTTTTTTTTTTTAAAGTTAGGGTAAAATAAAGGCCTACAAAAAAATCCTAAATTAAGAGCCGTTCAGGAGTCGAAAGAGCCGGCTCTTCTTTGGGAGCTGAGCCAAAAGAGCCGGCTCTCGGAAAAGAGCCGAACTTCCCATCACTAGTATGGTTAGATGATAGGTTCTCCTTTCAAAAACATGTTACTGAATTGGGAAAAAAGTTAAAATTCAAGTTAGGGTTCTTTTACAGAAACAGGGCCTGTCTGTCCTCTGTAAATAGAAAACAAATTGTTCATGCTACTTTTTTATCCGTTTTAGATTATCGTGATGTTATCTATATGCATGCTTCGGCAACCACATTAAAACCAATGGATGCTATTTACCATTGTGCACTCAGGTTTATCCGGGGGGATAGTTTCAGAACACATCACTGTATTCTATACCAAAATGTGGGTTGGGCCCCTCTGTCTGTGAGGTGAGAAAAACATGCTTTTCTGTTTATTTATAAAGCACTTCTTTTTAAAACACCCGCCATATATTTCAGCATTAATTTCCACTAGACATACTAATTGTCATACCAGATCACAGTCATGGATTACATTAGAGACGCCTGCAGTCTACACAGATTTGGGTAGAACTGCCTTCAGTTCCTTTGCACCTTTTCTGTGGAACAAATTGCAGACCCACCTCAAGCTAGACACATTGGTGCCCCTTGCCCATTTCAAAAATATTATGGAGGATCAATATGATGTTGTCTGTGTTTGTTTCTGTTGAACTCTGTTTTTCTTTGTTTTAATGTCTGTCTGTGTTCTAAATTGTACATTTTAACATGTTTACACAGGGCACAGCCGTAAAAGAGATCTAGGTCTCAGTCTATTTTCCCTGTTAAAATAAAGTTAAAATAAAAAATAAAAAAATATGGACAAGCAATATCAAAGCGGCATTGGACTAAGATACAATGGCATATTATACAATACTGTATATACAGTGGGGAGAACAAGTATTTGATACACTGCCAATGTTTCAGGTTTTCCTACTTACAAAGAATGTAGAAGTCTGTAATTTTTATCATAGGTACTCTTCAACTGTGAGTGACGGAATCTAAAACAAAAATCCAGAAAATCACATTGTATGATTTTTAAGTTATTAATTTGCATTTTATTGCATGACATAAGTATTTGATACATCTGAAAAGCAGAACTTAATATTTGGTACAGAAACCTTTGTTTGCAATTACAGAGATCATACGTTTCCTGTAGTTCTTGACCAGGTTTGCACACACTGCAGCAGGGATTTTGGCCCTCCTCCATACAGATCCTTCAGGTTTCGGGGCTGTCGCTGGGCAATACGGACTTTCAGCTCCCTCCAAAGATTTTCTATTGGGTTCAGGTCTGGAGACTGGCTAGGCCACTCCAGGACCTTGAGATGCTTCTTACGGAGCCACTCCTTAATTGCCCTGGCTGTGTGTTTCGGGTCGTTGTCATGCTGGAAGACCCAGCCACGACCCATCTTCAATGCTCTTACTGAGGGAAGGAGGTTGTTGGCCAATATCTCGCGATACATGGCCCCATCCATCCTCCCCTCAATACGGTGCAGTCATCCTGTCCCCTTTGCAGAAAGGCATCCCCAAAGAATGATGTTTCCACCTCCATGCTTCACGGTTGGGATGGTGTTCTTGGGGTTGTACTCATCCTTCTTCTTCCTCCAAACACGGCGAGTGGAGTTTAGACCAAAAAGCTCTATTTTCGTCTCATCAGACCACATGACCTTCTCCCATTCCTCCTCTGGATCATCCAGATGGTCATTGGCAAACTTCAGACGGGCCTGGACATGCGCTGGCTTGAGCAGGGGGACCTTGCGTGCGCTGCAGGATTTTAATCCATGACGGCGTAGTGTGTTACTAATGGTTTTCTTTGAGACTGTGGTCCCAGCTCTCTTCAGGACATTGACCAGGTCCTGCCGTGTAGTTCTGGGCTGATCCCTCACCTTCCTCATGATCATTGATGCCCCACGAGGTGAGATCTTGCATGGTGCCCCAGACCGAGGGAGATTGACCGTCATCTTGAACTTCTTCAATTTTCTAATAATTGCGCCAACAGTTGTTGCCTTCTCACCAAGCTGCTTGCCTATTGTCCTGTAGCCCATCCCAGCCTTGTGCAGGTCTACAATTTTATCCCTGATGTCCTTACACAGCTCTCTGGTCTTGGCCATTGTGGAGAGGTTGGAGTCTGTTTGATTGAATGTGTGGACAGGTGTCTTTTATACAGGTAACGAGTTCAAACAGGTGCAGTTAATACAGGTAATGAGTGGAGAACAGGAGGGCTTCTTAAAAAAAAACTAACAGGTCTGTGAGAGCCGGAATTCTTACTGGTTGGTAGGTGATCAAATACTTATGTCATGCAATAAAATGCAAATTAATTATAAAAAAATCGTACAATGTGATTTTCTGGATTTTACAGACATCTACATGCTTTGTAAGTAGGAAAACCTGCAAAATCGGCAGTGTATCAAATACTTGTTCTCCCCACTGTACAGTGGGGAGAACAAGTATTTGATACACTGCCGATTTTGCAGGTTTTCCTACTTACAAAGCATGTAGAGGTCTGTAATTTTTAACATAGGTACACTTCAAATGTGAGAGACGGAATCTAAAACAAAAATCCAGAAAATCACATTGTATGATTTTTAAATAATTAATTAGCATTTTATTGCATGACATAAGTATTTGATCCGGCTCTCACAGACCTGTTAATGTTTCTTTAAGAAGCCCTCCTGTTCTCCACTCACTACCTGTATTAACTGCACCTGTTTGAACTTGTTACCTGTATAAAAGACACCTGTCCACACACTCAATCAAACAGACTCCAACCTCTCCACAATGGCCAAGACCAGAGAGCTGTGTAAGGACATCAGGGATAAAATTGTAGACCTGCACAAGGCTGGAATGGGCTACAGGACAATAGGCAAGCAGCTTGGTGAGAAGGCAACAACTGTTGGCGCAATTATTAGAAAATGGAAGAAGTTCAAGATGACGGTCAATCTCCCTCGGTCTGGGGCACCATGCAAGATCTCACCTCGTGGGGCATCAATGATCATGAGGAAGGTGAGGGATCAGCCCAGAACTACACGGCAGGACCTGGTCAATGTCCTGAAGAGAGCTGGGACCACAGTCTCAAAGAAAACCATTAGTAACACACTACGCCGTCATGGATTAAAATCCTGCAGCGCACGCAAGGTCCCCCTGCTCAAGCCAGCGCATGTCCAGGCCCGTCTGAAGTTTGCCAATGACCATCTGGATGATCCAGAGGAGGAATGGGAGAAGGTCATGTGGTCTGATGAGACAAAAATAGAGCTTTTTGGTCTAAACTCCACTCGCCGTGTTTGGAGGAAGAAGAAGGATGAGTACAACCCCAAGGACACCATCCCAACCGTGAAGCATGGAGGTGGAAACATCATTCTTTGGGGATGCTTTTCTGCAAAGGGGACAGGACGACTGCACCGTATTGAGGGGAGGATGGATGGGGCCATGTATCGCGAGATCTTGGCCAACAACCTCCTTCCCTCAGTAAGAGTATTGAAGATGAGTCGTGGCTGGGTCTTCCAGCATGACAACGACCCGAAACACACAGCCAGGGCAACTAAGGAGTGGCTCCGTAAGAAGCATCTCAAGGTCCTGGAGTGGCCTAGCCAGTCTCCAGACCTGAACCCAATAGAAAATCTTTGGAGGGAGCTGAAAGTCCGTATTGCCCAGCGACAGCCCCGAAACCTGAAGGATCTTGAGAAGGTCTGTATGGAGGAGTGGGCCAAAATCCATGCTGCAGTGTGTGCAAACCTGGTCAAGAACTACAGGAAACGTATGATCTCTGTAATTGCAAACAAAGGTTTCTGTACCAAATATTAAGTTCTGCTTTTCAGATGTATCAAATACTTATGTCATGCAATAAAATGCAAATTAATAACTTAAAAATCATACAATGTGATTTTCTGGATTTTTGTTTTAGATTCCGTCACTCACAGTTGAAGAGTACCTATGATAAAAATTACAGACTTCTACATGCTTTGTAAGTGGGAAAACCTGCAAAATCGACAGTGTATCAAATACTTGTTCTCCCCACTGTATGAGATGGGTGATGTAATGTATAAACATAATTAAAGTGACTAAGGTAACGTAGAATAGTAGAGTACCGTTTGTACATATGAGATGAGTAATGCAGGATACGGAAACATTATTAAAGTGGCTAGTGTTCCATTTCTTAAGGTGGCGAGTGATTTCGAATGTATGTCTATAGGCAGCCTCTGATGTGCTATTTATGACTGTTTAGCAGTCTGATGACCTTGAGATAGAAGCTGTTTTTCAGTCTCTCGGTCCCAGCTTTGATGGACCTGTGCTGACCTCGCCTTCTGGATGGTAGCGGGGTGAATAGGCAGTGGCTCGGATGGTTGATGTCCGACCGTATACATCGGGTATGACAAAAAATGACTATTTACTGTTCGAATTACATTTGTAACCAGCTTTTATAATGGCAATAAGGCACCGCCACGTTGCGTCGTGCCTAAGAACAGACCTTATCCATGGTATATTGGCTGTTTATACAATGGGTAGGTCTAATCCTGAATGCTGATTTTGTTCTAACCGCACATCATCCGGTGTCTATTTCACAAGTTTCCACCGGCTATGATGTTAAAATGCCTATTTACTCTGTTCCAGCTGACTACGCAATCCACTATCTCATCAGCCCAGCTGATATCCACTATCAAAAGCATGCAGGCAGCTTTTCTCAGCCAGTCAATGATGAATCGGCATATATACATAGTACCGTTCAAAAGTTTGGGTTCACTTAGAAAAGCAATTTTTTTGTCCATCTAATGTACTTGTCCTCTTGCTCAGTTGTGCACCGGGGCCTCCCACTCCTCTTTCTATTCTGGTTAGAGCCAGTTTGCTCTGTTCTGTGAAGGGATTAGTACAGCGTTGTATGAGATCTTCAGTTTCTTGTCAATTTCTCACATGGAATAGCCTTAATTTCTCAGATCAAGAATAGACTGATGAGTTTCAGAAGAAAGTTATTTTGTTTCTGGCCATTTTGAACCTGTAATCGAACCCACAAATGCTGATGCTTCAGATACTCAACTAGTCTAAAGAAGGCCAGTTTTTTTGCTTCTTTTATCAGCACAACTGTTTTCAGCTGTGCTAACATAATTGCAAAATGTTTTTCTAATGATCAATTAGCCTTTTAAAATGATAAACCTGGATTAGCTAACACAACGTGCCATTGGAACACAGGAGTGATGGTTGCTGATAATTGACCTCTGTACGCCTATGTAGATATTCCATTAAAAATCTGTTTCCAGCTACAATAGTCATTTACAACATTAACAATGTCTACACTGTATTTCTGATCCATTTGATGTTATTTTAATGGACAAAAAAATTGCTTTTCTTTAAAAAACATGGATATTTCTAAATGACCCCAAACTTTTGAATGGTAGTATAGGTGCAGCACACTGGCTACAGTCGAATGTCGGTGTTCATCCTTTACCTAATAGCCAATGTGATGTGACATAATTTAGTAGGAATGACAGAGTAACCATTTCAGACTAGAACTCGGTTTCCCAGGGGGATAATTTGGGTGCCTAACTGGATCCAATCTGAAAATAACAGCCTGTGTCCACTAGTCAATCATATTTGGACAGGGCCCTTTCATTTGGCCCCTCTCTCCATTGTGCCCTTCTTTCAGTGAGTGTCCTTTGAAGGTGCACTTTAAAGGGGAAGGGAACAATGGATTGGAGCATGCCCCGACTGATCCCTGAGACCTTACTGGCAGGTCTGGGCCTGTTCTACCTTTTGCGTTTGTTAGTCTGTGCTTTTGCGTGTGTGGGTGTGTGCCCCCTCTTAAGGTATGTCACAACCCCTGGAGGGAGAGATCAGAACAGGTGTAACCTACCAAGATGTCAGTTAGTTAAAACTGGCACAAAGTCAGATATTAGAGCCATGTAGCCTAGTTAAATTTGAATGCAGAACATATCAACATAATAACTTGGCATGCTAATCTATTTCTCCAGCTTAATTCTGATTTAATTGTCTTGTTTGGCAAGGCATCAGTATAGCACTGTTTAATGGAGATGCACAGCCTAGGTACCCGATTTGTATGTAAAAGTAAAGAATGGTGCAGGAATATTATTTGATCATTTATCTTGTATTTTCTATTTAATCAGGAAGTTCCATTGAGTTCATAAGACCTCTTTCCCAAGGGGTGGTGGGGGGGGAGGGGGCTTTTAGACCTATACTTGGCGCTCCGGTACCGCTTGCCGTGTGGTGGCAGCGAGAACAGTCTATGACTAGGGTGGCTGGAGTCTTTGACAATTTTTATGGCCTCATCATCTGTGTATCTGTTTGAGTAGTATGCAAATTGGAGTGGGTCTAGGGTTGCTGGGATAATAGTGTTGATGTGAGCCATGACCAGCCTTTCAAAGCACTTCATGGCTAAAGACATGAGTGCTACGGGCCTGTAGTCATTTAGGCAGGTTACCTTGGTGTTCTTGGTTATAGGGACTATGGTGGTCTGCTTGAAACATGTTGGTATTACCGACTCAATCAGGGACATGTTAAAAATGTCAGTGAAGACACTTGCCAGTTGGTCAGCGCATGCTCGAATTACATGCGTATGTATGTTTTTGCTTGTAAGCAGGAATCAGGAGGATGTAATTATGGTCAGATTTGCCAAATGAAGGGCGAGGGAGAGCTTTGTACACCTCTGTGTGTGGAGTAAAGGTGGTCTAGAGTTTTTTTTTATCCCTCTGTGATACAGTCTGAATTCGAACCAGGTTGTCTGTGTAGTGATGCATCCAGCACAGAGATGCAGTGTCTTAGACCACTGCACCACTTGGAACCTCCTGCAATTTAGCTTGTGGTAGGTAATCCTAGAATCTAAACATGATGAAAGTGTGTGTGTTCAAGTCTGTGTTTTGACTACAACAATGGCCTGTTTCTCTTGCTCTGTGTTCCTGCAGCAGTGGTTTGAGGTCATGGGAAAGGCATGAGGCTGTAACACTGTGTGTTTGTGTGTGTGTCCCTTTACTCCAGATGCTAGCTCATAGCCCCTGTGGTCTGCCTGGCTGGCTCCAGAACAGTTTATAGCACTCCCCTTTTCTGTTTACTGGCGATCTTTTTATAGGAGCAAACACACTAAGTTACTCATTGACTCAGACTCTGAAACCTGAAGGAACTGAACTTTCATTCTGCGGGAATTTAGAGTGGAGGAGACTGCGAAGGAAAAAACAACACAAAGCCTCTTCCTCCTACTGTTATCTACATCCTAACTTTCTTCTCTAGGTTAACTAAGTCTCTCTCTCTCCCTTTTACTCTGTATCTGTCTTTTCATCCCATTTACAGGGAGTAACCAAGAAAACATTTGGGAGCGACAACTTCCGATCTGCACTGGAAAACAGAGTAAGTATTCCTGCTTATCCCAGGTCTCTCTCTCGCTCTTTCTCTCCCCCCCTTCCTCCAGACCTTTACTTCCTCCGTGTGAAGCAGTGTTACTGAGATTGCCCAGTGCCGAATGAACTATAGGATGTGTTAAACCACCTTTTTTGACTTACATGTAAGATACCAAACCAAAGGTTGTATTGGTAGTGTTTGAATGTCATATTCAGGTCTGTCCAGTCTAGTTACTGAGATTTCCCAGCGCTGAATGTTATTAGTAGAACCCCACAAAAATAATTGTTTGTGCCCTGTCCCATCTTGTTTTGCTATGATGTCTTCTGGGTGGTTTTGCCTGTGAGACATGGAGCGGGCTGGGTGACATCTTGGCTTCTTTAATGAAAGGGGTGGGGTTATAGGCTGTGGAGTAATTGGGATCACTGTAGCTGAAACCCCAGTGGAAAGCAAAGCAGTGCTGGATTGACCTTGACGAATTTGAGAACACTTAACTCATTTGGAAGGAGATGTTAGCATAACGTTATGAAATAGTTGTGTGCCTGTGTGCATCTATTGCTGTGCCCAGACACCATGGTGTTGTTTCAGTGACTCAGCAGAGGACTGTAATTACCACAGGCCGTGGCTTAATCTCCCTGACCACTTGGGCCGTTCACTTTAAAGCACAGTCAGACAGCCCCTCATTCTGCTGATCTCAACCTTCTCAATGTATATGGAAGTAGTCTTCAGTACTATTAGTCTGGTCCCTGATCTGTTTGTGCTTTACAGTCAACTCCTATGGTCATTGTCATGTTTTGCATTACAATTTTTTATTTATTTTGATTTAACTAGGCAAGTCAAGACAATGACAGCCTAGGAACAGTGGGTTAACTGCCTTGTTCAGAACAACAGATTTTTACCTTGTCAGCTCGGGGATTCGATCCAGCAACCTTTCGGTTACGGGCCGACCGCTCTAACCACTCGGCTACCTGCCACCCCAATAACCGCAGGTGTTGGCAAGACAGCACAAAGACATCAGGGACCAGGCTACAGTGTTGTATATTCCACTGCAAGTTGTCATACTCCAAACCAAAATAACCCATGTATTATGTGAGAACTGCATTGTGTAGTAGTTATCAATATTTACTGACTGACAAAGCAGTGAACTATCAAATCATTGTTGGCTTAACCTAATATGCAATGGCACAACAAAGCATCAGAAATGGTGATACTTGATCATATAAATCTGTGTCCTTATCTGACTCATTACACCACGCTTCTACGTGGTGTAATTCTCATTAGAATACCTCATTAAATAACCTGATCACAAAGGTCAGCGTTTCACACTCTCTTGGATCATTAGTAGGAGCAAAACTTAACATCAAAGTTGTAACCTCCATGTGTCTGCCAGCTTTTCTCTTCTCGTCTCGGCTCCTCTCCTCTGTTCTTAAATAAAGTCCCACAATTCTTACAAAAAAGAATAATCATGTTTGGTGTCAATTCCATTTAAATTGAGAAAGTAAATACAATTCCAATTCCAAATGTTCCACATTGAAAAGCATTGAAGCAAATTGAAAATAAGTGAACTTCCTGAATTGAATGGAATTTAAATGGAATTGACCCCAACTCTGAACATAATATATTTCCGCTCTTCCCTCTCCTCTCTACCCTTCATCTTACCTCTCAGCCCCCCCCACCCCACCCTCTTCTGTTCTTCCATCCGTCATTCCCCTTACAGCGGGTGAAATAAGTATTGAACGTCACCATTTTTCTCAGTAAATATATTTCCAAAGGTGCTATTGACATGAAATGTTCACCAGATGTTGGTAACAACCCAAGTAATCCATACATACAAAGAAACCAAAACAAATAAGTTCAGAAATTAAGTTATGTGTAATAATGTGAAAGGACACAGGGAAAAAGTATTGAACACATGAAGAAAGGGAGGTGCAAAAAGGCATGGAAAGCCAAGACAACAGCTGAAAACTATCAGTAATTAAAAAGCAATCCAGCCCCCTGTCAGTGCAAATTAATATCAGCTGGTTCAGTCCAAACTGATGGCCTACAAAAAGGTCTCATTGCCAAGGTGTCACACAAGACACATCTCATGATGGGTAAAAGCAAAGAGCTGTCTCAAGACCTTCGCAACCTAATTGTTGAAAAACATAATGATGGCATTGGTTATAGGCGCATTTCTAAGCTTCTGAATGTTCCAGTGAGCACTGTTGGGGCCATAGTACTGAAGTGGAAAGACAATCATTTCACCATAAATTTGCCCCGACCAGGTGCTCCTCGCAAGATTTCTGACAGAGGAGTGAAAAGAATAATCAGAAGAGTTGTCCAAGAGCCAAGGACCACTTGTGGAGAGCTTCAAAAAGACCTGCAATTAGCAGGTACTGTTGTCTCAAAGAAAACAGTAAGTAATGCACTCCACCGCCATGGCCTGTATGCACGCTCACCACGCAAGACTCCATTGCTGAAAAAAAAGCATGTTGAAGTTCGTTTAAAGTTTGCTGCACAACATTTGGAAAAGCGAATATAGAATAGAGAATATAGTGGTCAGATGAGAGCAAAATTGAACTGTTTGGATGTCATAATACACACCATGTTTGGAGGAGAAATGGCACTGCACATCACCCTAAAAACACCATACCAACAGTGAAGTTTGGAGGTGGGAACATCATGGTGTGGGGCTGCTTTTCAGCAAATGGTACTGGCAAACTTTACGAGGAGCACCTGGTCGAGGCTAATTTATGGTGAAATGATTGTCTTTCCACTTCCGTATTATGGCCCCAACAGTGCTCACTGGAACATTCAGAAGCTTAGAAATGCGCCTATAACCAATGCCATCATTATGTTTTGCAACAATTAGGTTGCGAATGTCTTGAGACAGCTCTTTGCTTTTACCCAGTTGAAATCCCGGTTTCAACTGTACCGGGCAGATGGCAGACAGCGTATGGCGTCATGTGGGCGAGCGTTTGGCTGATATCAATCGTTGTGACCAGTGTGCCACATGGTGGGGTTATGGTGTGGACAGGCATAAGCTACGGACAATGAACAGAATTGCATTTTATAGATCTATATTGAAATCACAGAGATACCGTGTCGAGATCCTGAGGCCCATTATCGTGCCATTCATCCACCGCCATCACCTCATGTTTCAGTATGATAATGCATGGCCCCATGTCGCAAGGATCTGTACACACTTCCTGTAAACTGAAAATGTCCCAGTTCTTCCATTGCCTGCATACTCACCTATTCAGCATGTTTGGGATACTCTGGAACAACGTATACGACAGTGTGTTCCAGGTCCCACCAATATCCAGCAACTTCACACAGGCATTGAAGAAGAGTTCCACAGGCCACAATCAACAGCCTGATCAACTCTATGCAAAGGAGATGTGTCGCGCTGCATGAGGCAAATGTTGGTCACACCAGATACTGACTGGTTTTCTGATCCACGCCCCTACCTTTTTAACTATCTGTGAACAGATGCAGATATCTATTCCTTCATGTGAAATCCATAGATTAGGGCCTAATTAATTTATTTCAGTTGATTGATTTCCTTAATTGTTTTTATTTTTATATTTCAGCTTTATTTAACCAGGTAGGCCAGTTGAGAACAAGTTCTCATTTACAACTGCGACCTGGCCAAGACAAAGCAAAGCAGTGCGACAAAAAACAACACAGAGTTACACATGAGAATAAACAAACGTACTGTCAATAACACAATAGAGAATCTATATATACAGAAGTGTGCAAATGTAGTGCAAAATGCAGTAAGGTTAGGAAGGTAGGACAATAAATAGGCCATAGTGGCGAAATAAGTTACAAATTTGAATTAACACTGGAGTGACAGATGTGCAAATAGAGATACTGGACTGCAAAATGAGCGAAAATAATAAATATGGGGATGAGGTAGTAGAGTGGGCTATTTACAGATGGGCTGTATACAGGTGCAGTGATTGATAAGCAGCTCTGACAGCTGATGCTTAAAGTTAGTGAGGGAGATAGGAACCTCTAGCTTCAAGGATTTTTGCAATTCGTTCCAGTCATTGGCAGCAGAGAACTGAAAGGAATGGCGGCCAAAGGAGGTGTTGGCTTTGGGGGTGGCAAGTGAAATATACCTGCTGGAGTGCATGCTACGGTTGGGTGTTGCTATGGTGACCAGCGAGTTGAGATGAGGCGGGGATTTACCTAGCAAAGACTTATAGATAACCTGGAACCAGTGGGTTTGGCGACGAATATGTAGTGAGGGCCAGCCAACAAGAGCATACAGGTCGCAGTGGTGGGTAGTATATGGGGCTTTGGTAACAAAACGGATGGCACTGTGATAGATTACATCCAATTTGCTCAGTAGAGTGTTGGAGGCTATTTTGTAAATGACATCGCCGAAGTCAAGGATCGGTAGGATAGTCAGTTTTACAAGGGCATGTTTGGCAGCATGAGTGAAGGAGGCTTTGTTGCGAAATAGAAAGCAGATTCTAGATTTAATTTTGGATTGGAGATGGTTTATGTGAGTCTGGAGGTTGAGTTTACAGTCTAACCAGACACCTAATCATTTCACCATAAATTTGCCTCGACTAGGTGCTCCTCGCAAGATTTGAGTGAAAAGAATAATCAGAAGAGTTGTCCAAGAGCCAAGGACCACTTGTGGAGAGCTTCAAAAAGACCTGCAATTAGCAGGTACTGTTGTCTCAAAGAAAACAGTAAGTAATGCACTCCACCGCTATGGCCTGTATGCACGCTCACCACGCAAGACTCCATTGCTGAAAAAAAAGCATGTTGAAGCTCGTTTAAAGTTTGCTGCACAACATTTGGAAAAGCCAGTGAAATACTGGGAGAATATAGTGTGGTCAGATGAGAGCAAAATTGAACTGTTTGGATGTCATAATACACACCATGTTTGGAGGAGAAATGGCACTGCACATCACCCTAAAAACACCATACCAACAGTGAAGTTTGGAGGTGGGAACATCATGGTGTGGGGCTGCTTTTCAGCAAATGGTACTGGCAAACTTCACATAATTGAAGGAAGGATGAATGGGCAAATTTACAGAGACATTCTTGACAAAAATCTGCTGCCATCTACCAGGATGATGAAGATTAAACGAGGGTGGACATTTCAGCAAGACAATGATCCCAAACACACAGCCAAGGAAACTCTCAATTGGTTTCAAAGAAAGAAAAGAATGGCCCAGCCAATCACCTGACTTAAATCCCATTGAAAATCTATGGAAACAACTGAAGATCAAGATTCATAGAAGAGGCCCACGGAACCTTCAAGATTTGAAGACTGTTTGTGTGGAAGAATGGGCCAAAATCACACCAGAGCAATGCATGCGACTAGTTTCTCCATACAGGAGGCGTCTTGAAGCTGTCATTACCAACAAAGGCTTTTGTACAAAGTATTAAATAAATATCAGTAAGTGTGTTCAATACTTTTTCCCTGTGTCATTTCACATTATTACACATAACTTAATTTCTGAACTTATTTGTTTTGGTTTCTTTGTATGTATGGATTACTTGGGTTGTTACCAACATCTGGTGAAAATTTCATGTCAATAGCACCTTTGGAAATATATTTACTGAGAAAAATGGTGACGTGTTTAATACTTATATCACCCGCTGTATGTCCTACCCAAGGAGCTGAACACATAGTGGTAATATGCAGGAAGGGACGGAATGTGCTTACTTCCCACCATTGTCTGCACATTTGAATGATAAAACGGTTGCTGTTCATGTTTTGTCTATGTTCAACTATATTATTCCATTTAATTAAGGCCACTCTTGATACCCAAATAATTCCATAGGAGTTAAAAGAAACTGCCATTCGGTGTGGAACTAACCCTAACCTATTTCTACTGTAGGAGCATTGCTCTCTGTGGCCACACCTGCTTATTATATAATGGTGAGCAGGCCTTAGTTACCGAAAGTCTTAGCCTATGATTACACCGGAATACCCCATGATGTCACCATAGGAGTTTACACTGTTTTCCAGATGAGAGCCAGAGTGAAAGGTAGCCTGGTCCCAGATGCTGTCTTGCCATGGCAATGAACATAGAAGTTGGCTACAGGACCATCAGATCTGGGACCAGTCTAAGTGAGAGGTGGGTGTTGTAGTGAAATGGGTTGTGTCAAGAGAGCGCGGCATGTTTTCTGCATTAGAGACCTGGCCTGTTTCTCAAATGGCACCCCATTTCCTACATAGGACACTTCTTTTGACCAGAGCCCTATGGGCCAATATATAGGGAATAGGGTGCCATTTTGGACGCAAAGCCAGCCCGTTTCCCTCGTAGCGCCGTGGCCATTTAGTAAACTGGAGCCAGGTGGTCGCGATTAAAGGAAATCGTAAACACGCATGCAGCACACACAGACATTGCAACTGTTTGTGTTCCTCAACCCTGCTAATCAGAGCCAAGCAAGCAATAGACGACCGCTCTATTACTATCTCTTTTTCTCTCCTCTCGTTCTCTCCATCCAGTCTGACAACAGGATCAAACCAGGCATCAGCAAGAGGGTGAACAGACTCTCCACACCGATTGTTGGACTGGTGAGTGCCTTTCGCATCCTTCATATTCAAAGCAGAGCTGGGTCAATGACATATGTAAAATACTTTCAAACACTTAATTTAGTTTGAAACCAATGGAATAATCACAGAAGTCGAAATACCAAGCTAAATCAAGTTTAGCTCAAATAGCTCAAATAAAAATATACTTAAACGTTTGGACACACCTACTTATTAAAGCGTTTTTCTTTAATCAAAACTATGAAATAACACATATGGAATCATGTAGTAACAAAGAAAGTGTTAAACAAATCAAAATATATTTTTGATTCTTCAAGGTAGACACCCTTTGCCTTGATGAAAGCTTTGCACACTCTTGACATTCTCTCATCCAGCTTCATGACGTAGTCACCTGGAATGCATTTCATTTAACAGGTGTGCTTTGTTAAAAGTTAATTTGTGGAATTTCTTTCCTTCTTAATGCGTTTGAGCCAATCAGTTGTGTTGTGACAAGGTAGGGGTGGTATACAGAAGATTGCTCTGTTGATAACATTTTTGCTCCTACTAATGATCCAAGAGAGTGTGAAACGCTGACCTTTGTGATCAGGTTGTTTAATGAGATATTCTAATGAGAAATTGAAACACAAAGAAACTATCCATCTAAGAAAATGGATCTTAAACGTAGAAGCGTGGTGTAATCAGTCAGATAAGGACACAGATTTATATGATCAAGTATCACTATTTCTGACGCTTTGTTGTGCCATTGCTGATTAGGTTAAGCCAACAATGATTTGATAGTTCAATGCTTTTAATATCAGCTGGTTCAGTCCCAACTGATGGCCTACAAAAAGGTCTCATTGCCAAGGTGTCACACAAGACACATCTCATGATGGGTAAAAGCAAAGAGCTGTCTCAAGACCTTCGCAACCTAATTGTTGAAAAACATAATGATGGCATTGGTTATAGGCGCATTTCTAAGCTTCTGAATGTTCCAGTGAGCACTGTTGGGGCCATAGTACTGAAGTGGAAAGACAATCATTTCACCATAAATTTGCCCCGACCAGGTGCTCCTCGCAGGATTTCTGACAGAGGAGTGAAAAGAATAATCAGAAGAGTTGTCCAAGAGCCAAGGACCACTTGTGGAGAGCTTCAAAAAGACCTGCAATTAGCAGGTACTGTTGTCTCAAAGAAAACAGTAAGTAATGCTCACCACGCAAGACTCCATTGCTGAAAAAAAAGCATGTTTAAGCTTGTTTAAAGTTTGCTGCACAACATTTGGAAAAGCCAGTGAAATACTGGGAGAATATAGTGTGGTCAGATGAGAGCAAAATTGAACTGTTTGGATGTCATAATACACACCATGTTTGGAGGAGAAATGGCACTGCACATCACCCTAAAAACACCATACCAACAGTGAAGTTTGGAGGTGGGAACATCATGGTGTGGGGCTGCTTTTCAGCAAATGGTGCTGGCAAACTTCACATAATTGAAGGAAGGATGAATGGGCAAATTTACAAGGAGCACCTGGTCGAGGCTAATTTATGGTGAAATGATTGTCTTTCCACTTCCGTATTATGGCCCCAACAGTGCTCACTGGAACATTCAGAAGCTTAGAAATGCGCCTATAACCAATGCCATCATTATGTTTTGCAACAATTAGGTTGCGAATGTCTTGAGACAGCTCTTTGCTTTTACCCAGTTGAAATCCCGGTTTCAACTGTACCGGGCAGATGGCAGACAGCGTATGGCGTCATGTGGGCGAGCGTTTGGCTGATATCAATCGTTGTGACCAGTGTGCCACATGGTGGGGTTATGGTGTATCCAAGATGGCGTAACAGGTGTATCCAAGATGGCGTAACAGTGCAGACGTGTTTTTGTTTCGTCCCGTCTCGTGTCCCGTGTAAATAGTTTGTAATTTGTCTTTCCATACATTTTTATTTGTTCCCGATTACCCCTCCTGCAAGCCACCTTACCCAACGTGAATCGGATCAAATATCGGATCAAATATCCGTGCTTTTCCATTATTTAACTGAACCACAGTCAAAAGTTAGCCTGCTAGCTAGCTTGCTAACCAGCCATCGCTAACCACTGCTAGCGGTCCTCACCACCGCTCTGCCTGCTCAGCCAGCTTTCAGTTCGGACAATATTGGCCAGTCTGCTCAGCGCGCTACCAACCCAGCGCTTATCGGACTGCGTTCCCTTCCACTTCACCGGATTTCCACTGAAATTACAGGACCAACACACCGGATCATCACAGCTAGCTAGCTGCTTCGAGTGACCGACGTTTATAGCTAACCTCCATTGTTACATGCTACCTATGCTAGCGTAAGCTAGGCTCATCTCCCGGACAGCCGACGTGTGCTAGCTACTCTCCCGGGCTCCAGTACCTTGTCAACCTACCTGGACCTTCCACTGTCGACACGGAGCCCCACCGAGCCACCGTGACTGGTCTGCCGACGTAATTGTCCGAGGTGGTCTCAACAGGGTTCTCCTCTGCGACGTCGCCGAAGAGCCATCTGCTAGCTCCGGCCTGCTAGCCCCGGCCTGCTAACACTCTGAACGCCTCTTTGCTGCTCATCGGATCCTATGATTGCTCAGCTTCACAGCTGATGCCTGCAGGACTGTTTGGTTATATGGTATTTCTTTCTGTTTAACTACCAGGCCTCAGGTCCTGTGTGTAGTACATCACTTTTTCTAACTGACCCTCTTTGTCCATTCATCGCCATTACCCGTCGTTGTCTTAGCCCTCTTAATTAACTGTTTTTTTTTTTTTTTTTTTGGATCTTTTGCCCATTTCTTATTTTCAATATGCCTTGTCTTTTGCTGTTCAGGCTAGCTATTATTGTTTTATTTCACTGTAGAGCCCCCAGTCCTGCTCAACTGGCCTCTGATAGCTCCTTTGTCCCTCCCCCCACACATGCGGAGACCTCACCTGGCTTAACTGGTGTCTCCAGAGATGCTACCTCTCTCTTCATTACCCAACACCTAGGTTTACCTCCACTGAACTCACATCCTACTATACCCTTGGCTATACATTATGCCCTCAACCTATTCCACCACGCCCAGAAATCTGCTCCTTTTATTCTATGTAGCCAACGTACTAGACGTCCAGTTCTTAAAGCCTTCAGCCGAATACTGATTCTACTACTCCTCTGTTCCTCTGGTGATGTAGAGGTAAACCCAGGTCCTGTAACCCCCAGTACTACACCTATTCCCCAGGCGCTCTCATTTGTTGATTTCTGTAACCGTAAAAGCCTTGGTTTCATGCATGTTAACATTAGAAGCCTCCTCCCTAAGTTTGATTTATTCACTGCTTTAGCACACTCCGCCAACCCGGATGTCCTAGCTGTGTCTGAATCCTGGCTTAGGAAGGCCACCAAAAATTCGGAAATTTCCATCCCCAACTACATTTCCCGTCAAGATAGAACTGCCAAAGGTGGCGGAGTTGCAATCTACTGCAGAGATAACCTGCAGAGTTCTGTCATACTGTCCAGGTCTGTGCCCAAACAGTTTGAGCTTCTACTCTTAAAAATCCACCTTTCCAGAAATAAGTCTCTCACTGTTGCCGCCTGTTACAGACCCCCCTCAGCCCCCAGCTGTGCCCTGGACTCCATATGTGAATTGATTGCCCCCCATCTATCTTCAGAGTTTGTACTTTTAGGTGACTTAAACTGGGATATGCTTAACACCCCAGCTGTCCTTCAATCTAAGATAGATGCCCTCAATCTCACACAAATTATCAAGGAACCCACCAGGTACAACCCAAAATCCGTAAACATGGGTACCATCATTGATATCATCCTGACTAACTTGCCCTCCAAATACACCTCTTCTGTTTTCAACCAGGATCTCAGCGATCACTGCCTCATCGCCTGCGTTCGCAACGGTTCAACGGTCAAACGACCACCCCTTATCACTGTCAAACGCTCCCTAAAACACTTTTGCGAGCAGGCCTTTCTATTCGATCTGGCCCAGGTATCCTGGAAGGATATTGACCTCATCCCGTCAGTAGAGGACGCCTGGTTGTTCTTTAAAAGTGCTTTCCTCACCATCCTAAAAAAACGTAGAACTAAGAATAGATATAGCCCTTGGTTCACCCCAGACTTGACTGCACTAGACCAACACAAAAACATCCTGTGGCGCACTGCATTAGCATCGAATAGCCCACGCGATATGCAGCAATTCAGGGAAGTCAGGAACAAGTACACACAGTCAGTTGGAAAAGCAAAGGCCAGCTTTTTCAAACAGAAATTTGCTTCCTGTAGTACTAACTCCAAAAAGTTCTGGGACACTGTAAAGTCCATGGAGAATAAGAGCACCTCCTCCCAGTTGCCCACTGCATTGAGGCTTGGAAACACTGTTACCACCGATAAATCCACGATTATCGAAAATTTAAATAAGCATTTTGCTACGGCTGGCCATGCTTTCCACCTGGCTACCCCTACCCCGGCCAACAGCTCTGTACCCCCGGCAGCTACTTGCCTAAGCCCCCCCCGCTTCTCCTTCACCCAAATCCAGACGGCTGATGTTCTGAAAGAGCTGCTAAGTCTGGACCCCTACAAATCTGCTGGGCTAGATAATCTGGACCCTCTCTTTCTGAAATTATCAGCCAAAATTGTTGCAACACCTATCACTAGCCTGTTCAACCTCTCTTTCGTATCGTCTGAGATCCCTAGAGATTGGAAAGCTGCCGCGGTCATCCCCCTCTTCAAAGGAGGAGACACTCTAGAACTGTTATAGACCAATATCCATCCTGCCCTGCCTTTCTAAAGTTTTCGAAAGCCAAGTTAACAAACAGATAACTGACCACTTCGAATCCCACCGTACCTTCTCTGCTATGCAATCTGGTTTCCGAGCTGGTCATGGGTGCACCTCAGCTACGCTCAAGGTACTGAACGATATCATAACCGCCATCGATAAAAGACAGTACTGTGCAGCCGTCTTCATCGACCTGGCCAAGGCTTTCGACTCTGTCAATCACCGCATTCTTATTGGCAGACTCAACAGCCTTGGTTTCTCAAGTGACTGCCTTGCCTGGTTCTCTAACTACTTTGCAGACAGAGTTCAGTGTGTCAAATCGGAGGGCCTATTGTCCGATCCTCTGGTCCGATCCACAGGGTTCAATTCTTGGGCCAACCCTTTTCTCTATATACATCAACGATGTCGCTCTCGCTGCTGGTGACTCTCTGATCCATCTCTACGCAGATGACACCATTCTGTATACATCTGGCCCCTCTTTGGACACTGTGTTTACTAACCTCCAAACAAGCTTCAATGCCATACAACACTCCTTCCATGGCCTCCAACTGCTCTTAAACGCTAGCAAAACTAAGTGCATGCTTTTCTATCGAACGCTGCCAGCACCCGCCCACCGGACTATCATCACTACTCTCGACGGGTCCGAATTAGAATACGTGGACACCTACAAATACCTAGGCATCTGGTTAGACTGTAAACTTAACTTCCAGACTCACATCAACCATCTCCAATCCAAAATTAAATCCAGAATTGGCTTCCTATTTCGCAACAAAGCCTCCTTCACTCATGCTGCCAAACATGCCCTTGTAAAACTGACTATCCTACCGATCCTTGATTTCGGTGATGTCATTTACAAACTAGCCTCCAACACTCTACTTAGCAAATTGGATGTAGTCTATCACAGTGCCATCCGTTTTGTCACCAAAGCCCCATACACTACCCATCACTGCGACCTGTATGCTCTCGTTGGCTGGCCTTCATTATATATTCGTCGCCAAACCCACTGGCTCCAGGTCATCTATAAGTCTTTATTAGGTAAATCCCCGCCCTATCTCAGCTCACTGGTCACTATAGCAACACCCACCCGTAGCATGCGCTCCAGCAGGTATATCTCACTGGTCACCCCCAAAGCCAACACCTCCTTTGGCCGCCATTCCTTCCAGTTCGCTGCTGCCAATGACTGGAACGAATTGCAAAAATCATTGAAGCTAGAGGTTCCTATCTCCCTCAATAACTTTAAGCATCAGCTGTCAAAGCTGCTTATCGATCACTGCACCTGTATATAGCCCTTCTGTAAATAGCCCACACTACTACCTCATCCCCATATTTATTTTTGTTATTTTCACAAATCTTGCACTCCAGTATCTCTATTTGCACATCATAATTTGCACATCCTTCATTCCTGTGTTAATGATGATAATCTGTAATTTATTTCACCACTATGGTCTATTTATTGTCCTACCTCCTAACCTTACTGCATTTTGCACTACATTTTGCACTCTGTATATAGATTTTCTATTGTGTTTTTGACTATGTTTGTTTACTGTGTAACTCTGTGTTGTTTTTGTCGCACTGCTTTGCTTTGTCTTGGCCAGGTCGCAGTTGCAAATGAGAACTTGTTCTCAACTGACCTACCTGGTTAAATAAAGGTGAAATAAATAAAAAATGTGGACAGGCATAAGCTACGGACAATGAACAGAATTGCATTTTATAGATCTATATTGAAATCACAGAGATACCGTGTCGAGATCCTGAGGCCCATTATCGTGCCATTCATCCACCGCCATCACCTCATGTTTCAGTATGATAATGCATGGCCCCATGTCGCAAGGATCTGTACACACTTCCTGTAAACTGAAAATGTCCCAGTTCTTCCATTGCCTGCATACTCACCTATTCAGCATGTTTGGGATACTCTGGAACAACGTATACGACAGTGTGTTCCAGTTCCCACCAATATCCAGCAACTTCACACAGGCATTGAAGAAGAGTTCCACAGGCCACAATCAACAGCCTGATCAACTCTATGCAAAGGAGATGTGTCGCGCTGCATGAGGCAAATGTTGGTCACACCAGATACTGACTGGTTTTCTGATCCACGCCCCTACCTTTTTAACTATCTGTGAACAGATGCATATATCTATTCCTTCATGTGAAATCCATAGATTAGGGCCTAATTAATTTATTTCAGTTGATTGATTTCCTTAATTGTTTTTATTTTTTTATTTCAGCTTTATTTAACCAGGTAGGCCAGTTGAGAACAAGTTCTCATTTACAACTGCGACCTGGCCAAGACAAAGCAAAGCAGTGCGACAAAAAACAACACAGAGTTACACATGAGAATAAACAAACGTCTCAATAACACAATAGAGAATCTATATATACAGAAGTGTGCAAATGTAGTGCAAAATGCAGTAAGGTTAGGAAGGTAGGACAATAAATAGGCCATAGTGGCGAAATAAGTTACAAATTTGAATTAACACTGGAGTGACAGATGTGCAAATAGAGATACTGGACTGCAAAATGAGCGAAAATAATAAATATGGGGATGAGGTAGTAGAGTGGGCTATTTACAGATGGGCTGTATACAGGTGCAGTGATCGATAAGCAGCTCTGACAGCTGATGCTTAAAGTTAGTGAGGGAGATAGGAACCTCTAGCTTCAAGGATTTTTGCAATTCGTTCCAGTCATTGGCAGCAGAGAACTGGAAGGAATGGCGGCCAAAGGAGGTGTTGGCTTTGGGGGTGGCAAGTGAAATATACCTGCTGGAGCGCATGCTACGGTTGGGTGTTGCTATGGTGACCAGCGAGTTGAGATGAGGCGGGGATTTACCTAGCAAAGACTTATAGATAACCTGGAACCAGTGGGTTTGGCGACGAATATGTAGTGAGGGCCAGCCAACAAGAGCATACAGGTCGCAGTGGTGGGTAGTATATGGGGCTTTGGTAACAAAACGGATGGCACTGTGATAGATTACATCCAATTTGCTCAGTAGAGTGTTGGAGGCTATTTTGTAAATGACATCGCCGAAGTCAAGGATCGGTAGGATAGTCAGTTTTACAAGGGCATGTTTGGCAGCATGAGTGAAGGAGGCTTTGTTGCGAAATAGAAAGCAGATTCTAGATTTAATTTTGGATTGGAGATGGTTTATGTGAGTCTGGAGGTTGAGTTTACAGTCTAACCAGACGCCTATTTGTAGGTGTCCACGTATTCTAAGTCAGACCCCGTCGAGAGTAGTGATGATAGTCCGGTGGGCTGGTGCGGGCAGCGTTCGATTGAAAAGCATGCATTTAGTTTTGCTAGCATTTATGAGCAGTTAGAGGCCACGGAAGGAGTGTTGTATGGCATTGAGGCTTGTTTGAAGGTTAGTTAATACAGTGTCCAAAGAGGGGCCAGATGTATACAGAATGGTGTTGTCTGCGTAGAGATGGATCAGAGAGTCACAAGCAGCGAGAGCGACATCGTTGATGTATATAGAGAAAAGGGTTGGCCCAAGAATTGAACCCTGTGGCACCCCCATAGAGACTGCCAGAGGATCGGACAATAGGCCCTCCGATTTGACACACTGAACTCTGTCTGAGAAGTAGTTGGCGAACCAGGCAAGGCAGTCACTTGAGAATCCAAGGCTGTTGAGTCTGCCAATAAGAATGTGGTGATTGACAGAGTCGAAAGCCTTGGCCAGGTCGATGAAGACGGCTGCACAGTATTGTCTTCTATCGATGGCGGTTATGATATCGTTTAGAACCTTGAGCGTAGCTGAGGTGCACCCATGACCAGCTCGGAAACCAGATTGCATAGCAGAGAAGGTACGGTGGGATTCGAAGTGGTCAGTGATCTGTTTATTAACTTGGCTTTCGAAGACTTTAGAAAGGCAGGGCAGGATGGATATAGGTCTATAGCAGTTTGGGTCTAGAGTGTGTCCCCCTTTGAAGAGGGGGATGACCTCAGCAGCTTTCCAATCTCTAGGGAACTCAGACGATACGAAAGAGAGGTTGAACAGGCTAGTAATAGGGTTGCAACAATTTTGGCTGATAATTTTAGAAAGAGAGGGTCCAGATTGTCTAGCCCAGCAGATTTGTAGGGGTCCAGATTTAGCAGCTCTTTCAGAACATCAGCTGTCTGGATTTGGGTGAAGGAGAAGCGGGGGGGGCTTGGGCAGGTTGCTGCCGGGGGTACAGAGCTGTTGGCCGCGGTAGGGGTAGCCAGGTGGAAAGCATGGCCAGCCGTAGCAAAATGCTTAGTGAAATTTTCGATAATCATGAATTTATCGGTGGTGACAGTGTTTCCTAGCCTCAATGCAGTGGGCAACTAGGAGGAGATGCTCTTATTCTCCATGGACTTTACAGTGTCCCAGAACTTTTTGGAATTAGTACTACAGGAAGCACATTTCTGTTTGATAATATGAACTGTAACTCAGTAAAATCTTAGAAATTGTTGCTTGTTGCGTTTATTTTTGTTCAGTGTAAAGGCATTGAACTAATTCAAAAATGCATTAATTTGCCCAAGTTATTAATCAGTGATTCGTATTTTCCTGCAACTTTCTTAAACGGCACAGAAATGCCCCTGTATGTTTGCGTTTATGTCCAGTCTATGTTTTGTGTAGCCAGTAGTGATAATGCTAATGATAACTGACTGCAGGTAGATGGAAAGTCTTTCCAAAAATCATTTTCAATTAAATATTAAATACAAAGTAGCCTATGCTTACCTGTGGCCATTTTGTTTTGCAAACTCTGCAATCACATGACCGCTACAGAAATGCGGTCTCTGGCTGGTACGCTGTTGCATTGAAGGGTAACTACACGTTATTGTAAATAAGAATAGAATATGTTTCTAAATAATTATACATGAATGCTACCATGATTAAGGATAATCCTGAATGAATCGTGAATAATAATAATTGAGAAAGTTCTATATCATACCCCCAAGACATGCTAACTTCTCACCATTACAATAACAGAGGAGGTTAGTATTTTTGGGGGGTATGATATTTTCTCACTCATTACTATTCACAATTCATTCAGGATTTTCTGTAATCATGGGGTCCCGTGTGGCTAAATTGGTAGAGCATGGCACTTGCAAAGCTGGGGTTGTGAGTTTGATTCCCACAGGTGACCAGTATGGGTGGGGAAAAAGTATGTACTTACTACAGTAAATTACCCTAGATAATAGCATCTGCTAAATTACTCAAATGTAAAAAGAATTAACGTAGACGTGTTTAGAAACATATTATATTCTTATTTACAATAAATGTAACCCCAAAATGACATAATACACTATTTATTTATCATACATTTCTATTGGGCCCAAAATAATCTGAAAAACAACCAAAACAAATAGTAAATGCATCCAAGTCACAAGCTTGATGTAATCATTGCATTCTAGGAATATGAACACTGGTCACTTTAATAATGTTTACATAATGTTTTACCACTTGACGTATATGTGTGTATACTGTTTTCTAGTCATGCTCATCCTATGTAGCTACATCCCTTTTCTATTCCTGTACTGTCCATTCTGTCTATACACACCATTCACACCATTCATGGATCCTGACATTGCTCTTTCTGATATTTGTCTTTAATTGCTTGTTTTTCTTTTCTTTTTTTACTTTTGGATTATGTGCGTGTTGTTTTTGTATTGCTGCACTGTGCAAACTTTTGAAACATAAAAAAAGCATGTTTTTATATAACTGGAAACAGCAGATGTCTGATACTCCTAAATACAAATCTACTCCTAAATACAATCTGAGTGACACAAATAAGAGCAAAAAGTATATCATTTGAGTTCATATTGAATGGCCTGTTTATGACAGCATATTATGGAACATTTCTCAATTCACCTCCACCCTTAAAAAGAACATTGTGAGCCACATAGAGCATACATAAAACAACATTTGGCTTCATGTTCAAATTAATGTAGAGGATCTATTAAAGCAGATTACTGAACAGTTCTCAGATCATCTCAGCCCAAATACAATCTGAGCTATTGTTGTAAGTATTCAATGTCAAATGAATGGGGACAATGCCAGTATCCAAGTGCATTGCTGTATAGTTCTCACTGCAATAACCATCACCGTAATAAAATAAAAAAAACCTAGCCTAAAACAGTTGAAAACACAGAAAGAAAACATAAGCCTGATTTCGGTCTTAAAGTGAAGAATGGGTCTTGTCACCTCTCAGAGACCATCCACTGCCATTTTCTTCAAGAAATAATCTCCAGAAATAAAAGCTATTCCCAAGTGGGTGTGACACTTACTCTCCTTGCCTGCTGCACTGTTGCTTGGATTCCACCTGGCGATTTGTTCACCGTCTGCCCTGGCTTGTCTCCCCCTGTCTTGTACAGGTACCCCCACCACGCTCCCCCATCCGCCTCCAGCACATAGGCACTGTTGGGGCGAGTGACTCTAAACTTACAATGGCTAGCCTTCTTGTGCATTTGGCTATTTTGCTATTTGCCTCATGACTCCTGCATGTTTTGTTGACTATGAACTTTCTTGTTTACCCACCCGTGGGACAGACTATTTTTGTTCCCACACTCGGGACTCTCTCTTTATTGGTTACAGAGACTTTTAGTCTTCCATCCTATTCTAACCACGTCCTGCCGGATTTGTGTTCATGTTACCTAATGAAACTGCTGTACAATATGATCTTGTTGCCATCTAATGTACATTCAAATGTCATAAATCAACACTGCAGAGCTCTCCCTGTCCTCTGCCGTGCCTTGATTGTATTACTGTTGATGATATCTGGAAATGTGCATGTACAACCTGGCCCATCTACTGTTGCAGCCCCAATTCTGACTTGTGCTCTGATATCTGCTTCACTGATATCTGCTCTCGTAAAAGCCTGTGCAAAAATATTTTTACCTAAAATGGATCAATTGAAAGTGTGGGTTCACAGCTCCAATCCAGATGTGTTGGTCATTACTGAGACGTGGTTAAGGAAGAGTGTTTTGATTACTGATGTTAACCTTTCTGGTTATAACCTTTTTCGGCAAGACCGATATTCCAAAGGTGGGGGAGTGGCAATCTTTTCTAAGGATCACCTTCAGTGCTCGGTTGTCTCCAGCAAGTCTGTCCCCAAACAATTTGATTTGCTGGTTTTAAGCATTAAACTTTAAAATAACTCTTTGTTGACTGTTGCTGGGTGCTATTGTCCTCCATCAGCACCGGCCTGTACCCTACCTGCCCTAAGCTCTCTCTTGGCCCCTTACACTAAGTCTGAATTTGTCCTGCTAGGTGACCTAAACTGGGACATGCTTAAACCACCTGACCAAGTCCTAAAGCAATGGGACTCCCTAAATCTTTCTTAGATTATTACCAATCCCACAAGGTATGACTCCAAACACCCAGAAAAGACTACTCTCCTCGACATTATCCTCACAAATAATCCTGAGCGGTATTAGTCTGTTGTTTTCTGTAATGACCTTAGTGATCACTGTTTTACAGCCTGTGTTCGTAATGGCTGCTCAGTGAAACGATCTGTCCTGATTTGTCATAGGCGCTTGGTAAAAAACTTTAATGAGCAAGCCTTCCTTCATGACCTGGCCTCTGTAAATTGGTTTAGAATCAGCTTGATCCTCTCTGTCGAAGACGTTTGGACCTTCTTTTTTTATATTTTCAGTGGTATTGTTAACAAATACGCCCCCATAAAGAAAATGAGAATTATAAACGGGTTCAGCCCCTGGTTTGACCATGATCTTGCAGAGTTACTCCACCTCAAGAATTGCATTTGGCGATTGGACGTCGGTTTGTCCTTTATTTAAAGGGGAAGATCAAGCTTATCCTATCTGTTATAGGCCGATTTCTATGTTGCCCTGTTAATCAAAAGTGTTGGAAAAACTAATAATCAATAATCAACTGACTGGCTTTCTTGATGTCTATAGTATTCTCTCTAGTATGCAATCTGGTCTCCGCTCAGGTTATGGATGTGTCACTGCAACCTTAAAGGTCCTCAAGGATGTCACCATTGCCCTTGATTCTAAGCAATGTTGTGCTGCTATTTTTATTAACTTGGCCAAAGCTTTTGATACAGTAGACAATTCCATTCTTGTGGGCCGGCTAAGGAGTATTTGTGTCTCTGACGGGTCTTTTGGCTTGGTTTGCTAACTACCTCTCTCAAAGAGTGCAGTGTATAAAGTCAGAACATCTGCTGTCTCAGCCACTGCCTGTCACCAAGGGTGTACCCCAAGGCTCGATCCTAGGCCCCACGCTCTTCTCAATTTACATAAACACATAGCTCCGGCAGTAAGAAGCTCTCTTATCCATTTATATGCAGATGATACAGTCTTATACTCAGCTGGCCCCTCCCAGGATTTTGTGTTAAACGCTCTACAACAAAGCTTTCTTAGTGTCCAACAAGCTTTCTCTGCCCTTAACCTTGTTCTGAATACCTCCAAAACAAAGGGCGGCTAGATGTTCTTTAGCGTTGGTGGCAGATTTGCCACCAATGCTCCTTATAGGACACGTCACTGCGCTCTATACTCTTCTGTTTTTAATTTATTTTAATTTCACCTCTATTTAACCAGGTAAGCCATTAGAAAACTAGTTCTCATTTACAACTGCGACCTGGCCAAGAAAAAGCAAAGCAGTGCGACAATAAAAAAAACAACAACAACAGAGTTACATATGGGATAAACAAACGTACAGTCAATGACACTATAGAAGATCTATATTCAGTGTATGCAAATGTAGTTAGAATAGGGAGGTAGGACAATAAATAGGCCATAGTAGGGAAATAGTTACAATTTAGCATTAACACTGGAGTGATAAATGTGCAGATGATGATGTGCAAATATGCCTTTGGTGTGGGCAGAGATACTGGGGTTCGAATGAACAAAAATAACAGGATGGGGAGGAGGTAGTTGGGGTGGGCTATTTACAGATGACCAGTGAGATATACCTGCTGGAGCGCAGGCTACGGGTGGGTGTTGCTATGGTGACCAGTGAGCTAAGATAAGGCGGGGATTTACCTTGCAAGGACTTATAGATGACCTGGAACCAGTGGGTTTGGCGACAAATATGTAGTGAGGGCCAGCCAACGAGAACATACAGGTCGCAGTGGGGGGTAGTATATGGGGCTTTGGTGACAAAACGGATGGCACTGTGATAGACTACATCCAATTTGCTGAGGAGAGTGTTGGAGGCTATTTTGTAAATGACATTGCCAAAATCAAGGATCGGTAGGATAGTCATTTTTACGAGGGCATGTTTGGCAGCATGAGTGAAGGAGGCTTTGTTGCGAAATAGGAAGCCGATTCTAGATTTTATTAATGTGAGTCTGGAAGGAGAGTGAACAGTCTAACCAGACACCTAGGTATTTGTAGGTGTCCACATATTCGAAGTCAGACCCGTCCAGAGTAGTGATCGGTTGAAGAGCATGCATTTAGTTTTACTAGCATTTAAGAGCAGTTGGAGGCCACGGAAGGAGTGTTGTATGGCATTGAAGCTCGTTTTGAGGTTTGTTAACACAGTGTCCAATGAAGGGTCATATGTATACAGAATGGTGTCGTCTGCGTAGAGGTGGATCAGAGAGTCACCAGCAGCAAGAGTGACATCATTGATATATACAGAGAATAGAGTCTGCCTGAGAATTGAACCCTGTGGCACCCCCAGAGACTGCCAGAGGTCCGGACAACAGGCCCTCCGATTTGACGCATTGAACTCTATCTGAGAAGTAGTTGGTGAACCAGGCGAGGCAGTCATTTGAGAAACCAAGGCTATTGAGTCTGCCGATAAGAATGCGGTGATTGACAGAGTCGAAAGCCTTGGCCAAGTCGATGAAGACGGCTGCACAGTACTGTCTTTTATCGATGGCGGTTATGATATCGTTTAGGACCTTGAGCGTGGCTGAGGTGCACCCATGACTGTAAACTGGTCATCTCTGTATACCCGTCGCAAGACCCACTGGTTGATGCTTATTTATTAAACCCTCTTAGGCCTCACTCCCCCCATCTGAGATATATACTGCAGCCCTCATCCTCCACATACAACACCCGTTCTGCCAGTCACGTTCTGTTAAAGGTCCCCAAAACATACATCCCTGGGTCGCTCGTCTATTCAGTTCGCTGCAGCTAGCGACTAGAACGAGCTGCAACAAAAACTAAAACTGGACAGTTTTCATCTCTTCATTCAAAGACTCAATCATGGACACTCATGACACTCACTTACTGACAGTTGTGGCTGCTTTGCCCTTTGTGCTCAATAATGTTTGTACCCTGTTTTGTGCTGCTACCATGTTGTGTTGCTGCCATGTTGTGTTGCTACTATGTTGTTGTCATACTGTGTTGCTACCATGCTGTGTTGTCATGTGTTGCTGCCATGCTATGTTGTTGTCTTAGGTCAAACTTTTTATGTAGTGTTGTCTCTCTTGTCGTGATATGTGTTTTCTCCTATATTTTTATTTAATTTATATTTTTAATCCCCGCCCCCATCCCTGCAGGAGGTCTTTTGCCTTTTGGTAGGCCGTCATTATAAATAAGAATTTGTTCTTAACTGACTTGCCTAGTTAAATAAAGGTTAAATAAAAGGATGACGGCGATACGGATATCACTTATTATTGATCTACTAAGCGCATTGATGTGAATCACACTGCTGCTCTATCATTTAGCTATTTGCGCCTTACGGATTGTGGTTGTTGTGGATGGCTGTTCACAAATCTAAATGTGTATTTGAACCCAATAATGGTTGAATTCAAGAAGTTTAAGCTGCCTATCAATCATTGTTTTTGAAACAGTGGACAGCCAGTGAAGAATGCACTCTTGCAACAGCTGCATAGTGTGGATCCAAGCCTATCGAATAAAAGTGGGGCTTTTATTGCTCACTTAAACCGGCAATCTGTAGTTCCTACATCCATTTTTGGACTTGAATTACATATACAGTACCAGTCAAAAGTTTGGACACAACCTCATTCAAAGTTTTTTTTAATTTTTACTATTTTCTACATTGTAGAATAATAGTGAAGACATCACAACTATGAAATAACACATAATGAATCATGTAGTAACCAAAAAAGTGTTAAACAAATCAAAATATATTTAATATTTTAGATTCTTCAAACTAGCCACCCTTTGCCTTGATGACAGCTTTGCACACTCTTGGCAAAGCATGCCATTCCGCGAGTGCAGCATTTTTTTTTTCAACTCGAATCAATGAGCCAAATCAGTCCTCCATGACAACAAACAACAAAACCATAAACAACAGAGTAGGGCTGGCTAAAAAGTCTTGGGTAAAACAATTTGGCTAATCTATACTTCCATATTTCCAAGTCCTATTCTTGAAGATCAAGGGGTATAACATTTATTGCAATGAAGTGAAGTCTGATAGACTTTGTTTTTAATGTAAATATATAATTTAATCGTATTATTATATGTAGTAGAAAGCGATGGGTTAGAAGAAGCCTACATAACTAACCCATAAAGTAAAATTTAACATCCATATATTGCCATTTTTGTAAACTTTAACATTGATTTATCCTGCAATAGATGTCGTTCAATTGGTAACATACGTTTGTGTCTTCTTCTAATGCCTCTTAAGGGGAAAGTAATCTAAAAGTAACGGAATGTAATCAGATTTGGGTAATCCAAAAGTTACGTTACTGATTACAATTTTGGACAGGTAACTGTAACAGATTATATTTAGAAAGTAACCTACCCACGCTGCCTATCAATATAACGCTTTGTCATCCCTACAGCCTCTGATCTGGTGGACTCACGAAACACAAAAACTGTGTTTGTATATGATGTCTGAGTGTTTGAGTGTGCCCCTGTCTGTCCGTAATTAAAAAATAATATGAAAATCGTGCCGCCTGGTTTGCTTAAAATAAGGAATTTGATGTATAGCATTTACTTTTACTCAAGTATGACAATTGAGCACTTTTTCTACCACTGTACTTAAGTACATTTAAAACCAGATTCTTTTAGACTTTTACTCAAGTAGTATTTTACTGGGTAACTTTCACTTTTACTTGAGTCATTTTCTGTATTACAATTGAGTACTTTTTCCACCAGGCCATAACTAGCAATGCACGTAATGTGTGATCTGTAGAGTACTAAGAAATCAAACTGATTGTCATAGTTATCTTAAGTTAACCAAATAGGTTCAATGCTATAATTAGCAATACGAGAAATCACTACACACAGATCACACATGTAATGTTAGCTAGCAAGCCAGCCATCTAACGTCAGCTAGCTAGCTAACACTAAGCTTTAACTTGGGGTCTTTTGTTTAGACATGTAGCTAGCTAGCTGAACCAAATAGGTAAAATTTTAGCTAGTTATCTAGCTAACATTAGGCTATTACTAATAATGCGAAATGGCATAATATCTGAAACTGTAGCTAGAATTTTACCCGTAAACATGGATGAACGCTTCACGGCAGACTGCAACCCCTTTCATTAAATAAGACGTCCTGTGTTGTTTCCGTTTTGTTTGTACAGCTTGCTTGGCCCGCTGTGACAACAACACTGTTGATCACCATTTCATCCCCATCACTGTTATCAAAAGACTCTACAATGTCTTCTTCAATGAAAATGTTTTTACCTAAATCAGGGATTTCCTCATCTTCTGATTCATTGTCAGAGTCAGCATGGCACGATCGTCCTCCAGAAAGTAGTCCATCAACTTTTTCCCACTGACCTTTGTCTATAGCGACTGATAAATTCAGGGCAGCAATGTTATTGAGTGCAGTAGCAACATATTTGTAGTTCTCCATGGGGTTGAGGAAACACTGCTTTTTATACCCATCTTTGTCGTCCAAACAGCAGCCAAGGGGGTTCGTTGTGGGTCTAATTGTGTCCAGCTGCTCTGAGGAGGACCGAGAAGAGCCTGATTTTAGCCTGGGTTGTGTTCATAGGCACCAAACAAGGGGATAATAATGTATTGAAACATGGACAGACTACCTGGACTCGTCCAATAATAAATAAATGAAAACCATAGTGCCCTAATGAACACAATGCCGGTGGGTATCTGGGAACTACTCCTGCATCCAACAACAGCAAGCTACATCACAGTGCCAAACAAGTTGTTTGGCATTAGAACGAACGTGCAAGTCGCTAAAGCAGAAACAGGCTGGCACCAGTCCTAAGGGTGTAAATAGTCAACAGTAAACACGGAACTTACCAACCAGTGTACTCCCCCAGAACTATGCTATGACATGCAACCCACCTAGCTAGAGCCAGGTTGTTTGGTGCCCATTACCCATTAAAACAGATGAACACCTGCTGAGATAATAGGGGTATAAGTATCTTCTTGATCGGTGGAGATGTTAGTGGTATTTCCCCCCCCCCCAAAAAAAGACAATCAAAAAAAGACAATCAACTGGACAATGACCTAATTCTGAAACCAACTGATGATCAATGTCTCTGTGACTCTGCAGATGACTCTTAAACCCTATTCAGACAGGATTAGTTTTACTGGGGGGGGTCGGGTAATGGAATTATGTGTACGAGCACAAAACACCACGTCATTTTTGTCCTGTCCGAATCTGCCACGGCAGTCATTTTTACATGGCAGGAGATTAATAATTCCAGCCAGAATAACCTACTGTTTTTTGGCAAACTCCAGTACTAGTCCCGTGCGAATCGACATCCCTGTGTTTTGAGAGTTTGACAGGTGTTGCTCGTGGTTTGAGCAAGAAAACAATAAAGGATTCAATAAATTGAATGTGCTGCGCATAAGATATATATGAATGGCCTACATGTATCAACTTTCACAGTGAATGCTTTTGTTTATATGTTTTGTGCGTATGAATTACAATATTGCCAAATGCATCAGTAAAAAATATTTAATGCAACCCTTGCTGTTTAATAGATTTCTAAGCAGCATACAACGTTAGGAATTGACAAGTTAACTTTCTCATCCATAGCCTTAAAACGCATTTCAAGTGAAGGTGCACTGTTTAGCTCACATCTGAAGCCTGGGGGGCATTTAGGACATAAAATGTCCTAATGATATGATTGCACTTCCTCATTTCAAATATTATGGTGACACAATACCAAATAGTTATCAGTGTAGCTCTGTTGTCGCCTGGACTTGTTGAAATGCTGTATATTTACACCTAGAAAGAATTGTATTTTATTTAGCCTTTATTTAACTAGGCAAGTTAAGAACACATTTTTATTTACAATGACGGCCTCCCCTAACCCAGACGACGCCCTATGGGACACCCGATCACGGCCGGTTGTGATACAGCCCGGGATCGAACCAGGGTCTGTAGTGACACCTCTAGTACTGATATGCAGTGCCTTAGACCACTGCACCTCTCAGGCCTCCAGGCTTCTGTCATAACTGTCAATTTATTGAAGAAAAGTAAGAATTACAGGGGGCAGTTTGGAAAACACCCTTCCAAATCGTTCTCTGGAATAACGGACGTTCTGGGGTAATAATACTAATCCCATGCGAATAGTGCTTTTGTTACAGCAGACTAAATGGAGGCAGCTGGAATGCACATAAGGATATTACATTTTTTGCATCTACTGCTGTACCTATCAATTTTGAGATTTGTTGGTATTTTGGTTCATTAGTATTTTCAAAAGGTAAACATAAATATGACAAACTTGATAAATGTATTTCCTTAAGTTTATCATACTACCGTCATCAAATTTGAATGAATTATTTAAAAAAATGTTTACACCTTTTTCGTCATATCCAATTGGTAGTTAGTCTTGTCCCATCACTGCAACTCCCGTACGGACTCGGCAGAGGCGAAGGTCGAGAGCCGTGCGTACTCCAAAACACAAACCCACCAAGCCAAACCGCTTCTTGACACAATGCACGCTTAACCCAGAAGCCAGCTGCACCAATGTGTCGGAGGAAACACTGTACACCTGGCAACTGTGTCAGCGTGCATGCGCTCGGCCTGCCACAGGTGTCGTTACAGTGTGCTGGGTCAAGGACATCCCGGCCGGCTTCCCCTAACCCGGACGACACTAGGCCAATTGTGCGTCGCCTCATGGGGCTCTTGGTCGTGGCCGGCTGCAACACAGACAGTTCTCAAACCAGCATCTGTAGCAATGCAGTGCCTTAGACCACTGCACCACTCGGGAGGCCCAAATTTGAATGAATTTGAAAGACTTTAAAAATGGATTAGCATTTTTTTATTTAATGAGATATCGCTGCCTTTGCATATTTGTATAAAATAATAGACCAAATATTTTACCAAAAATGTTGTCTACTACATTCAATTGGTAAAAGTTGATTATGATATGATTGAGGGGAAAGAATGCCCTATTAGGGTATGATGCCTGGCCTTAATTTACACAGCAGTGTGTCCCGGATTAGTCACTTGATTTAGAAACAGTCAGTCCCGAGTCTGGTCGAGCGCTAACGCTCTCGAATCTGGACCGCACATGCCCCCACAGCTACGGGGGTTCAGCTTCTGCTCCGTCTATGCCCTTCCTGTCTGTTCCCCTCTCTACATTCTCTTTTCCCGACTCTTCTAACTGTCCTGTCCCCCCCCCAAAAAAACAATAGATTTCATAAGGAGATCGGAGGTCCTGGTCTCCTTTCAAATTATTATTTTTTCAAAGATGAGAAAAAGAAAAAGGCAGTTCGGTGGCGTGACCTGTTCACATAACCGGAGTGACAATTTCTAAATCAACTCTATTAATCCGGGACATGCTGCTGTGCAAATCAAAATTGGTTATCCAATTGATTAGGTATCTGCTCTCTACAAGTCATTAAGAAAACATTGTTTAATCTCTTCTCTAAAAAATAGTTAAGAGATTGGACGATACAATACTACCGTTTTCGCCAAATAACCAACTATTTCCACTCAACAAATTGCGAAGAGTATTGCATGTCTCTCCTCGAGAGTTAAACTTCTTGAAGAGCAAGGGAGTGGGAAAATATTATTGTGCCTTGAACTTACGTACAGTGCCTTCGGAAAGGCACTCTGACTTTTTCCACATTCCACGTTACAGACTAATTCTAAAATGGATTAAATAAAACAATTTCCTCATCAATCTACACACAATACCCCATAATGACAAAGAGCAGGTCTTTTAGTTTTTTTTGCTGATTTATAAATAAATAAAAACATACCTTATTGACATAAGTATTCAGACCCTTTGCTATGAGACTCGAAATTGAGCTCAGGTGCATCCTGTTTTCATTGATCATCCCCACCTGTTTTGAGCCCCACAATTTTAGGGCTTTCCTGTTTTGCATGTTATTTTGGCATTAATACGTGTCACATATCAGTTTGCAAACAATGTAAAAATAAATATATATCATTGAGTTAATAAAGCTGCATACAAATATGGTCACTTTTTTTTGTTTTCTTGAGAAAGGCAGCTCCAAAATGCTGGTGTTTCAGCCTAGTTCAGTGCTTTCTGTGGTGGTGGGGCAAGCCAGCAGAAAATACGGGGCGTTGCGCCGTGATTGGCTCAGTGTTCTGTCACTCATGGGGAAACTACGTCACCGTAGTAGAGCTAGAAAATTCAAGCCCCTTGGGTGCTGCCATAGAGCTCAAGGTCATTGGCCACAGATAAAATTAAGTCAAATCACATCTACAGTAGCTTTGATTGGACTGATCATGTCAACATCCTGCTTTCAAAATCTTAGCTAGCAGTTATCATCATGAATTAAGTTGACAACTGGCTTTTTAATCCTTGTTGGGACAGCTTTATGTAGGTCCTAACAGTTTGTGGGCACCGTTTGTCACCGTTATAGGACAACCATTTCTGCAGCACTCTACCAATTTGGCCTTTATTGTAGAGTGGCCAGAAGGAAGCCACTCCACAGTAAAAGGCACATGACAGCCCACTTAGAGTTTGTCATAAGGCACCTAAAGACTCTCAGACCATGAGAAACAAGATTCTCTGGTCTGATGAAACCAAGATTTAACTATTTGGCCTGAATGCCAAGCGTCACGTCTGGAGGAAACCTGGCACCATCCCTACGGTGAAGCATGGTTGTGGCAGCATCATGCTGTGGGGATGTTTTTCAGTGTAAGGGACTGGAAGTAGTCAGGATCGAGGGAAAGATGAATGGAGCACAGTACAGAGATCCTTGATGAAAATCTGCTCAAGAGAGCTCAGGACCTCAGACTGGGGCGAAGGTTCACCTTCGAACAGGACAACGACCCTTAGCACACAGCCAAGATAACGAGTGGCTTCGGTACAAGTCTCTGAATGTCCTTGATTGGCCCAGCCAGAGCCTGGACTTGAACCTGATCGAACATCTCTGGAGAGAGCTGAAAATATCTGTGCAGCAACGCTCCCCATCCCACCTGACAGAGCTAACAAAGGTGCTCCAACAAATTACTAAATAAAGGGTCTGAATACTTATGTAAATGTAATATTTCAGTTTTTAACTTTTTATAAATTAAAAAACATTTCTACAAACCTTTTTTGCTTGTCATTATGGCGCATTGTGTGTAGATTGATGAGGAGAAAAAAATGATTCAATACATTTTAGATTAAGGCTGTAACCTAACAAAATGTGGAAAAAGTCAAGGGTTCTGAATACTTTCCGAAGGCACTGCATATGGGGAAGAGAATAATACACAATGTCAAGAGGAATACCTATGTGGCCTCCCGACACGGTTGCCAGGTGTACAGTGTTACCTCCGACATATTGGTGCAGCTGACTTCCGGGTTAAGCGTGCATTGTGTCAAGAAGCAGTGCGGCTTGGCGGGATTGTGTTTCGGAGGATGCACGGCTCTCGATCTTTGCCTCTCCCGAGTCCATTCGGGAGTTGCAGCGATGGGACAAGACTGTAACTACCAATTGGATATGACAAATTTGGGGAGAAAGTGTTAAACAATTTTTTTGTAAGGATGCTGTTTATTGACTATATCTCAGCATTCAACACCATAGTAACCTCCAAGCTCATCATTAAGCTCAAGGGCCTTTCTGAACACCGCCCTATGGCAACTGCTCGGCATCTGACCGTAAGACACTACAGAGGGTAGTGTGTACGGCCCAGTACATTACTGGGTCCAAGCTCCCTGTCATTCAGGACTTATAGGCGTGTGTCAGAGGAAAGCCCCAAAAATTGTCAAAGACTCCAGTCACCCAAGTCATAGACTGTCCTCTCAGGAAGTCATATTACCTCAATTACCTTAACTACCTTGTACCCCTGCACAATGACTCAGTAACAGTACCCCCTGTATATAGCCTCGTTATTGTTATTTTATTGTGTTACTTTTTATAATTTTTTAACTCTTTCTTGAACCGCATTGTTGGTTAAGGGCTTGTAAGTAAGCATTTCACGGTAAGGTCTACATCTGTTGTATTCGGCGCATGTGAAAAATAAAGTTTGATTTGATTTGACTTCCTGAAGGGTCGCCCCCAGGTGGTTAATGTAGGAAACAACACCTCCCTTTTGCTGATCCTCAACACTGGGGCCCCACAAGGGTGCATGCTCAGCCCCCTCCTGTACTCCCTGTTCACCCATGACTGCGTGGCCAAGCACGCCTCCAACTCAATCATCAAGTTTCTATCACTCCTTTTTCTATTCTGGTTAGAGCCAGTTTGCGCTGTTCTATGAAGGTAGTAGTACACAGCGTTGCACGAGATTCTCACATGGAAAAGCCTTCATTTCTCAGAACAAGAATAGACTGAAGAGTTTCAGAAGAAAGTTATTTGTTTCTGGCCATTTTGAGCCTGTAATCGAACCCACAAATGCTGATGCTCCAGATACTCAACTAGTCTAAAGAATGCCAGTTTTATTGCTTCTTTAATCAGCACAACATTTTTCAGCTGTGTTAACATAATTGCAAAAGGGTTTTCTAATGATCAATTAGACTTTTAAAATGATAAACTTGGATTAGCTAACACAACGTGCCATTGGAACACAGGAGGGATGGTTGCTGATAATGGGCCTCTGTACGTTTCCAGCTACAATAGTAATTTACAACATTAACAATGTCTACACTGTATTTCTAATCAATTTCATTATTAAATTATTATATTCTTTAAAAAACAAGGAGATTTCTAAGTGATCCCAAACTTTTGAACGGTAGTGTATATAAATCAAGATTTGTGTATTTGGGTACATGTTGTGTAACTGTTAGATATTACTGCACTGTTGGAGCTAGAAGCACAAGCATTTCGCTACGCCCGCAATAACATCTGCTAAACACGTGTATGTGACCAATAACATTTGATTTGATTTGACAAGGAATGCTTCAATTAGTAGCGAATGAAAGCCTTAGTTACGAGCAGCACGCCTTAACCAAATATGAAAATGTGTGGCCATTATGGTTGTATCGGTTCGTTCTCCATTGCATTCAGAACGATTTATGCACCCAAAATTGATACCAGAGCTTTTTAACTCTGGCACGATCGAGGCTCTTTAAATGGTGGAAAATGGAGAAAGCTGAAATTTTGTTAACCACACAGATTTAGGCCTATTCTTTGGTTTCAGTAGTATCCGTTGCTATGTTTTCTTTCCCATGTCAGTATTTCTCTCTATTTACATTGCCCCCCCCCCTCAGCCAAATTAGTGCCCCTGGGTTTTGAGGCCAACTGGTTGAGCTGGGCTGAGCCTCAAAGTGACGGAGTTAGAGATGACTCCATAGGCCTCAACCCAACCCACAGCGCTCTCGTCAAAATTGGTGCATTATATACGATACATTCTGAAAGTATTCAGAACCCTTGACTTTTTCCACATTTTCTTAGTTTCCAGCCTTATTCTAAAATGGATAAAATAGTTTTTTTCCCTCATCAATCTACACACAATATCCCATAATGACAAAGCAAAAAGTGTTTCATTTTTTTGTGCAAATTCATACCAAATAAAAAAACTATCACATTTACATAATTATTAAGACCCTTTAATCAGTACTTTGTTGAAGCACCTTTATCAGCGATTACAGCCTAGAGTCTTCTTGGGTATGACGCTACAAGCTTGGCACACCTGTATTTGGGGAGTTTCTCCCATTCTTCTCTGCAGATCCTATCAAGTTCTGTCAGATTGGATGGGGAGCGTTGCTGCACAGCTATTTGTGCCTAGGGTCGTTGTTCTGTTGGAAGGTGAACCTTTGCCCCAGTCTGAGGTCCTGAGCGCCCTGGAGCAGGTTTTCATCAAGGATCTCTCTGTAGGCTGGGTTTCTGTATAGCACTTTGTGACATCTGCTGATGTAAAAATAAATTGTATTGATTGATTGTACTTTGCTCCGTTCATGTTTGCCTTTATCCTGACTAGTCTCCCAGTCCCTGCCGCTGATAAACATCCCCACATAATGTTGCTTAGTCTTTAGGTGCCTTTTGGAAAACTCCAAGCGTGCTGTCATGTGCCTTTTACAGAGGAGTGGCTTCCGTCTGGACACTAGATAGATTATTGATCCCCAAGGGGAAATGTCTTTGTCAAGCAGCTACGAAAACACAGGACTGGTGCAAAATGCTCGAACAAAATACACAAAAGACGATACATGATACATAGTGCGGCAGTATGAAAAAGTATAAAAATACAAGAAGTCTGGAGTGCAAAAAGCTATAAAGTGGCATTGCATAGTATGAGTGAATGACTGAATATGTACACTATACAGTGGGGAGAACAAGTATTTGATACACTGCCGATTTTGGCTGTGTGTTTCGGGTCGTTGTCATGCTGGAAGACCCAGCCACGACCCATCTTCAATGCTCTTACTGAGGGAAGGAGGTTGTTGGCCAAGATCTCGCGATACATGGCCCCATCCATCCTCCCCTCAATACGGTGCAGTCGTCCTGTCCCCTTTGCAGAAAAGCATCCTCAAAGAATTATGTTTCCACCTCCATGCTTCACGGTTGGGATGGTGTTCTTGGGGTTGTACTCATCCTTCTTCTTCCTCCAAACACGGTGAGTAGAGTTTAGACCAAAAAGCTCTATTTTTGTCTCATCAGACCACATGACCTTCTCCCATTCCTCCTCTGGATCATCCAGATGGTCATTGGCAAACTTCAGACGGGCCTGGACATGCGCTGGCTTGAGCAGGGGGACCATGCGTGCGCTGCAGGATTTTAATCCATGGCGGCGTAGTGTGTTACTAATGGTTTTCTTTGAGACTGTGGTCCCAGCTCTCTTCAGGTCATTGACCAGGTCCTGCCGTGTAGTTCTGGGCTGATCCCTCACCTTCCTCATGATCATTGATGCCCCACGAGGTGAGATCTTGCATGGTGCCCCAGACCGAGGGAGATTGACCGTCATCTTGAACTTCTTCCATTTTCTAATAATTGTGGCAACAGTTTTTGCCTTCTCACCAAGCTGCTTGCCTATTGTCCTGTAGCCCATCCCAGCCTTGTGCAGGTCTACAATTTTATCCCTGATGTCCTTACACAGCTCTCTGGTCTTGGCCATTGTGGAGAGGTTGGAGTCTGTTTGATTGAGTGTGTGGACAGGTGTCTTTTATACAGGTAACGAGTTCAAACAGGTGCAGTTAATACAGGTAATGAGTGGAGAACAGGAGGGCTTTTTAAAGAAAAACTAACAGGTCTGTGAGAGCCGGAATTCTTACTGGTCGGTAGGTGATCAAATACTTATGTGATGCAATAAAATGCAAATTAATTATTTAAAAATCATACAATGTGATTTTCTGGATTTTCGTTTTAGATTCCGTCTCTCACAGTTGAAGTGTACCTATGATAAAAATTACAGACCTCTACATGCTTTGTAAGTAGGAAAACCTGCAAAATCGGCAGTGTATCAAATACTTGTTCTCCCCACTGTACATTGTTATAGAGTTTTAGGTGAAAAAATTATACAACTATTGCAAGTTGATATAAATAAAAAATATTTGCATGGTTAATTATACAGGTCGATGGCAGAGAAAGATACTTAAATAGCTAAACGTGAGTATGTTATATATTAGGGTAATAATAGTTTACTTAATCTTTTTTATTTAACCTTTATTTAACTAGGCAAGTCAGTTGAGAACAAATTCTTATTTACAATGACGGCCTACCTATAGGGTCAGTCCCTAGAGCAAATTAGGGTAAAGTGCCTTGCTCAAGGACACATCGACAAGATTTTCACCTAGTCGGCTCAGGTATTCGAAGCAGCAATCTTTCAGTTACTGGCCCAATGCTCTAACCGCTAGGCTACCTGCCACCCGTAATATACAGTCTGGTTCAATGTACCGGTAAATGAATATTTGCATGGTTAAATTAACTGTACAGGTAAATGACAGGAAGACATACTTAAATAGCTAAATGTGCATATGATATAATTTAGAATAATAATAATAATTCCCTTAAAATACAGTCCTTAGTACAGGGTTTATTTACAATATTGCACGTGATATGATATAACAACTGTATATGAATATGTACAGTGGGGAGAACAAGTATTTGATACACTGCCGATTTTGCAGGTTTTCCCACTTACAAAGCATGTAGAGGTCTGTAATTTTTATCATAGGTACACTTCAACTGTGAGAGACGGAATCTAAAACAAAAATCACATTGTATGATTTTTAAATAATTAATTTGCATTTTATTGCATGACATAAGTATTTGATACATCAGAAAAGCAGTACTTAATATTTGGTACAGAAACCTTTGTTTGCAATTACAGAGATCATACGTTTCCTGTAGTTCTTGACCAGGTTTGCACACACTGCAGCAGGGATTTTGGCCCACTCCTCCATACAGACCTTCTCCAGATCCTTCAGGTTTCGGGGCTGTCGCTGGGCAATACGGACTTTCAGCTCCCTCCAAAGATTTTCTATTGGGTTCAGGTCTGGAGACTGGCTAGGCCACTCCAGGACCTTGAGATGCTTCTTACGGAGCCACTCCTTAGTTGCCCTGGCTGTGTGTTTCGGGTCGTTGTCATGCTGGAAGACCCAGCCACGACCCATCTTCAATGCTCTTACTGAGGGAAGGAGGTTGTTGGCCAAGATCTCGCGATACATGGCCCCATCCATCCTCCCCTCAATACGGTCTAGTCGTCCTGTCCCCTTTGCAGAAAAGCATCCCCAAAGAATGATGTTTCCACCTCCATGCTTCACGGTTGGGATGGTGTTCTTGGGGTTGTACTCATCCTTCTTCTTCCTCCAAACACGGCGAGTGGAGTTTAGACCAAAAAGCTCTATTTTTGTCTCATCAGACCACATGACCTTCTCCCGTTCCTCCTCTGGATCATCCAGATGGTCTTCGGCAAACTTCAGACGGGCCTGGACATGTGCTGGCTTGAGCAGGAGGACCTTGCGTGCGCTGCAGGATTTTTAATCCATGACGGAGTAGTGTTTTACTAATGGTTTTCTTTGAGACTGTAGTCCCAGCTCTCTTCAGGTCATTGACCAGGTCCTGCCGTGTAGTTCTGGGCTGATCCCTCACCTTCCTCATGATCATTGATGCCCCACGAGGTGAGACCTTGCATGGTGACCAAGACCGAGGGAGATTGACCGTCATCTTGAACTTCTTCCATTTTCTAATAATTGCGCCAACAGTTGTTGCCTTCTCACCAAGCTGCTTGCCTATTGTCCTGTAGCCATCCCAGCCTTGTGCAGGTCTACAATTTTATCCCTGATGTCCTAACACAGCTCTCTGGTCTTGGCCATTGTGGAGAAGTTGGAGTCTGTTTGATTGAGTGTGTGGACAGGTGTCTTTTATACAGGTAACAAGTTCAAACAGGTGCAGTTAATACAGGTAATGAGTGGAGAACAGGAGGGCTTCTTAAAGAAAAACTAACAGGTCTGTGAGAGCCGGAATTCTTACTGGTTGGTAGGTGATCAAATACTTATGTCATGCAATAAAATGCAAATTAATTATTTAAAAATCATACAATGTGATGTTCTGGATTTTTGTTTTAGATTCCGTCACTCACAGTTGAAGTGTACCTATGATAAAAATTACAGACCTCTACATGCTTTGTAAGTAGGAAAACCTGCAAAATCGGCAGTGTATCAAATACTTGTTCTCCCCACTGTATATACACTCCTGAATGAATGAGTGCTGAATGAATACGTCCTGAGTGAATGAGTGATTACAGACCAGAATGTTGCTAACGGATGGATGGATGCCTAATTGTTAAACTTGGTCCTAACACCCCAACAGGTCTATGTTGCCAACGGCACGGCACCCACGTGAGGCATTAAATAGTCTAATAGCCGACAGCAGGAAGGACCTTCTGTAGCGCTCTCTCGCACACTGAAGGTGCTCCTCTGCATCATAACCATGGCATGCAGAGGGTGGGTGACGTTGTCCATGATGCCCAGCAGTTTTGCCAGGATCTTTCTCTCCTCCACCTCCTCTAGAGTGTCAAGGTCCTGATCAGCTTATTTACCTGAGAAGGATCACCGGACTAACCTTTCCAGGGTCTTCATGATGTGGGATGTTACAGCGCTACAGGTCTGAAGTCATTCAGGACAATGGGGTGTGCCTTCTTGGACACTGGGACCAGGCAGGATGTTTTCCACAGCACAGGGACCCTTTCCAGGCTCAGACTAAGATTTTAGAGACGCTGGGGTATTCCACACAGTTGGTCAGCACAGAGCCTAAGCACCCTTGTGCTGATGCCATCGGGGCCCGCCGCTTTCAACTGATGGTGGGGGGAAGGTGGACAAAGCTCATATCGAACCTGTTAAAAATTGTTCTGTTCATTGGCTCTGTCCTTGGTTCCCCTCCGTCTGCCCATTGTTTGACTTTTTGAAGCCAGTGATATTTCTCACACCTCTCTCACCTGGCTCTGCCTCAGGTTGTCCTTCATCTTCTCCTTATACACTCTCATCCCCTCAGCAATCCGCAACTTCAGCTCCCTCTGGACACATTTCAATTTGTCCCTGTCCCCCTCCTTGAAGGTCCTCTTTTTCTCATTCAGCAGGGCCTTCAGGTCGCTGGTGACCCAGGGTTTATTATTTGGAAAACAGCGTACCTTCCTGGTGGGTACAGTGTTGTCTACACAAAAATGCAGTCTTTAAGTCCATCAATGTCCTTCCAATGAGCCTCACAGAGCACTTCTCAGTCTGTCTCAAAGCAGTCCTGTAGGGCCTCATTTACCTCCGGGGACCATCTCCTAATGGTCCTAGTGTTCACTGGCTTCTGTTGGACCATAGGGCTGTAGAGTGGGGTGAGGTGGACAAGGTTGTGATCTGATCTACCGAGGGGAGGGAGTGCAGTGGAGTTGTATGCATCCTTCACATTAACATATAGCAAGTCCAGAGTTTTATTATTCCTGGTTGGGCACTTCACATACTGTTTGAACGTGGGCAGCATTGAAGAGAGAGAGGCATGGTTAAAATTCTCAGAAATGGCAAAGAAGGCACTGGGATTCGTTGTCTGTAACCACGCGATAACAGAGTGGATGACGTCACAAGCTGTGTTTGCGGTAGCGCAAAGCGGGATGTAAACAATAACAGCAATGTCCGCTGTGAATTCCCTCTGCAAATAGTAGGGTCTCAGGCTAACGGCTAACAGCTCAATGTTTGGGATACAAAACTGTTCCTAAACAGTAATATGGCTCTAATTACACCATCTGTTGTTAACTAATAAAGCCAGGCCTCCACCCTTACGCTTTTCGGAAGAAGTGCTGTCCCTGTCCACGCTCTAATGGTCTGGAAACCGCCGATAGTGACGTTCCCTGTGGGGATGTCTTTATTCAGCCATGTCTCGGTCAAACATACTAGACTAGCTTCTCTGTAATCCCTTTGCCCACGGACCATCTTGTTATTCAGCGATCTCACGTTGCCCAGATTGATAGACGGGATAGCCGGCTTGTACTTCCTCAGCTTTGCTTTACACTTCCATCCCGCCCTGCATCCACGCCGTCGCCTTTTCAACTTGTCTGGAATATCGTACTTTTCCCTGGTATGCAGCAGCGCTGAGTGTGCTAAATCCAAGAGCTGGGCTCAGTTGTAAATAAAAAAACCTTCGTAAAACAGTAGCACTCCATAATCTATTATAGTTCAACTGTTGCAAAAAAACTACAAAAAAAACATACTAAAACAACAATTAAGGCACAAACAATGGGAGTTGCTTAACAGGTGACCACACAGGGCAGCGCCAAGATTATTGCATAAAGTCCTGATTTGATGGAGTGATGCAGAGATGGTTGTCCTTCTGGAAGGTTCCCCCATCTCCACAGAGGAACACTGGAGCTCTGTCAGAGTGACCATCATGTTCTTGGTCACCTCCCTGACAAAGGTCCTTTTCCCCGATTGCTCAGTTTGGCCAGTCGGCCAGCTCTAGGAAGAGTCTTGGTGGTTCCAAACGTCTTCCATTTAAGAACGATGGAGGCCACTGTGTTCTTGGGGACCTTCAATGCTGCAGAAATGTTTTGGTACCCTTCCCTAGGTCTGTGCCTCAACACAATCCTGTCTCGGAGCTCTACAGACAATTCCTTTGACATCATGGCTTGGTGTTTGCTCTGACTTGCACTGTCAACTGTGCGACCTAATATAGACAGGTGTGTGCCTTTTCAAATCAGGCAACATAGACCTGGAACTGTTGGGGTGTTAGGATCTAGTTTAACAATTATGCATCCATCCGTGAGTAACTCTGGTCTGTAATCACTCATTCATTCAGGACTTATTTATTCATTCAGGTCTGTATATACATATTCATGTACAGTTTTTATATCATATCACGTGCAATATTGTAAGTAATTCTTGGACTGAACTTACGTAGTCATTCACTCAGGAATGCATATTAGTATATTTTTTCATTGCTTTTAGTATATTGGATGTGCAATACGTGCATTTATCTGTAATTAAACCCTGCACTAAGGACTGTATTTTAAGGGAATTACTATTATTACCCCAAATTATATCATACACACATTTAGCTATTTAAGTATCTCTTCCTGTCATTTACCTGTACAGTTAATGTAACCATGCAAATATTAATTTACCTGTACATTGAACCAGACTGTATATTACGGGTGGCAGGTAGCCTAGCGGTTAGAGCATTTAACTGTACATTTACCTATACAGTTAATTTAACCATGCAAATACTCCTTATTTACCTATATCAACTTGCAATATTTGTATAAAATTTGTTCACCTAACACTCTGTAACAATGTACAGTGTACATATTCAGCCATTCACCCATACTATGCAATGTCTTTTTAAAGCTTTTTGCACTCCAGACTTCTTGTATTTTTATACTTTTTCATACTGCTGCTCTATGTATCATGTATCTGTCTTTTGTGTATTTTCGTTCTGGCATTTTGCACCTGCCTTGTGTTTTTTCGTAGCTCCTTGACGAAGAAATTTCCCCTCAGGGATCAATAAAGTACCTACAGTTGAAGTCGGAAGTCATTAAAACTCATTTTTCAACCACTCATGTTAACAAACTATAGTTTTGGCAAGCCGGTTAGGTCATCTACTTTGTGCATGACACAAGTAATTCTTCCAACACTTGTTTACATACAGATTATTTCACTTATAATTCACTATATCACAATTCCAGTGGGTCAGAAGTTTACATACACTAAGTTGACTGTGCCTTTAAACAGCTTGAAAAATTACAGAAAATGATGCCATGGCTTTAGAAGCTTCTGATAGGCTAATTGACATAAGTTGAGTGAATTGTAGGTGTACTTGTGGATGTATTTCAAGGCCTACCTTCAAAAATAGTGCCTCTTTGCTCGACATCATGGGGAAATCTAAAGAAATCAGCCAAGAACTCAGAAAAACAATTGTAGACCCCCACAAGTCTGGTTCATCCTTGGGAGCAATTTCCAAAAGCCTGAAGGTACCACGTTCATCTGTACATTCATCTGTGCAAGTATAAACACCATGGGACCACACAGCCGTCATACTACTCAGGAAGGAGACGCGTTCTGTCTCCTGGAGATGTACGTACTTTGGTGCAAATCAATCCCAGAACAACAGCAAATAACCTTGTGAAGCAAGATCTATCTATCTATCTATCTATCTATCTATCTATCTATCTATCTATCTATCTATCTATCTATCTATCTATCTATCTATCTATCTATCTATCTATCTATCTATCTATCTATCTATCTATCTATCTATCTATCTATCTATCTATCTGGATGCACCTGAGCTCAATTTCGAGTCTCAATTTCGGGTCTGAATACTTATTTATGTATCTGTTTTTATTTGTAATAAATTTGCTAACATTTCTAAAAACCTGTTTTTGCTTCAGCATTATTGTGTGTAGATTGAGAAAAATATAATTTAATCAATTTTAGAATAAGGCTGTAACATATCAAAATGTGGAAAAAGTCAAGGGGTCTGAATACTTTCCGAATTCACTGTATTACATATGTATTTTAAATATGTCAATATATTAGGCTTCAGTATGGGTTTAATATATCTAAATCATTGTTTAGTGTTTGTGCCATTTGGGGTGATTTTGACGGCAGCCAAATTCTGCCTATTGTAGTTTTATAATAGGACCTTTAAGATCTTTTAGGTTTCTCTGGAGACATAACATGTTATCCATAGCACCACAGGGTGGAGGAAGACCTGTGAACTGTATCAGTGGTTTTGACCAGATAGACCTGCAAAGATATATCTCACCATGTACTCACCGAAGATTGTACTTTTCTATACAATGTATCGTATGTATGACTGTGTTTAAAACCTAAATTACCTTATTTTTGTGCAAATAAAATCTGCCAATGGTATACAAGTACTTGATAGTACTGCATTACAGAACTCAGATACACTCTGAATCTACACAGAGAGCTGTATTGTTGTGTATTCCCAGAAAATGTTTTTCTAGGGCAAATCGAAAGTATTTTCTCCACTCCCTAATAATTGCTCGCAGGGAATATTTGGCTGTTAGTTTCAGTCACCTGACCTCTTGTTACATGGCAACCGCATGTTTCCAAAATAATCCTCCACCCCGCGGATTTCACAGGTATTCTACAGCGCGGGGAAGAGGGGGAGAGACATGTGAGAGAAAGTGTGTTACAGGCTGTAGACTTCACTCACTGGGTGGCAGCTCTGCCTTGCATGACTGGGGCTGGTGGGGGGTGGGACTAGTATGTAGCTCTGATGTCATTCTTCCTAGTTCCAAAAACCCTGCCCCCTTGGCCGGCCCACACACTCCCACAGGTAGTTTTTGAGCTGTCAATTCGCTGCTGCCCTACCCCTGTCTGCCTGTGTGTGTAACTTTCTATTTCCTACGCATACACACGCTCCTACCTGCCCCTTTCTCAGTTCTTCACGGTTGTATGAACTTTGGATGCAGCAGTGAAGTGTCGAACTGTTGCGTGCCGCAACTGCCAGATAATTTCTGAGTGATTTTTGACGGTGACTGAAGGTGGACAAACCTCTCTCCCTATCAGTCTCTCAGTCCTGTCTATCTCTTTACAGGACAATGTTATTGTCTTCCTCGAGGCCTGCTAGAAGCTCGGACTAAAAAAGGCACAGCTCTTTCACCCAAGACACATCTACTAGAGTCGCTGTCAAGTAAGTGCTTCTACATATGATATACAGATTACACATATTTACATACCGATGACAAGATAACAATTACTTTTTTGTCTATTGACTATGGAAAATTATTATTTTTTGTCTGTGACTGATCTGTGACTGAATGTTATGAGACTAAGTTTGAACAGTGTGAGAGTCTCGCCTTTCTCCTTCTAACTAGACTAGATTTTGGATAGATACTTCCTTGGGTATGCGTATGTGTGCATTTGTGCAAGTGTGTGTGTGCGTGACCTGTGTGATCTTCTCGAACACGCGGCTCTCAAATCAAATCAATCAAATCAATTTGTGTTTGTCACATGCACAGAATACAACAGTACAGTGAAATGCTTACTTACAAGCCCTTAACCAACAATGCAGTTTTAAGAAAAATAAGTGTTAAGTAAAAACGTTTAAATAACAAATAATTAAAGAGCAGCAGTAAAATGAACAGTAGCGAGGCTATATTCAGGGGGTACCGGTGCGGGGCCTAGGTTAGTCGAGGTAATTGAGGTAATATGTACATGTAGGTATATTTAAAGTGACTATACATAGATAATAAACAGAGTAGTATCAACGTAAAAGAGGGGGGGACAATGCAAATAGTCCGGGTAGCCATTTGATTAGCTTGGGGGTAGAAGCCTTTTGGACCTAGACTTGGCGCTACGGTACCGCTTGCCATGTGGTAACAGAGAGAACAGTCTATGACTAGGGTGGCTGGAGTCTTAGACAATTTTTAGGGACTTCCTCTGACACTGCCTTGTATAGAGGTCCTAGATGGCAGGAAGTTTGACCCCAGTGATGTACTGGGCCGCACGCACTACCCTCTGTAGTGCCTTGCGGTCGGAGGCCGAGCAGTTGCATACCAGGCAGTGATGCAACTAGTCAGGATGCTCTCGATGGTTCAGCTGTAGAACCTTTTGAGGATCTGAGGACCCATGCCAAATCTTTTTAGTCTCCTGAGGGGGAATAGGCTTTGTTGTGCCTTCTTCATGACTGTCTTGCTGTGTTTGGACCATGATAGTTTCTTGGTTATGTGGACACCAAGGAACTTGAAGCTCTCAACCTGCTCCACTACAGCTCCATCGATGAGAATGGGGGCGTGCTCAGTACTCTTTTTCCTGTAGTCCACAATCATCTCCTTTGTCTTGATAACGTTGAGGGAGAGGTTGTTATCCTGGCACCACACGGCCAGGTCTCTGACCTCCTCCCTATAGGCTGTCGGTCATCAGGCCTACCACTGTTCTTTAGTTGGCAAACTTAATGATGGTGTTGGAGTCGTGCCTGGCCATGCAGTCATGGGTGAAGAGGGAGTATTGGGGGGGACTGAGCATGCACCCCTGAGGGGCCCCTGTTTTGAGGATCAGAATGGCAGATGTGTTGTTACCTACCCTTACCACCTAGGGGCAGCCCGTCAGGAAGTCCAGGATCCAGTTGCACAGGGAGGTGTTTAGTCCCAGGGTCCTTAGCTTAGTGATGAGCTTTGAGGGCACTATGGTGTTGAACGCTGAGCTGTAGTCAATGAATAGCATTCTCACATAGGTGTTCCTTTTGTCCAGGTGGGAAAGGGCATTGAGGAGTGCAATAGAGTACATCATCTTTGGGTCTGTTGGTGCGGTATGCAAATTGGAGTGGGTCTAGGGATAATAGTGTTGATGGGAGCCATGACCAGCCTTTCAAAGCACTTCATGGCTACAGACGCGAGTACAATGGGTTGGTAGTCATTTAGGCAGGTTACCTTAGTGTTCTTGGGCACAGGGACTATGGTGGTCCGCTTTCGAAATACAGCCGAATACATGCATTCTCCATGATATGATGTTTCCGTATTTTGAAAGATATATATCTTGAAAACTTGAAAGCTGACATGCAAAACATTTTGATAACAGGTGTAAAACAGTACAGTGCAATTCATTCTTGAGAGCTCTCCTAAAAATGCAGTGTTAATAATAATATAGGTAACAGAAAATACAATAAAAAAAGGTGTGTGTGTGTGCGCTTTTGTTTATAGTTTCTGTGTTGTTCTCCTTCTCACCTGTGCACTGGGCAGAGCTGCATGCGGTATGTCGAACAACCTGTTCAGTTTTCACACAGGTGTGTCTCAGGGAGGCGACGAGGTGGAGGGAGGTGGAGAACGTCCGCTCAAACACATTCACCATGGCAGCAGACGCAGCACGGAGAAACACATACACTATATATAAAAAAGTATGTGGACACCCCTTCAAATTAGTGGATTCTGCTTTTTCAGCCACACCTGTTGCTGACAAGTGTATAAAATCGAGCACACAGCCATACAATTTCCATAGACAAACATTGGCAGTAGAAAGGCCTTACTGAAGAGCTGAATGACTTTCAATATGGCACCGTTATAGGATGCCACCTTTTCAACAAGTCAGTTTGTCACATTTCTGCCCTGCTAGAGCTAACTCTGTAAATTATGTTATTGTGAAGTGGTTGGAAACGTCTAGGAGCAACAACGGCTCAGCTGTGAAGTGGTAGGCCACACAAGCTCACAGAATGGGACAGCCGCGTGCTGAAGCATGTTGCACGTAAAATGTGTCTGTTTTCGGTTGCATCACTCACTACGAGTTCCAAACTGCCTCTGGAAGCAATGTCAGCATAAGAACTGTTCGTCGGGAGCTTCATGAAATTAGTTTCCATGGCTGAGCAGCCACACAAACCTAAGATCACAGTGTGCAATGCCAAGCATCGGCTGGAGTGGTGTAAAGCTTGCTGCCATTGGACGCTGGAACAGTGGAAACGCGATCTCTTGAGTAATAATTCACACTTCACCATCTGGCAGTCCGTCGGATGAATCTGTGTTTGGTGGATGCCAGGAGAACACTACCTGCCCGAATGCAGTGTCAACTGTAAAGTTTGGTGGAGGAAGAATAATGCTCTGAGACTGTTTTTCATGGTTCAGGCTAGGCCCCTTAGATCCAGTGAAGGGAAATCTTAACTCTAAAGCATACAATGACATTCTAGACTATTCTGTGCTTCCAACTTTGTGGCAACCGTTTGGGGAAGGCCCTTTCCTATTTCAGCAGGACAATGCCCCTGTGCACAAAGCGAAGTCCATACAGAAATTGTTTGTTGAGATCGGTGTGGAAGAACTTGACTGGGCTGCACAGAGCCCTGACCTCAACCCCATCAAACACCTTTTGGCATGAATTGGAACGCTGACTGTGAGCCAGGCCTAATACCAACATCAGTGCCTGACCTCACTTGTAGTCCCGTGTAGCTCAGATGGTAGAGCATGGCGCTTGTAACACCAGGGTTGTGGGTTCGATTCCCACGGGGAACAGTACGAAAAAAGTATGAACATGTATGCACTAACTGTAAGTCACTCTGTATAAGAGCGTCTGCTAAATGACTCAAATGTAATGCTCTTGTGGCTGAATGGAAGCAGGTCCTAGCAGCAAAGTTCCAACATCTAGTGGAAAAGCCTTCCCAGCAGAGTGGAGGCTGTTATAGCAGCAAAGGGGTGACCAAATACATATTGATGCCCATGATTTTGGAATGAGTTGTTCGTCGAGCAGGTGTCCACATACTTTTGTATGTGTATCTGTGACGAATGGGATTTTCATGAGAAATATGCTGTGTAGGAGGTGTGCCACACTACTGATGTAGACTATTGACTCATGGGTGAAGTATATTCTACAGTGTACCCTTTTAAGAAGTGATTCATTTGACAAAGGTGTGTTCCAGTAATGTCTTAATACCTGACATGCCACTGAATCTCTCTTTCTGTCTCTCGCTGTCTCTCTCTCTCTCTCTCTCTCTCTCTGTGCTTTAGTGCGTCATTCAGCATTGTCTAATGATCCAGCTTTAAATTAGCCACTCCTTTGATATGGTTGTGCAAGCAGCAGGTTAATTTCTCCCAGGATCCACAATGACTGTGTCATCCGCTGTCAAAGGCACTGACACACACACACACACACACACACACACACACACACACACACACACACACACACACACACACACACACACACACACACACACACCAAATAGCACACAACAAACAAAACCAACTCTGCCTGTTGGTAACTAACCACACCACACCCTCCTGTCCCTAGCAACGCGGTCGGCACAGACAGAATATGAGGTACAGACTGTCATGACGCTATCCCTTTCAGTGAATCGGCTAAGCAGAGATGTGAACAACCCCCCCTCTCCAGGTAATTCCTGGCAGAGACGCTCTTCCCCTTGGGCATGCAGTATGGGGATAGAGAGTGTCACAGTAGAACAAATTATTTAATCCCGCCAATACTACTACATCCCATAATTTTCAAATTAAACAATATTCCTAATTTAGAGAATGTGGAAACGGTCGGTGTAGAAGCCAGCTACGACCCTGTCCGCTTTGTTTCATGTTTGTGACATCATGAAAGACAGTGCAGGCACATTACCATAACTCTGTTTATACAGGTTCCTCATTTATGAGGCTTGCATCTGAAATGTTGTATAAAATGTCTAACTAAGTATAAGAATACTTTTAAAAAGATAACAATGGGATTTAATCTTAGTCTAAAATTTTGCCCAGTCAGTGGCCATGCCCAAGTGAACAGACATTGGTTGGAAATGGTGAACCAACCCCTTTTCTACTCAAGAATAAAAAACCCTGTGACGAAAGACACCCTAGTTCCAAGGATGTGAGGACTTTAGTCCACACGTTTAAAATGTAAAATTTCAATCTCTACAGTCCAGGAAATGCTCCACACGTTGGAAATGGTCTGAACTTCCTATCTGAATCTATCGTGTTATAACCAAACTATCATTGTTTTGTTTATTTACTGCATAATATTAGGATGTTTTGTATACTCTGTAATTGTTTAATTAGCTAGTAAATAAATAATTGAGCCAATTTGTGTATGGATGATTCATACTAAAGTCTGGGTTCGCGCAGACTACAAGAAATTACGACGTTCAAGAATTAGACTGGACGAGGTAAAATTCATTAACAAGTGACTTATGATAAGATATAAAATAATCTGAGAATAGTTATTTTTGGGAGATAGCGACTCTATAAACAAACATTCTTTCGTGGTGCCCCGACTTCCTAGTTAATTAATGTTTATGTGGTTAGTTTAATCACATAATAATTAAGCATAGAGAATCGATTTGATAATATAAGTCTTAACTTTAATGAAAGTCAAAGACACAACAATACTGATAGGATCAAAGAAAGGAAGAACTGCTCTCAGCCTCTTACCTTAAAGTGGCAATCAGCAGTTGCTACATCCATTTTTTGACTTATAAATTAATTATATGTATCCATTATTTCTTTACGAATATGATTTATAAATGCCTCATGAGCTTAGTTCAACCGTCCTACCCCATCAGGACCCAAAATGTGAGCTTGTTTTACTCCAATGTTTGTAAACAAATGATCATGGATGATTAGTCCTTGCATCCATAGTGATGTTACATTTCGCCAGCCCCATCCATCAGTGTTTTACTGAATCAGGGGTGGGGTGACCGCTTTATTGTTTCTACTGCTGATTGCTGCTTTAACATTAGAATTATTCCACAATACTGACTACCGATAGGCTACTAGAGAGATATTATCACCTATGGCTACACACATTGAGGCTTCTTATTATAATGCTTACCCTATAATAGTACACTAAATCATTAAATACACTCAATGGCCAGTTTATTTGGTACGCCTTTTTTGTACCCGGTCGGACCCCCCTTTTCCTCCAGAATAGCCTGAATTCCCTGCGGCATGGATTCTACAAGGTGTGGCGTTCAAACATTGTTCATTTGGTATCAAGGGACCTAACGTGCCTGTACTGTTGACACCAGGCAGGATGGGGCTATTGACTCACGCTGCTTTTGCGAAATCCTGACTTTACCATCAGCGTGACGCAACAGGAACCAGGATTCTTTAGACCAGGCAATGTTTTTTCAATCCTCAATTGTCCAGTTTTGGTGATCACGTGCCCACTGGAGCTGCTTCTTCTTGTTTTAAGCTGATAGGAGTGGAACCCGGTGTGGTCTTCTGCTGCAATAGCCAATCCGTGACAAGGGCTGATGAGTTGTGCATTCCGAGATGCTGTTCTGCACACCACTGTTGTAATGCCCCGTTATTTGCGTTTTTGTGGGACACCTGTTAGTTTACACGTTTCTTGCCATTCTCCTTCGACCTCTCGTCAACAAACTGTTTTCGCCCACAGAACTGCTGCTGACTGGATGGTTTTGTTTTACACACCATTCTCTGTAAATCCGAGACACTGTCGTGCGTGAAAAGCCCAAGAGGCCAGCCGTTTCTGAGATATTTGAACCAGTACACCTGGCTCCGACGAGTAAACCACACTCAGTCTTCTAGGTCACTAGTTTGCCCATTCTTACGTTCAATCGAACAGTCACTGAATGCTTCGATGCCGGTCTGCCTGCTTTATATAGCAAGCCACTGCCATGTGACTAACTGTCTGCAGGAGCTAAACATTTTCGTGAATGGAGTGATGTACCTAAACAACTGGTCACTGAGTGTATATTGGGGCAAAAATTGGGTTTCATTTGAAGCGTCTTTTTATCCTTGCAGCTTTGCATTTGTAGTCTGAAGGCACGTTTCCATTGACCCAGGTTTATATACAAAAGCAATGTCACAAAAAAATAATTGTGACATGTAATGGAAACGGCATATACAGTGGGGAGAACAAGTATTTGATACACTGCCGATTTTGCAGGTTTTCCTACTTACAAAGCATGTAGAGGTCTGTAATTTTTATCATAGGTACACTTCAACTGTGAGAGACGGAATCTAAAACAAAAATCCAGAAAATCACATTGTATGATTTTTTAATAATTAATTTGCATTTTATTGCATGACATAAGTATTTGATCACCTACCAACCAGTAAGAATTCCGGCTCTCACAGACCTGTTAGTTTTTATTTAAGAAGCCCTCCTGTTCTCCACTCATTACCTGTATTAACTGCACCTGTTTGAACTCGTTACCTGTATAAAAGACACCTGTCCACACACTCAATCAAACAGACTCCAACCTCTCCACAATGGCCAAGACCAGAGAGCTGTGTAAGGACATCAGGGATAAAATTGTAGACCTGCACAAGGCTGGGATGGGCTACAGGACAATAGGCAAGCAGCTTGATGAGAAGGCAACAACTGTTGGCGCAATTATTAGAAAATGGAAGAAGTTCAAGATGACGGTCAATCTCCCTCGGTGTGGGGCACCATGCAAGATCTCACCTCGTGGGGCATCAATGATCATGAGGAAGGTGAGGGATCAGCCCAGAACTACACGGCAGGACCTGGTCAATGACCTGAAGAGAGCTGGGACCACAGTCTCAAAGAAAACCATTAGTAACACACTACGCCGTCATGGATTAAAATCCTGCAGCGCACACAAGGTCCCCCTGCTCAAGCCAGCGCATGTCCAGGCCCGTCTGAAGTTTGCCAATGACCATCTGGATGATCCAGAGGAGGAATGGGAGAAGGTCATGTGGTCTGATGAGACAAAAATAGAGCTTTTTGGTCTAAACTCCACTCGCCGTGTTTGGAGGAAGAAGAAGGATGAGTACAAGCCCAAGAACACCATCCCAACCGTGAAGCATGGAGGTGGAAACATCATTCTTTGGGGATGCTTTTCTGCAAAGGAACAGGACGACTGCACCGTATTGAGGGGAGGATGGATGGGGCCATGTATCGCGAGATCTTGGCCAACAACCTCCTTCCCTCAGTAAGAGCATTGAAGATGGGTCGTGGCTGGGTCTTCCAGCATGACAACGACCCAAAACATACAGCCAGGGCAACTAAGGAGTGGCTCCGTAAGAAGCATCTCAAGGTCCTGGAGTGGCCTAGCCAGTCTCCAGACCTGAACCCAATAGAAAATCTTTGGAGGGAGCTGAAAGTCCGTATTGCCCAGCGACAGCCCCGAAACCTGAAGGATCTGGATGGAGGAGTGGGCCAAAATCCCTGCTGCAGTGTGTGCAAACCTGGTCAAGAACTACAGGAAACGTATGAACTCTGTAATTGCAAACAAAGGTTTCTGTACCAAATATTAAGTTCTGCTTTTCTGATGTATCAAATACTTATGTCATGCAATAAAATGCAAATTAATTACTTAAAAATCATACAATGTGATTTTCTGGATTTTTGTTTTAGATTCCGTCACTCACAGTTGAAGAGTACCTATGATAAAAATTACAGACTTCTACATGCTTTGTAAGTGGGAAAACCTGCAAAATCGGCAGTGTATCAAATACTTGTTCTCCCCACTGTACAGTGCATTCAGAAAGTATTCAGAGCCCTTCCCCTATTCTAAAATGTATTAAATTATATATTTTCTCCTCATCAATCTACACACAATACCCGATAATTACAACTTGATTAGAGTCCACCTGTGGTAAATTCAATTGATTGAACATGATTTGGAAAGGCACACACCTGTCTATATAAGGTCCCACAGTTGACAGTGCATGTCAGAGCAAAAACCAAGCCATGAGGTTGAAGGAATTGTCTGTAGAGTTCCGAGACAGGAGTGTGTCGAGGATCTGGGGAAGGGAACCAAAAAATGTCTGCAGCATTGGTGGTTTGGAACCACCAAGACTCTTCCTAGAGCTGGCCGCCCGGCCAACTGAGCAATCAGGGGAGAAGGGTCTTGGTCAGGGAGGTGATTATGGGAATTATTTCATCACACAATATCAGGCAGCAATTGGGAGTGTACAAATGACTTTACCAGTGAATTGCCAGTGTTAGAGCTTTCCGAGCCCGTTTTATTTATTCTTATTTCTGTACTACTAAGAAAATAAAAGAGCCCTACTAACTTCTAACAAACCCTACCCATACCCAAAATCCCTTCCAACCCTCCCCTCACCCATCCCCGTCCAAACTCAGTAACCCTACCCATCAATCTTTCCCTCTCTTCCACATACCGGTACTTACAACAATACATCAACACATGCCTCACTATTTCATCAACCATACATTCCATACACAAACCATTCACATGCTTGCCAACCAGATGTCATAGGCGCAACAGAACAAACACCACCTCTTCCTTCCTAATCTGACCTTTGAATCTTGGTCCACCAACCTTTCTTTGGAGGGCATATAAATAATGGCCCTTGGGCTCGCTGTCGCACCGCTTCTGCCACACATCTAACATAATGGCTCAAATCTTACATTTGGCCTCACCTAACTTGACTGTGTAACAGGGTTCCCCAACTAGGTAGTTTATTTTGTTGAATTGTTTATTTATTTAATTTTGAATTTTTTTTGTTTTTGTAACTGTTCATGCCTATCAGTGTATCAGTGTTTTTTGTGGACCCCAGGAAGAGTAGCTGCTACTTCTGCAAAAGCTAATGGGGACCCAAATAAACAGGTAAATGGTGTTGTTCGGTCCGACACGATTTTCAGAAAATCCATAAATGTTTAACTCCTGAACTTATTTAGGCTCGCTATAACAAAGGGTCTGAATACTTATTGACTCGAGACATTTCAGCTTTTCATTTTTAATTAATTTGTAAAAATGTCTAAAAACATTCTACTTTGACATTATGGGATATTGTGTGTGTGCAATTGAATGTTCACTATTTTCGGCTTTGGAATTCCAATTAAAAAGCTCTAATCATTTTAATGCCATTATTTCATAATGCATTTAATGTCTAAAAAAATAAACCAATTGAAAACCGTGAATTTTTTTATTGAACCGAACCAACCTCAAAATGCACTAATCTCTCAGCACTACCGCTGGCTGGTGTATACGTCTCTATTACCCAGCCTTGCGTAACCTAACCACTGATAACCAGACTTATCTGTCAACTGTGCACATACCTTGGATGAAAATTGCCATATGTCATGAAAAAGCTGTTGGGTTGAGGATACAGACTGATAAGACATTCCTTATGAAAACATGAGGTTGCATGTGACGAATGGAGAAAATATTCTTTAGTAATGTGTTGGTCCCATGTTTCATGTGCTGAAATAAAAGATCCATGCCATTTTTGCACAAAAACCTTATTTTTCAAATGTTGTGCACAAATTTGTTTACATCCCTGTTAGTGAGCATTTCTCCTTTGCCAAGATAATCCATCCACCCACCTGACAGGTGCGGCATATCAAGAAATTGATTAAACAGCATGATCATTACACAGGTGCACCTTGTGCTGGGACAATAAAAGGCCAATCTAAAATGTGCAGTTTTGTCATACAACACAATGCCACAGATCAGTCTTTTGAGGGAGCATGCACTTGGCATCCTGACTGCAGGAAGGTCCACCAGAGCTGAGACCAGCCACCCAGACATCTGATGAAACTCTGGGTTTGCACAACCAAAGATTTTCTGCACAAACGGTCAGAAACCGTCTCATCTGCGTGCCTATCGTCCTCACCAGGGTCTTGACCTGACAGTGTCTATGGCGTCGTGTGGGCAAGCAGTTTGCTGATGTCAACGTCGTGAACAGAGTGCCCCATGGTGGCGGTGGGGTTATGGTTGTCGTGTCATTCATCCGCCACCATCACATCATGTTTCAGCATGATAATGCACAGCCCCATGTCGCAATTCCTGGAAGCAAAACATTTCCCAGTTCTTCCATGGCCTGCATACTCAGACATGTCACCCGTTGAGCATGTTTGGGATGCTCTGGATCGACGTGTACAACAGTGAGTTCCCTCCAATATCCAGCAACTTTGCACAGCCATTGAAGAAGAGCGGGACAACATTCCACAGGCCACAATGAACAGCCTGATCAACTATGCGAAGGAGATGTCGCGCTGCGTAAGGCAAATGGGGGTCACATCAGATACTGACTTGTTTTCTGATCCTTTTTCTAACTGAAAATGTGCATTTGTTGGAGGTAGAATTTTTTTTCGCCCTAGTGTAAACTACACCGGTCAGTGCACATTCTGAGCAATCAGTGAAATATAATGATGTATTCAGTGTCGAGGACACACTGGTGCTCCTGAGGAATTAACTAAATAAAAATGTAGTTCATTCCTGCATCTTAAATATGGCATATTTAGCCCTGCTTACGTTTAATTTTGAGGCCTGTCTGCTTCCTTTCTGTGTCTATGAGAGACCGACTACATTTATGATCCAAAGTCCCTCTGCTGTTGGCCATTTGGTTTAGCAAATTATTGACATGGAGAGTTTACTTCACAGCCCAAAAACAGAACTACACAGAGGGAGGTAGAGTACAAAAATCTTTGGCCCCTGAGGAATTTAAATGTCCGTCACCAGACAATAAGCTAGAGGAGTGGCAATGTGGCACGGTTGCATATGATTATGTAACACTCCCTGCCAGTTGATCAAGCAAACTGTCTGATTTACAGGGTGGAGTGCCTTTTATGTCAGACCACAATCCTCACAAATGATTGACGGCTGGATATTAAAGTTTACTTTACCTTAACAAAATCAAGCGGAAAAGGAATGCTGCACACATTTATTTATTTATTTATTTTACATTTTCATGACTATTAACTAATTGATATTCACCAACTCATATTCGAAACAGTCCTGTATAAGTTTAGTTGACATTTCAGAATTTCCCTGGTAGGCGGAAAGAAACAGTGTTTGTTTAGTGGTTTTACCTCCACAATGACAAGTCTGGAACTGTCACTTTTTCTCAGTAAAGCAGAAAGAAATTACAAAAAAATCCCTCTGTTTGCATTTATGATGTATCTGTGTGACACACTTGCACTGTATTGGTTTGGTTTCATCACAGTACAGCTCAAACTATCTGTCTTCTGTGCAGCCGTGTGTTAACAGTGAAGAGATTGTGAAACGGAACGAGGAGTGATGATGGTGAATGGCCAATAAAGTCCTCTTTCTTATCCATGGTTACGGCCCTGGCTGTAAACGGCAACGGGGCAACACAACACAAGGGCTATATTTGTACTCGCTGGCTGTAGAGTGAAATGCCAGCCTCACCCGGTTTGCCCGCCCGCTAGTCCTCTCACTCACCAACAGTGGCTGTAGTGTCTGATAAGCGTGTCACAATCCCTCTCTCAATATATACAGTGGCAAGAAAAAGTATGTGAACCCTTTAGAATTACCTGGATTTCTGCATAAATTGGTCATAAAATTTGATCAGATCTTCATCTAAGTCTCAACAATAGACAAACAGAGTCTGATTAAACTAATAACACACAAACAATTATTAGTTTTCATGTCTTTATTGAACACACTGTGTAAACATTCACAGTGCCGGGTGGAAAAAGTATGTAAACCCTTCGATTTATTAACTGGTTGACCCTCCTTTGGCAGCAATAACCTCAACCAAACGTTTTCTCTAGCAATATTCTTGGAATGTCTGGTGTGAACCGTTCTCTCGAGGTCATGCCACAGCATCTCAATCGGGTTGAGGTCAGGACTCTGACTGGGCCACTCCAGAAGGTGTATTTTCTTCTGTTGAAGCCATTCTGTTGTTGATTTACTTCGGTGTTTTGGGTCGTTTTCCTGTTGCATCACCCAACTTCTGTTGAGCTTCAATTGGGGGAAGATAGCCTTACATTCTCCTGCAAAATGTCTTGATAAACTTGGGATCCTATTTTTCCGTCGATGATAGCAAGCTGTCCAGGCCCTGAGGCAGTGAAGCAGCCCCAAACTATGATGCTCCCTCCACCATACATTACAGTTGGGATGAGATTTTGATGTTGGTGTGATGTGCAGTAGCTCTTTTTGTAAATTCAGGACCTCAAATTGCAGTAGATTTGTTTTTCTCTCTCCAGCTCCAAAACATCAATATGAGCTTGGTTCATGTCAGTTCTTGGACGTGTTCTTGGCCTGTCTGGTGTTGTTGCTGCTGGTGCAAGTTCCAGGCACTGCTGTTTCTCCACAGCATCAGGGTATCAGCTCAACTAAAGGAAAGAAAATAAAGAAAATTAACCTTGATACGAATGATGATGTTACGCAACATGCTGATAACGGTAACATTGTAATGAAGTAGCATTAACGTTCGTTTTAACGTCTATTATAGTCATTGATATTTACCAGTTCTTTATGCTTACTAAATATTGGTGGTCGAGTTGTCTGTCGTCATCATAGGGGTTAAGGAGAGGGTCAAACTGCCAGGGAATCATCTCGCATATCTTCTGGGAGAGAGGATCAATTCCCTTGGACGGAGGCCCCCTTCGGTCTGAAATAGCCCCCGCCTCTCCTCTGCCGCATCTTTTTTGGCTTTCGCTTTTAAGTTTTTAAAGGACTTCTTCATCCGATTTGGGTCCCTTTTCTTTTAGGGCGGCAGGTAGCATAGAGGTTAGAGTGTTGGGCCAGTAACTGAAAGGTCGCTGGTTCGAATACCCAAGCCGACAAGGTTAAAAACTTGTCGATGTGTCCTTGAGCAAGGCACTTTAGCCTAATTTGCTCCAGGGGCTGACCCTGTAGATAGGCCATCATTGTAAATAAGAATTTGTTCTTAACTGACTTGCCTAGTTAAATAAAAATTTAAAATTATCTTTAATCCGTGTCAATCCATTAAATCTGTCTCATAACATGGCCCAGGTGTCTTCCTTCTTTTTGACAGTCGTGTTGTCTCTTTTTATCCTCCAGTACGTTACTAAATTCCTCCATCAGCTCCGACAAGAGGTTTTTTTCATAAGAGGAGAAATTTGAACTTCTTTGACGTGCCATGATCAGGTGGCTAGCGGACAAATAATAAATGCCTAAATAATGTTAAGTAATGCCAATAATAAATTATATTTTATGCTAGCTAGCCTGGTTTATAAACTAGTTAGCTACAGTAGCTAAGGAATGAGTTTTCTGTCTAGTACTGGCAAATAACGGATTTTATATCAAATTAGCCAACCCATGAGAACCTTTCATGATGGAGTTGCAGTAGTTCTAATGTTACATTGTTATTATTTCATTAAGGAACATCAACTTTGTGGCTTCATTTGTCAAGTAGGCTAGCTACTTAGTTTAAACTCACGAAATACCTTATATATTGGTGTAACATGTCACTAATCATATTTTAAAACCGTTAATCATAGATTTACTGATCCAGATTTAAAATTAAGTGTTGCAACACATATCTGATTAATTATAAACCTAGATTTAAAAAACCTAGATTAGCTCTAATCCTAGATTATTTTAAACCATGTTGGTGCAACCCACCCATAGTGTTGTGTGTTCCTTCCTAACAACTCCTTCCTGTCCAAATAATATTTTGCCACTAGTGCTGTGGAACATCCAGATGCTCTTTTGCGAACTTCAGTTTTTCAATGTTTTTTTTGGACAGCACTGGCTTCTTCCGTGGTGTCCTCCCATGAACACCATTCTTGTAGACTCGTCAAAAGAGATGTTAGCGTCTTCCAGAGATTTCTGTAAGTCTTTAGCTGACACTAGGATTCTCCATAACCTCATTGAGCATTCTGCGCTGTGCTTTGCAGTCATCTTTGCAGGGCAGCCACTCCTAGGGAGAGTAGCAACAGTGCTGAACTTTCTCCATTTATAGACAATTTGTCTTACCGTGGACTGAGGAACATCAAGGCTTTTAGAGATACTTTTGTAACCCTTTCTATCTTTATGCAAGTCAACAATTCTTAATCTTCTGAGATCTCTTTTGTTCGAGGTATGATTCACATCAGACAATGCTTCTTGTAAATAGCAAACTCAAATGTTGTGTGTTTTTTATAGGGCAGAGAAGCTCTAATCAACATCTTCAATCTCGTCTCAGTGATTGGACTCCAGGATAGCTGACTCCTGACTCCATTAGCCTAGGGGTTCACATACAGTTGAAGTCGGAAGTTTACACACACTTACGTTGAAGTCATTAAAACTCATTTTTCAACCACTCCACAGATTTCATGTTAACAAACTATAGTTTTGGCAAGTCAGTTAGGACATCTACTTTGTGCATGACACAAGTAATTCTTCCAACACATGTTTATAGACAGATTATTTCACTTATAATTCACTATATCACAATTCCAGTGGGTCAGAAGTTTACATACACTAAGTTGACTGTACCTTTAAACAGCTTGAAAAATTACAGAAAATGATGCCATGGCTTTAGAAGCTTCTGATAGGCTAATTGACATAAGTTGAGTGAATTGTAGGTGTAACTGTGGATGTATTTCAAGGCCTACCTTCAAAACCAAAAGAAATCTGCTAAGAAAAATAATTGTAGACTTTCAGAAGTCTGGTTCATCCTTGGGAGCAATTTCCAAACGCCTGAAGGTACCACGTTCATCTATACAAACAATAGTACGCAAGTATAAACACCATGGGACCACGCAGCCGTCATACCGCTCAGGAAGGAGACGCATTCTGTCTCCTAGAGATGAACTTCCTTTGGTGCGAAAAGTGCACATCAAACCCAGAACAACAGCAAAGGACCTTGTGAAGATGCTGGAGGAAACACGTACAAAAGTATTTATATACACATAAAACAAGTCTTATATCGACATAACCTGAAAGGCCGCTCAGCAAGAAATAAGCCACTGCTCCAAAACCGCCATAAAAAAGTATGCAACTGCACATGGGGACAAAGATCGTACTTTTTGGAGAAATGTCCTCTGGTCTGATGAAACAAAAATAGAACTGTTTGGCCATAATGACCATCGTTATGTTTGGCGGAAAAAGGGGGAGGCTTGCAAGCCAAAGAACACCATCCCAACCGTGAAGAACTGGTGCACTTCACAAAATAGATGGCATCGTGAGGAAGGAAAATTATGTGGATATTTTGAAGCAACATTTTAAGACATCAGTCAGGAAGTTAAAGTTTGGTCGCAAATGGGTCTTCCAAATGGACAATGACCCCAAGCATACTTCCAAAGTTGTGGCAAAATGGCTTAAGGACAACAAAGTCAAGGTATTGGAGTGGCCATCACAAAGCCCTGAACTCAATCCTATAGAAAATGTCTGGGCAGAACTGAAAAAGCGTGTGCGGACAAGGAGGCCTACAAACCAGTTAAACCAGTTCTGTCAGGAGGAATGGGATAAAATTCACCCAACTTATTGTGGGAAGCTTGTGGAAGGCTACCCGAAACGTTTGACCCAAGTTAAACAATTTAAAGGCAATGCTACCAAATACTAATTGAGTGTATGTAAACTTCTGACCCACTGGGAATGCGATGAAAGAAATAAAAGCTGAAATAAATCATTCTCTCTACTATTATTCTGTCATTTCACATTCTTAAAATAAAATGGTGATCCTAACTGACCTAAGACAGGAAATTGTTACTAGGATTAAATGTCAGGAGTTTAAATGTGTTTGGCTAAGGTGTATGTAAACATCCGACTTCAACTGTACTTTTTCCAACCTACACTTTGAATGTTTAAATAATGTATTCAATATAGACAAGAAAAATACAATAATCTTTGTGTTATCAGTTTAAGCACAAATGTACATACATTTGCGAAGGCAGCGTTAATAGCGCCATGGCCAAGACGCAGAATGCGCTTGATGTGAAACCGCAGTGTGCTTGTTATGTACCAAACCTGCAGTTCATCAGGTAATCAGCGCCTGTCCCCACCCACTATACCGTAAATTGCGCGTATTTAAACGCGCAATTGAATGGGCCTCCTCCTCTCTTTCCATCATGGATCAGCGATATTCCCACTGCTGATGCTATGACTGTTTGAAATGATCCTGATGCCAATAATTGTAATGTAGCGAGGAGTTTAACAACTGCTGGAATGGAATGTGAACGCTGAGTCTGAGATTCGATGTCATCTTTGATTTCTTCCAGTAACTGTAATATTGCATAGCTGCTTAATCTGTAACGCTTAATGATTTAGTTTTCACTCAACTGAAAAAGTGTGATTCTTGTGGCAAAAATCTTTTCAGCTCATCTCCTTAGCCCATGTCTTCGTCTTGCTCGGATTACTGCTGCCATTTCACCAGGAGGCATATGCCAGGAAACCCTCTTCCTAAATTACACCTGCTTTTAAGAGGCAGAGAATTTTCAGTGCAAAATAGAGGCGCGCTTTCACCGGCTTTTTCTGTACATAACGTGGAATACATAATTAGGCGCAGTTTACGCTTCCCCTCCCATCTCTTTATGTGACACTCCCACTTTCCCCTTGACCATCCCATGAATGCATATGCATGACACGAAAAGCGCATTTTGCCATTTTCAGTTCCCGCGACCGTTCGTACATACCTCGCCATGGTTTTATGCGCACTTTGCGAAACAAATACGCCTGAAGTGGGCGCAAAAGCGTTAGTACATCTGGCCCCCTGTTTGTCTATTGTGATGACTTAGATGAAGATCATATCAAATTGTATGACCAATTTATGCAGAGAAATAGGTAATTCTAAAGGGTTCACATACTTTTTCTTGCCACTGTATGTGTGTCACCCCCACAGATGATGCCTCCAAAAGCTGATGCCAGACTGATCTGATATTTTTTCTCATTTTTCATAAGGGTGAATTGATACTGGGTCACAAGGTGTTATGTGTACGTATAAATGTGAGGTATTTATTGATAAAGAATGCAGAGTAGAAACATTCCATGCCCTGGCTGAATCAATCAATCATGCAGAAAGACTGTTGATCTTCATTTTTGTAGGTATGCTGATTGCACTGCGGTGCACACACCCATTCATTTAAGGCTTTGGTATTTTTATTTTGGGATGGTGTACTTTCGGTACAATGGGATGTTTAGGTAGGTGTGGTCAGTATGTGTAGTGTTCAGTGTTGAGGCATCACTCATCAGGAATGGCAGACCTACCCATCCATTGTCGGTGTGTGATAACATTGACACACTGCAGGGCTTGTCATGGGCGGGGTGGACCAATGGGTCATTGGTATCTTGCGGGTGTGGCCATGAGGGTAGTGTTCCTCCTGGGTGGGTGTTAGTTCCACCCATGTTCTGATTGTAGTTCCATCTCTGGTTCAGTGTTGCTGACGGACATACACAGGAGGCCATTGTATACATGTAGTTTGGCACATGCAATTTAAATTGAATTAAGTCACAATAAATTGGCTTTTTAAAAAGACAGTGAAGTGGCACAGTAGTCATCCATTGATTGAGCCTCTTAAAACAGTTGCATACAAAACAGTCACATACAGTACAACAATGTACACAATGTTTCTACAAGATCAGCTATTTCCTTTTACTAACCAGTGGCGACCCGTCATTCAGGGCAGAGCCCCACCTGTTTTAAAATACAAAAATATAACTTTTTGGGGGGGCAAGGAGGTTGCCTGTTTTGCATGTTATTTTGGCATTAATATTGTCATATATCAGTTTGTAATAAAGCCGCATACAAACATGGTCTCTTTTTTGCTTTCTTGATTAAGGCAGTTTCAAAATGCAGGTGTTTCAGGTGGTGGAGCAGCCAGCGGAAAATACGGAACATAGGGGTTGGTAATGTTCTCTAGTTGCGCCGTGATTGTCTCAGTGTTCTGTCACTCATGGGGACACCTATGAAGGCTTAACGTCATTGGCCACAGATAAAATGACGTCAAATCATGTTATATCTACAGTAGCTTTGATAGATACATAGGTATTGATCCCCGTGGGGAAATTACTTTATCAAGCAGCTACGGAAAACACAGGGCAGGTGCAAAATGCCAGAACGAAATACACAAAAGACAGATACACGATACATGATACATAGTGCGGCAGTATGAAAAAGTATAAAAATACACAAAGTCTGGAGTGCAAAAAGCTATAGAAACGCATTGCATAGTATGAGTGAATGACTGAATATGTACCCTATACATTGTTATACTGTTAGGTGAAAAAATGATACAATTATTGCACGTTGATACAGTGGGGAGAACAAGTATTTGATACACTGCCGATTTTGCAGGTTTTTCTACTTACAAAGCAAAAATCCAGAAAATCACATTGTATGATTTTTAAATAATTAATTTGCATTTTATTGCATGACATAAATATTTGATCACCTACCAACCAGTAAGAATTCCGGCTCTCACAGACCTGTTAGTTTTTCTTTAAGAAGCCCTCCTGTTCTCCACTCATTACCTGTATTAACTGCACCTGTTTGAACTCGTTACCTGTATAAAAGACACCTGTCCACACAGTCAATCAAACAGACTCCAACCTCTCCACAATGACCAAGACCAGAGAGCTGTGTAAGGACATCAGGGATAAAATTGTAGACCTGCACAAGGCTGGGATGGGCTACAGGACAATAGGCAAGCAGCTTGGTGAGAAGGCAACAACTGTTGGCGCAATTATTCGAAAATGGAAGAAGTTCAAGATGACGGTCAATCTCCCTCGGTCTGGGGCACCATGCAAGATCTCACCTCGTGGGGCATCAATGATCATGAGGAAGGTGAGGGATCAGGCCAGAACTACACGGCAGGACCTGGTCAAAGACCTGAAGAGAGCTGGGACCACAGTCTCAAAGAAAACCATTAGTAACACACTACGCCGTCATGGATTAAAATCCTGCAGCGCACGCAAGGTCCCCCTGCTCAAGCCAGCACATGTCCAGGCCCGTCTGAAGTTTGCAAATGACCATCTGGATGATCCAGAGGAGGAATGGGAGAAGGTCATGTGGTCTGATGAGACAAAAATAGAGCTTTTTGGTCCAAACTCCACTCGCAGTGTTCGGAGGAAGAAGAAGGATGAGTACAACCCCAAGAACACCATCCCAACCGTGAAGCATGGAGGTGGAAACATCATTCTTTAGGGATGCTTTTCTGCAATGGGGACAGGACGACTGCACCGTATTGAGGGGAGGATGGATGGGGCCATGTATCGCGAGATCTTGGCCAACAACCTCCTTCCCTCAGTAAGAGCATTGAAGATGGGTCGTGGCTGGGTCTTCCAGCATGACAACGACCCGAAACACACACAGCCAGGGCAACTAAGGACTGGCTCCGTAAGAAGCATCTCAAGGTCCTGGAGTGGCCTAGCCAGTCTCCAGACCTGAACCCAATAGAAAATCTTTGGAGGGAGCTGAAAGTCCGTATTGCCCAGCGACAGCCCCGAAACCTGAAGGATCTGGAGAAGGTCTGTATGGAGGAGTGGACCAAAATCCCTGCTGCAGTGTGTGCAAACCTGGTCAAAAACTACAGGAAACGTATGATCTCTGTAATTGCAAACAAAGGTTTCTGTACCAAATATTAAGTTCTGCTTTTCTGATGTATCAAATACTTATGTCATGCAATAAAATGCTAATTAATTACTTAAAAATCATACAATGTGATTTTCTGGATTTTTGTTTTAGATTCAGTCACTCACAGTTGAAGAGTACCTATGATAAAAATTACAGACTTCTACATGCTTTTTAAGTGGGAAAACCTGCAAAATCGGCAGTGTATCAAATACTTGTTCTCCCCACTGTATAAATAAAAAAATATTTGCAGGGTTAACTATACATGTTGATGGCAGAGAAAGATACTTAAATAGCTAAATGCGCGTAAGATCTAAGTGAGGGTAATAATAGTTTACTTAATATAGAGTCTGGTTAAATGTACAGGTAAATTAATATTTGCATGGTTAAATTAACTGTACAGGTAAATGTGCGTATGATATAATTTAGGGTAATAATACTAATTCCCTTAAAATACAGTCCTTAGAACAGGGTTAATTACAGATAAATGCACATATTGCACATTCAATATACTAAATGCAATGAAAAAAAAAGATACTACTGACAGGATACTAGTATACAGTCCTGAGTGAATGACTATGCAAGTTCAGTCCAAGAATTACTTACAATATTGCACGTGATATGATATAACAACTGTACATGAATATGTACATACAGTCCTGAATGAATGAGTGCTGAATGAATAAGTCCTGAGTGAATGACCAGAGAGTTACTCACGGATGGATGGATACCTAACTGTTAAACTAGGTCCTAACACCCCAACAGTTCCAGGTCTATGTTGCCGACGGCATGGCACCCTGGTGAGGCATTAAATAGTCTAATAGCCGCGGGCAGGAAGGTCCTCCTGTAGCGCTCTCTGGCACACCATGGTAGGATTAGTCTGTGACTGAAGGTGCTCCTTTGGGGTGGGTGACATTGACCATGATGGCCAGCAGTTTGGCCAGGATCCTTCTCTCCACCACCTCCTCTAGAGTGTCAAGGCTAATCCCCAGAACAGCTAGCCTTCCTGATCAGCTTATTTACCCAAGAAGCATCACCAGCCTTTATGTTGGCGCCCCAGCACATCACTGCAAAAAAGATGGCAGATTGGTAGAAAGTATGCAATAGTTTACTGCACACGTTGAAGGACCTGAGCCTCCTCAGAAAATAGAGTCGGCTCTAGCCCTTTTTGTACAGAGCCCATCCCATTACAGCCTGTTGTCCATATGGACTCCCAGGAACATGTATGACCCAACCATTTCCACATCCATCCCCTGTATAGGGAATGCAGTCAGTTGGGCCTTGGTTCTCCTGAAGTCCACCACCATCTCCTTTGTTTTGCTGATGTTGAGCTGAAGGTGGTTCTGCTCACACCACACCACAAAGTCATTGATTGTGCTCCTGTACTCCTCCTGCCCACCCCTGATGCACCCTACAATTGCAGAGTCATCCGAGAACTTCTGTAAGTGGCATGTTTCAGAGTTATATCTGAAGTCTGAGGTGTAGAGGGTGATCAGGAAGGGGGACAGGACCATTCCCTGCGGGTCCCCTGTGTTGCTCACTGCCCGTTCTGACACACAGCTCTGTAGCCGCACAAATTGTGGCCTACCGGTCAGGTAGTCCGTAACCCAGGAGACTAAGGGTGCTTCCACTTTCATTCATCCTTCTCACCCAGTAGCAGGGTCTGAATGGTGTTGAAGGCACTGGAGAAGTCAAAAAACACAACCCTCATAGTGCAACCTGCGTTGTCCAGGTGAGAGTAGGCCCTCTGCAGAAGGTAGATAATTTCATCATCCACCCCGATGATGCGCTGGTATGCGAACTGCAGGGGGTCCAGTGATGTACACACCAGGGGTCTGAGGTGAGCGAGGACTAACCTTTCCAGGGTCTTCATGATGTGGGATGTTAGCGCTAACCAGAATAGAAAGAGGAGTGGGAGGCCCCGGTGCACAACTGAGCAAGAGGACAAGTACATTAGAGTGTCTAATTTGAGAAACAGACTCCTTACAAGTCCTCAACTGGCAGCTTCATTAAATAGTACCCGCAAAACACCAGTCTCAACGTCAATAGTGAAGAGGCGACTCCGGGATGCTTACCTTCTAGGTCAGAGTTGCAAAGAAAAAGCCATATCTTAGACTAGCCAATAAAAATAAAAGATTAAGATGGGCGAAAGAACACAGACACTAGACAGAGGAAGATATGGCTTTTTCTTTGCAACTCTGCCTAGAAGGCCAGCGTCACGGAGTCAGGTAGAATCAGGAATTCCTTCTAGGCCCATTTACTCTTTTGAATCTTTACTAACGACATGCCACTGGCTTTGAGTATGTATTCGGATGACTCAACACTATACACGTCAGCTTCCACAGCGACTGAAATGACAGCAACATTTAACAAAGAGCTGCAGTTAGTTTCAGAATGGGTGGCAAGGAATACGTTAGTCCTAAATATTTCCAAAACTAAAAGCATTGTATTTGGGACAAATCATTCACTAAAGCATTAACAAAATCTTGTAATGAATAATGTGTAAATTGAGCAAGTTGAGGAGACTAAACTGCTTGGAGTAACCCTGGATTGTAAACTGTCATGGTCAAAACATATTGATACAATAGTAGCTAGGATGGGGAGAAGCCTGTCTATAATAAAGCACTGCTCTGAATTCGTAACAGCACTATCAACAAGGCTGGTCCTACAGGCCCTAGTTTTGTCACACCTGGACTACTGTTCAGTAGTGTGGTCAGGTGCCACAAAGAGGGATTTAGGAAAATTACAATTGGCTCAAAACAGGGCAGCACGGCTGGCCCTTGGATGTACACAGAGAGCTAACGTTTATAATATAAATGTCCATCTCTCCTGGCTCAAAGTGCAGGAGAGATTGACTTCATCACTACTTGTATTTGTGAGAGGTATTGACATATTGAATGCACTGTCTGTTTGAACTACTGGCACACAGCTTGGCATACCCCACGAGACATGCCACCAGAGGTCTCTTCACAGTCCCCAAGTTCAGAACAGACTATGGGAGGCGCACAGTACTACATAGAGCCATGACTACATGGAACTCTATTCCACATCTTGTAACTCATGCCAGCAGTAAAATTTGATTAAAAAAAACAGATAAAAATACACCTTCTAGAACAGTGGGGACTGTGAACTAACACAAACATAAACACATGCATACAAACGATAACATATGCACTATACACACATGTACAGATGGATTTTGTGTTATATATATGTGGTAGTAGAGTAGAGGCCTGAGGGCACACACTTAATATGTTGTGAAATCTGTTATGAATGTATTGTAATGTTTTTAAAATGTATAACTGCTGTTTGGCGTGCTCCTGCCAATGTTGAGTAAGGATGCGCACTCATAGAAGTAGGCTTTACTTGTGCCCATTTGGGGATCTGATAGTATTTCTGATTGGCTTAATGCACCTCTAAGTGACTTGTGGAGCTTCTCAAAGTAAGGTTTCTTCACCTCAAACAGCAAGCAAACGAAGTCTGTTTTTACATCCATTGATAATTACAATAGTTCCTCATTGTATTTGAAAAATCTTTCCAGCTCTCTCCCTTTCGATAACCACTCAGTGTGAAAGAGACAAATGTCATGCTCTGATCCAGTAGAAATGTAATAAAATAGGCTTCTTATCAGTGCTTGACTTGGACTGAAAGAGGTTCCGGTACACATTTTGGGTACTGGTTCTGTTTATATTCAGGTCTAGGAGATCCACAATACTTTTGCTCAAGCAGTAGAAAATTTGAGGTGCCGGTACTCAGCTCCGGTGAGCTCCTGCTCGTTGTTCGTTGCAGAAAGGCTATGTGAAGCCAATGTGATTTATAGGATATTTATTTTTATCAGGATATTTTCTACCTGTAGGCTGCAGTGTTTCTATTTGTTGGCTTTATGTAGGCTATTTTTACATAGTTGGCAATGGCAATATAATTTACTTTTTAGGTTTGTATCATTTTCATTTAGATAGCATTTTGATTAACCACATGACAATGATTTTGAGATATGAAGACGTTTTTATAAACTTTCACTAAAATGTGCAGATCGGTAGAAATGGTAAGATAAATTGGCATTCTACATGAGAAAGGTTGCAGACTCCTCATGTAGCTTATTACCGGCAACTTCAGGAGAGTAATGGGAGAATCTGCGAAAGCCAGCAGGAGCGGGAGGAGAATAGTTGGGTCAGGTTAATAGGTTATTTTGGGGTTAAAGTCTGGGCTTTGGCTGTGCCATTCGAGGACATTCAGAGACCTGTCAGAGTGACCAGCCCCCGATTGCTCAGTTTGACCAGGCAGCCAGCTCTAGGAAGAGTCTTGGTGGTTCCAAACTTCTTCCATTTAAGAAGAACTCCACTGTGTTCTTGGGGACCTTCAATGCTGCAGACATTTTTTGGTTCCCTTCTCCAGATCTGTGCCTCAACACAATGTTGTCCTGGAGCTCTACGGACAATTCCTTCGACCTCATGACTTGTATTTTGCTCTGACATGCACTGTCAACTGTGGAACCTTTATATAGCCAGGTGTGTGACTTTCCAAATCATGTCTAATCAATTGAATTTACCAAAGGTGGGCTCCAATCAAGTTGTAGAAACATCTCAAGGATGATCATTGGAAACACGATGCACCTGAGCTCAATTTCAAGTCTCATAGCAAAGGATCTGAATTCTTATTGTATGTAAATAAAAATGTCTAAAAACCTGTTTTCGCTTTGTCATTATGGGGTATTGTGTGTAGATTGAAGAGTGAAACAATTTAATTAATTTCAGAATAAGGCTGTAACGTAACAAAATGTGGGAAATGTCACAGGGTCTGAATACTTTTCGAATGCACTGTATATATATATGAGAAAAAATACTAACAATGAAAAATTCATGATTGGTCGAAAGAATAGACTACTTTCGGGCGACAAAGATTTAATTTTTGTCAGGGACAGCCTTACTCCACAATACTAACCTAATTGACAGAGTGAAAAGAAGGAAGCCTGTACAGAATAAAAATATTCCAAGACGTATACTGTTTGCAACAAGGCACTACAGTAATACTGCAAAAAAATGTGGCAAAGCAATTCACATTTTTTCCAGAATACAAAGTGTTATGTTTGGGTCAAATCCAATACAACACATTACTGAGTACCACCATCCATATTTACAAGCATAGTGGTAGCTGCATCATGTTATGGGTATGCTTGTAACCGTTAAGGACTGGGGAGTTTCAGATAAAATAATAAACGGAATGGATTTAAGCACAGGCAAAATCCTAGAGGAAAACCTGGTTCAGTCTACTTTCCACCAGACACTGATAGATAGATAGATAGATAGATAGATAGATAGATAGATAGATAGATAGATAGGTACTTTATTGATCCCCCGGGGGGGAAATTTCATTATCAAGCAGCTACAACAAAAACACAGGGCAGGTGCAAAATGCCACAACGAAAGTACACAAAAGACAGATACACGGTACATGATACATAGAGCGGCAGTATGAAAAAGTATAGAAATACAGGATATCTGGAGTGCAAAAAAAAGCTATAAAAGGACATTGCGTAGTATGAGTGGTTGGCTGAATATGTACACTATACATTGGTGGATGTTGGATGGTTAACTATACTATACAGGTTGACGGCAGAGAAATACTTCAGTAGCTAATGCGTATGATATGAGCGAGGGTAATAATAGTTTACTTAATAGACAGAATGGGTAAATGAACAGGTAAGTGAAAATTTTGCATGGTTAAATTAGCTGTACAGTTAGGTATACAGTTATATTTACAGATAAGTGAATACTTGCATGTTTACACAAACTGTACAGGTAAATGACAGGAAGAGATACTTTAATAGCTAAATGTGTGTATGATATCATTGGGGTAATAATAGTAATTCCCTTAAAATACAGTCCTTAGTGCGCAGGGTTTAATTACAGACAACTGCACTTATTGCACATTTGATATACTAAAAGCAATGAGAAAAGGTGCAACTGGCAGGATACTAATATGCATTCCTGAGTGAATGCCTAGGTCCAATAATTACTTACAATATTGCATGTGATATAATATAACAACTGTACATGGGTAGATTAATGTAATCTACTGTACTGGGAGATTAATTCACCTTTCAGCTGGATAATAACCTAAAACTCAAGACCAAATCTACACTGGAGTTATTTACCAAAAAGACGGTGAATATTCACGAGTGGCATAGTCACCGTTTTGACTTAAATCTACTTGAAAATCTGTTCATGCCACATTAAAAGGTCATTCATTTTTACCATTAAATTACGTCTTTATTATTAGGCCCATAAAATAAATCCAATAGAGACCCCTGAATATCAAGGTGTAATTCACACTCTGATATACGGTATATTACCCAAGCCCAGTGTATTAGTCTGTGTGTGTGCTTAGCGTGTTTATTTGTGTGCTTGTGTGTGTGACCTTCACTCCATCCCAGCATTTGTGTTGTTATGTTGCAATTCGAGGGCTGGCAGTTGCCTGGATTGTGCTCTCACTTTCCAGCTCTTTCAGTGAGGGAAGCACATCCTTTATAGACCTTGCCTTCTATTATTTTACTTTTCTGAGGCTGCAAGTGATAGACCACACACACACTCCCACACGTCTCTCATACACATACATCTCTCCTCTTTTCTTCTACAGGTGTCAAGAGTTTTTTAAAATTTTATTTGGGTAGGTTTTAGGAGTTGGCTGAGATTGGCTTGGCCCACTACTGTAGAATGCAATGAAACAGTAGGGTGATTGTAGGGTTTTGTACTGTGTTTCTCCATCCTATTGCTACATTCCAATCTACTGTATACATTAATGTAGGCATTTCTTAAACATTAGTAATTTCTTAACCTTAAATAGAAAGCCACCAATGTGCATTTGAAGTGACACATAATACCATACCCAGATCACCAGATATCTGTAGTGCTCAAGGAACTACATTGTTGAGAGCAACATTATGTTTTTGAAACATGATTGAAAGCCCTACATGTTAACTAGGGTATAGGTCGTCAGGTCAGTACACACAAACACACAGTGGTGTATCAGAGGGTTCTGGATGAAAACAAAGAACTGGACACTAGTGGCCACAGGGGCCAGTATAACCTTAGGACAACTCTGGGTCATTACTATACAATAACAATACAGAAATCTAATCATGATACATTATAGCAGTTCAGACTATATAGGCTATTTAGTGTGCTGCTAGAATGTACTGTAAGTGTGTTCTTATCTATATAGAACTGAACGTCCTACTGTTTTTCACAGTTTACCTGGGTTCAAACAGTATTTGTTTTCTTTCAAATACTTTAGACACACAAGTTCAAACCCCGCCCAACTGACGCTCCAGGCAGGCTCAATCAAACACTCAACATATTTGACAGGAAGAAAATACTATCCTAGTAATATGCTGTTTATTCTGTTGTAGTAGAAAAGGAGTAGAGAATTGGCATTGCTCCTGTAAAGAAACTATGCATACATTATAATTATGTTTTTTGTATTAACCCATGTCCTCTTTCTCTCAGGTGCTGATCACCATATACTGACTGGGTAGAAAGGCACAATGCGAGCCCTTCTATAGTGGACCTAATTTAACCTCAAAGCCTTTGAAGGATTACTGGGCATAGCAGCGCTTTCCAAGGTAAATAAATAACCTTACTGTACGCTGTGCTAGCATAGGTTAACGTTCTATTATTCTATAATTATCAACTCTATTAACCCATTCCATTTCTGTTTGTCTCTTCTAGTAATTATATTTCTATGGATACAGTATTAATAGCCTGGTCACAGATCTGTTTGTACTGTCTTGTCAACGTGTTTAACCATAGGAGTTTGCAAGACCAGCACCACATTTAAGAAATTGCTTATTCCAGTTACTAATAAACCCGCACTCAGTTAAAAAAATGACTGTAAAAACTGTTAAATCCCTGTGGATTGATGAGGATTTGAAAAATTGTATGGTTGAGAGGATGAGGCAAAAGGAATGGCAAATAAAAGGTCTGGCTGCACAAGCGATTGGCAAACGTATTGCTGATTGATAAATCATGTGACTAAACTGAATAAAAATAATAAGAAACTACACTATGAAACAAAGATAAATGACAAAGAATGATAGCAAAAAGCTTTGGAACACCTTAAATTAAATTTTGGGGAAAATGGCAAACTCAACTCCATCATTCATTGAATTGAGATGGCTCATTCATCACAAAACCAACTGATATTGCCAACTACTTTAATTATTTTTTAAATTGGCAAGATTAGCAAATTTAGGAATGACATGCCAGCAACAAATGCTGACCTACACATCCAAGTATATCTGACCAAATTATGAAAGACAAGCATTGTGATTTTGAATTCCGTAAAGTGAGTATGGAAGAGAGGGAAAATGTTTTGTTATCTACCGGGGTCTAACAACTTGGATGGAAAATGACTGAAGATAATGGTAGACGATATTGCCACTCCTATTTACCATATTTTCAATATAAGCCTACTAGAATGTGTGTGCCCCCGTTTTATCGTTTTATCTATAATTTCTCTTCATTATTTCTCTTCATATGACAAGGATTAAAAAGTATTTGCGAGTAGATTGTCGACTTGATTCATGATGATGACTGCTAGCTAAGATTTTGAAAGTATGATGTTGACATGAGGCAAATCAAAGCTACTGTAGATATAACGTGATTTGACGTTATTTTATCTGTGGCCAATGACGTTGAGCCTTCTTTGATGAGAACTTCTATTGTGACTATGGCAGCATCCAAGGGGCTTGAATTTTCGAGCTCTACCTTTAGACTTGGCAGTGACGTAGTGTCCCCATGAGTCACAGAACACTGCGCCAATCACAGCGCAACTAGAGAACATTACCAATACCTACGCTCCTTATTTTCCGCTGGCTGCCCCACCACCACAGAAAGCACTGAGCTAGGCTGAAACACCTGCATTTTGTTACTGCCTTACTTAAGAAAGCAAAAAAGAGAACATGTTTTTTTATACAATGTTTTCAAACTGATAAAACTCAAAATAAAGCTAAACATGTGGGGCTCAAAACAGGTGGGGCTCTGTACAGTTAGCCCTTGAATGTACACAGAGAGCTAATATTAACAATATGCATGTCAATCTCTCCTAGCTCAAAGTGGAGTAGATGTAACTTCATCACTACTTGTTTTTGTAAGAACAGTTGAATTGCTGAATGCACCAAGGTGTCTGTTTAAACTACTATCACACAGCTCGGGCACCGATGCATACCCCACAAGACATTCCACCAAAGGTCTCTTCACAATACCCAAGTCAAGAACAGACTATGGGAGGTGCACAGTACTACATAGAGCCATGGCTACATGGAACTCTATTCCACATCAGGTAACTGATGTAAGCAGTAGAATCAGATTTAAAAAAGAGATAAAAATACACCTTATGGAACAGCGGGGACTGTGAAGAGACACACACACAGGCACAGACACACGTGCGCATGGATGTTGTATTGTAGATATGTAATAGTAAAGTAGTGGCCTGAGGGAACACATTTAATGTGTTGTGAAAAGTGTTATGACATGTAATGTCATGTAATATTTTAAATTGTATAGAACTGTCTTAATGTTGCTGGACCCCAGGAAAAGTAGCTGCTGCCTTGGCAGCTAATGGGGATCCTTAATAAATACAAATACAACTTTTGGCTGGGTGTCATTTGGGTGGTGGACCATTCTTGATACACACGGGAAACTGTTGTGTGTGAAAAACCCAGCAGCATTGCAATACTACCTTACCCCATTCAAATGCACTTAAGTCTTTTGTTTTGCCCTTTCACCTTCTGACTGGCACACATATACAGTCCATGTCTCAGTTGTCTTAAGGCTTAAAAATCCTTCTTTAACCTGTCTTCTCCCCTTCACTAATTTGAAGTGGATTTAACAAGTATCATCAATAAGGGATCATAGCTTTCACCTGGTCAGTCTAGGTCATGTTCCTAATGTTTTGTACAGTCAGTGAATAATTAAATGGACAGATAATTAACAGTAGCAGCAGCGTATGTAATGAGTCAAAAAAGTTAGTGCAAAAAGGTTCAATGCTATTTGGTTAACCCTAGACTCGATGTCTGCACCCCAACAAAAATTGAATTTGCATATTAAAAAATCCCCATAAAAATCTGGGAGTTTCCGCTAGAGATGTCTGTTTTGTTTCATTGGATGCGTCTCAATCCACCGTATCGTCCGATGTCGCACTTCTGCACCACAAGCATCTTGGGACTCGTCTGAAGTCGGTACAGCCGATCTGCCAACTTTTACCTGTAGCGTCTGAACAGTTTGGCCTTCACACTAATATGACCCCTCTGTGGAAAGGTGTGTGAATACTTTCTGAAGGCACTGCATTTCAAAGTGTGTCCAATTTGTAAGTGGAAAACACTATGTTAAAAGCACTATGTGTGTGTGTGAGTATCCCTAACATTGCCAACAGACAAAAAGAGCTGTGAATGGATCAGTGGTTCACCGATTAGGGACTTGATGGGCTTGGAAAAAGTAACAAGGCGTGATGTGTAATAAAACTACTTTTTTTTGGAGAACGTTTCTTTGGGACCATCAGGCGACGTCCTGACAACTGATACACATAAATGTTGTTCCCATAAAACGTGTCTAGAACATTAATATCTTATATTTGGAGAACATGGCAACCATGTTCTGTGTTTGTTTGGTGGGACGTTGATGGAATATTTTCCTAACCCACAGAAAACTAAATGCATTAATATTCTTGCAACGTTCCCATGAAAAGTGTCTAGCCTCTTAAATGTAATGGCAAAATGTAGTACCCAAAAGTAACTGCTATTCATGTGTAATTACATGATTCTGACATTCTGACAAAATTGTAAAGAAGACATCTGGGAGATTATGAGGAAATTATCAGACAATAGATAGGAGTTACATAGTTCAGAATAGACAAGATCAAGCACACACAACATACGTTTTCATTTTATTTTGAAAGGCATCTTTTTTTTGACAAGCTGTAAGTGAATTATTGATTCCCAGAGCTGGAAACACATCAGATGGCTTCCACAACATGTGAACAATATCAGAAAAAATGTGGATTGATAGAAATGGACAGATGTTTTAGTAAGTGGTGTCAGGTGGGAACACGGGACATTTCCAAGTGTCCCTAAACCTCTCAAAAGGGCATATGTCTGTTAATTAGATAATTCCAGTGCTATTACATATTTGCAATCCCTAAATGCAATTTTTTCAGTATAAAACACAATTTCTACCATATCAACCTCACTCAAACATGTGGTGGTATTCAGGGTACATTCAAGTGTCCTTTCAACCTCTCCAAAGTGTCTTAATGTGGTAATTGCATAGTTTTTGCACAATGGATGTGCCTAAAAGTTATTGTTCACTATAAAAACGAAATTTCTACAACACCAACCTCTCTCAAACATTGTGGTGGTGTCGGGGGACATAAAGGGGATATCCAAGTGTTTTTTTCAACCTCTCCAAAGTGCCTGAACGTTTAGCCTAGGCATATTTTTCATGCGCAAAGATATAGTCACTCGGTGTACATTCGTTGTTGCCATTGTCATACATCATCAGATAACATTGGCAATAGGCTAGATTTGTTCCTACCAACCTAAGGATTAATGTCATATCCCCCATGTAGCTATAGCTCAAACACATACCAAATCGAAGCTTATTTTGTAAGATGTTTGTTGTTTGGTGAAAACGTTGGGGCAAATAAAAATGTTGACTCTCGGGGCTGGTGATCAATAACGGTAGGTCATAGGCAGACAAATAAGACATCATTATGATCTGTGGAGTCCTAGCTTTCGGTGTGTATCAACGAATTCCGAGTTGATTTCGTTTCTGCTTCACAACGCTAACCGGAATATAGGTGGCAGCTATCTTGAAATGAGATCATCGGCTCGTCCTGCCTTTTTACATTCGTATGCCCATATATGGTAGTAAGTCACACCAAAGAGGCACAGATCAATAGCCAAGATACAAAGATTTCCGCAGACACCCTGCTTTTGCAGATAGGGGCTACCGTTCTCATAACAGACTGAATTGAAATAAAAAAATCGAATAGGTTCCTCAAATATGGGGATTTTACATTTAAGAGGCTAGAGTATTGTAACCACGTTCTGGGTAATTTCTATTTGACATTAAGGGAATGGTCTCTTGGAAACATTCCGTGCACATCACAGGAACATTCCTATGAAAACATTAGTTAATGACCTAATGAGACTCTTAAGGGAAGGTTCTCTAAAGTTGTGTGAAAGTTTTTGTTAGCTGGGCAGGAATTATTGTGTTCTTACGTTAAGCCCTTTAGACTGTAAACAGTTATCATTGTCATCATCATCACACAAAGCAGGGCTTTCTGGGCTGTGCTTGCATGACTCAGACTGGAAAAAAGTTATGGGCCAGAGTTGCGGTCATCAGAAGTGTGCGTGGGGGGAGATGTTTATGTGTGTATGGTAATTTAGGGAAATCTTGTGACTTGGGATGAATGACGACAATATTCAATGCATTCTCTGGTTTGGAGAAGGGATTAAGAAACTAACACAAACTCGGCAAGTGTGTTTGTGTCATGGGTGTACGTGTGTGCGTGGGTGCGTCCATGTGTTTTTTTGGGGGGGGTTTTACTATCCTTGTTGGGACCAGAAGTTCTCACAAGGATAGTAAAACAAGGACAAGTGGGGACATTTTGCCGGTTTCCACAAGGAAAAAGGCTATTTTAGGCTTAGAGGTTAGGTTTAGGGTTAGAATTAAGGTTAGAATTATAGAATTATAATTATAGGGGGTTGGGGTTAAGGTTAGAGTTATGGTTAAGGTTTAGGAAAAGGAAAATTAGGAAAATAGAATTTGAATTGGAATCAATTGTTTGTGTGTGTGTGTTGTCATGTACCCGGGGAGTATAACCCTAAGGATCTAAAAGACTGAAATACACATCCTCTGTCTTTGAGTGTGTGCTCACGATTGTGTTTGTGTGTGTGTATTGCAGGCACTTGAGGAATCGTCCGGCCAGAGAGCCAGCAGCAGCAGATTTAGAGAAAGAGACAGTGGTTTCGGAGACAGCTGGTACAGTGAGTGAGAGAGGATATATTACCTATACTGAGAGGAGGACACAGGAGAGACTTTGGATAGGCTGGACTCCCTGGGTTCTAGACCACACAGCAGATCCTCACTCAAAGGCAGCAGTGAGGGTATGGACAAACACACACACACACACAGGCCAATCTCAACTACACACACACACTCAGACAGACTGATACACACACAGCAATCTCAATCGGACAGGAACCGTGTTGTGTGTGTTTGGTTCTACTTTGTTATGGTTCTACACGCACGCACACACATACGCACACACACACACACACACGTCAATCTCAATTATCACGCAACCCAGTCGGGTGTGTGTTTTGGTTTGAATTTTTAGTCTCTTAGCAGTATACCTTTAGCCTCTATATATTAGTCTGGGATCTTTAGTGGTAGTGATTGTGTTAACGTGATTGTGTTTGAAGGGCGGGTATCTATTTGTTTATTTAGGGCTATCTGAGATAATCTGTTAAATTCACACAGAGCATGTTGATTTTACTGATACCAGATATTTGTTGACATTTGACAGTGGGTGGACTAGTTTAGAGTCTCGCAACCGACATTAAAGTTTGACACTTTCGTAATACAATGTGTTAGTCTCAATGTAAAACAAATAATGTTTTTGGATGCAAAGCATGTAGCATCGATTAAAGAGGGCAAACACATCCTTTCCTTTAGTGGTTGATAAATGCATTACAACTAAATGTGTTTTCTCTCCGCAACTCATCATTCTCAATAAGGAGAGCAATATACTACACAAACACCTATTTTCTACTTCTATTTAATTTGAGTTCTATTTAATTTGAGTTCTATTTAAGTGAGTCAAACAGGTTTTCATTTGGTCTGAGACGGGGGTGTTGGTGGTGTTTAGGGCCTGCGAAAGAGCAGGTCAGTAATTAGAGAGAGACTTGGCCCCCACTGTGAGAGACAGGCCTGGGAGACATTCCAGAGGCTTCCACACTAGCCTGTAAATGAAGGAATGAGGGGCTAATAGACCTCTGTTCCCAAATCAATGCGCCCCCTTGCTACTGGGGTGTGTTCAGTGAGGTGAAAGGTTCAGAATGTAATGTACAGAGAAATGTTAAAGGGATACTTTGGGATTTTGGCAATGCAAAGCCCTCCCTCTTTCTCCCCTCTTACTATTTCCTGCCCCTCTAATCTCCCCTGTCCTTCCCCTCCCCTCTTCCTTCACCTCCCTCCTCAATTTTACCCCTTTTCTGTCTATCTCCTCACCCCCCACCTCTCTTCCCCCAGGTTGTGGGAGTGACGCGGAGACGGACTCAGTCTTCAGGATGGCGGCAGACAGTAACAAGGATTCGCTGCACTACCGCCGCTCGCTGGTCATCGCGCCTAAAACGACCACGCAGTTCAACCAGTTCTTGCCCACCAAGGACAAGCAGGCGGCCTACGTGCCAGCTCCGCTCCGCAAGAAGCGGGCCGAGCGCCACGAGGATAGCCGCCGGAGCTGGGCTAGCCCCATGTACACGGAGGAAGATGGCACTTTCTCCAGGTAGCAGAATCATACACACATCTGTAGCCTATACACCAGAAATCAGCTGCCTCAAGTCTTTGTCCACAGGTGCTGCTCTAGCAAATCCTTTCAGATATCTTAACAGGGCTCAATTCCATTTTATTTCAGTCAAATTCAGGTGAATTGTTCAATCAAAATGGTATCGATCCAAAATATCCCAACCAGTTTCTATGATCGTTAATTTTATTAAATTTCTTTACCTTGATTTAACCTTTATTTAGTTATGACACGTCATTGCAGCACAAGCTAAGCTAGCTTTATATGTCAGCTTGTCTTTCACAGTGAAGAAAACTGCTGCTTTGCATTGGATAGTGAATACTGTATGTAAGACGTCGTTCTGACTCTGACAAGTCTGTTTAAATCTACTGTAATCCATACTCTGTCCTTACACACTCCTCCTATCATCTCCACTGTCTGTCTGATGGTTAGTTCTCCCATGGTTATGTATGATTGTCCCATGGTTGTGTATGTGCACTGTACCATCATATCCTCCTGTTGCGACTGACCACAGAACACTGACCTCAGTGAGACCAGGCCCGATTCCAACTAACAACGGATGCATATCCCAGAATTCCCTGCAGTGGGCATACAAGTGCGAGAGTGGCAGTGGTGACGAGTCGGACCCCGAGCGTCCGGTCCCCGACCTCGTTCTGGACGGTCTGGCCAGCCGGCGCTTCCACAGTCCCTCCCCTACCCGCCAACTCCACCCTACCCATCAGCCCTGTGGAGCCCGGGAATTCAGCAGGGTTAGGAGGAGTTTCCGTGGTGAGAGGAGGGACATGCCCAATGGTCACAGTGAACACGAACACCCCACTGCGGCAGACTGAGACACCGATGCACTCCTCCCACCCTCCGTGAGGGAGGACCACCGCTGTCCTCTCTCTACCAACAGCCTCCTCCGACCGATATACAACGACTCTGAAGACGAGGAAGATAATATGGGGTACGCCGACTCTGTTCAGGACGACCTGTTTTTTTTTTTTAACTAGGCAAGTCAGGAGCAAATTAGGGTTAAGTGCCTTGCTCAAGGGCACATCAACAGTTTTTTTTCACCTTGTCGGCTCGGGTATTCGAACCAGTGACCTTTCGGTTACTGGCCCAACGCTCTAACCACTAGGCTACCTGCCCGCAAAGTGGGTGCGTCCCCCAAGCCGCCCGCTGACGGGTTATATGACGGGTTCCTGCCCAAGTACTGGACACCCGAGGAGGATGCCCACGTGCAGAAGATCGAACTGGGGTAACAAAGGAGACCCTGGTACAAGAAGATACAGGGCTTCAGGTCTGTGGATATACTGACAGGGGGGTGCACATCATCATCATACCCCAAACCACGTAATTTAAAGCACTTGCATTCCATTCACATGTTCATACTGTACATAACAAATATTATATAAAACATTAGTACATACAATGTTAACATTTATAAACCAGACACATAATTTCCTTACTCTATCTTCCCTCCACTATTTCGAATGGCACAGCCCATGCTTAGCCTCTATTTTCCTTATCTTTCTATCAGTTTCCAGTTTTTATTTCTTTCTACCACAACAGTTTTCAGTGATTGCCGTTAGTCTGTTTTGTTGGTTAATGCATGTGATTCCATCCTCATTTATAAAGCTTTGATTTGACTGATTAGCTGGTTCTGCACTGCTGTGGGGCACTGCTTTACTCCACTTTAACACTACTTCACTGTGCTGATTTCACCTGTCTGACCTCTGTTTCTCTTTCTCCCCACTCTCTTTTTCCCTCACTTGCCCTTATCTCCCTCTCTCTATCTCTCTCTCTCTCTCTCTCTCTCTCTATCTTTCTCTCTCTCTCTCTCTCTCTCTCTCTCTCGCGCACGCGCACTGAATTTTCAATTCAATTCAATAAAATGTGCTTTATTGGCATGCCGTAACAATATACATATTGCCAAAGCTTACTTTGGATATTTACAATATTAACATCATTAAAATAATAAAAATCAATATTGTCAATGGGACAGTAGTGAATAAGGGTTTAAAATTTTGGGAAATTTTGTAATTGTTTAATATTTTTTACATTTTGTCAGGAATTGCAGCTCTGTCTCAGGTTCTGCTGTGGTGCAGTGGTTGCACAGACCTTCCTCTACAGCCAGGTGTTCCTGTGTCTACACTTCTCAATTGCAAGGCTGTGCTCACGGAGCCTGTACTTTCTCAAGTGTTTTCTAAGGTTTTGATCAGTAACCATGGTCAAATAGTTAGCCACAGTGTACTATCGATTTAGGGCCAGATCGCACTGCATTTTGCTTTGTGCTTGTGCTCGTGTTTCCCAATAAGCAATGGGGTTTTGCTTTGACTGTGTTGTAATTTGGTTTATTCTAATTAATTGGATGTTCTGGTCCTGAGGCTTCAGTGTGTTAGTAGAATAGGCTCCAGGACCAGCTGGATGAGGGGAATCTTTTCTTTGCTCAGCTCTTGGCATTTATTATTATTATTTATTTTTTCACCTTTATTTAACCAGGTAGGCCAGTTGAGAACAAGTTCTCATTTACAACTGCGACCTGACCAAGATCAAGGAAAGCAGTGTGACAAAAACAACAACAACAAAGAGTTACACATGGGATAAACAAATGTACAGTCAATAACACAATAGAACATCTATATACAGTGTGTGCAAATGTAGTACGATTAGGGAGGTAAGGCAATAAATAGGCCATAGTGGCGAAATAATTAGAATTTAGCATTAACACTGGAGTGATATATGTGCAGATGATGATGTGCAAATAGAGATACTGGGGTGCAAATGAGCGAAAAAAAGAACAATATGGGGATGAGGTAGTTAGGTGGACTATTTACAGATGGGCTGTGTACAGGTGCATTGATCGGTAAGCTGCTCTGACAGCTGATGCTTAAAGTTATTGAGGGAGATGGTAGTCTCCAGCTTCAATATTTTTACTACAGTGAAATAGAACACACAACAAACTCTCGACCCTCGACCTAGTCCGTACAGGAGTTGCAGCGAAGGGACAACGAAGGGACAACATACTACTCATTCATACTGAGGATGTAACCCAGCTACCACATAACATTCTGAAAACTATATGTTCCTTTGAGCTTGGTGAGAGCATGATTGTCCTATGGTTGTTTTGCATATAATCTTCCCACAACTTTCTGAGACTGGTTCAGGATAGTTGCTTGGCTTTGGAACATTGTCAGCACATTTAAGGAACTTGACAAAAAAACAATTTTCTTGGTATTTCATGACTTTAACAGAAAGTTTCCTAAAAGTTCAAACATGGTTACACTTATTTTACATTTTGGTAATGTTCTAGGAACATTATCCAACTGGAATGTTCGTAAATAGTTAAGAAAATGTTAAGAAACAACATTCTTCTGTGGGAATTTCATAACTTCAGCATAATGTTTCCTACAGGTTTCTTCATGGTTCTATTTAAAGTCATGTTCTCAAAATGTTCCGAGAACGTTAAGAAAACTTTCCATAAAAAACACATGAAAGCTTTAGTAACGTTCAGAGAACTTTCTAGAATGTTATTTAAAAACATACACATTCCATTCTCTGCATCAACAAAACTCTCTCTATCCTCTTTCTTGTTAAGTGTGTTCAGGTGTGTTGGCCGCGCCCACTAATTGGCTACACCTGATCTTAATGAGTTCTTGTCTCCTTTGAAATGGGGTCGGTTTAAATAGACAAAAATCAACAGCTTTGTATGAGTTAAAAAAACATAGCATGCTACTGTAGCTCCATCCTGGTGGCAAATTTGACTAATTCCATGGATAAAGAACAGAAGATCATAGATCAATCTCACTGAATAAAAAATACATGTGTTTGCATGATTAAGTTCCCCTGCATTAAAGCCCCCTGCCACTATGAGCGCTGCCTTTGGTTGAGCATTTTCTTGTTTGCTTATGGCCTTATACAGCTCGCTGAGTGCGGTCTTAGTGCCAGCATCGGTTTTTGGTGGTAAATAAATAGACAGCTACGAAAAATATAGATGAAAACTCTCTTGGTAAATAGTGTGGTCTACAGCTTATCATGAGATACTCTACCTCAAGCTAAACAAAACCTTGATACTTCCTTAATATTAGATTTTGTGCAACAGATGTTATTGACAAATAGACACAGACCGTCATCTCTTGTCTTGATGGAGGCAGCTATTCTATCTTGCCAATGCACAGAAAACCCAACCTGCTGTATGTTATCCATGTCGTCGTTCAGCCACGACTCGTGAAACCTAAGATATTAACGTTTTTAATTTCCCGTTGGTAGGATAGTCTTGATCGGAGGTCATCCAGTTTGTTATCCAATGATTGCATGTTGGCTAATAGGACTGATGGTAGAGGCGGGTTACCCACTCGCCGTCAGATTCTTACAAGGCACCCCGACCTACGTCCCCGATTTCTCTGTCTCTTCTTCATGCGAATGACAGGGATTTGAATCTTGTCTGGTGTCTGAAGTAAATACTTTGCGTCCAACTCGTTAAAGAAAAAGTATTGTCCAGTATGAGGTGAGTAATCGCTGTCCTGATATCCAGAAGCTCTTTTCGGTCGTAAGAGACGGTGGCAGAAACATTATGTACAAAATAAATTACAAATAATGCAAAAATTGCGCAATTATGATTGCGTCATCAGTGGATCTGTTGGGGCGATATGCGAATTGGAGGGGTCCAGGGTGTCTGGGATGATGATGTTGATGTGTGTCATGACTAGCCTTCCAAAGCACTTCATAATTACAGATGTGAGTGCTACAGGGCAATAGGTATTGAGGCATGTTTCCTTGGAGTTCATGGGAACAGGGACAATGGTGGTCAGCTTGAAACATTTTGGGATTACTGACTGGGACAAGGAGAGATTTAAAATGTTTCTGAGGCATCTGGATGTATTTCCCTCACACATTGAAAACTCCTGTAGAATTTTCAGTTACATCCCCCTAGCTCTGGTCTCGAAGAATGGACACACACACACACACACATCTCCCTAGCAGGTCAAAGGAAGGGGATACTTTAACTGTGATACATAACCACCTTCAATAAAAAGGAAACTTAAACCCCAGGAGAAAGTAGAGTGGCACTAGCCATACCTTAACACAGATCTAGGATTATATTAATTTACCACCAATCCTAACCTCAACCATTAGAGGGAGAGAAGAACACCAGACAGTGGTTAGAATCACTTGTTCCCAGAGTAGGGAAAAGAAGTCTGGCCCAAATGTGACATTTTTGTCTTTGTGGTTCTCTTCTCTGGTTCTCCTAGACTGCTCCAAAAGCACGCCGTTGCTAGCGACGGGTGAGTTGACTATGTCTGTTCCAAGGAATGTGGCATGGTCGCGTACTCTGCATGCCTCACCCTCCCCCCTCTGTGCGATCGCACCACACCCCGCTGCCTCCCTCCTCCTTTTGCCTTTGTGTTGCTGCTCTCGTTTACTAGCGCCCTCACTCGTTGGCTGACTGCTATACGCTGACACTGACACATTGCTGGGGATTGAATGGTGCAGGGCCAAGCCAAGGGGGGTGGGACACGGCAAGCTCCACAAATCTCTATTGACAAAGAGTGAGGGGATTGAACACACAATACCAATATGCTGTCATCCAGTCAAACATACTGTATGTTATGTACAGCTAAGAGTTAGAATTGTTGAAGCACAGGTTGTAGGCTACCGTAATAGGTTGGTTTCGTATAACAGAAAGACAAGATAGAGAGATAGTGATAGCAATATGATTCAGAAGTTTACAGGTAAATCAAACGGAGTGAATGTTTTTGGCCAAAGACAACTTTGAAAGCTTTTTTTGTATGAATGGGATGGCTGAGATATAAAGCTGTTTTTTTCTAACCCATTAGGCTAAAACTGCATTAGCTTGTGCTTTGTGTAAGTCAACCTTTGCTTATTTTGTTTGCTTACTAATACCTGGCAAAGAAATGTGAAAATAGGGGAACATGTTTTGTTTGTGCTACTTTTTATTCTTAATAGTGTTATGTAGATGTTTTTTTTCTTCATTCTTATTAATGAATATTGAACCTTGAAATGTTGTTTGTTTATATTGTGTAAAAGTATGTTTCAGTTGAAAATCACAGTTCATTTCATTTTGATTTTTTGCTCCACATTTCGAGTGCATTTCTGATTGGTATGTCCTATTGACATCATTGCATGATTTGCACAAAAGTCTGTTACGTAGGCAGATACACTATTATTTGTGAGCATCAGGTCATTGCCTTATTCCACTATAGTTCATGCTATTGTAACAGGATTCTGTGATTGGAGTGTTTTGAAGTCTCTGTTGATGCATACATTTATAGCCTATTTTATGACTGTAACATCAGTCTTGTGCACAGTAGGTATATGCTTCTAACTGGTGGTCCAATGCCTGTAGCGCAGTTGACACTGAACCCAAACCTTTAAACCCTCTTTCCTGGCGGTGTGTAGGAGCAAATCAATGACAGACCTTGAGGTGGACCAGGCGGCCCTGAAGCAGGTATGCTACGAGGAACTACAGAAGATCAGGGAGCAGGGCAAGGAAAACGAGGACCAGTGGCAGGATGTGAGTATATACACCTGCAACCACCACACACCTGGGCTGTGTTCAGTAGGCATAATGTAAAAAAAATTTGCGTTTCTTATTGGATCTGGAAGTCCTGGGATGTATTCACTAGCAACCAAACAGGATGAAACTGGGAGGGACCTACCTGAATGTGTCCAATAGAAACTTTTGCTTTGGTTGCAAAATGTTTTCCCTTGCAAAGCGTTTTTCGACAATGTACATTAATGAATATACCTCTGGTAGTCCCTCCCTGTGTTAGCCCTTTGGTTAGGTTTGGTGCCAAATGAACCCTGTATGCCCAGCATGTCCTCTCACCACTAGGGATCCCTTACAAGGGGTCGCACACATTCACCACAAAAGACTGCTGTTATACTTTATTTAAACTATCCCTAATATAATAGTCATGACATAACGAATTGATGAGCTAGGTCTGTTTAATCATCACAAATTGTAGTGCCTTTGACCATGTTAGGCCATGGTTATTGTATCCTTGTCTGAAATTAGTACAAAGTCATCCCAGCTGTCTACAGGTAACAACATATGATAGATCAGTCTAGTTAGTATTTGATATGGGGAAAATGGAAATCTGAAAAGAACAGCTATTTTGGCCCAGTGTGGTGAAAGGAGAACTTGTTTTGTAAAGGTGGAGAGAGCAACAATTGTTTAAGCAGCACTGCCCTCCTTAAATATCTTCATTTAAGGAGGCACAGCTGAGATTGTGGTTTAATGATCACCACAGAATACCTCATCCTACTTTTAGATCTATCTTTCCTCATTTGAGTATTCACTCAGGCCTGCAGTGTCAACTAAACGCCTATATCACCAAGACAGTTACAATATTCTGGGAAAGATTACCCATCTTTGAAGGTCATTCCACAATGTTTCACCGTGTCTAACTAAATTCATGTGATTATTCCACAAACTCCTACAGTATATGAGTAAGTGTTATTGGTAAAGGCATCATTCTTACCTGTTACTGTAGTCAGTTACATTGATATACAGTATGTCTATCAATGGTATGATAATATGGTGGTGCAGCAGCATAGTATGGAGTCTTAACACAGCATTTAGGTCACACACGGGCCACAATACACAGGGGACATGAGGCGGGAGGAGCTAAACTCACACAAATAGGACACCTTTTCCAAATATAGTCGTCCACCCCCCTTCCCCTATCTCTCTCTCTCTCGCAGCTAACCACTTTTACATTAGCCGTCCTGGCCATTCGGATTTAACTGTGTCACATGGGCTTTTCCAACATGGACGTTTCTAAGCTGGTCTCTGGTGTGTGTTTCATATCTGCAGGACCTCACCAAGTGGAAGAACCGTCGCAAGAGCGTCAACTCTGATATTGTGAAGAAGAAAGAGGAGAGGGAGCAAATTGAGCAGACCACAGCGAGCAGCGGAAGAGGGAGCGGTGGTTTCCTGAGGTCCATCCGGAGGTAAGAGAGTGACACCTGAGGACAGGTAGACACCAGGGTCAATATGTTCGTTAGGGTACTCAATTAAATAAAAAAAATCAGGAAAACGATGAGGGTTTCTTGCTGGACATGTTGAGTTGGTCCCTCCATGTCCATGTAGTACCTCCGTGTTTTCCCCTTTGGTCCTTATGAACATGACAGTGGGGAAAGGTAGATACCACACATAGTTTGAATACATACAGGTCTGGACATTAAACAGTTACTATTTTAAAATGCCTGTGCTGCTGCAAAGTACATTGTTAATGTGACAAACCTGTCTGGCAAGGTGATGCCAATCACCATGTTAATTAGCAATCATCTAATAATAACCTATGTAAAGGCAGATAGCCTAGTATTTCTCTGCACCATCCACCAATGTACAGTGTACATATTCAGCCATCCACCCATACTATGCATGTCTTTTTATAGCTTTTTTGCACTCCAGACATCTTGAATATTTATACTTTTTCATACTGCCGCTCTATGTATCATGTTTTGTGTATCTGTCTTTTGTGTATTTTCGTTCTGGCATTTTGCACCTGCCCTGTGTTTTTTTCGTAGCTGCTTGACAAAGAAATTTCCCCTCGGGATCAATAAAGTACATATCTATCTATCTATCTATCTATCTATCTATCTATCTATCTATCTATCTATCTATCTATCTATCTATCTATCTATCTATCTATCTATCTATCTATCTATCTATCTATCTATCTATCTATCTATCTATCTATCTATCTATCTATCTATCTATCTATCTATCTATCTATCTATCTATCTATCTATCTACTGGTTAAGAGCGTTGGGCCAGCAACCGAAAGGTCGCTGGTTCGCAATCCCCGAGCCGACTAGGTGTTTATAAAATATGTCCTTGACGGTGCAGTTTTGGTTTGCCTGGTACAAGGGCAAACTCCAAGCCAAAATCAAGCACACCTTGAATACTTTCAAGGATTTGACATGTCTTCGACCCTGCTCTAGTACAGTACATGTAAGGTTTACTAAACTGAGGAAAGGGCACACACTACAAATGGCAAGGTGCAGATTGACTGAATGTAAGACTTGAGGAAGGAATCTAGCCCCACAATGATTGATAAAAGTACTGTTAGAGTAGACACCCTCAAGGACATCCTGCCTCTGTTCTAGTTACTATGCTATCTTTATTCTTTTAACACACAGTTACCAAAATACATTTGGGATAGCCATGCTCCTACAAGGAACACATCCTTCCATTTTTTACAGAAAATTGGAAACATATAATGCTTTATTGGTTGTAGATGTTTTACTACGTTTTAAGTATTTTGCCATCAGAATTCTCATCAGTATTTTTAGATGTGTGTATTCACTCTCACTCAAAACTGTCCTCTTACTGTATATGTACTGATTACACCAACAAACACCTGTCGATGACAATGCAGGCACAGATACAGGGCCATACAAAGTTTTGTGTTGTATACAGACTTCTGTGGAGACTTTTGACCGGAGACTGTGTTAGTCAGTAATTGTCTCTCTGCTCAGTGTGAAAGTGTGAAAGTGTAATATAATCGTGGCTTTAATCCTGCCTCCCCTCTACCCCATCTTTGTTTTATTTTGCCCTGTGTCCCTTTCAACCTACATCCACCTTTCACTTTTCCCCAAAAAAATTCCCCATCCTCTCTCTCTCTCTCTCTCTCTTCCCTCTCTCCTTCACTGTCCTCCCTCGCTCTCCTCCATAACCACAGCTCCATCGGCATTCGCCTCAACTCCCTCGCCTCCCAGGACCAGGACGTGTTTGAAGATTCCGCTCCGGTCCTCCGTACCCGTACCCTCCCTCCCAGGGCCTACACCATCGACCACCCCTACACACCCGCTGACCGCCCCAGCCCCACACCACCCTCCGTGCCCCACCCGAGAGAGGAAGACCCCGACCCCACTGCCACCACGGAAACCGACAGTGGTGACATGAGCAACAGTAGCGACAGTACCTCCGGTTCCGGTAGCGACATCACTAACAACACTACCATCATCGGTCGTACCTCCAACTACAACCCCTACATTCCAGCCCCGACCCCCTCGGAGAGAGACACAAGCCCGGCCTTATGGTACACCAGTGCAGCCAAGACGGAGGAGACCTCCAGCACCACCACCGTCACCACCCCCAGCATCCTCCCCAAACTACCCGAGCCCAGGGGCCTGTGGGAGGGCGAGGTGGCTGAAGAAGTGACTACCTCCACTGGTGGTGATTCTCTGTACAAACAACAACCACAGTACAACTTGGTGGCGATGGAGCCAATGCCTCCCAGTGTGTCTCGGGTTTCTGCCTCTCTCCCCAGGAGCTACATGAAATCGGATAGTGCTCGCCTCACCTCCGTTGTCACGCCACGGCCCTTCGGAAGCCAGTCCACCTGCGTTGCATCGCTGCCCCGCGCCTACACCGTGAGTACTGTAGTATACTGTAATATTACTACACCTTCCAGTTCTGTTTGTGTGTGTAGTTTGTTACATCAGGATTGCTCTTTGCCGAAATTGCTTTTTAGGACATCTACACTAGAGGATTTGGGTGAGGAACTTCAATGGCTGTGTGTTGTGTACTGGGTCATGTTCATTAGGACAACGTAAAATAAATGACAAAAATAACAAAAAACGAAAATGTTAGTTTCTTATTAGAGTCCAGATAATTGCTCCCTGTTTGTCTATTTTCCTCCAGACTGTAGGGTTGTCTTGTCTGTTGCAGTGTGGTCTATTTACAATGTAGTAGTTGCTCACACCAACTAGTTGGAGCTGTTTACCTTAGGGGTGTAACAGTTTACCAAACCCACGGTTCGGTACGTATTGTGGTTTTGTGGTCACGTTTCGGTATTGCGGAAAAATTAAATGCCATTCACAGTGCTCAACATTCACAATGTTCCTTGCATTGTCTGTTATATTGGCCTCACAAGTATCCACTCTGATGCTCCGTTTGTAACCATGTGGGAGGTGAAAATTTACCTTGACTTTTCGTTAATAAGTCTACAGTATATAACACACTGCCGTTGTTAGAATCTTAATATCACAAACAGAACTCGAGTTATAACCAGTTATAGAAGGGCATGCCATTTTCTTTATAGTTTTCCCCGTTGCCCCTCCTTCTTCCGAAAGTAGGGCCTGCTCCGCTCCTTCTCCCGACAGTGGAAGGTGCCATGCCCAGTTGATAATCACCCTGAGATTTTCTTAGAAACTGAACCTAAACTAATTTCACACATGAAACAACAGATTATTAAGTAAATGAAGTAAAGTATGATGGGGGAGAATGGGTGAGTTGATGAGCGAGGGGAAGCAAACTATTATTATGTTATTGCCAATTGTGAATGAAGAGCAGTGCGGGCCGTTGTATTGATATTTTCGAATTATAATCTCAAAATGGTATGTACACTATATCAGTCCACCAAATCCAAGCAGTTTTATCAATCTACTCTGGCCTACTTGGAGTACAGTGAGAGCATGCATAATTTACAATGGCAAGAAGACCAAGACGAATGGATGCACATGCTGCGTTAGACCCGCTACAACATCTGAATGAAAATCACACCGATGGTGGGGAAGAAATTAATCATGATGACATCTCTAATGATTATTCTTCTGATTCTGAGCCTACACCTCCGAGGCCTAAGCGCAAAAAAAGCTAGAACGATGAGCACTGAGCAGGTGCCCAACCCCATATGAAACGTTGAGACAGGAGAGCGGAAGGAACAGCCCCGTTTAGACAGAAAAAGCTGGTGAAAATGCTACGGGACGTTTATCAGCGCAAAAGAGCAGCAACGCACTCACCAGCTTTCGTTGTTTATGTGTCATGGGCGGCACATCAGGGACTGTGGCTGAGGCAACAAAGGGAGCAAGGAGACACTGCCTGGGATCTGTGTCTTGATGAGCCTGAAGCGTTCATTTCAATCCTGAATGTCCATGGCGCATTCGGTGGAAAGAGCATGTATATGGAGAGATTCTGGTCAGACATGTATGGGATATCTTTCTTTGGAGAAACCATGCCACGGGATCTCTTCAGAAAGATCATACGTTACCTCCGCTTTGATGAGAAAGAAACGAAAGGGCGACGCCTGGAAATAATTTACTTATTTTACGGTTGTCATATCGACACTTATATTCATTATAATACCATTATTGGTTTTGTGCTGATTTTCACTATCAAGAACACTTGGCGCTTATAATGATGTTTAGGCCACTGATGTTTTCATCATTTGACAGCATGTCTTGCTGACCGTGCATCTTGGTTGTTGAGGTATTTTTTGCCGTTATTAAAATGATCTGTTACCGTTTTCCGACACGTATGCATGCTTTCTGTTTCATAGCTCTAACAAAGGTAACGTGATGGACTGTCACTGTTAAAGATCCAATGCAGCCATTCTTAGCTCTATATCAAATAATTTCTGGGTAACAATTAAGTACCTTACTGTGTTTGTGTTAAATTAAAATGGTAAAAAATTCACAAAAATAGCTTCTGGGCAAAGGATAATTTCTCAAGCAAGAATTTTGATAGGATTGTCTGGTCTGAGTGGGGAGGGGAAAACTTTAAACTAGTTATAGCCTATAGGCCTAGTATTTTATTTTGTAAATGTATTTTTTTAATCTCTTGGAGTCGATTGGTGCACCGGTGCGTCAACCAACATAATAAAAAAATCCCCATAAACATCTGTCAGTTTAAACTAGAGAAATCTGTTTGCATTGGATGTGTCTCAATCCACAGCATCCGCCAATGTCGCACTTCCGCATTTGTGGTGAAAGGTGGCAAAGCTAGAGCAGTGTTTGTCAGACCATGAGATATCCCGAAAATCGGTCTCATCGCAAAAACGACTGTACCGTACGAACGGTTTAGCCTACAAACTATTATGACCACTCTATGGAAATGGGAGACTCTCACAAACAAGATGCCATTTTCCTCCCCCAAAAGTGTCACGGGACCTGTCTGAAGGTAACCGGTACCGGTTTCAAAAAACAAATGGAAGTTTGAAGGTAATTTTGTGCCTACCCGAAAAATAGGTGAAAAAATATATACAGCGGGTGAAATAAGTATTGAATACGTCACCATTTTTCTCAGTACATATATTTCCAAAGGTGCTATTTACATGACATTTTCACCAGATGTTGGTAACAACCCAAGTAATCCATACATACAAAGAAACCAAAACAAATAAGTTCAGAAATTAAGTTATGTGTAATAATGTGAAATGACACAGAGAAAAAGTATTGAACACATGAAGAAAGGGAGGTTCAAAAAGGCATGGAAAGCCAAGACAACAGCTGAAATCTATCAGTAATTAAAAAGCAATCCAGCCCCCTGTCAGTGCAAATTAATATCAGCTGGTTCAGTCCTAACTGATGGCCTACAAAAAGGTCTCATTGCCAAGGTGTCACACAAGACACATCTCATGATGGGTAAAAGCAAAGAGCTGTCTCAAGACATTCACAACCTAATTGTTGCAAAACATAATGATGGCATTGGTTATAGGAACATTTCTAAGCTTCTGAATGTTCCAGTGAGCACTGTTGGGGCCATAATACGGAAGTGGAAAGACAATCATTTCACCATAAATTTGCCTCGACCAGGTGCTCCTCGACCAGGTGCTATCCGGCAACTGAGTTAGGAAGGATGCCTGTATCTTTGTAGTGACTGGGTGTATTGATGCAAAATCCATATTCAATGTCAGATTATTCTTTTTTTACCCATCTACCAAATTGTGCCCTTCTTTGCGAGGCATTGGAAAACCTCATTGGGGTTTGTGGTTGAATATATGTTTAAAATTCACTTCTCAACTGAGAGACCTTACAGATAATTGTATGTGTGGGGTAGAGAGGTGAAGTAGTCATTCAAAAAACATGTTAAATACTATTATTGCACACTGAGTGAGTCAATGCAATTTATGTGACTTCTTAAGCAACGTTTTACTCCTGAACTTGCAGAATGTAGGCTTGCCATAACACAAGGGTGGGTAGAATGCTTATTGACTCAAGACATTTCAACTTTTGGTTTTTAATTCATTTGTAAAAAATTCTAAAAACATAATTCCGCTTTGACATAGGCTCTGTTTTAACCATATAAATATAGACTCCTCAGAAACGTGTGAACGGAGAGATGGATGTCACCAAGAAGTCGTCGGCCCCCAGCCGCTATAGCCAGGTCATGACCTCAGAGGACGAGGCACGTTCCGACTCCAACTCTGCCAACAGCAGTGGAGGAGAGGAGGAGGAAGAAGAGAAGAGGGAGAGGGGAAGGGGAGTGAACCCGACACTGGCCCCAAACCTGGCTCCCTCTACTGTCCCGCCTCAGGCCAGGAGTCCTTTCGCAGCCCTCCAGCCCCTGAAAGTGGCCTCCCCAGCCCCGGTCGGTCCTGTACCTGCAAAGGACACAAACCAGGTAGGCATGGTAGATTTTTTTTATTAGCAAGGATTTTTCTGGCATAGAAAACCTTGAGCATGCCGCCCAAGCATTTTTTCGGGACACCCAATTCCCCGTTCCCCACCCCCGCAAAAAAAAGCTTTCAGTGTAAACTGAAATATAAAATATGTAGATGATGGACCTATATACTTTTTGTAAAATTCCCCAAAACAATTAATTTAACAGTATTGATTTTTTAAATTAAGTTTGAGCAAAATAACACAGCATTAGCTATAGCAAAATGCATAGATTTGCAGGAAATTATATTTAACTTTAAATGTTCTCTCAGCTACATGGCAGAATAAGTAGAATCCCTGTAAATTGGCTTAAAGTTTTTTTTAAACACCAAGATGGGGGCCTCTAAAATGTTCTAACTCATTTAAATCCAATTTTATTGTTTCACATGTGCCTCCGAATACAACAGACCTTACAGTGAAATGCTTACCTACATTTAAGAGGTAAAATTTTTTTTTAAATAGAAAATAAAAGCAACAAATTATAAAACAGCAGCAGTAAAATAACAATAGCGAGGCTATAAACAGGGGTAACGGTACAGAGTCAATGTGCGGGGGCACCGGTTAATCGAGGAATTGATGTAATATGTACACTACCGTTCAAAAGTTTGGGGTCACTTAGAAATGTCCTTGTTTTTGAAAGAAAAGCAAATGTTTTGTCCATTAAAATAACATCAAATGTATCAGAAATACAGTGTAGACATTGTTAGTGTTGTAAATGACTATTGTAGCTGGAAACGGCTGATTTTTAATGGAATATCTACATAGGAGTACAGAGGCCCATTATCAGCAACCATCACTCCTGTGTTCTAATTGCACGTTGTGTTAGCTAAGTTTATCATTTTAAAAGGCTAATTGATCATTAGAAAACCATTTTGCAATTGTGATTTACAACATTAACTATGTCTACACTGTATTTCTGATCAATTTGATATTATTTTAATGAAAAAATTTGCTTTTCTTTAAAAACAAGGACATTTCTGAGTGACCCCAAACTTTTGAACAGTAGTGTACATGTAGGTTGAGTTAAAGTGACTATGCATAGATAATAAACAGAGAGTAGCAGCAGCGTAAAAAAATGGTTTGGTGGCCCTTTGATTAGCTATTCAGGAGTCTTATGGCTTGGGGTTAGAAGCTGATAAGAAGCCTTTTGGACCTAGACTTGGCGCTCCGGTACCGCTTGCCGTGCGGTAGCAGAGAGAACAGTCTATGACTAAGGTCACTGGCCTTCAGAAATCACCTGGTATAGAGGTCCTGGATGGCAGGAAGCTTGGGCCGTACGCACTACCCTCTGTAGTGCCTTGCGGTCGGAGGCCAAGCAGTTGCCATATCAGGCAGTGAGTACAGGAGTGGACTGAGCACGCACTCCTGAGGGACCCCCGTGTTGAGGATCAGCGTGGCAAATGTGTTGTTACCTACCCTTACCACCTGGGGGCAGCCCATCAGGAAGTCCAGGATCCAGTTGCAGAGGGAGTTGTTTAGTCCCAGGGTCCTTAGCTTAGTGATGAGCTTTGAGGGCACTATAGTGTTGAAGGCTGAGCTGTGGTCAATGAATAGCATTCTCACATAGGTGTTCCTTTTGTCCAGGTGGGAAAGGGCAGTGTGGAGTGCAATAGAGATTGCATCATCTGTGTATCTGTTTGGGCGGTATGCAAATTGAAGTTGGTCTAGGGTTTCTGGGATTTCCATGACCAGACTTTCAAAGCAATTCATGGCTACAGACGTGAGTGCTACGGGTCGGTAGTCATTTATACAGGTCACCTTGGTGTTCTTGGGTACAGGGACTATGTTGGTATTACAGACTCCGTCAGGGACAGGTTGAAAATGTCAGTGAAGACACTTGCCAGATGGTCAGCACATGCTTGGAGTACACATCCTGGTAATCTGTTGTGGATGTTGACCTGTTTTAAAGGTCTTACTCACATCGGCTACGGAGAGCGTGATCACACAGTCGTCCTGAACAGCTGATGCTCTCATGCATGTTTTAGTGTTACTTGCATCGAAGCGAGCATAGAAGTAATTTAGCTCGTCTGGTAGGCTCGTGTCACTGGGCATCTTGCGTCTGTGCTTCCCTTTGTAGTCTGTAATAGTTTGCAAGCCCTGCCACATCTGATAAGCATCTGAGCCGGTGTAGTACGATTCAATCTTAGTCCTGTATTGACGCTTTGCCTGTTTGATGGTTCGTCGGAGGGCACGCCTACCGCGCCACATGCGACGCCAGAAAAAAAGACTAATTAGGCAAATAAGTATTTACAGAGCAAACTTACAGTATTCCAGAGGTGATGCCCAAATTAATACAAAGTAACAATAGGCTCCCAAGTGGATCAGCGTGGCAAATGTGTTGTTACCTACCCTTACCACCTGGGGGCAGCCCATCAGGAAGTCCAGGATCCAGTTGCAGAGGGAGTTGTTTAGTCCCAGGGTCCTTAGCTTAGTGATGAGCTTTGAGGGCACTATAGTGTTGAAGGCTGAGCTGTGGTCAATGAATAGCATTCTCACATAGGTGTTCCTTTTGTCCAGGTGGGAAAGGGCAGTGTGGAGTGCAATAGAGATTGCATCATCTGTGTATCTGTTTGGGCGGTATGCAAATTGAAGTTGGTCTAGGGTTTCTGGGATTTCCATGACCAGACTTTCAAAGCAATTCATGGCTACAGACGTGAGTGCTACGGGTCGGTAGTCATTTATACAGGTCACCTTGGTGTTCTTGGGTACAGGGACTATGTTGGTATTACAGACTCCGTCAGGGACAGGTTGAAAATGTCAGTGAAGACACTTGCCAGATGGTCAGCACATGCTTGGAGTACACATCCTGGTAATCTGTTGTGGATGTTGACCTGTTTTAAAGGTCTTACTCACATCGGCTACGGAGAGCGTGATCACACAGTCGTCCTGAACAGCTGATGCTCTCATGCATGTTTTAGTGTTACTTGCATCGAAGCAAGCATAGAAGTAATTTAGCTCGTCTGGTAGGCTCGTGTCACTGGGCATCTTGCGTCTGTGCTTCCCTTTGTAGTCTGTAATAGTTTGCAAGCCCTGCCACATCTGATAAGCATCTGAGCCGGTGTAGTACGATTCAATCTTAGTCCTGTATTGACGCTTTGCCTGTTTGATGGTTCGTCGGAGGGCACGCCTACCGCGCCACATGCGACGCCAGAAAAAAAGACTAATTAGGCAAATAAGTATTTACAGAGCAAACTTACAGTATTCCAGAGGTGATGCCCAAATTAATACAAAGTAACAATAGGCTCCCAAGTGGATCAGCGTGGCAAATGTGTTGTTACCTACCCTTACCACCTGGGGGCAGCCCATCAGGAAGTCCAGGATCCAGTTGCAGAGGGAGTTGTTTAGTCCCAGGGTCCTTAGCTTAGTGATGAGCTTTGAGGGCACTATAGTGTTGAAGGCTGAGCTGTGGTCAATGAATAGCATTCTCACATAGGTGTTCCTTTTGTCCAGGTGGGAAAGGGCAGTGTGGAGTGCAATAGAGATTGCATCATCTGTGTATCTGTTTGGGCGGTATGCAAATTGAAGTTGGTCTAGGGTTTCTGGGATTTCCATGACCAGACTTTCAAAGCAATTCATGGCTACAGACGTGAGTGCTACGGGTCGGTAGTCATTTATACAGGTCACCTTGGTGTTCTTGGGTACAGGGACTATGTTGGTATTACAGACTCCGTCAGGGACAGGTTGAAAATGTCAGTGAAGACACTTGCCAGATGGTCAGCACATGCTTGGAGTACACATCCTGGTAATCTGTTGTGGATGTTGACCTGTTTTAAAGGTCTTACTCACATCGGCTACGGAGAGCGTGATCACACAGTCGTCCTGAACAGCTGATGCTCTCATGCATGTTTTAGTGTTACTTGCATCGAAGCGAGCATAGAAGTAATTTAGCTCGTCTGGTAGGCTCGTGTCACTGGGCATCTTGCGTCTGTGCTTCCCTTTGTAGTCTGTAATAGTTTGCAAGCCCTGCCACATCTGATAAGCATCTGAGCCGGTGTAGTACGATTCAATCTTAGTCCTGTATTGACGCTTTGCCTGTTTGATGGTTCGTCGGAGGGCACGCCTACCGCGCCACATGCGACGCCAGAAAAAAAGACTAATTAGGCAAATAAGTATTTACAGAGCAAACTTACAGTATTCCAGAGGTGATGCCCAAATTAATACAAAGTAACAATAGGCTCCCAAGTGGATCAGCGTGGCAAATGTGTTGTTACCTACCCTTACCACCTGGGGGCAGCCCATCAGGAAGTCCAGGATCCAGTTGCAGAGGGAGTTGTTTAGTCCCAGGGTCCTTAGCTTAGTGATGAGCTTTGAGGGCACTATAGTGTTGAAGGCTGAGCTGTGGTCAATGAATAGCATTCTCACATAGGTGTTCCTTTTGTCCAGGTGGGAAAGGGCAGTGTGGAGTGCAATAGAGATTGCATCATCTGTGTATCTGTTTGGGCGGTATGCAAATTGAAGTTGGTCTAGGGTTTCTGGGATTTCCATGACCAGACTTTCAAAGCAATTCATGGCTACAGACGTGAGTGCTACGGGTCGGTAGTCATTTATACAGGTCACCTTGGTGTTCTTGGGTACAGGGACTATGTTGGTATTACAGACTCCGTCAGGGACAGGTTGAAAATGTCAGTGAAGACACTTGCCAGATGGTCAGCACATGCTTGGAGTACACATCCTGGTAATCTGTTGTGGATGTTGACCTGTTTTAAAGGTCTTACTCACATCGGCTACGGAGAGCGTGATCACACAGTCGTCCTGAACAGCTGATGCTCTCATGCATGTTTTAGTGTTACTTGCATCGAAGCAAGCATAGAAGTAATTTAGCTCGTCTGGTAGGCTCGTGTCACTGGGCATCTTGCGTCTGTGCTTCCCTTTGTAGTCTGTAATAGTTTGCAAGCCCTGCCACATCTGATAAGCATCTGAGCCGGTGTAGTACGATTCAATCTTAGTCCTGTATTGACGCTTTGCCTGTTTGATGGTTCGTCGGAGGGCACGCCTACCGCGCCACATGCGACGCCAGAAAAAAAGACTAATTAGGCAAATAAGTATTTACAGAGCAAACTTACAGTATTCCAGAGGTGATGCCCAAATTAATACAAAGTAACAATAGGCTCCCAAGTGGATCAGCGTGGCAAATGTGTTGTTACCTACCCTTACCACCTGGGGGCAGCCCATCAGGAAGTCCAGGATCCAGTTGCAGAGGGAGTTGTTTAGTCCCAGGGTCCTTAGCTTAGTGATGAGCTTTGAGGGCACTATAGTGTTGAAGGCTGAGCTGTGGTCAATGAATAGCATTCTCACATAGGTGTTCCTTTTGTCCAGGTGGGAAAGGGCAGTGTGGAGTGCAATAGAGATTGCATCATCTGTGTATCTGTTTGGGCGGTATGCAAATTGAAGTTGGTCTAGGGTTTCTGGGATTTCCATGACCAGACTTTCAAAGCAATTCATGGCTACAGACGTGAGTGCTACGGGTCGGTAGTCATTTATACAGGTCACCTTGGTGTTCTTGGGTACAGGGACTATGTTGGTATTACAGACTCCGTCAGGGACAGGTTGAAAATGTCAGTGAAGACACTTGCCAGATGGTCAGCACATGCTTGGAGTACACATCCTGGTAATCTGTTGTGGATGTTGACCTGTTTTAAAGGTCTTACTCACATCGGCTACGGAGAGCGTGATCACACAGTCGTCCTGAACAGCTGATGCTCTCATGCATGTTTTAGTGTTACTTGCATCGAAGCGAGCATAGAAGTAATTTAGCTCGTCTGGTAGGCTCGTGTCACTGGGCATCTTGCGTCTGTGTTTCCCTTTGTAGTCTGTAATAGTTTGCAAGCCCTGCCACATCTGATAAGCATCTGAGCCGGTGTAGTACGATTCAATCTTAGTCCTGTATTGACGCTTTGCCTGTTTGATGGTTCGTCGGAGGGCACGCCTACCGCGCCACATGCGACGCCAGAAAAAAAGACTAATTAGGCAAATAAGTATTTACAGAGCAAACTTACAGTATTCCAGAGGTGATGCCCAAATTAATACAAAGTAACAATAGGCTCCCAAGTGGCGCAGTGGTCTAAGACACTGAATCTCAGTGCTAGAGGTGTCACTACAGACAACCTGGTTCGAATCCAGACTGTATCACAAACGGCCGTGATTGGGAGTCCCATAGGGCGGCGCACAATTGGCCCAGCATCGTCCGAGTTTGGCCGGTGTAGGCCGTCATTGTAAATAAGAATTTGTTCTTAACTGACTTGCCTAGTTAAATAAAGTTCAAACAAGGGCATCAGAATAAAATCAATTTGTTAAAGAAAAGTTGGAATGTAACTAACATTCGCAGTGCTTGAGTGAGTGAGTGACTATGATGTGCACTGGAAACTGCTTGCATATTGTACTATGTTCTATGTACTATGTAGTAGTGATGGGGGAAAAAAATAGATTGTTACATATCGGGATATTATTTTTGACGATATAACGTATCGTTTTGGCAATATCGTGAGGTCCCTGGCAATTCCCAGCCCTTCTATGCAGCTAGATACAGTAGGAGATGCAGTAGGAGTGATGTTTGCCATTGTCAGACTGCAATTAATCATTTATAGTGAAGAACAAATGTTATCCTTTCCCTGGCTTCGAACACAGCCTACCATTCTTAATGAGTTTTTGTGTTTGTGTGTTGTGTAGGAGAGCTACGCTGACATGCGGATCAGTCTGAACCAGAAACCCAACAGCAGTCGAGACTTTGGCTTCCAGACAGAGTGGGACTCTATTGGAGCTCACGTCACCTCCATCCAACCAGGTTAACACACACACACACACACACACACACACACACACACACATTTAGCATGGTAAACACAAAGTAACAACTCGCACATAAAAAAAAGAATATAGCGTACTATGGTCTAAATACTGTAGTATTATTATATTTATATACTATAGTATTTATTGTAGTGTTTTTGAGGACATGACTCTAGTATACTTAAAATTCATTGTAGTGTTTTTGCGGACTTTACTGTAATATTCACTATAGTGTTTTGCAGACAAGTATGTTGTAGTAACACCTGTCGACTAGGGTTAGCTAAAATGGCAGACCAGACTACGCTAGTTACTGTTTAATGAGGGGAACACCTCAACCAGAACACAATTCACAGGTTCATGACAGACCACCTATTGAGTTGGGTCTACAGTTCTGAGCAATGCAATGGACCAGACAACACCTTAGCAAACATATAATTGTTTTATTACAATTGTTACATTAGACAGGTTATAGGCAGATATAAAGTACAAGCAAAGCTTAAAAAAGCTTAGAGGATTAGGTTTGCTTGTTTGTCAGATAAATTACATGCATTACCAAGAGTACATCAAATAACGTCTTAGATCAGTTACACTAGATAGCGTTCTGAAATACAACAGTGCTGACTAAGTTCACAAGATGACCAAAAACAGTGACAAACGATACTGTACTTCTGATGGTAGAAAATAAAGAACATTTAACCTCTGGATTTGCATAAACAATAGATGTTTTAGAAATACAAATTACTTAAAGACAGTAATCTTATTGGTGGGCGCTGCCTATAAACTGTCTGGACCTCAAACCTGCAAACCCTCTCCAAATGATTCAGAATGTTATATGTTGAGTTTTACCATCAGTGAGTTTATTCATGTGTTACAATATTCAAGATGTTCATTATGTAAAGCCACTGCAATAATGTCCTTTCGTTTTCAGTTGGCTTGTTTGGACAGGCATTTCTGGTTTGAAGTCCCTCTAACGGGCCTGTCTATTGTATAGATGTTACAATTCTAATACAAATTGTATATTTTCTGGCCCGTTGCATTGCTCAGAACTGTTGACCCAACTCAATAGGTGGCCTGTCACGAACTTGTGTGTCTTATGTTCTGGTTGAAGTGTTCCCCTCATTAAACAGTTACTGGTATAGTCTGGTAGTTGTGCCATTATAATTACCCTAGTCGGCAGGTGTTACTACAATATACTACAGTAAAAGTCTGAAAAAACACTACAGTGAATACTACAGTATACTACAGCCATGTCCCCAAAAACACTGCAGTGAATATGATAGTATACTACAGTCATGTCTGCCAAATCACTACAGTGAATACTACAGTAAAGTTAGCAAAAACACTACATTGAATTCTATAGAATATAAATATAGTAATACTACAGTATTTAGACCATAGTATACTATAGTATTTTTTAAATCTGGTTTAGCTGTATGACATGTTTGAACTAGGACCACAATAGAAATACATTATAATCTTTTTTTTGTGTTATTCTCAACAAATATCTAAAGGGATTGTATCCACATTTGCGGTTGTATTCCATTTTTAAATAGTTGAATCAAATCAATCTATCAAGGGATACATACTGTGTGGAGTATAGTATTCTACAGTATACTACACAATTCTATAGTAAGCTCTACACGATCGAGGGGGAACCTCAGAGGAAATCCCCCGCATGATCTCCCCAAGTGTGGGGACGGGTGTAGATTTCCTCTGCGTTGTGTTTTGATCAGCTTACATATGACCAAAGGATCAGGATTGGTGTTGATCTTTTATTCTCTGATAATGACAGGAAAAACATAAACAAATGCTGCAATTCCCTTATACACCAAACTACTGTCTACAACATGGGTACAGTAGACAGGGAATATAACAATAATCTTGTTTCGCATAACAGTACAATATAAGGTAAATGCGATGTACATTATGAAATAGAAATGTACAGTTTAGCCTATGGACCAAGGCTAGTCAACTTTCTCAATGACAACCAGGCGTATGTACAGTACATGGTGTGACGTTTTAACATATAGGAATGATTAGGATTTTCAGGGGACAATGTTTCAGTAACCTACCTCTTTTACATGAATTCAGTAGACAGGGTGGCAGGGGATCTTTATGAGGGGGAATGGAGAAGGAAGTCTGCGACATTAAAAAGAGCCCTTACAACAACAAAAGGAATGTACAGTAATATCAGGCACGGAACTATTCAGAATTTGTGTAATACAACATGAAATTCAACACTTGTTACACAAGGACAGCATGTTCAAATCAAACCAGCATTGACAAAACTAGCAGCCAGCAGTAATGCTAGCTAGCAGTCCAATCTATCAAAAAAGTATAAAATAAGCACTACGTGAGTGAGGGATACTACAGTGTGTAATATAATATGCTACAGTATACTACAAAATATTATAGTAAGCACAACACTATTGAGGGATACTACATTGTATAGTATAGAATTATCCAATATACTACAAAAGTCCATAATAAGCACTATATAGTAAGCACCATATAGTAAGCAATCCAAGACAAGCATGGGAAGGGCTTAATGCAATGATGGGAAAAGAGAGGGAAAGAGAGAGCAATAAAATTGCAACTGTTAGTTCAGCTTTAAATACAATGCAAATACACACACTGCTGAAACGACTACTGGACCTAAATGTCAACGGAGGCCTCGCAGGTTGGATCAATAACTTTTTAACTGACTGCCCACAGAGGGTCCTCATGACTGGGGCCCTCTCTGATGAACTGACCCTGAACACAGGGGCGCCCCAGGGGTGTGTCCTTTCACCGTTGTTGTTTTCTATCTACACTAACGAGATGAAGATCCAAGGAAAGAATGTGAGCCTTTTCAAGTATGTGGATGACGTGGCTCTGATGGAACAATTATCAAATGGGGACAGCTATTTTAAACAGGCCAACAATATTCAAGAATGGTGCCGGTCAAGTGCCTTCCACATCAATGTGGACAAGACAAAGGAGCTGATCGTCAATGCCAATGTCCCAACCACTCTCTGAACGACCAACCAGTGGAGGTGGTTGAGTGTTACACAAATTTCGAGATCACTAGTAGACAGAAACCATTTCTGTCTACTAGTGATCTCGAAAAGCTCATTCATGCATTTATATTTACAAGACTAGATTACTGCAATGCGTTATATGTCGGCATAAATAAAACACTGATAAATCGCTTACAATTAGTTCAAAATGCCGCTGCAAGACTTTTGACGGGTACTCGTAAGCGAGACCACATTACCCCAGTATTGAGCTCTTTAAATTGGCTACCAATTGACTACAGAATAAATCTCAAAATTTTAATTTTTGTTCACAAATCACTGCATGGTATGGCTCCATTGTACCTTGTAAATCTTATTAAGAAATACGAACCAAAACGGTCCTTGAGGTCAGCTGACCAGCTGGTTTTAACGACTCCAAGAACAAAGCGGAAAAGTGGAGATCGAGCATTTGTAGCGATAGCTCCTAAACTCTGGAATGATCTACCACCTTTTATTAGATTGGAACGTACATTTACTGTTTTTAAACATAAGCTTAAAGAATACCTCCTAGCTCTAGCATTTGATGGGGTTTAGTAGTTGCATTTGTAGGTTTATCAAACTGAGGGGTTTATTTTATTTTATTGATATTTTATGTGGTGTTAATGATGTATGTTGTCATGATTGTTTATGTGTTTGTACAGCACTTTGTTCAATGACAAGTTGTGTAAAAGTGCTTGATAGATAAAATAAACAAACAAACAAACAAACAAACAAATGGATCACAAGCTGAGCTTTACAGAGAATGCAGACTGTAAAAAAAAAAAAAAAGACAGCAAGCCAGCGCCTGTTTTTTAATCAGGAAATTCAAGGGGTTTGAGATCAGCCAGGATGTTCTGAGAGGGTGTCTGGTCGAGAGCATCCTCACGTTCAATATGACAGTCTGGTATGGCAATCTGAGCGTGAAAAGCAAAAGTAAACTGACCAGAATAGTGAACACAGCCAGCATATGAATTGGTCGACCACAGGCACAGTTGGTGCAGTCTGTTCCACAAGGCAACCAAAAGGAAGGCACTGGGCTGTCATTGGCGACCCCTTCCACCCTCTACACCTTCAGTTCAAGAGGTTCAGAATGCCCATGGCCAAGAAGAACGTGTTCAAACATTCATTTGTTCCTTGTGCCGTTGGACTACTAAATACAATGTAAATTGTATTGGTATATGTACTTACCTATCTAGTGCAGCTGGGGCAGCGGTCAGTTGTGAGTGAATGCATCAATGTCCTCTATGGTTTTAGTGTATGCAATAGGATGGACTTACTGGTTTAAAAGTGTGTGATGTGAGAATGTATGTGAATGTGAGACTTTTAATATAAGGTGATGCCAAAGAAGAATGTCCATCCTGGATGGACAAAGTTTTATTCTATTCTACATGACCGAGGGATACTACAGTGTGTAGTATAGTATTCTACAGTATACTACAAAATTGTAAAGTAAGTACTACAGATGGTCATCTCAGTGAGACAGTTTTTAAGCCATAGACAATGAGTAAGACATTGGGAATAAAACTGCCCTTGGACATGATCATTGATCAATTATGAGCAAAGGTACTATGCCCTTCTGGTGGTGTTCCTTTCCAGCGTCTAAATAAAGGTGAAAAAAAGGACTGTGTACTCCTTTAGTTGATTAGTGTTTGCTATGAAGTGAGTTGTGGACATTGGCCATTCTCCCTTTTGTTAGAAAACATTTTATATTTCACACAGAAGACCAAATATAATTTCACTGCACCACTAGCTGGAGGTCCATGAGTTTGATGTGTTTGATACCATTGATTTGATTATACTCCAGTCATTAGGATGATTCTGGTATTTCAGTCAGGCACTGCTGGTGTTCTTCAGTTCGCTTGCTAGTAGGACCCAATAGGACCCATTAGCAGAGCATGTGCCCGGCCTTATGTAGGGCAGCCTCTATCTGGGTCAGATCTGCTGGCCCTGTCTCTCTCTAGCCTATATACTGCACCACTGTTAAGAAAAAGGTGCTGATGCCACTCTGTGCACAAAATGGTGGATTCGCTGTTTCTAGTTATGGTGACGTTGGTGTTCACATTGATGTTGTAATCCTTATACTGTAGGTTAAGTTTGCCCTAATTTGCTATGGGAATAGCTGTCACCTGTTGTCATACCACCCCTGAATTTTCACTAGTCCAGTTATTTCTCATCAGTGCAGTTGAGGGAAGGAGACAAGAAGCAGAAGCCAAATTAAATAAACAATATGATTTATTGCAATTGCTGCCTTGTCCTATCTCGGCCATGTCTTTTACCCTTATCTTGAACTCTACATTTTTACTCTGACACCTGTCCTCTCTGGCTGTGTTTCAAACTCATAAAAGACACACCCTCGTCCACTTACCCTCGCCTTATGCCCTTGGGGGAATTCCCGTCACCATCTTGGACGTAAGTCCAAACGATTAGCCAAACAAGGGAAGTTTGCAACGTAAGGCCCTCAGCCCTCGTTTTTTATCGAGTTTGCGAGTGTACAATTATCTTCACTTCGGGGCCTGAAACACCCCAAAATTCAATTTGTGATGATTGTACATCCGCTAAGGAAAGTAAAAAAAATTTAAACCCCAACGTCAATATGGAGAAAGCAAGTGAAAACGAATAAAATAAGTTTGAAAATGTGCTACTAATGCACGACCCCACAAACATGTCTCGTAAAAGTTATTATGTTTTTGTTTGGTTAGCTTTTGGAAATTGTAGAATTAAAATATTTTTAGTCTTCAGAAGTTCCAGCTAGGCAGGCTAACGTTAGTCAGCTAATTAATTTGCTAGCTATCATACAGTAGGCATATATTAATAATTATATAGCTAATGTAAGTAGACATGCAATCATAATTGACAGTAGTGCATATGAAGCACCCACAAGCTACCGGTGGCTGAAAACACAATCAGTACAGGATGAATGAATTTCCAGGCAAGGGTGGCCCATTTAAAAATCATTCCTTCCTCCCTCACCCCTTGCCCTGCAAGTGTATACTCGTCAGACGTCATGAAACTTAATTTGAGGGCTGAGGGGATAGGGTGTGTCTTTTAATCTTTTAATGTAGCCTCTATCTGAGCCCCTGTTCCCTCTATATCTCTCACTCCCTGTTCCCTCTATATCTCTCACCCCCTGTTCCCTCTATATCTATCTCATCCCCTGTTCCCTCTATATCTATCTCACCCCCTGTTCCCTCTATATCTATCTCATCCCCTGTTCCCTCTATATCTATCTCATCCCCTGTTCCCTCTATATCTATCTCACCCCCTGTTCCCTCAATATCTCTCACCCCCTGTTCCCTCTATATCTATCTCACCCCCTGTTCCCTCTATATCTATCTCACCCCCTGTTCCCTCTATATCTATCTCACCCCCTGTTCCCTCTATATCTATCTCACCCCCTGTTCCCACTATATCTATCTCACCCCCGCCCTCCACATTATCTATATCCTTCTTTACCTTCTCTTTATCTGACTTCTCTGCCCATCTCTGTGCCCCCCAGGCAGCCCAGCGGAGCTGTGCCAACTGCAGGTGGGAGACGAGGTGCTGGCGGTGAGCGGGCACAGGGTGGCAGAGATGAGCTACGGCGAGTGGAAGAGCAGCACAGAGCAGGCCCTGCAGCAGGGCATTCTCACCATGGACATACGTCGCCACGGCAAGAACAGTGAGTAGACGACTGGAGAGAGTGTATGTGCGTGTAGGCGTGTGTGTCCGTGTGTGTAAATGTGGGTGGATGGTTGTTTGTTTGAGGCACGTCGAGATTTTGTATTTTTAGAGTGTCAGTGTTGATTATGTTTGTTGTGTTGGTAAACTATGTGACACTTTGAACTTTGTGACACTTTGAATTGGTCAGTAAATTGTTGTGCTCAATGGCTCAATTATTTAATGGCAGTTTAATTATAATTTCATTGTCTCTTGATAGTTTTCTAGTCTATTCTGGTTAAATAAGGTGGTTCGCGCTTTCAGTTTCGCGCAAATGCTGCCATCTATCCACGGTTTCTGGTTAGGATAGGTTTTCTTCCCTTCTCTGTCTGTGTGTGTGTGTTTCTGAATGTTTCTCTGTCTGTTTCTGTCTTCCCTCTGTTCTCCTGTGTGCATCACTTATGTGGTGCCTACCTTGTGGAGAATTAACCCAGACTGGGGTACAGGGTCCTTCAAGTCCATACTTGGTCTATTTACAGTATATGTTTTCACCAACAGGCTTACACATGCTATTATAAAACGATTACACCCCCAAAACATCAATCAGTCTATTAAGTTGCAGGAGAGCTTGTAAGCCTGTTTGTAAATCCTAGGGGTTTGTAGATTGTGCATGGGTGGGGAAGGTGGTCATCCCACTTTTCTTTAGAATAACATAAAAACAATCTTATTTTCTCTTCCAAGCTATACTTTGTGTACTATAGTTATATAGTAGTACTAGTACTTTTCCTAATGTTGTGCTTTCATACACACACACACACACTCTCTCTTACACACATACATATACTCTCTCACACACACTCTCACATAAACACACACACCCCTTTGATTTTTTGCCATTGTCATGTGCCTGCGACGTTCAGACTGGGACAGAGACCTACCTTCCCTGCCGTGTAAAAGCCATAAGACCATCAATCTGACCAGTATGGATCATCATCCAATACTTATAGGTTCCCCCAACACAGCTACCGTTAACGCAGTTAACGCAACCAGGGGATCCAGGGGAAACACCAAGGAGGTCGCCATCCAACCAATCATTGTGAGTTTTACACAAAGACCTCATGGTGTTGATAGGGTTCAAATATTTCTTGTTATGTTACTCACAAATACCCAGATAAGACATAACATTGTCACAAATTTGCAAATATGTTGGTTGGTAATTGCGAGAAAAAAAATAAAAATAATATTATTGTTAGTTGAGTTGCATGATCACATTGTATCCACATTAATAAAAATAATTTATTAAACCCCAAAAAGTTCTCAACAGGCTTTTCCTTCATCTTGTTGCAGGATGTGTCATCCATTGGAGTGAATGGAGGTTTCCGTGACGAGATGGTGACCATGAGAAACAAAGGTAAAAAGCATAGTGCAGAGATACTAACCAGAACGGTTATGACTAGCCTTTATTAACATCAACGAGTTTGAGAAAGCAATGATAACATTCTCTCTTTGGGAAGGTATGTGTTTTTGGTGGTGAAATGCTCATTGCTAAATTATGTACTGATGATGTTCTGTTTGCTTGTAATGTAGGATATGTTTGTGTGAGCATTTTGGAAAGACCTGACCAGAGCTTACATATGATAGTTTTTATTTTGAGTGTGATGACTTAATCCTAATGTAATTGTTATGTTTTCAGTGGGGGAGAATGGAGATTTTGATAGAAGTTACCCACGCAATGATAGAAGCTATTACTTCAATGTTTCTCGCCCAGCTCCTCTCTTACACTCTGTGTCTCTGTTCCGATTTCTCCATCTCTCACATAGAGTCCGTAGAACCCATATCTTTGAAAAACTTAAAACGGAGGTCTGAGTTTTTTGAACAAGGTAAAAAAGGCCCTGAATGAGCCCTGATGTTGGTGAAGGGTTATTATCAGTAGTCTGTGTTACTATCAGGAGGCTCGGTGCTCTGGGCTTCCATTGCTTTCTCTCTATCCCAGTGGTTCTCCTGTGGACCTACCTGGTATACAGATTTTTGGCTCAACTATGACTTAACCTAATCATTATGAATTGCCTTTTGAATTGGTCAATAGTGTGGATTTCAGATCTATTGAAGATGATTACGGGAAGGTTGAGACAAAAATGTTGAATACTCAGGAGTTCCTCAGGGCTCCATGTTGGGCACGCTGCTTTTTTTGTTTTTAGGTTCAGTCTTCGAAGGCACTGCCTTTTTCCGTCTGATTTCTGCTGAGGAAGTGTAACCATTCTGCTCTCCCCCTCCCTCCCGCCCCCCAGGCTTCTCAGGGCCCAGTGTCAGTGCGCTGGTCTACCTCTGTGGTAAACCGTGTTGAATGTGCAGTGATTCTCTCCACACCTCCACCTGCCACACCTGAGACACTGACATGCTGTCTTAGCCCAGTGAGTTTAGATCAGTGTTTCCCAACCCTCTCCTGTGGGACCAGCAATCTGTCTACATTTTTGTTGCAGCCCTGAGTTGACAACTAATCACCCAGGCCTTGATTATTTGAGTCAGGTGTACTAGTTCAAGGCTACAACCAAATTGAGAACTGTCTGAGGATCTCTCAGGAGAGGGTTGGGAAACACTTGATGAGAAAGTAGTGTTTTCACCAACACTTTAAAACTCCAAAGGGTAGACCGCATGTCTGAATGCCATACCAACGTACCAATCTACTAGGCTCTAGACTGTATCACAATCTGGCCGTGATTGGGAGTCCCATAGGGCGGTGCACAATTGGCCCAGCGTCGTCTGGTTTGTCCGGGGTAGGCCGTCATTGTAAATAAGAATAAGAACTGACTTGCCTAGTTAAATAAAGGTTAAATAAAAAAAAATATTAAAAAAAAACTCCAGAGAAGTAGTTTATTAATGTCAGACTCTATGCACTCCTGTCTGTATGCAGGTTCTCACTTCTTGCTTGTGTGTTTTTGATAGATTTTCTTTTTGCCTGCATACACAGTAGTAATTGCGAACCAACATCAACGTTGATCAATCCAAGGCTGTTCCAGCTCCATATAGCCCCATAACATCAAAGATCCACCACAATATTTGATGCTTATGCATTCTCATTTCGACGCCAACCCACCACTGGTGTGCGTGTTTATTTTTATGTCATCTGACCAAAGCACAGGTGAGAATCCAAGTGCCTATGCCATTTAGCAAACTCCAGGTGTTTACATTTGTTGGATAACCTGAAAATCAAGGACCCCCAGCTACCAGCTGTAGCTCAGATGGTAGAGCATGGGGCTTGCAACACCAGCGTTGTGGGTTCGATTCCCACGGAGGATCAGTACAAAAATTGTATGAACATGTATATGCACTAACTAACTAAGTCACCCTGGATAAGAGCGTCTGCTAAATGACTAAAATGTATATATAAATGAAACGTCTGGCACTAACAGGCTTAGAGACAGTTTATGTACAAGCAAACAGAATGCTGAACAACTGAACTGTCCACCTTGCCTGACTCTCTGTACTTTAGCACACATGCACTCACTCACGCACACACCCTCACATATATACTTTCATGCTACACACATCAAAACTTTTATTTTATTAATTCTTATTGTTGTTGCTTTGTAGAGAAGGAACCTGCAATTAAGCGTTTTGTTTGATGGTGTATACCATGTGAATTTTGACCCCTACGTTTTTGAGGGAAAAAATATATTACTTGTTAAACAAAATCTCTTTCTCTGAGTATATAAGTATCAAATAATATAATATTTTTTATGTGGTACATGTGGTACAGTATGTTGGTATGATGTCCAGGTGTCACACATTGTCTCCCCTCCCGCTCAACCTTGCATGCTGTGCTGTGCTGTGCTGTGCTATGCTATGCTGTGCTGTGCTATGCTGGTGCTCTTGTGTTTTTACTAATAGCCAATGCTTCTGCATGCATCAATATATCAACATGATTGTTGGTGACTGGTGACTTATTTTGACTTTTTTTGTCCTATTCCTGTTTGCTTCTTGTGCATGCTTGTTGTGATCTGTTTAAAATGATTTTATTTTCATGAGATGTTAATACGTTGAATCTAGTTAGTGTGATGTGTTTTGGTAACACAACCAACAGTATGTTGCGACCTACTATTCAGCAGTAAGACTGGTATTCTGTCAAAATCATAGACTCCTTGTGGCATTATTGGCAACACTGGAGGTGAATTTAAAATACCTTTTGTTTGCTTCAGGCTTGATTTAAAACATCTCAAATTATAGCTGAGGGTTTGGTTAAAGTTTAAACACCATTTAATAGTTTTAGAAGTTTAAACACTAAAATCTGAACACTAACTCAACCTTGAGGTTTTAACAAGCCTGTCAGCTTTCTGTCTGTGTGATATATATAGCCAGGTGTGTGTAATTTAAATACATGTATTACATCTATCCTAGGTGCCAGTATGTGTCTGCTTTAGCAAACTTTCAGGTGTCTTGACAAACGTGGCAATGATGTAGTAATTTGGAATATAGAAACAGTGCGCTTGCCGTGGCAGCATACTGAATTCTGTATAACACAATGAGATATAACTATAAACGTTAGAGCTATTTGATTATGTTTATTCTTTTTTCAAGGAGGATCAGATTCTGCGATATCAGATGTAAGTAATAGTATTTAATATTTACAAATAGTTTTTTTCTCTCAACTGCGTTCTTAATCATGACAGCTTCTTTGTAATTAGATCGCAGTCATTATGACGCATTGACCCATCATTATGAGTGACATCTTTACTATGTGGAATAGTTAAGGATCCGTAGCTTCCTTAAACTCCTTGATTGCCCAGTTACCTTGACTACAGGGCAGAGAATGCTAGCTCAAATTCTCTAACCTTTGTGTCGTTGAGTATTGTACTATGAATAATCTTTGAAACTGGATGATGATTATGATAACTCGAGTGGACTGACTTTGAAAAGGCTGACGGAAGGAATAACCTGCTGTTTAACAATTCAACTTCAAGTTTGTACTTCTCATCTTAGTCATAGACTCTGAAATAAGGTACATGGGTAGCACGTTAATACATAAACAATGAAACATTGAGATAAAAAACAAGTGAAATGCATGAAAATATGTATAAGGGTTGGGGAGACTCAAATAGTTGTGTTGAATGAATTACGTGTATTCAAGCGTCAGATAAAAAAAAGAAATGCTGTTAAAGTAGAATGAGTTTGACCTATAAAGGAATAAAGGCAATGTATCTCCTCTCCTCTTCCTCTCCTCCATCAGATGCCCGTTCCCTCCATCCCTCCCTCCTCTAACCACTGGTCCTGGGACCTGGAGGAGGAGCGCAGGAGACAGGAAAAATGGCAGAACGAGCAGGAGAGACTTCTACAGGTGTGTGGGGGGGTGGTTTGTTTTGAGTTGTCTGTGGGTGTGTGTATGCATGCACATGTGTGTGGGCTCGTGTGCGTGTGCATCTGTGTCCACAGTAGAACTTTGGACATTTAGTTCCACTTTACATTACGTAGACCTTGTTTCAAAAGGTGTCAGTGGTTGTATGAGTTGAGGTGCTTTCCTTGTCTTTACCTACTGTGAAATTATACTGAACAAAAATATAAACTCAACATGTGAAGTTGAGCTGAAATAAAAGCTGAAATAAAATAGAATCTTTGCCAAGATAATCCAACCACCTGACAGGTGTGTTATATCAAGAAGCTGATTAAAAAGCATGATCATGACACAGGTGTACCTTGTGATGGAGACAATAAATGGCCACTGTAAAATGTGCAGTTTTCTCACATAACATAATGCCACAGATGTCTCAAGTTTTGAGGGAGCGTGCAATTGGCAAGCTGACTGCAGGAATGTCCACCAGAGCTGTTGCCAGAGAATTGAATGTTAATTTCTCACCATAAGCCGCCTGCAACGTCGTTTTAGAGAATTTGGCTGTACACGTAGGTCCAACCGGCCTTACAACCACAGACCACGTGTAACCATTCCAGCCCAGGACCTCCACATCCGCCGCCTTCACCTGCAGATCAGCCACCCGGACAGCTGATGAAAGGAGTATTTCTGTCTGTAATAAAGCCCTTTTGTGGTGAGAAACTCATTCTGATTGGCTGGGCCTGGCTCCCCAGTGGGTGGGTGTGCCCCTGCCCAGTCATGGGAAATCCATAGATTAGGGCCTAAGGAATTTATTTCAATTGACAGATTTCCTTAAATGAACTGTAACTCAGTAAAATCGTTGAAATTGTTGCATGTTGCGTTTATATTTATGTTCAGTATACATCACAAATCAAATTATATTTGTCACATGCGCTGATTACAGGTGTAGACTTTACCGTGAAATGCTTACTTACAAGCCCTTTCCCAGCGATGTACAGTTAAAAATAAGAAAGATAAAGACAACATGAGGAATAAAGTACAAAACAATTAAACAAGAATGAATTTATATTCAGGGAGTACCAGTACCATATCAATGTGCAGGGGTATGAGGTATTTGGACCTTCAGAAAGTATTCACACCCTTTGACATTTTCCACATTTTGTTGTGTTACAGCCTGAATTTAAAATTGATTACATTAAGATTTGTGGTCACTGTCCTACACACAATACCCCATAATGTCAAAGAGGAATTATGTTTTTTTGAACATTTCTACAAATTCATTTTCAATACATTAGCAAAAATAATGATTTTGTGTGTAGATGGGTATTTATATACAGCGGGTGAAATAAGTATTGAACACGTCACCATTTTTCTCAGTAAATATATTTCCAAAGGTGCTGTTGACATGAAAGTTTTACCAGATGTTGGTAACAACCCAAGTAATCCATACATACAAAGAAACCAAAACAACTTAAGTTACAGTGGGGAGAACAAGTATTTGATACACTGCCGATTTTGCAGGTTTTCCTACATACAAAGCATGTAGAGGTCTGTAATTTTTATCATAGGTACTCTTCAACTGTGGGAGACGGAATCTAAAACAAAAATCCAGAAAATCACATTGTATGATTTTTAAATAATTAATTTGCATTTTACTGCATGACATAAGTATTTGATCACCTACCAACCAGTAAGAATTCCAGCTCTCACAGACCTGTTAGTTTTTCTTTAAGAAGCCCTCCTGTTCTCCACTCATTACCTGTATTAACTGCACCTATTTGAACTCGTTACCTGTATAAAAGACACCTGTCCACACACTCAATCAAACAGACTCCAACCTCTCCACAATGGCCAAGACCAGAGAGCTGTGTAAGGACATCAGGGATAAAATTGTAGACCTGCACAAGGCTGGGATGGGCTACAGGACAATAGGCAAGCAGCTTGGTGAGAAGGCATCAACTGTTGGCGCAATTATTAGAAAATGGAAGAAGTTCAAGATGACGGTCACTCTCCCTCGGTCTAGGGCACCATGCAAGATCTCACCTCGTGGGGCATCAATGATCATGAGGAAGGTGACGGATCAGCCCAGAACTACACGGCAGGACCTGGTCAATGACCTGAAGAGAGCTGGGACCACAGTCTCAAAGAAAACCATTAGTAACACACTATGCCGTCATGGATTAAAATCCTGCAGGTCCCCCTGCTCAACCCAGCGCATGTCCAGGCCCGTCTGAAGTTTGCCAATGACCATCTGGATGATCCAGAGGAGGAATGGGAGAAGGTCATGTGGTCTGATGAGACAAAAATAGAGCTTTTTGGTCTAAACTCCACTCGCCGTGTTTGGAGGAAGAAGAAGGATGAGTACAACCCCAAGAACACCATCCCAACCGTGAAGCATGGAGGTGGAAACATCATTCTTTGGGGATGCTTTTCTGCAAAGGGGACAGGACGACTGCACCGTATTGAGGGGATGATGGATGGGGCCATGTATTGCGAGATCTTGGCCAACAACCTCCTTCCCTTAGTAAGAGCATTGAAGATGGGTCGTGGCTGGGTCTTCCAGCATGACAACGACCCGAAACACACAGCCAGGGCAACTAAGGAGTGGCTCCGTAAGAAGCATCTCAAGGTCCTGGAGTGGCCTAGCCAGTCTCCAGACCTGAACCCAATAGAAAATCTTTGGAGGGAGCTGAAAATCCGTGTTGCCCAGCGACAGCCCCGAAACCTGAATGATCTGTATGGAGGAGTGGGCCAAAATCCCTGCTGCAGTGTGTGCAAACCTGGTATAGAACTACAGGAAACATATGATCTCTGTAATTGCACCAAATATTAATTGTACCAAATATTAAGTTCTGCTTTTCTGATGTATCAAATACTTATGTCATGCAATAAAATGCAAATTAATTACTTAAAAATCATACAATGTGATTTTCTGGATTTTTGTTTTAGATTCCGTCACTCACAGTTGAAGAGTACCTATGATAAAAATTACAGACCTCTACATGCTTTGTAAGTAGGAAAACCTGCAAAATCGGCAGTGTATCAAATACTTGTTCTCCCCACTGTATGTGTAATAATGTGGTGAAATGATTGTCTTTCCACTTCCGTATTATGGCCCCAACAGTGCTCACTGGAACATTCAGAAGCTTAGAAATGCGCCTATAACCAATGCCATCATTATGTTTTGCAACAATTAGGTTGCGAATGTCTTGAGACAGCTCTTTGCTTTTACCCATCATGAGATGTGTCTTGTGTGACACCTTGGCAATGAGACCTTTTTGTAGGCCATCAGTTGGTACTAAACCAGCTGATATTAAATTGCACTGACAGGGGGCTGGATTGCTTTTTAATTACTGATAGTTTTCAGCTGTTGTCTTGGCTTTCCATGCCTTTTTGAACCTCCCTTTCTTCATGTGTTCAATACTTTTTCCCTGTGTCATTTCACATTATTACACATAACTTAATTTCTGAACTTATATGTTTTGGTTTCTTTGTATGTATGGATTACTTGGGTTGTTACCAACATCTGGTGAACATTTCATGTCAATAGCACCTTTGGAAATATATTTACTGAGAAAAATGGTGACGTGTTCAATACTTATTTCACCCGCTGTATATATATATTTTTTTAATCCATTTTGAATTCTGGTTGTAACACAACAATATGGAATAATTCTCGGGGTATGACTACTTTCTGAAAGCATTGTACATATAGGCAAGGATAGCAGCAGCATAAACTGAGTGCACAAAACATTAGGAACACTGTTCTTGCTCTTTCCATGACATAGACTGAACAAGTTAATCCAGGTGAAAGCTATGATCCCTCATTGATGTTACTTGTTAAATCCACATTAATATGTGTAGATGAATGGGAGGAGACAGGTTAAAGAATAATGTTTGTACCTTTCAGAGGGTGAATGGGAAAGGCAAAATATTGAAGTGCCTTTGAACGGGGTATGGTAGTAGGTTTGATGTGTCAGAACTGCAATGCTGCTGGGTTTTTCATGCTCAACAGTTTCCCATGTGTATCAAGAATGGTCCAACACCCAAAGGATATCCTGTCAACTTGACACAACTGTGGGAAGCATTGGAGTCAACATAGGCTAGCATCCCTGTGGAATGCTTTTGACACCTTGTAGAGTCCATGCCCCGTTCTGAGGGTAAAATGGGGTGCAACTCAATATTAGGAAGGTGTTCCTAAAGTTTTGGACACTGTGTATGATGTGTGTTGTGTGTGTTGGGGTTTGTGTGAGAGTGTCAGTGTAGTGTGTGTGGGTAGAGTCTTGTGAGTGTGCATAGAGTCAGTGCAAGCAGGGTCAATGCAGATAGTCCGTATAACCATTTGATTAACCATTCAGCAGTCTTATGGTTTGGGGGTAGAAGCTGTCTCGGAGCCTGTTGGTCCGATACCCAATGCTCTTGTACCATTTGCCGGACGGTAGCAGAGAGAACAGTCTATGGCTTGGGTGGCTGAAATGTTCTGCCAATTTTTCGGGGCTTCCTCTGAAGGCCTGTTATAGAGGTCCTGGATGGCAGGGAGCTCGGCCCCAGTGGTGTAATGGGCCACACCACAATGGTGCAGCTGTATAACCTTTTGAAGATCTGAGTGCCCATACCAAATCTTTTCAACCTCCTGACGAGGATGAGGCGCTTTCGTGTCCACTTCACAACTGTGTGGGTGTGTGTGGACCATGTTAAGTCCTTAGTGATGTGGACAACAAGGAATTTGAAGCTCTCGACCCTGCTCTAGTCCCCATGCTTCCTGTAGTCTACGATAAACCCCTTGGTTTGTTGAGGGAGAAGTTGTTGTCCTGGCACCACTCTGCCAGGTCTCTGACCTCCTCTCTGTAGGCTGTTTCATCTCTGTCTGTGATCAGGCCGACCACCATTCTGTTGTTTTGATTGTGATTAAAAGTTGTTGTCAGTAAGTATAGGGGGCTGGTGACCAAAGCTCCAGAGAAACTCTGTGTGTGTTTGTAATCAGGAAAAATATCGCCGTGACCAGGAGAAACTGGAGGAGAAGTGGCGTCGGGCCCAGCAGGAGGCTGGGACCGAGGGGGGCAGACACCACCAAGAGGTGAGGAGCCATAACACCATAACAACATCATTTTCTGGTAGTAAACTGAGGCACAAACTCTGGCTTTGGCTTTATCCCTTTACTGTCTGTTCCTTAGGAGCCGAGCAGCAGGAGTATCAGCCTCCTCTGCCAGCCTGCCCTGCCCTGGGAGGACCAGGAGGTACAGGAGGAGAAGAGGAGGAGGAAAGAGGAGGAGACACATCGAAGACAGGAGGAGGAGAAGAGGAGACTGGAGGAAGAGCTGCGAAGGCAGGAGGAGAGGAGGATGGAGGAGGAGCGAGAGCTGCTGCGTCTGCAGGAGGAGAGGAAGAGGGAGAAGCAAGAGGAGGAGAGGAGACAGAGAGAAGAGGAGGAGCTGAGATGGCAGAGGAGGAAGGAGGAAGAGAGGGAGGAGGAGAGGAGGCAGCAGGAGGCTGCTGAACAGCAGTGCATGGAGAAAGAGAGAATGCAGGAGCAGCAGCAATGGTTAATAGTAACAATATTTTCTTTAAAGGGAAATTTCACCCAAATTACCAAATTACATATTGGTTTGCTTACCCTGTAAGCAGTCTATAGACAAGGAATGACAGCAATTCATGCTTTTTTTTTCGTTTTAGCATGAAGTGCATAAATCCAATGCATGTCATGGTACCTATATTAGCATTTTTCGTACATCCCGTCCAAATTATCCTAAAGTATCTCAAATGGATTATGTAGATGAACAAAGTAACTTTTAGATGATGGTCCACTTTCCATTTTAATGCTTTTTTTTATTTCGACCCAGTTTTTTTGTTTAGCTTTTTACAATGATAAAGATTTGCAAAAATACAATTTTTTTCTCCTCCGTAATTTCTCCTTCCCATCCCACCCAGTTCATTTCTTGAAGAATATTTGCATGCAGACCAAATATACACTGAACAAAAATACAAAATACAAACGCAACATACAACAATTTTACAGTTACAGTTCATATAAGAAAATCAGTCAATTTAAATAAATTCATTAAGCCCTAAACTATGGATTTTTGATGATTGGGAATACAGATTCTGTTGGTCACAAATACCTTTTTAAAAAGTAGGTGCGTGGATCAGAAAACCAGTCAGTGTCTAGTGTGACCACCATTTGCCTCATGCAGCGCGACACCGCTCCTTCACAGTTGATCAGGCTGTTGATTGTGGACTGTGGAATGTTGTCCCACTCCTCTTGTTCCCTTCCCTTCCTTTAATGGATGTGCGAAGTTGCTGGATATTGGTGGGAACTGGAACACGCTGTCGTACACGTCGATGCAGAGCATCCCAAACATGCTCAATGGGTGACATGTCTGGTGAGTATGTAGTGGAAGAACTGGGACATTTTCGGCTTCCAGGAATTGTGTACCGATCTTTGCCGTGCATTATCATGCTGAAACATGAGGTAATGGCGGCGGATGAATGGCACTAAAATGGGCCTCAGGATCTGTTCACGGTATCTCTGTGCATTCAAATTGCCATTGTTAAAATGCAATTGTGTTTGTTGCCGTAACTTATGCCTGCCCATACTATAAACCCACCGCCACCATGTGGCACTCTGTTCACAACGTTGACATCAGCAAACCGCTCACCCACATGACGCCATACATGCTGTCTGCAATCTGCCTGGTACTGTTGAAACCGGGATTCATCTGTGAAGAGCACACTCCTACAGCGTGCCAGTGGCCATCGAAGGTGAGCATTTGCCCACTGAAGTAGGTTACAACGCCAAACTGCATTCAGGTCAAGACCCTGAGGATGACGAGCACCCAGATTAGTTTCCCTGAGAAGGTTTCTGACAGTTTGTGCAGCACTTACATTTTACCGGGACAGCTCTAGTCAGGCAGAAATTTGACGAACATCCTATGACGGTGCCACGTTGAAAGTCACTGAGCTCTTCAGTAAGGCCATTCTACTGCCAATGTTTGTCTATGGAGATTGCATAGCTTTGTGCTCGATTGTATACACCTGTCAGAAACGGGTGTGGCTGAAGTGGTGTCCACATACTTTTGAATACATAGTGTATCTTTTTTATTCTAGCCCATCGATCTTGTCTTTTGTCTTTACAGAAATAATCTTAAAGTGCTTTTAAGGCTTTAAGATTTGTGTGTGCTAAATCTGCGCTTTAATCTTCAGAAGCTTAAACACTAGTTTCTTGTAAACATGATAATTTAATTAATTAATTAATAACAATTTTTTTGCCTGCACTATTGTCTACTTTACATTTATTAGTAACCTCTAACTCCCACTAATGGTCTCCCTGTGCTTTGTCCTGTCTGTCTCTGTGTCTGTCTCTGTGTCTGTGTCTGTGTCTGTCTCTGTGTCTGCCTCTGTGTCTGTCTGTCTGTCTGTCTGTCTGTCTGTCTGTCTGTCTGTCTGTCTGTCTGTCTGTCTGTCTGTCTGTCTGTCTGTCTGTCTGTCTGTCTGTCTGTCTGTCTGTCTGTCTGTCTGTCTGTCTGTCTGTCTGTCTGTCTGTCTGTCTGTCTGTATGTCTGTATGTCTGTATCCTCTATCCCCTATCTATATTCTCTCTGCTGCTGCTGCAACCCCATAAACCTTTCACTGCTGGATGGCAGGGTGGGGGACTCCTATGGCTATGCCAAGGTCCGGCCTGAGATATCAATGGCAGACAGGTCAGTGTGTGTATGCCAAGGTCCAGCCTAGACATTAGTTGAGCGTCTGTGTGTGTGAGTCCGACCTGGGTTAGAATATTGGAAAAACCTTTCAAATACTTTGAGCGTTTGCTTGAGTCTGCCTTGAGTGCCAGATGGGAAATGGTCTGGGTCTGCAGTTTTTAGACCGTTCCAATGGTTTTTTTAAACCAGGCAAGCTTAAACCTGCGCAGATAAAGTTTTTGACATTATTTTTCAAGTGTTTGAAACCCAGGTCTGGTGTGAGTGTGTGCGTATGTGCATTCATTAGAAGGGCCAGGCTTTGCCTCTGTTGCAAACAGACAAACATACAGTATGATTGTTGGTATTCCACTAAACTTAACTGTTTTCATAACGTCTAGCCTTTTTTAAACACATTTCATGTCATGTTACATGACTGGAGACAAGCATAATCGTTTTTTAGTACAACACCAGAGCATGTGAGCTGAGTGGAGCGAGACGTCGCATGTGCTTAATTTGATGCAGAGCGGATAAAAAAAATAGTGTCGACCCACTCTTCCACTCCAATTTCGCTCTGGTACTGCACAAGCATGAGCTCTGGCCATGCTCTACCCAGCATATTTCGGTGCCTTTATCAATATTCTTTTAATAAGGCCTATTCTGTTGTATTTATTTAGCGTACCCCACCACTAGTAATGTGCAAAGATGTAATGAGTTGACCAAGAAGGACTAGTAACCTATCATTTTGTCTGAAGGCCTACCTCTTGTTTCTTAAATAGAAAGAAATTGGCTCCAACACAAAGCCCTATTGTTGTTTGTCAAATTGGAATGAAGATTGTTTAAATGAATTAGGCCTTCTCGAGTTAGCCTACTTTCAGCACACATGCGCTGTCCATTTCCAATTAATTGTTATGTGGCTGCCGCTTCAATGTAATGTAAGTTGTTCGAATCTGGCTTATTGTGTGGTCAATAACTTGATTAATAGCTTCATCATTGGCAATGAAACATATTGTTTTTATTCAAATCAAAGTTTACCAATCAAATACTAAACCCTCCCCCTGACTGAAATTGTTCTGAAAATGTTGAGCGTTCCCTTGTTAGCAAGTGCAAGGCATGCGTCAGTAACCAAGAGTACTAAACGTATACCACAGCCCATGTCCCCATGTGTTAACCTGGGTAGTGTCCTAAATGGCACCCTATTCCCAATATAGGGCCCTTGTCAAAAGTAGTGCACTATAGGGTGCCACCCTGCTCTAATCTTTACCTGAACAGAAGAACAAATCTCCCAGCTTATTACGTTTCATAATGTGCCCCATAGCCATAGCTCACAGAATATCTAGTTATCTGATTTTATTATTTGATAACTAAAAGTACATAGTAGGCTGCTCCTCAATGTATTGAAAATACACGTTATTACCTTCTTGTATTCACACACTTTTTTACAAATGTAGTGCACTATGTAGGGAATAGTGTACCATTTGGGACGTAGACCACGTTAATCAATAATTTGTGACTTTTAATTAATCTGTTTTCCAGTGTACATTGATTTGAGAGATAATTCATTATTGATTATCCAAAATTATATGTTTTATGTGTTTTGCAGGGCAAAGTCCAAATCTACTCCAGAGCTAGACAACGTGGAGAAACCAGAGACTAAAGGTCAGTGGCGATTCGTTATAATAATGCATTATTATTTATGTCCTCATCAATGTCTTCATCTATATTTATTCATCCTTATTGACAGGAGGCATGGATCACCTTCGGTGGAAGTTGAACCACACATTATTTAGCTACTCACCTTAGCAAGGGAAGCTGGTGTCAGGGGCTGTGTGTATGTGCGTGTGTGCATGACGGGGCACCAGTGTGTGTTTGGCAATTCATGGGTTGTCATCACAATATTGTGTTTCTACTCAATGCATTCTCAATGGCAGCTGATGTAGATTTAATCTAAAGTGCATTATAGAAGCTTGGAAACGCAATGACATTTCAAAAGGAGGAACATAATTAGTAGGAACATGTTTTGTCATCCTTTTGATGTCGCCAGATTGACTTTAGGTGCAGTATAACTTTAGCTAGCTAGCTAAGATTGAGGGGACAGCACTGAATCTTTTGCTAGCTAGCATTAGCATTGCTAGCAATTTTTTCAAACTTGCCATCTCTCTAACGTAAATTTAAAAAATAGGGTTGTGTCCTACTTATTATTTGCCTACTTTAGCAATATCATCGTATTTCCACACCACTATAGTATAATTTAGATGAAACGGTCATTAGACTCCGTTCATAATGACTGGGGATCAGTCATCAGTCTTGCAAAAACATATATTTTGAACAATGGGTAAAAGTCATTGTGTAGATACTCCTCTAAGAAAACCAATGGTCTCTATCATAATCCATTCAAAAGTTATTGGAATTAGGGTGATTAAATCAATGAAGGCCAGAGGGAAGAAAATAGTTACAAATCTAGAAAACAGCATTGCATAGGCTGAATGCTGTGCAAGAATTAAGGCTTACTGATTGGCTAACTGATTGGCTCACCAATGAACTAGTCATCTTTCTTATCGAATATAAAACCATATAGATATTTTAGTGTACACTTTTCATATTAATGTGAAATGTATGTTGTTTTCCAAAGATTTCACTGAGCATACTGCAAGCTTTTTATTTTAAAAGCCTTTTAAATGTATTCAGTTTGTGTTCATTTGGCTTTTTGCAACCAATGGAAACAACTTTGCAGATGACCACCACAACGTGTAAAATCAAAAGTCCCTGCGAGAAAGCAGCACAGCTCTTTAAACAGAGCTCTGTGCTTATTATTGTATCAGGTTACAAAATCCGATTTTTTGGATGTAATGTTAATGATATTTTAGAGAAAGACCCCACTGAACATGAAGAATCATATTTGTCTTGGTAAAAAAAAAAAAAATTATTAAAAAAGCACCCTACAATATGGCTGCGGCGTCTGTAGAATGTTCATAATAACGAAGGCAACGATGCGACTCCATGAGTGTGATCTGTATCTGTAGAGGCTGTAAACAGACACTTTTAGGCAAGCTAGCGGTTTGTGTGTGCTCCACTGTGTCAGTGAGTGTGAACACTGTGCCCAGGCTGGTACGGCCGCTCGGGGGGCATGGCCCAGAAGTTACTGGAGGAGGAGTTGAGACGTAAAGCAGACAAAAATTCCCAGAGTCTTAAGGCCGCGTCCGAGCTGGAGTTGGAGAGGAGAAACATCCTGAACGCCATGAGATACAGAGAGCCAGAAAGAGGTGTGGTTCACGGCCTCTGCCGTTCCTCGACTGCTCCTGACCCCTCCTGTCTAATCAATGCAGGACCCAATCAACCAATCAGCTCAGCCGATCACTCGTGTTTGGCATGAAGAATCAGACACTTCTAGATTTTACAATCTGTCTTGATCATGAATCACTGGTCGTATTGTTGTTTCCTGATTGTTTGATTCCTGATCGATGGATGAATCATAGGCTCTCATGTATATCTCCTGACTCCTTCCTCTCCCATTGGCTCTCGTCTTTATTTACTGACTCTCTTTCCTCTCTCATTGGCCTACAGTGACTAGCAGCGGTGGGCTGAGCGAGGCATCGTGGAGGAATGGCCAGCAGAGCCTGTCCCAGGCAGAGCTAGAGAGGCAGCAGATCCTGCAGGAGATGAAGAAGAAGACCCAACTGGCCACAGACAACAGCTGGATCCGCCAGCGCTCCACCAGCACCAACACCAGCAAGGACCCCACTGCCAGCCCCATCAGCAGGTGCTCGACTGTGGCTCCGCTGGCCTGGGGGTTTGTGGGTGGTGGATCAGTACAGTACACTGTGTGTGTTGAATGATAGATAGGGTTAAGGCAGCCTCACTGACCCCATCAGAAGGTATACTCTACCTGCGGCTCACCTGGGGCTCCGCTGGCCTGCGGTATGCTGTCCATATTAGGATAGCTCTACATGACTCTGACACATATTCCATGGATTTGTGACTATTCTAATAAGGACACTGTACCAACTGTGTTCATATAACCTACAGAAAAAATTTGAGTAAAAGTCACATTTTTTTGTGACTTAAAGGTTTTGGTCTCTAGCCTGGATGCCAGTCTGTTTTCTGTTTCAGTTTTCAGAAGAGTTCATATCAAAATAGTTAAATAAGAAACATATTGGCCTGTGGCATTCAGGATATTTGGGTGCTTACACTAACCCACTAACATCCGCTAATGTGTTCAACTTTTCAGAGGTGAGTCTCTGGACAACCTGGACACCGCACCCCGCTCTTCTTGGCGCTCATCGTTGACAACCTCGTCCATCCCCAACTACAGCTGGCCTCACTACGGCGGTGGTAGCTACAGTGGCGGTGGAGGTCGTCCCGGCTCAGCCACACTGCCCTCCTCCCTCTCCATGAGCTCTCTCAGAGGGGCCGAGGGGAGCAACCAGTCTTCCTGGTCCCAATGCTCGCCATCACCATCTCCCTCCCCCACTCCTTCTGCTGGCCTCGAACCCGAGTCACGCCCATCCTCGCAGCAACGCAGCAGGTAAAACATCCTACGTCCAATCACATGGCAGAATGCTGCTTACCAAAATAACAGAGTATGTTGATTTGCTCCCAATCACTGATACAGTGTTAGATATTGGAGGTAAACGTTATGTATATTAACCCAAGGTGTAAAATAGTAAATAATGGCTACTTCTCAGAAATAATTAAACTGTCAAGAGGAGTAAAACAAGGTTGTCCACTATCAACATACAGTGGGGAGATCAAGTATTTGATACACTGCCGATTTTGCAGGTTTTCCTACTTACAAAGCATGTAGAGGTCTGTAATTTTTATCATAGGTACACTTCAACTGTGAGAGACGGAATCTAAAAAATCACATTGTATGATTTTTAAATAATTAATTTGCATTTTATTGCATGACATAAGTATTTGATCACCTACCAACCAGTAAGAATTCCGGCTCTCACAGACCTGTTAGTTTTTCTTTAAGAAGCCCTTCTGTTCTCAACTCATTACCTGTATTAACTGCACCTGTTTGAACTCGTTACCTGTATAAAAGACACCTGTCCACACACTCAATCAAACAGACTCCAACCTCTCCACAATGGCCAAGACCAGAGAGCTGTGTAAGGACATCAGGGATAAAATTGTAGACCTGCACAAGGCTGGGATGGGCTACAGGACAATAGGCAAGTAGCTTGGTGAGAAGGCAACAACTGTTGGCGCAATTATTAGAAAATGGAAGAAGTTCAAGATGACGGTCAATCTCCCTCGGTCTGGGGCACCATGCAAGATCTCACCTCGTGGGGAATCAATAATCATGAGGAAGGTGAGGGATCAGCCCAGAACTACACGGCAGGACCTGGTCAATGACCTGAAGAGAGCTAGGACCACAGTCTCCAAGAAAACCAATAGTAACACACTACGCCGTCATGGATTAAAATCCTGCAGCGCACGCAAGGTCCCCCTGCTCAAGCCAGCGCATGTCCAGGCCCGTCTGAAGTTTGCCAATGACCATCTGGATGATCCAGAGGAGGAATGGGAGAAGGTCATGTGGTCTGATGAGACACAAATAGAGCTTTTTGGTCTAAACTCCACTCGCCGTGTTTGGAGGAAGAAGAAGGATGAGTACAACCCCAAGAACACCATCCCAACCGTGAAGCAAAGAGGTGGAAACATCATTCTGGAGGGAGCTGAAAGTCCGTATTGCCCAGAGACAGCCCCGAAACCTGAAGGATCTGGAGAAGGTCTGTATGGAGGAGTGGGCCAAAATCCCTGCTGCAGTGTGTGCAAACCTGGTCAAGAACTACAGGAAACGTATGATCTCTGTAATTGCAAACAAAGGTTTCTGTACCAAATATTAAGTTCTGCTTTTCTGATGTATCAAATACTTATGTCATGCAATAAAATGCAAATTAATTTCTTAAAAATCATACAATGTGATTTTCTGGATTTTTGTTTTAGATTCCGTCACTCACAGTTGAAGAGTACCTATGATAAAAATTACAGACTTCTACATGCTTTGTAAGTGGGAAAACCTGCAAAATCGGCAGTGTATCAAATACTTGTTCTCCCCACTGTATCTATTTATTATGGCCATCGAAATGTTAGCTATTAAAATCAGATCAAATAATATCAATGGGTTAGAAATCCAGGGCTTAAAAACCAAGCTGTCATTGTATGCTGACGATTTTTTTTTTATTTTTTTTTCCGCCATTTGGATCCCTGCACAGGCTCATAGAGGATCTAGATACTTTTTCTAACCGCTCTGGATTACAAACAAATTATGATAATTGCTCCATATTACGTATTGGATCGCAAAAAACATTTACATTACCGTGTAGTTTACCAATAAAATGGTCTGACTGTGAACTGGACATTTTCGGTATTCATATCCCGATAGAAAGAAATGATCTCACTACAATACATTTTAATTGAAAGTTAGCAATAATAGATATTATCTTGCTACCATGGAAAGGACTATACCTGTCTATTTGTGAAGAAATATATGGAAATGTCTGCTCTATCCCAAATTACAACCAACTGATTGCAGCATTACTGCAAAACTGGATGAGGCAAGTGGAAGGGGGAGAAGGTAAGGAACTTGTCTGTTGGCCATGCATTAAAGACCATAACTGGTTAAAGAAATGTTGATGAATAAAAAAGTATCCCAGTTTCTGCACCATACAGGTTACAAAATAGATTTTTTATAATAGTTTTAATTGAAAAACATATGTTACCAATATAATGTTATACAGTGCATTCGGAAAATATTCAGACCCCTTGACTTTTTACACAAAACATTTTGTTACATTACAGCCTTATTCTAAAATGGATTAAAATATATATTAATCTCATCAACCTACACACAATAAACCATAATGACAAAGCATAACTTTTTTGCTGGGCCACTCAAGAACATTCAGATAGTTTTCCCCGAAGCCACTACTGCGTTGTCTTGACTGTGTGCTTAGGTTCATTGTCCTGTTTGAAGGTGAACCTTCGCCCCATTCTGAGGCTCTTGAGCTGGTTTTTATCAAGGATCTTTCTGTACTTTGCTCCGTTCATCTGATTAGTCCTGACTAGTCTCTCAGTCCCTACCGCTGAAAATCATCCCCACAGCATGATGCTGCCACCACCATGCTTCACTGTCGGGATGGTGCCAGGTTTTCTCCAGACGTGATGCTGGCATTCAGGCCAAAGAGTTCAATACTTGGTTTCATCAGACCAGAGAATCTTGTTTCTGATGGTCTGAGAGTCCTTTAGGTGCCATTTACTGAGGAGTGGCTTCTGTCTGGCCACTATACCATAAAGCCCTTAATTGGTGGAGTGCTGCAGATGGTTGTCCTTCTAGAAGGTTCTCCCATCTCCATAGAGGAACTCTAGAGCTCTGTCAGAGTGAACATCTGCAGCACTCCATCACCTCCCTGACCAAGCCCTTCTTCACTGATTGCTCAGTCTGGCCGGGCGGCCAGCTCTAGGAAGAGTCTCGGTGGTTCCAAACTTCTTCTATTTAAGAATGATAGAGAGCACTGTGTTCTTTGGGATCTTCAATGCTGTAGAAATGTTTTGGTACCGTTCCCCATATCTGTGCCTCGACACAATCCTGTCTCTGAGCTCTATAGACAATTCCTTTGACCTCATGGCTTGGTTTTTGCTCTGACATGCACTGTCAACTGTGGTACCTTAAATAGACAGGTGTGTGCCTTTCCAAATCATGTTTACCACAGGTGGACTCCAATCAAGTTGTAGAAACATCTCAAGCAAAGGGTCTGATTACTTATGTAAATAAGGTATTTCTGTTTTTTTAACATTTCTAAAAACCTGTTTTCACTTTGTCATTATGGGGTATTGTGTGTAGATTGAGTAAATTTTTTTATTTAATCAATTTTAGAATAAGGCTGTAACGTAACAAAATGTAAAAAGTCAAGGTGTCTGAATACTTTCCGAATGCACTGTATATATGGGGGATACAACCATCCCAGCTCTGCAGATTTTGCTATGAAGAGAATCATTAGATCACTTGCTTTGGATCCCCCTTATGTAGCTTGTTTTTGGTCGCAGGTTTAGGAGGAGTTTACCAGGAGCTAACTCTGCAAATTTACCTGGAGCTAACTCTGCTGGGTGATATGAAAAGTCATAGTCAATTGATCAATAATATAATAATACTCTTAGCAAAACCTTTTATCTTTAATTTACAATCTGTAGAATTTATGAGAATAGAAAGGTTCATAACTTTTGTGAAAGATCACAGCACAGTTGAAAAATATATGGCCATTAGAAACCAAAACTGGATGGTTTTCAGAGATAGATGGGAGGGGTTGAGGGTAGATGAAGGGTGGGACAAATAATAATAACTAATGTAAAATATACTGTGTACGTAAAATGTAAATAGTATGTGTAAACTGTAAGTAGAAGCCTAATTATTGTTGTCAATTACTTTACTCCAATTAGGGAAGGGGTAGTAGGGTTAGGGGGAAATAATTAAAAATATATATATTTACAAAAAAATAGATATGGAGGATTGGAAATGGTGCAGACAATTACATTGATAGATTGTGGCTTCTATCTGCAATATTAAAGCTGATCTACCCCCTGGGATTACACTCCACCAAACGATCCTCCTCAGCAAAACTTCACTGACGCTTTCCCAAAGTTACAAATGCTGAATCTCCGTACAGAGAAAATTGTTTGCGGAACCACTCAGGGTATGCTTAATGGAATGTAAATCCAGCCTTGTTGTTGCTTTCTAGCGCTGTTTTTTATTTAACATGAGCCCCATGCATTTACTTCTGACTGAACACTCCTCAGGTTATTATGGCCTTTGACCCAAGGCCTTTTCCTGAACGTGTGTGTGTAGGTGGGTCGGTGGGCATATGTATTGGGGTGGCAGGTAGCCTAGCAGTTGGGCCAGTAACCAAAAGGTCACTGGTACAAATCCCTGAACTGACTAGATGAAAAATGTGTCCTTGAGCAAGGTACTTAACCCTAATTGTTTCTGTAAGTCGCTCTGGATAAGAGCGTCTGCTAAATGACTAAAATGTAAATGTATCTCGGTTATCCAGTCTTTGTGTGTGTTCTGGGTTCTCCAGTCTAGTCACGGTTCTGCGATCTGTAATCTCAGGTCAGTGAGTGGCAAGAAAATCTGTACGTTCTGTGACACGGTGCTGGGCAAGGGAGCCGCCATGATCATCGAGTCCCTGGGACTCTGTTATCATTTGACCTGTTTCAAGGTGAGAGTTCAAAGTTCAAGACCGGACCTCCCTGAACTGGAGACAGAGGTTGTGATTGGTCCATTACAGAGATTAAACCTGACTGGTCATCTCAGTACTAACCTGATCAACAGAATGAGGCTGTCCTAATATGGACACCATTTCCTGATCAATGTGATACTAACCTAAACAGCATGAAGGGATCACAATCTGGTCTGATCCTGTATAACGGCACATACAAAACCAAAGAAACATAAGTCCAAAGTGGATAGTTGGTAACTTCCAAAGATTACCATTTAATTATGGTTTCCATTACCCCAGTCATTATGGTCTCCACTTGACTGGAGTAATGTTTCCACTAACTTTTCAGTTAATTGAAAAATACAATATCTTCTAAATTCCCTATGCTCTATAACTTTCTACAGAAATGGCAAACAGTATTGGCATATTGTTTTCATGGTTTTCTGAATGTGTCATGAAATCTGACTACATTTGTTCTAAACCCCACTAATCAATCCTTCAACTCACTATTTCCTAACACCAACACACTTTATTTTGATTAATTCTTCCTTGAGCTTCTGACATCACAAAGAGCTTCAAAAAGTCCCTACATGTATGCTTGGGCTTGAACTGTCAGTTTCACTAATCTCATTAGTCTCTCTGTCTGTCTGTCAGGTGTCTCTCTTTGGCTCTGTCTATCTGGTTGTGGCTCCGCGGGTATATGTCTTACCGCTCTCCCAATGGCTGCTCCTTCTGTGTCTGTGGAACTCTTCTTTCCTCCAGAGGGCAACTGTCCTCTCCTCTCCCCATCTGGGAGTGAGGGATCTAGGCTAGCCCTCATTGACCGTTCCCCTCTCTCCCTAACTTCCAGTGCATCGACTGTAAGTCCGACCTGGGAGGATCGGAGGCCGGAGCTGAGGTCAGAATACGGAACCGACAGCTCTACTGTAACTCCTGCTACATGCGATTCAAAAGTGAGTATGACTTTGACTTCAGCCGGGTACCAGTTGAAAAGTGAGGCAACTAGATTATAAAACTCCATATTCATATTTGACCAGTATCGCCAATGTTGTGTCAGTTATAGTATGTTTAGTTGTGCCGTGTCATTTAGTGATATGCTGTGTTTGTGTTATCGAATAGTATAATTTGGTATTGTGTTATAACCTCTATCTTCTTTCCCCTCTAGCTGTACAGCCAACCTCCATGTGACATCGCTATACTACAACAGATAGAGGAAGAGGCTATTCTTGACAACAACCCATGAGCACTGCAAGCACGCCAGCAAGCCGTAACACTTTGCTAGATGACAACTTTAGATGTATTCATGTGTATTATGATTCTGCAAAAATACCTTATTCTTCAATTAACTACTATCTTATTATTTCTTTTTACTGTATGCATGAGAGTGTGAGATTGACAAAAAAAGATAACATTATATCAAAGTATTATTATTATCAATTACTTGTACAAATTATGAGGGACGTGCATGTACCTGCAAGCTTGAGACTTTTACCTGGAAATAGGGTTGGAAAATTCCAGATGGAGGGTTTTGGGAATGTTGTAACCTTAGCTGGAAACAATACTGGAAGTTGATGTAGGTGTTGACCATAAGATTATTGATCCTGATTACTTCATATTTCAAAGATGTAAGATGCTAGGCCTAGGGAAGCCTGTGGTTTCTTCTCCTTTAGGGTTCCTTTTCGCCTCTGCCTTTTCTGTTTGTGATGGTGGGAAGATTATTTAGATTAAATGGATAAAAAATATATATTTAAAAAAACTGTCATGGTTGGTTAGAGAGAGTGAGCGCTTATTGGGGAGTTGTTGTTCTTTCTTATTAATAGAGTGAATCTTATACATTTGAGATGTTAAGATATTTCTTGCCAGAGAAAAAATGTATAATGTATGGGATTGAGGCAAATGTTGTTCAATAACATTTGTAAATAAAAATGGTGTTCCCCGAATCGGACTTCATCTTTTTTAATAGCAGGTAACTGTATTTTGTCATGCTATTTTGTACCATGATATTTATGACAACATAAGTCTGTCTCTTGCTGTCTATTAGTGCTGAGTGATTATCCAAAATGTCAGTACTTTTTTCAGTTTTTAAACAACTAATTGACCGATATTTCAATTATTTGAATTCCATTTTGTAAAAAAAAATTCTGTGCGATAACTGCTCGGTTTCTGTTGAGATAAATCAGATAAAGCCCGAACTGTGCAATGTAGCAGGGAGTTGTAGTTTCGAACAGGCCAATGTTCTACATTGTTTAACACAAAAAAGGTGGTAATTAACTACAATGATCATAATCCATTGCATGCCCTCTTACTTGTCCAGTTTCGGTCTGTGTGGCGAGACAGAGACAAGTAAAAAAAAAAGTGAGAAAGTGCGAAAGGAATAGAAAGAATACCTGACAATCAGGGTTGGGTAGGTTACTTTCTAAATGTAATCCGTTACAGTTAAGTTACCTGTCCAAAATTTTAATCAGTAACGTCACTTTTGGATTACCCAAACTCATTAAAGTAATCTGATTACATTCCATTACTTTTAGATTACTTTCCCCTTAAGAGGCATTAGAAGAAGACAAAAATGTATGTTACCAATTGAACAACATCTATTGCAGGATAAATCAGTGTTAAAGTTTACATAGCTGGCAATATATGGATGTCAAATTTTACTTTATGGGTTGGTTATGAAGGCTTCTTCTAACCCATCGCTTTCTACTATATATAATAATACGATTACATTTTATCTTTACATTAAAAACAAAGTATCAGAATTCCTGTCATTCCAATAAATGTTATAACCCTTGATCTTCAAGAATAAGACTTGGAAGTATAGATTAGCCAAATTGTTTTACCTGAGCATGACCCCAAAACGAAGGACCTTTTAGCCAATACTACTCTGTTGTTTATGATTTTGTTGTCATGGAGGACTGATTGGGCTCATTGATTCGAAAAATAAATGCTACGCTCACGGAATGGCATGCTTTGCCAAGAGTGTGCAAAGCTGTCATCAAGGCAAAGGGTGGCTACTTTGAAGAATCTAAAATATAAAATAAACACTTTTTTGGTTACTACATGATTCCTTTTGTTATTTCATATTGTTGATGCCTTCACTATTATTCTACAATGTAGAAAATAGTAAAAATAAAGAAAACGAATTAGTAGGTATGTCCAAACTTTTAACTGGTGTTGTGTATATAATTCAAGTCCCAAAATTGATGTAGGAACTACAGATTGTCCCTTTAAGTGAGCTATAAAAGCCCCACTTTTATTCCATAGGCTTGGATCTGCACTATGCAGCTGTTGGAAGAGCACATTTTTCTCTGGCTGACCACTGGTTTCAAAAACAATGATTGATAGGCAGCTTAAACTATTTGAATTCAACCATTATTGGGTTCAAATACACATTTAGATTTGTGAACAGCCATCCACAACAACGACAATTCATAAGGCGCAAATAGCTAAATAAGAGAGCAGCAGTGTGATTCACATCAATGCGCTAAGTATCAGTAATAAGTGATATCCATATCGCCGTCTCTCTTACCTCGAAGCGTTTATTCAAGTTGGATAATCTTTGGATGCCAATAATGTAATAACTACCGTTAATGTAATAACTGCCAATAACGTAATACATTTTCCATTCTTAATGTAATAAAAGTCAATAATGTAATATCTTACCAATAATGTAATAACATTTCTGAACCAATAACGTAGTAACTTTTTGCCCATAATGTAATAAGTTCTTACATTATTGGCTGGCTACTACATTATTTGGCTGGGTTAATAAAAAATAATTAAAACATTTAATAATTGGAGCCGATAATCTAATAATATACTTATATCACTGTGTTTTTCAGTTTTATTTATTAAGTGTCAGACTTCCATAACACTTACCCTTACTGTTGCTTCTTTCAAATAGTTGTTCAAAAACCTGACCAATCCTGACCCCTGAATCTTAGTCCTAACTGAGAAAACACACACAACACACACACACACACTCTCTCTCTCTCTCTCTCTCTCTCTAGGCATTAAGACTATTTATTTGTTTGTAGACTTATCTCCAGCCTTGCCTTCTACTCCTTAACCATTTGAGTACCAAATGAAGTATGAGCACACATCTTTGCAAACACAGACAATTACTCTTATGTCATATAATACGAAATCTAAACCTCTTTGAAGATGCTTTGTCCTCGAATACAAAGACCTTGTCCTATATACATCCCTGGCTATTTGAATACAGCCATTACAAGCTCGACAAAGAATCTAAAACTGAAGAAAATGATATCTACAGTTCAATCTTGCAGTACCCATAATTAACCACTAGATGACCATTGATTGACAAGTTATCATCATGTGACTCTGACATTAGGCTTTCTTCAGTTGTTTGCAAACTTATGTCATCCTTATCACACATGTTGAAAGGTAATTAGTGATCTAATTTAAGTTAGTAAATACAGTTAATTTAGTTGAGATTCATGCACATACATTAACATCATATATTTAGTGCAAGAGGATATAGAAATCAGTGAGATCATTCTAATTAAAGTTATACGACTATAGCTAACTGTAGGCTAATTATTAGCTCTCTATGACAATTTGATAATACCAGTGACATCATGTACAATGCAGATCTCAACCCTGGTTCTTCAGAGCTTGTGTGGAAAACTTCCCAATTAACACAGTTATATGTTTCGTAAATCATTGTGTAAGAGCCAAGTGTTGGTAATATTGTTGTTAGTTTTTTATATGTATTTTCTATCAATAAAATTATGGGGAATTGCTACGAGCAAAGAGATTGATAATACAGCGGGAAAAAGTATTGAACACATGAAGAAAGGGAGGTTGTCTTGGCTTTCCATGCCTTTTTGAACCTCCCTTTCTTCATGTGTTCAATACGTTTTCCCTGTGTCATTTCACATTATTACACATAACTTAATTTCTGAACTTATTTGTTTTGGTTTCTTTGTATGTATGGATTACTTGGGTTGTTACCAACATCTGGTGAAACATTCATGTCAATAGCACCTTTGGAAATATATTTACTGAGAAAAATTGTGACGTGTTCAATACTTATTTCACCTGCTGTATGTTTATGTATCACACCTGTGTATTGCTCTTTAATTGAAACGCTCTGTTATACATAAGCTGATATTATATGTTAGGTCATGTAATGTCCTCAGCTTAGAGTTTATAGAAGGAAATAATGTACCTCAAAGGGTTGTAGAATGTTTGGTTCCAATCAGTACACATCAATTCCATACAAACTTGAATGTCTCTTAAAATCCATAGTACTCACATCTGATTGGACTAGGGGGCATGTACTTTCTGTAGTTTTTCAGGACCAGGGTTTGACACTGCAGCACCTCAGTTTAAAAAAAGTCTATCTATCTATCTATCTATCTATCTATCTATCTATCTATCTATCTATCTATCTATCTATCTATCTATCTATCTAGTAGTGATAAAAAAAGATGAGGCTTACTATTTAACATAATTTCATGTATTTGACAGATCTGGATAAAAGACAATACTGCAAACTTCTCCTGTCCTGTATCATTTAGGTATGTGCAGGACATGGACAGAGAGCAATATCAGATGAGACCTATGATGTGATACTCAAGGCACTCAAGGGGGAATTTAATGTCCCTGTAGGACAGAGATCAAGGACCCAGCGTTCTGCTCTTGTTCGACTGTAGTGGAATAGGCAACTTTACGCACTCAGTGAGGATGGCCAGGCAATTAAATTTGCTGGAAAATTGGTAGCTAAGAAGTCAACTATCCCTACACTTGTGAACAAGGTTCTTGATGAAACAAAAGGCTCTGGTGCAAGAAAGGTGAACATACACCTTAGAGAAGAATACTCTGGCATCAGTCGAGCTAGTGTACAAGACACATTGGACAGGTCAAGACGCTACCATCTGCATAAGACAATATTTGGAAACAAAACCATTCCAAAATCCATTAAAGCCAAAGCAGTTCAAGATCGCCACCAGAACGAACTTCTTGACATGGGCAAATGGAGAGTTGCGCATGGCCAAGCCACATATACAGTTGAAGTCGGAAGTTTACATACATCTTAGCCAAATACATTTAAACTCAGTTTTTCACAATTCCTGACATTTAATCCTAGTAAAAATTATCTGTCTTAGGTCAGTTAGGATCACCACTTTATTTTATGAATGATTTATTTCAGCTTTTGTTTCTTTCATCACATTCCCAGTGGGTCAGAAGTTTACATACATTCAATTAGTATTTGGTAGCATTGCCTTTAAATTGTTTAACTTGGGTTAAACGTCACGGGTAGCCTTCCACAAGCTTCCCACAATAAATTGGGTGAATTTTGTCCCATTCCTCCTGACAGAACTGGTGTAACTGAGTCAAGTTTGTAGGCCTCCTTGCTCGCACACGCCTTTTCAGTTCTGCCCACAAATCTTCTATAGCAGGGATCTTCAACCGGGGGTTCGCAGTGGGTCCCCCTTGCTAATTTTAGCCGCCAATAAATTAAAAGCTGGAAAGCAAATAATAGACTCGACTACTAAGTTAGGTTGTTATAACAATGGATCGCTTTGTAACAAAAAGGCCTCGAGCTCTGAACCCGAACGCTAAAGTTACTCCTTCTACCTCGTCCGAGGCCACAAACTATAGTGTCACGGCTCCACCTGCTCCAGAGGCACCTGCCCCAGCGGGAAAGGGTAAGCGTAAGAGAGAGAAGTCCCGAAAATATTCAGAAACCTACCTGAAGTTTGGATTTACCTTCAAAGAAAGCGAAGGAATTGAATTGCCGAGTATCCCGTTATCAGACACAACGATTGCTCGGCGAGTTTGCGAAATGGCATCTGATGTGAGGGAGAAGTTATTTGAGAAGCTGAAATCGACGGAAGCCTTTTCATTACAGTTGGATGAGTCTGTGGACGTGTCCAAAGACGCACAGCTCTTGGGATTTGTGCGTTTTGATTACCAAAACGAAATGTGTGAGGAGTTTTGTTTTGTAAGAAGCTCCCTGAACGCACAACAAGCTCTGAAATTTTGAAAGTGAATGACTTTTTCAGAGCAAATTAGATAAGCTGGGCAAAGTGTGATGAGGTGTGTTCTGACGGTGCGCGCGCTATGACTGGTCAGAAAAGTGGACTGATGGCGCTTATCAAAAAAGTTGCCCCAAAAGTTATGTGGATTCACTGCGTGCTTGTCAAGAGTGTGTGTGGAGAGAGACCAAGACGCAGCGCAGGGATAGTAGTTCGACATCGTATTTTAATTTGCTATACTATGTATTGACAACATACTATGTATAACCAAACGACGAACTACAGAATAACACTCGAAGAGACATACACGTTACGTACACAAAACACACGAATTTAACGGACGTAACGAAAACACACTTACTACAACCGTGACTGCGACATACAGTGGGGAGAACAAGTATTTGATACACTGCCGATTTTGCAGGTTTTCCTACTTACAAAGCATGTAGAGGTCTGTAATTTTTATCATAGGTACACTTCAACTGTGAGAGACAGAATCTAAAACAAAAATCCAGAAAATCACATTGCATGATTTTTAAATAATTAATTTGCATTTTATTGCATGACATAAGTATTTGATCACCTACCAACCAGTAAGAATTCCGGCTCTCACAGACCTGTTAGTTTTTCTTTAAGAAGCCCTCCTGTTCTCCACTCATTACCTGTATTAACTGCACCTGTTTGAACTCATTACCTGTATAAAAGACACCTGTCCACACACTCAATCAAACAGACTCCAACCTCTCGACAATGGCCAAGACCAGAGAGCTGTGTAAGGACATCAGGGATAAAATTGTAGACCTGCACAAGGCTGGGATGGGCTACAGGACAATAGGCAAGCAGCTTGGTGAGAAGGCAACAACTGTTGGCGCAATTATTAGAAAATGGAAGAAGTTCAAGATGACGGTCAATCTCCCTCGGTCTGGGGCACCATGCAAGATCTCACCTCGTGGGGCATCAATGATCATGAGGAAGGTGAGGGATCAGCCCAGAACTACACGGCAGGACCTGGTCAATGACCTGAAGAGAGCTGGGACCACAGTCTCAAAGAAAACCATTAGTAACACACTACACCGTTATGGATTAAAATCCTGCAGCGCACGCAACAACCCCCTGCTCAAGCCAGCGCATGTCCAGGCCCGTCTGAAGATTGCCAATGACCATCTGGATGATCCAGAGGAGGAATGGGAGAAGGTCATGTGGTCTGATGAGACAAAAATAGAGCTTTTTGGTCTAAACTCCACTCGCCGTGTTTGGTGGAAGAAGAAGGATGAGTACAACCCAAAGAACACCATCCCAACCGTGAAGCATGGAGGTGGAAACATCATTCTTTGGGGATGCTTTTCTGCAAAAGGGACAGGATGACTGTCGGAAAACCTGCAAATGCAAATGAATTATTTAAAAATCATACAATGTGATTTTCTGGATTTTTGTTTTAGATTACGTCTCTCACAGTTGAAGTGTACCTATGATAAAAATTACAGACCTCTACATGCTTTGTAAGTAGGAAAACCTGCAAAATCGGCAGTGTATCAAATACTTGTTCTCCCCACTGTATCTTTTTTCCAGGGCTTAACTTCCCATGGTAAATTTCCGAAAGATGTTTTATTTTATTTTAACCGAAAACGTGACATAACGAATGCGCTGAGAGTCGGTAAGCAAGTACAGGGAGTGAGTATTTAATAAATAAACTGAACATAAAACAAGATACACGAACAACGCACTGACATGGAACAGAGTCAGAAACAATAACACCTGAGGAAAGAACCAAGAGAAGTGACAGATATGGGGGAGGTAATCAGGGAGGTGATGGAGTCCAGGTGAGTCTGATGAGATGCTGGTGCGAGTAACGATGGTGACAGGTGTAATAAAGAGCAGCCTGGTGACCTAGAGGCCGGAGAGGGAGTATACGTGACAGTTGACAATGACACCTGACCTCTGCATCAGCCTCACCCTTCTCTACAGCCTGTTCCCCCCAGTCGGCAACCCGTTCATCTATTGCTTCAGGACCATGGAGATCAGAGCCATCCTGGGGCGTTGGAGACAGGGCTGGAGGAACAGCAGGACAGAACGGAGTAAACTCAACACTGTGGCTGTTATCACTAGATGAGGGGTTAGGCTACATGTTAATTTAGGGTTATAACATGTTACACACTAAACCCAACACTGTCTTATCACTAGATGACATTCACACACATTTTCTGTTACAGTTTCATGTCTGTACTCTTGTCGTGATTCTTGGTTGTATTACGTTTGTTTATTTATTAAATTATTCACTCCCTGACTCACAACTTACTCGTTACACTTGATTATTTTTAAAGAATTTAACCCCGAAACTGAACCGACTTCAAAAAGAACCAATTGCTCAGCACTACTGTCTATCTCGCCTACCTGTCTTCCCTGTTCTCTCTATCTTTTACGGTATCTCGCCCTCATTGTCTCCCCCTCTCTCTCTCTCTCTGTAGTGCTTGCTGATAATGAAAGGAATTTCAATGAGTTGGTGAACAGGGTTGAGAGGACCTGTTGCCACAAGAAAAGGGCAACCAGTGAAGAACAAACACCATTGTAAATACAACCCATATTTATGTTTATTTATTTCCCTTTTGTACTTTAACTATTTTCACATAATATGACATTTGAAATGTCATTATTCTTTTGGTACTTTTGTGAGTGTAATGTTTACTGTTACATTTTTTATTGTTTATTTCACTTTTGTTTATCTATTTCACTTGCTTTGGTAATGTAAACATATGTTCCCCATGTCAAGAAAAACCCCTTAAATTGAAATTGAATAGAGAGAGAGATCTGTCAGTTTATTGATATTTTGGTTCTACCCATTCTGGTTGTGAATGAATAAACATGTCCTGTATATTCGGCAAAGAAGAAAATCCCTGAATAAATGCCTTATAGATGTCCATTGGCTATATAAAACTGTATAAGAGCCCTAGCTACATATTCATTAGCCATAACTACATATCTACATATGTTACATATTCAAATTAGTAGATTTCAAGTGTGCCCACTTTAGATACATGTTTAAATATTTGGTTACTGTCAGGCTCTGGCCATAGAGAAACCTATTTGCTTCTCTATGTAGCCATAGTCAGAGTCTGACAGTTCTTTTCTTTCTGTTTCTGGTGGTGGTTTGTGTTGGATCCCTAATTAGAGGCAGCTGTAGTGCATCGTCTCTAATTAGGGATCCTACATAGTTGTGCATGTTCCACACCGGGGATGTGGGTCGCTGTCGTATATTTCACAGTCACGGTGACAGTAAGTGTGCCACATTTGTTACGTCCGTTCATTCGTGTTTGTTTTGTGAACGTGACGTTTTGTCAATTCGTGTTTTTGTGTTTCAGTAGTTCGTCATTTGTGTCTTGTTATACATAGTACAAATATTCTTACATAGTATAATAGATTATGTCGAACTACTATCCCTGCGTTGCGCCTTGGTCTGTGTATGCACCCTCTCGTGACAGTTACATATAATTCAGTTGAGAAAAACAGGGAGAGAAGGAGAGAGATTAACAAACTCTACCCCTCTCTCTCTCTTTTATTCTATTGAATTCAATAAACAACCTTCTGTGTTTGTCAAAGAACGATGAATGTACGAGTTTATGCAGATACGGATAGATTTTATTTTTAATTTGAGAGTGTGTATCTTTCAGCCAAGAAGTGATGGGGCTTTTCAGCAAAATGAAATGAACGAGATAGGCAAGACTTTCCAGCCTTCAGTGCTGTGGCTATGTAATGTAATCCGTCACCAGAGTGACTGACAGAGTCGGAGCGGATCTCACTCTCTTTGATTATGCACGTTTGTCTTTGAATGTGAATTTGTTCCACCTCAGCTCAGCCAATCAGAAAACCGGGCCAGCCCGTCTTGGTAGGGGGGCCAGCCATATCCCACTGGTCAGCCAAATGCTCAATATAGATGATTATGACAACAGAGATATATAGCGCAAAAGTCATGAAAAAAACAGGCTCAATGGCCGCCAGCCTGCTCCAGTAATTTTGGCATTTTCCTGTTAGAAAACCCTCTGGCTAATCCACCTGCGATCTAAATTGATGCTATTTTAGTCCTGTCATTGCAGTTGACAATGATGTCTCCCAAAACCTGTTGCCATTGTGGACAGGGTCTATGTGGCTCACTTGAACATGTCCTCTCTGTCACACCCTGATCTGTTTCACCTGTCTTTGTGCTTGTCTCCACACCCCTCCAGGTGTCACCCATCTTCCCCATTATCCCCTGTGTATTTATACCTGTGTTACAAATAACTGACGGGATATCATAGCAGACGATAACATCATCAGGGGCTTGCCATGGAGATACAGTCTGTGTTCGAGAGCATCGGAACCGTGATGTATCATGGGTAAATTGTGACTGACTGACTGAGCTACAAATTATATTGATTATTTATTTAGGATGCAAGGTGATTTGTTGATCAGTCATTTTTTGTGAATGGTTGCCAGCAATGTAACCCTTTCACCACAGACTCAGATTAAATATGGTGAAACGGCACCCAGTAACGACCTGATATGGGGTTCTATTTGTTTGGGGTTATGTGTTACATTTGTGTGTGTGTTATAGTTGTTCTTCCGTTCTGCGGGTGTTTAAGGGGATAAATAGGGGCTAGTGTCTTTTCAGTGTTCTCTTTTTGTTCTTGTCATGCACCTGAGTGCAGAGCTGTGAATCCTTTGTACCGTAACCATCCATGTTTAGTGGCGTGGGCTGTGGCCATAACAACAGTCTAGTTTAGGTGATTAAACCTGTGTTCGCCCTAACGTTGTTTCTGACTCGCCTTATTTGTCCCAGCTCGGGACATTACATTGGTGTCAGAAGTGGGATTTTTGCCTGGCCCAGACTATGTGCGTCGCCTGCAGGACTGGCTGGAAGTGGCTCGCATTTGCAGTCGTGATGTACGGAGCGAGGCGGAGGATTAAGGGCGAGTCAGACACGTCCCTGGTGGGCTCAGGAGCGTGTGGTTGGGAGGAGCAGTTAGCGACGGCTGAGGTTAAGCTATCGGTCAGCAGGATGGCAGAACTGGTGGGTTTTCCTTCGCGCCACTCGGCTGGGTCGGAGGTCAAGGCGACGGGGGGGTCGACGTCATCATTTGCGGACGTAGTGGGGCCTGCTGATGTAAACAAAGATGGCGGCGCGCTGTTACCATTAGCCACGATAGCGGCTAAGCCTCCGAAGTTCAATGGACAATGCAAGTGGGAAGTGTTTATCACTCAATTTGAGTTGTTAGCTAGTGCCGGGAGGTGGTCTGACGCGACGAAGGCGTTGCAGCAGGCCTTGTGCCTGACGGAGGAGGCTTCGGAATGCCTGCTAACGCTGGCTTCAAGCGAAAGGGGTGACTACGGTGCGCTAGTGGGGGCATTGGAGTGCCGTTTTGGCAGCGACGCACAGCCAAATATGCTGCGGATTGAGCTGGGGAATAGGAAGAGACTTCCGGGGGAATCATTGAAGGCGCTAGCAAGTGGCATTTTGAGCATGACACGTCGGGCCTATGCATATGCCGATGGGGGTGCAAGACGAGTTAGCACGGGACAGTTTTATTAGAGCGCTGTCTTCCTCTGAACTCAGTAAGCATGTCCAGATGGCTGAACTACCTTCTCTACGGGCGGCAGTGGAGGTAGCCAGAAAAAGGGAGCTGCTCTGGGGTGAGAGAGAAAGCAGTGGTGCTGTCGGTCAACCTGAGGTGAGAGCAGTAGTGGCTGGAGTGCAGGAGATCGACAAGCCAGGGTGGGTCAATGAGCTAAGCGGGTTAGTCAAGGCTGCTTCACTTGTCATTGAGAACTGCTCCAGGCAGCGACGCAATGCCAGCTCCGGCCCCATAGTCTGCTGGGGATGTGGCCAGCCTGGCCATATTCAGCGGAAGTGTGGCAGAGTTTCCCATCACCAGGGAAACGACAACGGGTTCACGCGCAGGGGGATGCGTGGGCCCACCTCTCCACCCCCAAACCCACAGTAAGCGGAAGAAGTAAGCAGCAGAGGACAAGGGGTGGGGACACGCTCTCTCTGGCTGAAGCTGCCACTGCATTTCCCGGGCCGGTAATTGTAGTAGGTGTAGTAGGAGCTGCTGATTCAGTTCTATTCAGCCGTCATTGAGTCTGTTTTATGCACTTCCATCACTGTCTGGTCTGGATCAGCTACCAAATCAGATATCAGGAGACTACAACGGACAGTCCAGACTGCGGAGAGGATTATTGGTGCCCTCCTGCCAACCCTCCAGGACCTGTACTCTTCCAGAGTGAGGAAGAGAGCAGGTAAAATCATCACAGACTCCACTCACCCTGGACACCACCTGTTTGAACTGTTACCGTCAATACGGCGACTCAGATCACTGGCCACAAGAACATCTAGGCACAGGAACAGTTTCTTCCCACAGGCCATTTCCCTTCTGAACAGTTAACATACCTCCCAAGGCATATGCCTGTAAGTGCAATACTCACACTGTTTGGTGCAATATCTCTAAACTCAGGTGATATTTATATTTATATGTATTCATACTAGTCACTTAAAATACTGTAAATATGTTCATAATCTGTAAATGTTATTCTGACTAAACCCAACTGTGACCTTAGACTTTTATTTTTTTTCTTCATATTTTTATATTTATATTTTATTCTTAGAATTTGTATTAATATGTTTCTTGTTGTATTTGTATTTGTGCACTGGAAGCTTCAGTACCAAGAACAATTCCTTGTGTGTGCAAGCACACTTGGCAGTAAAGCTCTTTCTGATTCTGATTCTGATTCTGTGGGAGGAAAAACGGTGGGGTGTCCCGTGTGGGTGGCGGCAGTGCAGGACCCCTGTATATTAGGGATGGATTTTTTAAAGAACTGTGGGGCCCAGTTAGATTTGGCTTCGGGCACTTTAAGGCTGTTGGGGGGGCCGACAGTGGGGATGTTGCCTTCAGGTGGGCTAGCGGGGGATAGGGCTGTCCCTACGTTTTCCTCCGAGCTCAGGGAAATCCAACCAGTTGTCCCGGCCGCCCCGTTAGCAGTCGTGCCATCCCAGCAGCTGTCTCCAGCGGTGACGCCCTTCCCTCCTCATGACAGCACAACCGCAGACAGCCCAGGGGTTCAAAACACACAAGCCCCTTCACCCCAGCTGACCCAGAGCGGGAGGGAGGAAGCCATTGACGCTGTTGAAGCTGTGTGGCTGAAAAACTGTCAGGGCCTAGATGAGAGCCAACAGAGTCAGTTAAAGCAGCTGCTACTGGAGTTTAGAGATGAGGGAGGATGAGGTTGGGCAAACACACCTAGTTCAGCACGAGATAGACACTGGGGATGCCCAACCCATTAAAATACGGCCCGCAACAGACAAGGCCATGTTGCGGGCCAATTTCATCAAACCATCTGATAGCCCATGGTCTGCACCAGTTGTCATGGTGCCTAAGAAGGGGGGAAAACTTAGGTTTTGTGTTGACTACAGGGGCTTAAATTCTGTCACCATCAAAGACTCTTACCCCATACCGAGGATTGATGAGTCGCTGGACCACGTAAGGGGGTTGTCGTGGTTCTCCTCCCTTGACCTGCGCAGTGGCTACTGGCAGGTGCCCCTCTCGCCGTTGGCGGGGGAGAAAACTGCCTTCTCCACAGACAGGGGGCATTGGCAGTTTAAGGTGCTATGCTTCAGTCTCTGCAACGCCCCTGCCACCTTTGAGAGGCTCATGGACAGAGTGCTGGCTGGGATTCCTAGACAGGAGTGTGTTGTGTACCTGGATGACATATTGGTGCACGGCACATCGTTTGGGGGGGCCCTGGGTGCACTTAGGGGAGTGTTAGAGAGGATCTCAGGGGCGGGACTAAAACTACACCCAGAAAAATGTCATTTCATGCGAAGGGGGGTGGCGTTCCTGGGTCACCAGCAGGGGGGTGAGGGCGTCAGCACGCTGCCAGACAAGGTAGAGGCTGTAAGGGGGTGGCCAATCCCAGTGGGAAAAAAAGAGGTGAAGAGCTTCCTGGGGCTGGCTGGTTATTACTGCAGGTTGTGAAGGGGTTTGCGGGAATAGCTGCTCCTTTAAACCACCTCCTCAAAAAGGACACAGTCTATCAGTGGTCTGAGGAACACCAGCAGGCGTTTGATGCACTCAAACGCGGCCTGGTGGAGGCCCCTGTGCTGGCTGCTCCAAACCCGAACCTCCCATTCATCTTGGACACGGACGCAAGCAATGAAGGGTTGGGGGCTGTGCTGGCTCAGCGTGGGCCAGATGGGGAACACATTATAGCGTATTTCAGCAGAACCTTTGACAAGGCTGAAAAACGCTATTGCGTAACCAGGAGGGAACTGTTGGCTGTTGTGGCAGCAGTACGCCACTTCAAGTACTACCTGGGGGGGCTGCCGTTTGTGGTCCGGACGGATCACTCTGCCCTGCAGTGGCTTCTCTCCTTCAAGGAGCCAGAGGGGCAGATCACCCGCTGGCTGGAGGAGCTGCAGCCCTATGACTTCTAAGTGGAGCACAGAGCCTGCCTTCGCCACAGTAATGCTGATGCCTTGTCCTGTCGCCGTGTGCTGAGGACGGCTGTGGGTACTGTGCTAAACGGGTGGAGCAGGAACGAGAGCTGTTCATGGAGGAGGGATTCACCGCCGCGGTGAGCCAGCTGGTGGCTGCAGAGTGCCGGGGGCTCAAGACTGTGGACATCGAGGAGTGGAGACGTCGCCAGGAAGTGGACACCGAGTTGCGTCCCGTTCTGAGGTGGGTGGAAGAGAGAAGCCGACCACCATGTGGGGAAGTGGCCCCTCTCTCACCTATCACCAAAGGGTTGTGGGCCAAATTTACAAACCTTAGAGTAGATGAGGGGGTCCTCCAGAGGGGGCGACTGGGGAAATGACATTTCCCCAGCGACCGGGGAAATGACATGGCAGGTAGTGGTGCCTAAAGGGCTGCAAGGGAGGGTGTTACAGCAGCTACATCGGGGGGTAGGCGGCAGGCATTTTGGGGTCTCCAAGACATTAAAGCGCGTGCGTCAGGGTTTTTATTGGGCCAGGCACAGGAGAGATGTGGAGGACTTCTGTAGGCAATGTGACGAGTGTGCTGCGAAAAAGGGACCCTCAGGTCAGTCACACACTCTCCTACAACAATTTCCAGTAGGGGAGCCCATGGAGAGACTGGGGGTGGACATAGTGGGCCCGTTTCCAACCACAGACAGGGGTAACAGGTTAATTCTAACTGCTATGGACTACTTTACAAAGTGGCCAGAGGCTTACGCTATCCCAGATCAAGAAGCAGAGACGGTAGCGGAAGCATTAATAGGGGGAATAGTCAGTCGGTTTGGGGTACCACAGTCTATCCACACCGAACAGGGAAGGAACTTTGAGTCGCGGCTGTTCTCAGAGTTATGTAGACGGCTAGGGATTGAGAAAACGCGCACTACTCCCCTTCATCCGCAGAGCGATGGACTCGTGGAGAGATTTCACAGAACTTTGGCACAGCAGCAGGCTATTGTCACCTCAAAACACCAGAAGGACTGGGACACCAACTTACCCTTTATCCTTATGGCAGATACAGCGGGTGAAATAAGTATTGAACACGTCACCATTTTTCTCAGTAAATATATTTCCAAAGGTGCTATTGACATTCAATTTTCACCAGATGTTGGTAACAACCCAAGTAATCCATACATACAAAGAAACCAAAACAAATAAGTTCAGAAATTAAGTTATGTGTAATAATGTGAAAGGACACAGGGAAAAAGTATTGAACACACTTACTGATATTTATTTAATACTTTGTACAAAAGCCTTTGTTGGTAATGACAGCTTCAAGACGCCTCCTGTATGGAGAAACTAGTCGCATGCATTGCTCTGGTGTGATTTTGGCCCATTCTTCCACACAAACAGTCTTCAAATCTTGAGGGTTCCGTGGGACTCTTCTATGAATCTTGATCTTCAGTTCTTTCCATAGATTTTCAATGGGATTTAAGTCAGGTGATTGGCTGCGCCATTCTAGCAGCTTTATTTTCTTTCTTTGAAACCAATTGAGAGTTTCCTTGGCTGTGTGTTTGGGATCATTGTCTTGCTGAAATGTCCACCCTCGTTTCATCTTCATCAGATGGCAGCATATTTTTGTCTCAGTAAATTTGCCCATTCATCCTTCCTTCAATTATGTGAAGTTTGCCAGTACCATTTGCTGAAAAGCAGCCCCACACCATGATGTTCCCACCTCCAAACTTCACTGTTGGTATGGTGTTTTTAGGGTGATGTGCAGTGCCATTTCTCCTCCAAACATGGTGTGTATTATGACATCCAAACAGTTCAATTTTGCTCTCATCTGACCACACTATATTCTCCCAGTATTTCACTGGCTTTTCCAAATGTTGTGCAGCAAACTTTAAACGAGCTTCAACATGCTTTTTTTCCAGCAATGGAGTCTTGCGTGGTGAGCGTGCATACAGGCCATGGCGGTGGAGTGCATTACTTACTGTTTTCTTTGAGACAACAGTACCTGCTAATTGCAGGTCTTTTTGAAGCTCTCCACAAGTGGTCCTTGGCTCTTGGACAACTCTTCTGATTATTCTTTTCACTCCTCTGTCAGAAATCTTGCGAGGAGCACCTGGTCGAGGCAAATTTATGGTGAAATGATTGTCTTTCCACTTCCGTATTATGGCCCCAACAGTGCTCACTGGAACATTCAGAATCTTAGAAATGCGCCTATAACCAATGCCATCATTATGTTTTGCAACAATTAGGTTGCGAAGGTCTTGAGACTGCTCTTTGCTTTTACCCATTATGAGATGTGTCTTGTGTGACACCTTGGCAATGAGACCTTTTTGTAGGCCATCAGTTGGGACTGAACCAGCTGATATTAATTTGCACTGACAGGGGGCTGGATTGCTTTTTAATTACTGATAGTTTTCAGCTGTTGTCTTGGCTTTCCATGCCTTTTTGCACCTCCCTTTCTTCATGTGTTCAATACTTTTTCCCTGTGTCATTTCACATTACTACACATAACTTAATTTCTGAATGTATTTGTTTTGGTTTCTTTGTATGTATGGTTTACTTGGGTTGTTACCAACATCTGGTGAAAGTTTCATGTCAATAGCACCTTTGGAAATATATTTACTGAGAAGAATGGTGACGTGTTCAATACTTATTTCACCCGCTGTAGGTCAGCTGTTCAAGCATCCATCGCTTGCTCCCCGGCACTACTAATGTTGGGCAGGGAAATGCGTACTCCAGCTGAGCTGGTGTTTGGCTGGCCCCCCGATAACGTTAGTGAGGTTTTGCCTGGCCCAGACTATGTGCGTCGCCTGCAGGACCGACTGGAAGTGGCTCACACTTTCGCAAGAGAGCAACTTGAGAACGCGGGGCTACGCCAGAAGCGCCATTATGACACGCACACGTGGGGAAGGCACTTTGAAGCAGGAGAATATGTTTGGCTGCACAACCCCACACGTAAGAAAGGACAGTGTCCGAAGCTGGACAGTGCCTGGGTGGGGCCCTGTCCGGTGCTAGCTAGCTAGCTAGATAGATAGATAGATAGATAGATAGATAGATAGATAGATAGATAGATAGATAGATAGATAGATAGATAGATAGATAGATAGATAGATAGATAGATAGATAGATAGATAGATAGATAGATAGATAGATAGATAGATAGATAGATAGATAGATAGATAGATAGATTTCAGGGTTGGGGAGGTAACATACCGCGTGGAGGTCCCCCCACGGAACAGGAAGGTAGTAGTACACCGGGATTGATTGGCGCCCTACAGAGGGGGGAAAACTGGAAGGGGAGGTCGCTAGTGTAGGCCAACAGGGACAGTCCAACACAGAGTCTCTACCACAACCTCCGGGGATGGGGCTGCCCTCTCAGAGGACACAGGTAGTGGCACTGGGGCAGACGAGGGCTCTGGGGTTTTATCAGGGAGGGTTACAGGAAGGCCCCAGAGACAGACACGACCCCCGGGTCGTTTTAAAGATTTTGTGAAACCCTAGGAGCTAGGGTTTAGAAAAGTGGGGGCTATGTAACGACCTGATATGGGGTTCTATTTGTTTGGGGTTATGTGTTACATTTGTATGTGTGTTATATTTGTTCTTCCGTTCTGTGGGTAAATCTCGCGGGTGTTTAAGGGGATAAATAGGGGCTAGTGTCCTTTCAGTGTTCTCTTTTTGTTCTTGTCATGCACCTGAGCGCAGAGCTGTGAATCCTTTGTACCGTAACCATCCATGTTTAGTGGCGTGGGCTGTGGCCATAACAACAGTCTAGTTTAGGTGATAAAACCTGTGTTCGCCCTAACGTTGTTTCTGACTCGCCTTATTTGTCCCAGCTCGGGACATTACAATACATTTGTATGATGCTCTCGGAGGCCCCGGAGGTACTACAGATAGAATGTATTAAAAGAAATGATACACAGTATACATTATACAATCACAGTACATGACATTACATTAAAACAATAAATCCCGAGAGTGCACTCTCGTTTAACTAAATTGGCGCGCTTCGTTGGAGCTCAACCCCTCCACAAAATAAATCCACTTTAACGCATAGTCTCGAATTCAACCAACCCGTTGCTTTGTGCATAATCCAATGTGTGCTCCTCAGGCAGTGAAATGTCCCGCGCTCTGGATTTTCCTCAGTGCTGCTTCTTCTAATAGGCCTACTTGTGACAAAAACCGATCCACACCGGCTCCCATGTTGTCACTCCTCCATTCCTCTGGCTGATCGGTCGACTTTGCGAACGAACTAATCATTAAATAATAAACAACTTTATATAGAAAACCAATTAGCAATTTCGCCTGCAATGGTCCGTCTCGTACAGTGCATTAGCATCTTCTGTGCTAGATCCTCTCTTTCTAAAATCTTGACAGAACCCGCACCAATCACTTTTACCAGTTAACAGTTATTGACGAACACATAAGTTGTAAAATCAAATTGTAAACTACACGTCTGACCATCCTTCTTCTCCTCACTTCTTCCCCATTCTCCCGCTACTCAGTCTCACGTGACTCCCCAAACCTCTCAAAACATCTGATTGGCTACATTAATAGTTCACAAAGTGATCATGCACTTCACAAATGCACAAAATGAAAACTATACAAAGACAGTACATTGCAATAATAATATTTGTCAACAATTATCAAAATGCATGTTCTAATAGGGTATTACACACACACCCACATAAAAGCAGGTTTCCAGTAGAACATTGTGTAATTACAGTATTACAATTTTGAGAAAAGGGTAAATGTACAAAACCTTTTTATTACTCTATTTTCAAATGTGTTGATGGATTACAGGTGGATAGCTTTAAGCTAAACTGAGAAAAAATATAAACGCCAACGTAAAGTGTTGGTCCCAAGTTTCATGAGCGAAACAAAACATCCCAGGAATGTTCCATATGCACAAAAACGTTATTTCTCAAATGATGTGCACAAATGTGTTTACATTAGCGAGCATTTCTCCTTTGCCAAGATAATCTATTCATTCACCTGACAAGTGTGGTATATCAAGACGCTGATTATTACACAGGTGAAATAGCTAGCTAGCTTGGCATAAATGTTAAAACATGACCTATAATAGCTATCTAGCTAACGTAGCTAGCTAACGTTAGCTAGCTAGGTGTCAAGCTAGTACCTACTGTATGTTAGACTCTATATTAGAGTTTTTTTATTTATTTTTTTACACCTTTTTTCTCACCAATTTCATGATATCCAATTGGTAGTTACAGTCTTGTCTCTTCGCTGCAACTCCCATACAGACTCGAGAGAGGTGAAGGTTCGAGAGCCGTGCGTCCTCTGAAACACGACCCAGCCAAGCCGCACTGCTTCTTGACACAATGCTTGCTTAACCCGGAAGCCAGCCACACCAATGTGTCGGAGGAAACACTGTACACCTGGCGACCGTGTTGGCGTGCATGCACCTGGCCGGCCAAACCCTCCCCTAACCCAGACGACGCTGGGCCAATTGTGCGCTGCCTAATGGGTCTCCCGGTCGTGGCCGGCTGCGACACAGCCCGGTATCGAACCAGGATCTGTAGTGACGCAGCTAGCACTGCGATGCCATTCCTTTAGACAGCTGCCCCACTCGGCCCTGACTTCTAACGTTTTTAGATACAAACGTTTTTAGATACAAACAGAACTAATGATCGGCAGAAAAAGACACAAAATAAACTTTCAATATTGGTCTATTAGCTAACTAGCTAGCAGTTTTAACTAAGCAACAACTTTTATCTTAAATCATTCTTACCTTAACATTCTTACCTTACCTTACCTTAGTTATCTATTTCAGTTTGGACATTCAACATTGGTACAATAATCCAATCTCTTATGACGATGTCCTAACATTAAAGTATAGTGTTCACTAGCAAAAGTTTTCCCAGTCCACTTCTTCATCTTCTATGGTATTATGGCGCTCCGCAAACAAACTTTAGAGGTGCATGCCACCACCTACTATTCTGGAGTGTATAGTTTATCACAGTGTACAGACTAAACAAATAAAGAAATAAATGTAAGTAAAACTAAACCCTCCTTTCCTTCCTGTCCAACCTCAAAAACCCTAGACATTTACCTTTCTTCAACATACCGGTACTTACAACAACACACTAACACACACTTCACTGTTTCATCAACTGTACACAAACCATATATATGCTTGCCAACCACAGTACATGTAATGAAGAGGAACCCCCAAGCAAAAAACACCTTTTCCTTCCTAACCTGACCTTTGAATCTTGGTCAACCGACCATTCTTTGGAGAGCATATAAATGACGGACCTTGGGCTCGCTGTGCCACCTCTTCTTCCACACATCTATCATAATGGCCTCACCTTTATGATAATCTTACATTTGGCCTCACCTTACTCTCCCGGTCGTATCGTCTCAACTAATATATGTTTGTGTCAATTTGGTTGTTTGATACTGGATGTTGATTGGGAGAGTAGTGTTCCAAGTCGTGCACACTATGCCTACCAGTGTTAAGTTCGAGACCACCTAAAGGAAGATTTAGTCAATAACAACAGTGGAGGTGGGGTCAAGACCGAGTCAAGAACAAGTCCGGGATGGGGACAAGTGGTTCAATTCAAGACTATGATTGTGTCAAATCACCACCATAATAATAGTTTAGGCTGGGCTGGCTGGTCCATCGAAATCATCTTGGGTACTATGCTGTTTCAAGGTTACATTTCAAGGTTGCTTTGAGACAATGACTTATCAATGACCCAAGCCCTCCTTACTGAGTATATAATAGCAGGCGATATTGCCACTCCTATTTAGCATCTCTTCAATCTAAGCTTACAAAAAAGTGTGTGCCCTCAGCAGTGGCGACCTGTCATTCAGGGCAGAGACCCACCTGTTTTGAGCATCAAATCTTTAGCAAAAAAATTATTAAAATAAATAATAATGTTACATTTTTTGGGGGGGGCTTGCCTGTTTTGCATCTTATTTTGGCATTAATATAGGTTACATGTAAGTTTGCAAAAAATAAAATAATAATAATAATAATAGTTGAGTTAAAAAAGCTGCATACAAACATGATCTATTTTTTGCTTTCTTGAGTAAGGCAGCTCCAAAATGCAGGTGATTCAGTCTAGTCAGGGCTTTCTGTGGTGGTGGGGCAGCCAGCAGAAAATATGGAGCGTAGGTGTTGGTAATGTTCTCTAGTCGGTGATTGGCTCAGTGTTCTGTCTAAGGGTAGAGCTAGAAAATTCAAGCCCCTTGGGTGCTGCCATAGAGTTACATTAGAAGTGTCCATCCAAGAAGGCTGAAGGTCATTGGCCACAGATTATGTCAAATCAGGTTATCTACAGTAGCTTTGATTGGACTGATCATGTCAACATCATATTTTCAAAATCTTATCTAGTAGTCATCATCATGAATCAAGTTGATAATCTACTGGCAAATAATTTTTAATCCTTGTCATATGAAGAGAAATAAGGAAGAGAAATTAGAGATAAAATGTATCGGTGCTCATCGGCCATTGGACATAAACATTACACAACAAGTTGGAAATCGCAAATTCAACAATGAGTGGTTTGGAAGGAATCAGTGGCTAACTGTAAGCACTGCAAAGCAATCACTAGCCTGCTATTCAGTGGAGTGGCTGTGGTCCCAAATTTGGGATTAAGGGTCGTCATTGTAAATAAAAATGTATTCTTAACTGACTTGCCTAGTTAAATAAAGGTTAAATTAAAAAATATATATTTTAAAAAATCCAAGTCTAAAATGATAAACATTGACCATGCTGTCAATGAAGCATGATTTATGCCACTCTAAAAACAACTGTTAACTCGGAACTGCGAACACTTGACTTCAGTGAGTTCAAGACAACTATCATGTTTCAGGATAAGGCCCAGATGCAGTCCGTGTCGAAGTAACAAAAGTTTATTACAAAGACAAAGGGCAGGCAAAACGACAGGTCAAGGGCAGGCAGAGGTCTGTTACACAGATCAGAGTCCGAAAGGTACAGAACGGCAGGCAGTCTCAGGGTCAGGGCAGGCAGAGCTCAATAATCCAGATTGCGTAACAAGGTCCAGAACGGCAGACAGGCTCTGGGTCAGGGCAGGCAGAATGGTTAAAACTGAGAAAGCTAGAATACAGGAACTATACAGATAGACAGGAGCAAGGGGAAAAATGCTGGTAGGCTTGACGAACAAAACAAACTGGCAAAAGATAAACAGAGAACACAGGTATAAATACACTGTGGATAATGGGCAACACCTGGAGTGGGGTGGAATCACAAAGACAGGTGATACAGATCAGGGTGTGACAACAACTGAGAACTCGCTAGCTCGAACTGGGAAAATACGTTTTGAACAGTCATCCAACTCGGAATTGTAAATCCGGAACTCGGGCCTCTTTCTAGAGCTACGATCTGAAGATCAATGACAGCATTATGATTTGACCTAATTTTTTCCCCGAGTACCCAACTGTCTTGAAATCACCATAAATCCAGAGAATGCCAGACTTTGATGACAATATTTGCCCACGAAGGACCGCCGCGCCACCTTCCTGTTCAAGTGAGCACAGCGCAACAAGGTGAGTCCAAAAATGTATTGTATGCTGCTGCATAAATGTGTAATATGCCAGGGGGATATGCATACTGTAGCTAAGAAAGTAATACTAAGTGTATGTTGTGTAGTAAGCTGTTAGTAGCCCACCCTAATAATTTGGTATATTTTCCACTCTTAATTCGGCCTACTGTTCTGACTTGGTAATGTGCATGTAGCCTATAACCTGTTTTAGAGAAATGTACTCATCGAATATTGTAAGAGCTTTCATTGTCTGCTTATATGCCCCCTTTGTTTATCCTACGTTCTGACTTGGTGTACAGGGAGGATATTGTAAGAACGGCCCATGTTCTGAATTCTGTCGCTGTACATTTAAAAAGTGCTGAACAAATTGTTATATTGACTACGTATGTTCTAGCTCGCTCATTAATGTCTTAATCGAAATTACGGATTGCCTTTCATCCACTTGTCATCCCCTTATGCCATAGTTTGTACATCTCAATAGCACTAGTCAAGGATTATATCACCTCCACCTTACCTGCCACCCTAGACCCACTTCAATTTGCTTACCGACCCAATATAGCCACAGACGATGCAATCACCACCACACTGCACACTGCCCTATCCCATCTGGAGAAGAGGAATACCTATGTAAGAATGCTGTTCATTGACTATAGCTCAGCATTCAACACCATAGTACCCTCCAAGCTCATCATTAAGCTCGAGGTCCTGGGTCTGAACCCCACCCTGATCAACTCGGTCCTGGACTTCCTGACGGGTTGCCCCCAGGTGGTGAAGGTAGGAAACAACACCTCCACTTCTCTGATCCTCAGTACTGGGGCCCCACAAGGGTGCGTGCTCAGCCCCCTCCTGTACTCCCTGTTCAGCCATGACTGCGTGGCCAAGCACGCCTTCAATAGGCTTGATTACCAACAATGATGAGACAGCCTACAGGGAGGGCTCTGGGAGTGTGGTACCAGGAAAACCACAACGTCAACAAAACAAAGGAGATTATCGTTGACTTCAGGAAACAGCAGAGAGAGCACCACCCTATCCACATTGATGGGACCGTAGTGGAGAAGGTGGAAAGCTGAAATGGTCCACCCACACAGACAGTGTGGTGGACCAGCGCCTCTTCAACCTCAGGAGGCTAAAGACATTTGGCTTAGCGCCACAAAAGCCTCACAAACTTTGCAGATGCACAATTGAGAGCATCCTGTCGGGGTGTATCACCGCCTGGTACGGCAACTGCACCGCCCACAACCGCAAGGCTCTCCAGAGGGTGGTGCGGTCTGACCAAAGCATTACCGGGGGCAAACTTCCGGCCCTCCTGGACACCTACAGCACCCGATGCCACAGGAAGGCCAAAAAGACAAACAAGGACATCAACCACCCGAGCCACTGCCTGTTCACCCCACTATCATCCAAAAGGCGAGGTCAGTAGAGGTGCATCAAAGCTGGGACAGAGAGACTGATAAACAGCTTCTATCTCAAGGCCATCAGACTGTTAAACAACCACCACTAGCTCATTAGAGGCTGCTGCCTATAGACATAGATTAGAAATCATTGGCCACTTTAAGAAATGGAACACTAGCCATTTTAATAATGTTTTCATATCTTGCATTACTCATCTCATGTGTATGAACTGTATTCTTTACTATTCTATGGTATCTTAGTAATTTTATTTAGGTTTACATATCTTGCATCACTCATCTTATATGTATATACCGTATTCTATACTATGCTACTGTATCTTAGTCCAATGCTTCTCTGACATCATTCCTTACTTAGATTTATTTGTATTTGGGTATATTTGGGTATATGTTGTGAAGCTGTTATATATTACTTGTTAGATATCCCTGCACTGTCGGAGCTAGAAGCACAAGCGTTTCGCTACACCTGCAATAACATCTGCTAAACACATTTATGTGACAAATAAAATTTGATTTGAGATGTATTCTTTATACTTTAGTTCCTACAAAACGTATTAAAACGGTTCTGATGAAGGTTGTCCTGGTTGAGAGAGATAGTGCCTAACTACCTGGTTTTCAGAGACATACTGAGCATGCCTGAGTTCCGGGAGGAGGGCCACTCTTTATGGCTACCTTTGAAGGGGGCTGTGTGCTGGTGATTTAACAAAACCGCTCCCAGTTTCAGCTCTCTGTCCATCAATACTGTAATATACAATACTGGGAATAAAATAAATAAAAAATATTTTCATAAACACAAATATGTCTTTAGATGGATAAGTGTATGGTGTCCTTGGCATGTTTATGGAATAGTAAAACCCAGATAATGTAAGCAACTACTGTTGAGAAGCAGACCGTAGAGACCATCTTAACACACACCAAAGGCTAAAGGGTGTTACACAATAGTCTTTATTTTATGTCTAAAATGTCCCAATTTGACAGTCCAAAGAAATGAAAGAAAAATTCCTTTAGGAGAGCTCCAATCCTGTGCTTCGGGTTGGCTGTCTCAGGTTACATTATCACATATCATGTAAAGGTTAGGGTTATTCACAATAGTTCAGGTTTTCAATTGTCTTTAGCCCTATTCATAAGGAACTATTGTTACTAGAGACATTGGTAATGTAATTATTACCCCAGCATGTGCGTTATTCCAAAGGAGGATTCTCACAGGATTTGTTTTTCTAAACTCACCCCTATAATTTCATTTATGTTTCATTAAATTTACAACGCAAGCCTGGAGGTTTTTATTCTAGGTGTGAAGATATTCAACTTCATTTATAGATGTTAATAAGCTACACTGACAACTAGTGCTTGGCTGCCAAATGTATAGGTGTCCCTATAATATTTTTTAGGAAGTGTGATCATAGTCATTATTTCAGCAATCGACAGTAGATGTCCTTCCAAATGAAAATGACCCCATTCCTTTTGATGTGAGCTACTGAACAGCAGTGAACTTGCAGTTGAAAAAAGTTTATCTAAACGTGTAATTGGGAAGCTATCAAGTTTCAGATAAGACCCAGATGCAGACAGTCTCGAAGTAGCAAAAGTTTATTACTATTCCAGGGGCAGGCAAAACGACAGGTCAATGGCAGGCAGAGATCAGTAATCCAGAGTGGTGGGGAAAGGTACAGGATATCAGGACGTCCCGGGGCTGGTTGCGCTGACTTCAGGCAATGGGCGTGGCAGAACCTGTTCCAGCCCATGATGGCACCAGCAGACCAGTCAATGAGGGGATTGTGTCGCTGAAGCCAGGAGAATCCCAATACCACGGGAATCTGAGGAGACTTAAAGAGCAGGAATCAGATAGCCTCGCTGTGGTTCTCTGACACACATACTGTAGGTTAATGGTATTGTGGGTGACCTGGCCTATAGAGCACCCGTCCAGCGATCTAACGTCCATGGGAATGGAGAGGGGGTGAGTGGGGATGCCCAGCCCAGGGAAGAGTCCAAAAAACTCTCATCGGCCAATGAGTACCTGGAGAGATTTTGACTGGTTCCCCCACAGCAGGATGGCATGTTTTTTTAATGGGCAGGTAGCTATGAAATGTCCCATAGCTCCACAATATAGACAGCTCTGGGGGGTGTGGAGTCGGCGTAAGCGCTCAGCCAAGTCAATCCAGCCCTGCCCGGGTACCTGGACTCCGAAGGAGGCGAGTCGGCAGCCCTTGGTGATTCCCGAGAGAACTCAGGTGATGTCGGGTTCACTTGGACATGTAGACTTCGGGGGTCTCCGGGATTCTTCGGAGGCGAGGTGGGAATCGAGGACGAACGAGGGCGACAAGGCACCGATTCCCTCTCCCTGATACATTCTCGAAGCCGCCAATCGATCCAGTTGGTCATGGCAATGAGGGAGTCCAGGTCCATGGGAAGCTCCCGGGCTGCAAGCTCATCTTTTACCACCTCTGATAATCCATGAAGGAACATGTCGAACAATGCTTCCGGGTTCCAGGCACTCTCAGCCACCAACATGCGGAAATCCACTGCGTAGTCTGCCACACTACGGGAGTATTGATATAACTGGAGCAGCTTACTAGCAGCCTCCCTCCCACACAACGGAGAATCAAACACCTTCCGATCTTCCGCCACAAACTCCTCTAGACTGAGCCAGACCAGTGGACTGTTGCTCCCACACCGCCGTAGCCCGGCGAGTGCCCTCCCGGACATCAGCGTTATGATGTATGCTATCCTCGAGCGGTCCGAGGGGAACAAAGATGGCCGCAGCTCGAAAATGAGGGAGCACTGGGAGAGAAAAGCCTGGCAGGTTCCGGAATCTCCAGCGTAGCTCTCCGGAGGAGGTAAGCAGGGTTCTCGGGACATGGGGTAGGCTGGGAGATTACGGGTGTGACCCGCTTCCCAGTGGGGAATTCGCGGAATTTCTCCAGCAAAGTATCGAACGCCTGGTCATGGCGTTCTGCTAGGGTATGGAGTCCCTCCTTAAGACATTGCAGTAACTCCTCATGTTTTCCAATGGTGGTTCCTTGCAGGAAGACAGCATTGTGGAGCTGGTCTGAATCTGCTGGGTCGGTCATAGCCAGGTCGTACTATCACGTTTCAGGTAAGACCCAGATGCAGACAGTGTCGATGTAACAAAAGTTTATTACTAGTACAGGGGCAGGCAAAACGAAAGGTTGAGGGCAGGCAGAGGTCAATAATCCAGAGTGGTGGAGAAAGGTACAGGACGGCAGGCAGGCTCAGGAACAGGGCAGGCAGAATGGTCATAAATGGGAGAACTAGAAAGCAGGAACTATATTAAGACAGGAGCAGAGGGAACGCTGGTAGGCTTGACGAAACAAAATGAACTGGCAACAGCCAAACAGAAAACACAGGTATAAATACACTGGGGATAATGGGGAAGATGGGCGACACCTGGAGGGGGGTAGAGACGATCACAAAGTCAGGTGAAACAGATCAGGGTGTCACGCCTGCTTCCGCTCTCCCTCCTTGGCGCTCGAGGGCACCAGGCTGCCCTGCACTACGCACTCCTGCCACCATCATTATGCACACCTGCTTCCCTCGTCAGGTGCAATCACTTGTCATTACCTTCCCTATATCTGTCTGTTCCCCAGCTCTGTTCCCCGCTGCTGCATTAATTGTATATTGTCATTCTATTTTGTCACCCGGTTCTGACACTGTTCTGGTCCTGTCTTGTTCTGTTCCATGTCCGTGTTATTAAATGTTGACTCCCCGTACCTGCTTCTCATCTCCAGCGTCGGTCCTTACAGAGGGTGTGACAGATGCCCTGTTTTGCGATCTACTGCCTACATTTACAGCAAGGGTTTCAATACTTTGTACTGCACATTTAATTAAAGATAGAATATAAGAATAATAACATGCCCATCAATTAATCCATCTATCCATCTATCTATCTACAATAGGGCCAAGATCGGTAGCCAAACATTGTCGAACATTGCAATTAGAGGACACAAATAGAGCCACTGTGATTCCATATTCTACATGTCAGAGACAGGTGTTTGTTCTACATAGCAGTAACCAAAACTGTCACCAAAAGGTGGAAGCATAGTCATCATATAATTATGATGTGTGTAAATGTAACCTGTGTACACAGGAGGTTGGTGGCACCTTAATTCGGAAGGACGGGCTTGTGGTAATGGCTGGAGCGGAAAAAGTGGATTCTTATCAAATGAACCAAACACATGGTTTCCAAACAGATGGTTTCCATGTGTTTGATGCCCTTCCATTAGCACCGTTCCAGACATTATTATGAGCCATCCGCCCTTCGACAGCCTCCTGCAGTACTGTAGTATACAAAACTGGAAAGAATATATATTACAGAATTTTTTTTAGAAGCATTATTTTAACAATGTCTAAAATGTCACAATTTAACAAATCCAAAGATTTAAAAAGACAACAGTTCTGTTTTAAAACTCCTTTAGGGAGGTTCCATGGTCACCCTACGGCAGGCACACATTGAGGGCTCGAATCCTTTGCAGCAGGTCTCTCCTGAATCCTTGGTCGTGTTGCACAAAGACAAAGATTCTGTCAGCAGATGGCACTGTTGTGCTGAGGCCGAGTAGACCAAATACAATTCACACAACTCAATGGGAAGTTCAACTAAACTTGATAAGGTATTTCAAATTAACATCAAATGGAGAGGCAAGGGATAGCGTTATCCGCTTCATCGGACCACTTCCGTATTGAGCGCGTCATTGGTAGATGTTGCTTGTAAGCAGGAATCAGAAGAACAGAGTCAGATTTGCCAAATGGAGGGTGAGGGAGAGTTTTATCTTTTATTTTATCGTTTTTAACGTTTTTTTGACAGGGGAGACATATTGAGACCTAAGTCTCTTTTCCAAATGTGTGCTGTATAATACAACATAAAAATACACATTATGCACAATATACACAGTCATGGGAAGCACAAATAAAAGATCACAAATCACCCACAAAAACTGTTACATTCCTTCACAGTCCCAAATCAAGGCTTATAAATTGCCCAAACGTCACAGGAACATTAAGATTAAATGTATTTAGAATTTTGTTTCAGCAATACGGTGCATTAAAACTAAACGCAGATTTACCTAGCTCGGAGCCTAGGGACCTCAAGAGTTAATCAAACCTGTGAACGAGTTAGGCAACTCAGGTCTCCAACAGCAGAGACGGAAGCCTTGTAAACAAAAAGGGTGTAATGTTGAGAAGTCCAGCCAACCTTTTGATACAGGAAGCAGAGGCGAGTATCAAAACTGTTGCCTAAAACTAAACAAAGGGCACAATGGAAGAAGCAGCTGCACTTTGATAAATAATATCACCATAATCAAGAATAGTCTTGCGTTAGTCTGCACAATCAGTATGCGTTTCTGTGTCTGGAGTAAAGGTGATCTAGAGTTTTTCCACCTCTAGTTCCATGGGTTACATGTTGGTAGTAATGATGCATTTCACTTTACCTGTGTTTGTATTTATTATAAATCCCCATGAGCTTTTCCTGGGGTCCAGCATCATAAGACAGTTACATATAGTTTAACATATTACATGACATTACATTTGTCTTGGCTTTCCATGCCTTTTTGCACCTCCCTTTCTTCATGTGTTCAATACTTTTTCCCTGTGTCATTTCACATTATTACACATAACTTAATTCCTGAACTTATTTGTTTTGGTTTCTTTGTATGTATGGATTACTTGGGTTGTTACCAACATCTGGTGAAAATGTCATGTCAATGGTGACGTGTTCAATACTTACTTCACCAGCTGTATTTCTATCTAAACATTCCAAAACTTTGCATGCTACTGAATTCAACCCTGGTCAGTTTGTCAGATAGCCAGTGACATCTGATCAGAGGACCAATGGAACGAGCCGTAAGGGGACAGGGAAAGTGGCGGAAAGAAAGCTGGTAGCATCACGGTGGTCACTAGTCACTTCAGCCAAAGTCATAAACCCTGCCTATTTTTACAATATATCTTCTTAAATGTGATTTTAAAGCTAACCTGTAGCACAATTAGAATATGGACTAAAGGCAATTGAATACCTGTACTATTCTGAAAAGACATTAACCCTTACACGGTACCTGATAATGTTACTTGAGCCAGCTAACCCCAAGCACAGGATTGGAGCCCTCCGAAAGGACTTTAAAAAACATGTAATCTATTTCATTTCTTTGGACTTGTCAAATTGGCCCATTTTAGACATAGTTCAAATAAAGACTATTGTGGAACACCATTTAGCCTTCGGTGTGTGTTTGGATGGTCTCTACGGTCTGCTTCTCAACAGTAGTTGCTTAAGTTATCTGTGTTTTACTGTTCCATTAACATACTAATGACACTATACACTTCTTCACCTAAATACATATTTGCACTTCTAAAAGTATTTGTAATATATTTTATTCCCAGTATTGAATACTACAGTACTGATGAACAACTGAAATTGTGAGCGGTTTTATTAAGTCAGCAGCACACTGCACCCTCCAAAGGTGGCAATAGAAAGTGGGCCTTCTTCTAGAACTCAGGCATGCTCAGGATGTCTCTGAAGAACTTGCAAAGTTTGCTTAGGGTCAAGACCCATTTGCGACCAATCTTTAACTTCCTGACTGATGTCTTGAGATGTTGCTTCAATATATCCACGTCAATATGCCATCTATTTTGTGAAGTGCACCAGTCCCTCGTAGCAAAGCACCCCCACAACATGATGCTGCCACCCCCGTGCTTCACGGTTGGGATGGTGTTCTTCGGCTTGCAAGCCTCCCCTTTTTTCCTCCAAACATAACGATGGTCATTATGGCCAAACAGTTCTATTTTTGTTTCATTAGGCATCTACAGGTACACCTCCAATTGACTCAAATTATGTCAGTTAGCCTATCAGAAGCTTCTAAAGCCATTACATAATTTTCTGGAATTTTCCAAGCTGTTTAAAGGCACTGTCATTTTAGTGTATGTAAACTTCTGACCCACTGGAATTGTGATATAGTGAATTATAAGTGAAATAATCTGTCTGTAAACAATTGTTGGAAGAATTAGATGTCCTAACCGACTTGTCAAAACTATAGTTTGTTAACATGAAATCTGTGGAGTGGTTGAAAAATGAGTTTTAATTACTTCAACCTAAGTGTATGTAAACTTCCTGTCATGGTGCGTAGATAAGGGACGGTAGACGGAGCGCTCGTGGAGTGTCATCCTTGTTTATTTTGTGAGATGCACATAAGTACGAGTACAATAAACTAACTACAAACAAAAACACATTGGCTGGCTTGCTGGCTTGCTGAAATCTCAAGGCAGACAAGCAGGAACAATGATCCACACACAGGTGGATGAGTGTGGGGCCTAAATACTATCCCCACTCAAGACACATCTCATGATGGGTAAAAGCAAAGAGCTGTCTCAAGACATTTGCAACCTAATTGTTGCAAAACATAATGATGGCATTGGTTATAGGCGCATTTCTACGCTTCTGAATGTTCCAGTGAGCACTGTTGGGGCCATAATATGGAAGTGGAAAGACAATCATTTCACCATAAATTTGCCTCGACCAGGTGCTCCTCGCAAGATTTCTGACAGAGGAGTGAAAAGAATAATCAGAAGAGTTGTCCAAGAGCCAAGGACCACTTGTGGAGAGCTTCAAAAAGACCTGCAATTAGCAGGTACTGTTGTCTCAAAGAAAACAGTAAGTAATGCACTCCACCGCCATGGCCTGTATGCAAGCTCACCACCGCTCCATTGCTGAAAAAAAGGCATGTTGAAGCTCGTTTAAAGTTTGCTGCAAAACATTTGGAAAAGCCAGTGAAATACTGGGAGAATATAGTGTGGTCAGATGAGAGCAAAATTGAACTGTTTGGATGTCATAATACACACCATGTTTGGAGGAGAAATGGCACTGCACATCACCCTAAAAACACCATACCAACAGTGAAGTTTGGGGGTGGGAACATCATGGTGTGGGGCTGCTTTACAGCAAATGGTACTGTCAAACTTCACATAATTGAAGGAAGGATGAATGGGCAAATTTACTAGGAGCACCTGGTCGAGGCAAATTTATGGTGATATGATTGTCTTTCCACTTCCGTATTATGGCCCCAACAGTGCTCATTGGAACATTCAGAAGCTTAGAAATGCGCCTATAACCAATGCCATCATTATGTTTTGCAACAATTAGGTTGCGAATGTCTTGAGACAGCTCTTTGCTTTTACCCATCATGAGATGTGTCTTGTGTGACACCTTGGCAATGAGACCTTTTTGTAGGCCATCAGTTGGTACTGAACCAGCTGATAATAATTTGCACTGACAGGGGGCTGGATTGCTTTTTAATTACTGATAGTTTTCAGCTGTTGTCTTGGCTTTCTATGCCTTTTTGAACCTCCCTTTCTTCATGTGTTCAATACTTTTTCCCTGTGTCATTTCACATTATTACACATAACTTAATTTCTGAACTTATTTGTTTTGGTTTGGTTGTTACCAACATCTGGTGAAAATGTCATGTCAATAGCACCTTTGGAAATATATTTACTGAGAAAAATGGTAACGTGTTCAATACTTATTTCACCCGCTGTATATATTTACGTGCTCAAATTTGTTAGTACCCCTCCACAAAAAAATTAGAGTGCACTATTTCTCTGAAATAACTGGAAACCATTGTTTATTCCATATTTAATAGAAATCAGACTTTGCTTTGAATTTTTTATCAACATAATATTGTAAATAATAAAACAAATGAAAATGGCATTGACAAAAATGATGGGACCCTTAACCTAACATTTTGTTGCACAACCTTTAGAGGCAATCACTGTAATCAAACGTTTTCTGTAGCTCTCAATGAGACTTCTGCACCTGTTAACAGGTAGTTTGGCCCACTCTTCCTGAGCAAACTGCTCCAGCTGTCTCAGGTTTGATGGGTGCCTTCTCCAGACTGCAAGTTTCAGCTCTTTCCATAGATGTTCAATAGGATTCAGATTAGGAAGGCCACTTCAGAATAGTGTTTAATATTAATATTTTTGTCCATGCCATTTTCATTTGTTTTATTATTTATCTATTTATTATTTATTTACAATATATGTTGAATAAAAAAACAAATATATATATATATATATATATATATATATATATATATATATATATATATATATATATATACAGTGGGGAGAACAAGTATTTGATACACTGCCGATTTTGCAGGTTTTCCTACTTACAAAGCACGTAGAGGTCTGTCATTTTTATCATAGGTACACTTCAACTGTGAGAGACGGAATCTAAAACAAAAATACAGAAAATCACATTGTATGATTTTTTTATAATTAATTTGCATTTTATTGCATGACATAAGTATTTGATCACCTACCAACCAGTAAGAATTCCGGCTCTCACAGACCTGTTAGTTTTTCTTTAAGAAGCCCTCCTGTTCTCCACTCATTACCTGTATTAACTGCACCTGTTTGAACTCGTTACATGTATAAAAGACACCTGTTCACACACTCAATCAAACAGACTCCAACCTCTCCACAATGGCCAAGACCAGAGAGCTGTGTAAGGACATCAGGGATAATATTGTAGACCTGCACAAGGCTGGGATGGGCTACAGGACAATAGGCAAGCAGCTTGGTGAGAAGGCAACAACTGTTGGCGCAATTATTAGAAAATGGAAGAAGTTCAAGATGGCGGTCAATCTCCCTCTGTCTGGGGCACAATGCAAGATCTCACCTCGTGGGGCATCAATGATCATGAGGAAGGTGAGGGATCAGCCCAGAACTACACGGCAGGACCTGGTCAATGACCTGAAGAGAGCTGGGACCACAGTCTCAAAGAAAACCATTAGTAACACACTACGCTGTCATGGATTAAAATCCTGCAGCGCACGCAAGGTCCCCTGCTCAAGCCAGCGCATGTCCAGGCCCGTCTGAAGTTTGCCAATGACCATCTGGATGATCCAGAGGAGGAATGGGAGAAGGTCATGTTGTCTGATGAGACAAAAATAGAGCTTTTTGGTCTAAACTCCACTCGCCCTGTTTGGAGGAAGAAGAAGGATGAGTACAACCCCAAGAACACCATCCCAACCGTGAAGCATGGAGGTGGAAACATCATTCTTTGGGGATGCCTTTCTGCAAAGGGGACAGGACGGCTGCACCGTATTAAGGGGAGGATGGATGGGGCCATGTATCGCAAGATCTTGGCCAACAACCTCCTTCCCTCAGTAAGAGCATTGAAGATGGGTCGTGGCTGGGTCTTCCAGCATGACAACGACCCAAAACACACAGCCAGGGCAACTAAGGAGTGGCTCCGTAAGAAGCATCTCAAGGTCCTGGAGTGGCCTAGCCAGTCTCCAGACCTGAACCCAATAGAACATCTTTGGAGGGAGCTGAAAGTCCGTATTGCCCAGCGACAGCCCCGAAACCTGAAGGATCTGGAGAAGGTCTGTATGGAGGAGTGGGCCAAAATCCCTGCTGCAGTGTGTGCAAACCTGGTCAAGAACTACAGGAAACGTATGATCTCAATTATTGCAAACAAAGGTTTCTGTACCAAATATTAAGTTCTGCTTTTCTGATGTATCAAATACTTATGCCATGCAACAAAATGCAAAGGAATTACTTAAAAATCATACAATGTGATTTTCTGGATTTTTGTTTTAGATTCCGTCACTCACAGTTGAAGAGTACCTATGATACAAATTACAGACTTCTACATGCTTTGTAAGTGGGAAAACCTGCAAAATCGGCAGTGTATCAAATACTTGTTCTCCCCACTGTATATATAGTATATATATATTATATACTAATATATATATATATTAGCATGGGTATTGCATGGGTATTGAAAGATATCAGATGGTGGATAACAAAAAAAAGCACTAAAATAAGAAGTTGAAGGTACATGTTTGGTTTTTGGGCTAAATGTATACATTATGATTAGCTTGTGAACTGTATATGAACCCCTCTGCAATCTACTGGCACTAACCATTAAAACTTAGGACCAACCAGGCTGTCTCTATGCTATTTGCTCTCTTTCTCTCTTAAACTGCTAGCACAAAGCCTACGTGAAAATTGTGTTTTTCACAAAAGATCATGAAGAGAAAATATCAACTGGCCCAAATCAGCTCTACATAATTCAGCAGGGAGGTGTGTAACTACAATACATTATACCCATTATACCAGTGTAGAAACTACATAACCTATATAGGTATTACCATATTCCATTCAATTAACACTCCTTGCAGAAATAACTATTTGCAAACCTTTTAAAACATCCAGAAAGACAGTGGTCTTAGAAGGGTATTTATACTTTAAAATACATTTTATGTGTTTCTATGAGGACCTTGGGGATCCGATTTACCATTATACCCATTGATCAAACGTATAACAGACAGACACTGCTCAAAAGGAGTTGTTTGTGATATCTACACTCAGTTGCCACTTTATTAGGTTTAGCACCCTATTCACGAAAATAAATTGCTCCTACATACACCAAGTCTAGTGGTCTTGGCTTGCAAGACAGTAAAGCATGCAGAGAAGTATTCAGGTATTCTGTTAATGTTTGTTTGAACTTTAGAATGTGCAAAATAACAGCACAGTCTGTGATGGTCTTTTGTAAGTCAGAAAAGTTCCAAAACTCAGCTTGTACTGACTGTAATAAACTCCAACTGGACTTAAAAACTTGAAAGGTCTATCTCCTTTCCCAGTTTCATCAACAGTTTTGAATTCACAATGTTCCAGATGCAAAGGGGGTTGTACCTAATAAAGTGGCCACTGACCACTGTATTGACTTTCCAGAATGTGTTCTGGGAATACCCTGGGTATTAAACATTTGGCTGTAAGTGTTGAACAGTTGAATCTATTACTTCATGAAAAAAGCCTGAAAATGGAAATACTGATACTGGAAAATACATTTTGGGAGGTTTAATGTACTTTGATGTAGGTTTGATGTACCTACTGTAGTTATTGTACTTAATGTTATGGAACCTTGCTGTTTTTATGTCTGGCCACTAGGGGGAGGTGTTTTTTTTTTCTGCATTAGGCTAACAGGAAATAAAGAAAAAGGAGTGAAAGGCTGACTAGGTAAACTTTTGGTAAAGTGGAAATTGATGATCTGGACACACCAATCAAACCTTTAATTCACCACAATGAGGTACCCTGTGACGTTGACGCAATCTTTGCCAGATCTCCCTTCACAAAACAATTCCAGGCGGTGTTTGAAAAGGCCAAACATGCCCTCGAAAGAGTCAAGAAAGATGGAGAACATGACAATCCGTACCACTGCCCAGAGCTACTGAAATTGACTACCTGGGGATCTTACCTCTTTGGAGTGGGGTACTGCTGGGCGACCTCACTAGATATGCCTTGGATAAAGATGAAGCAACAACTGTTCAGAGCATGAAAACCAGAGAGACCAACTGCCATGGTGAAATCTGGTTTGGTATTGTGATGAATTCCATTCTTCAGAAGCAGAGACTTTCGGCCAGCTTGTTTCATACAGAAACTGTATGTTTCCCTACGAGGGCGATACTGTGAGCATGTAATCCGGCATGGTTTGCCATAAACCATGCTAGAAAAGCCACTGAAGCCTAAGAGGAGCAGTAGGCCAAAAGAGCAGACTCAATCCTCAATCCCCTTAAAAATGTTGATGCCCCCACCACAATACCAACCCCAAAAGGTCCCTCCAGATGAACAGAGCTAAGGGTCAACAAGAAGCCCATGAAGGTTTCTTGGATTCTTAATTGTATTAATTAATCAGTATATAAATGTTTGGGGACATTATTATGAATTACTTGATAATGGATTTAATGTAATGTAACACATTGCAGGATACTGCAGAAATTACCACAACAGAAGACTTGGATAACTCTCCCTCCACTGAACCTTCAAACCGGTAGGCTATAACATGCATTTGGGCATGCTGATTAAATGTACATATATGAAAATATATACATTTGGGAAGTCCACAATTCTTACATTCTTTAACATTTGTCGTGCTAATGTGGTTCATCTTTGATGTATTGAAAAAATAAATAATTAATTCACAAAGATTACTAAATACAAAATCTCTGGCAAAGACAGCACATTTAACATGACTGCTATAAATGTTGCTGGAGTAACAGGTAGAGCTATATACTGTATTTAAATAGTTTTTTTTTTTTTTTTTTACTTTAAGATGTAATATAATTCTGGTACGCTTCCAGGTCCCCCAAAACAACATGTCTCAAAAGACCAATCAAGACAAAACAAGAACAGAAGCATCAACAAGAGAGTACAAGGCGAGATCGTCGACAACAGAGATAGAAAAGCAAGTGTTTCCCCTCCACAGATATAAATTCCTATGAGTAAATGTTTCTGAAAGTTCAGCAAGCTGGCTAAATCATGGGTTTTGGCCGGATAATAAGCTCTCCTCTTGGCGTGCAGGTACCATCAAATAGTTAATAGTTAGTTGAGTAATACGATAATAAGTACTCAACACAGTGCTTGGCAAGATGTACACTGGCACAAACATTAGACATTAGACATCCTGGTTGGTCAGGCGCCGCCCTGAGTGGTCGCCTTTTAAGCAGCTCCCGTTGTCCCGTTGTTCGTGCATTAATTGTTGTTTTAGTTCGTTTTCTTTCGTCTATTTTCTTTAGTTTTATTTTTTATTTTGCTACAGTCGAACTATAACAGTTCAGGATTATGGATTTTATGGATTTTATCGCAGCTGAACGTCGACAGGAGTCGTCAACTGTTATTGTTTACAGCAGAGCCCAGCTCCTGGATTTAGCCCACGCAGCGCTGCTGCTCCCCAGGGAAAAGTTTGATATTCCGGACGAATTGAAAAGACGACGCCGTGGATGCAGGGCGGGATTGAAATGTAAGGCAAAGCGGAGGAGGTTCAAGTACAAGCCGGCTATACCATCTATTATTATGGGCAATGTGAGGTGTCTACATAAGATGGATGAGTTGGCGGGACTTGCTCGTGGACAAAGGATTTATCGGGAAGCTAGCCTAATGTGTTTTACTGAGACTTGGCTGAACGATAACATCCCCATACAGAACGTCACTATCGACGGTTTCCAGACCATCACAGCGGACAGGGATCGCGTCTCTTCCGGTAAGAGTAAGGGTGGTGGGCTGGCTTTATTAGTTAACAACAGATGGTGTCATCCGAACCATATTACTCTTAAGGAAAAGTTTTGTAGCCCGGACATTGAACTGCTAGCCGTTAGCCTGAGACCCTACTATCTACCTAGGGAATTCACGGCGGCCATTGCTGTTATTGTTTACATCCCGCCCTCTGCTGACGCAAACGCAGCGTGTGACGTCATCCACTCTGTTATCGCGAGGTTACAGACAGCGCATCCCAGTGCTTTCTTTGCAATTTCGGGGGATTTTAACCATGCATCTCTCTCTTCCACGCTGCCCACGTTCAAACAGTTCGTGAAGTGCCCAACCAGGAATAATAAAACTCTGGACTTGTTATATGCTAATGTGAAGGATGCATACAACTCCACTGCACTCCCTCCCCTCGGTAGATCGGATCACAACCTTGTCCACCTCACCCCACTCTACAGGCCTATGGTCCAACAGCAGCCTGCAACCACCAGGACTATTAGGAGATGGTCCCCGGAGGCGAATGAGGCCCTACAGGACTGCTTTGAAACAACAGACTGGGATGTGTTCTGTGAGGCTCATGGGGAGGACATCGATGGACTCACTGACTGCATAACAGACTATATTAATTTTTGTGTAGACAACACTGTACCCACCAGGAAGGTACGCCGTTTCCCAAACAATAAACCCTGGGTCACCAGCGACCTGAAGGCCCTGCTGAATGAGAAGAAGAGGGCCTTCAAGGAGAAGGACAAGGACAAATTGAAATGCGTCCAGAGGGAGCTGAAGTTGCGGATTGCTGAGGGGAAGAGAGTGTATAAGGAGAAGATGGAGGACAAGCTGAGGCAGAGCCAGGTGAGAGAGGTGTGGAAGGGTATGAGAAATATCACTGGCTTCAAAAAGTCAAACAGTGGGCAGACGGAGGGGACCCAGGACAGAGCCAATGAGCTGAACCAATTTTTTAACAGGTTCGATACTGGCCCTGTCCACCTCCCCTCCAGCTCCCCAGACCACACACCCTCACGGCTATCCCACCCCCACTTTGCTCACAGCACCTCTGCTGAGACAATCAGTGACCCCACCTCCGCCCCTGCCCCCCCTGGACTGATCCTCAACACCCCCCTTCCCCCCACCTCCCTACCTGGGCTGGCTTTCACCACCAACCAAGTGAAGAGAGAGCTGGAGAGACTACACCAGTGGAAAGCGGCGGGCCCCGATGGCATCAGCCCAAGGGTGCTGAGGGTCTGTGCTGACCAACTGTGTGGAATACTCCAGCGTCTTTTCAACCTTAGCCTGAGCCTAGAAAGGGTCCCTGTGCTGTGGAAAACATCCTGCCTCGTCCCAGTGCCCAAGAAGGCACACCCCACTGTCCTGAATGACTTCAGACCTGTAGCGCTAACATCCCACATCATGAAGACCCTGGAAAGGTTAGTCCTCGCTCACCTCAGACCCCTGGTGTGTTCATCAATGGACCCCCTGCAGTTTGCATACCAGCGCAACATCGGGGTGGATGATGCAATCATCTACCTTCTGCAGAGGGCCTACTCTCACCTGGACAACGCAGGTTGCACTGTGAGGGTCATGTTTTTTGACTTCTCCAGTGCCTTCAATACCATTCAGCCCCTGCTACTGGGTGAGAAGATGAGGAGGATGAAAGTGGAAGCACCCTTAGTCTCCTGGGTCACGGACTACCTGACCGGTAGGCCACAATTTGTGCGACTACAGAGCTGTGTGTCAGAACGGGCAGTTAGCAACACAGGGGCCCCCCAGGGTACGGTCCTGTCCCCCTTCCTGTTCACCCTCTACACCTCAGACTTCAGATATAACTCTGAAACATGCCACCTACAGAAGTTCTCTGATGACTCTGCTATTGTAGGGTGCATCAGGGGTGGGCAGGAGGAGGAGTACAGGAGCACAATCAGTGACTTTGTGTTGTGGTGTGAGCAGAACCACCTTCAGCTCAACATCAGCAAAACTAAGGAGATGGTGGTGGACTTCAGGAGAACCAAGGCACAACTGACTGCAGTCCCTATAAAGGGGATGGATGTGGAAATGGTTGAGTCATACAAGTTCTTGGGGGTCCATATGGACAACAGACTGGAATGGGCTGGTAACACCGGGGCCCTGTACAAAAAGGGCCAGAGCCGACTCTACTTTCTGAGGAGGCTCAGGTCCTTCAACGTGTGCAGTAAACTACTGCATACCTTCTACCAGTCTGTGGTGGCCAGTGCCATCTTTTTTGCAGTGGTGTGCTGGGGAGCAAACATCAAAGCCGGTGATGCTTCTCGGGTAAATAAGCTGATCAGGAAGGCTAGCTCTGTCCTGGGGATGAGCCTTGACACTCTAGAGGAGGTGGCGGAGAGACGGATCCTGGCCAAACTGCTGGCCATCATGGACAACGTCACCCACCCTCTGCACGCTATGGTTATGACGCAGAGGAGCTCTTTCAGTCACAGACTGATCCCACCACGGTGTGCCAGAGAGCGCCACAGGAGGTCCTTCCTGCCGGCGGCTATGAGACTATATAATGCCTCACCGGGGTGCCGTGCCGTCGGCAACATAGATCTGGAACTGTTGGGGTGCTAGGACCTAGTTTAACAATTATGCATCCATCCGTGAGTAACTCTGTTCCGTCAGCACTCATCCACTCAGGACCTACTTATTCATACAGGTCTGTATATACATACCCATGTACAGTTGTTATATTATATTACATGCAATATTGTAAGTAATTATTGGACCTAGGCATTCACTCAGGAATGCATATTAGTATCCTGCCAGTTGCACCTTTTCTCATTGCTTTTAGTATATCAAATGTGCAATAAGTGCAGTTGTCTGTAATTAAACCCTGCGCACTAAGGACTGTATTTTAAGGGAATTACTATTATTACCCCAATGATATCATACACACATTTAGCTATTAAAGTATCTCTTCCTGTCATTTACCTGTACAGTTTGTGTAAACATGCAAGTATTCACTTATCTGTAAATATAACTGTATACCTAACTGTACAGCTAATTTAACCATGCAAAATTTTCACTTACCTGTTCATTTACCCATTCTGTCTATTAAGTAAACTATTATTACCCTCGCTCATATCATACGCATTAGCTACTGAAGTATTTCTCTGCCATCAACCTGTATAGTATAGTTAACCATCCAACATCCACCAATGTATAGTGTACATATTCAGCCAACCACTCATACTACGCAATGTCCTTTTATAGCTTTTTTTTGCACTCCAGATATCCTGTATTTCTATACTTTTTCATACTGCCGCTCTATGTATCATGTACCGTGTATCTGTCTTTTGTGTACTTTCGTTGTGGCATTTTGCACCTGCCCTGTGTTTTTGTTGTAGCTGCTTGATAATGAAATTTCCCCCCCGGGGGATCAATAAAGTACCTATCTATCTATCTATCTTAATCCACATCTCGCCAAGTTCTCTGCTTCTTACTTCCTAGAACGTGCTGGTAGTTGCTTGAGGCATGGCCATAACTGTGAATTGGAGATAATTATAAATTACTCAACACTACTTAACATTAAACCTCTTTCACATTAGGTCCTCCAAGATGACTTTCAAATGAGCAATTTTTTAAAAACCAAGACAACTCATTAACACAAGAGACAGTCAAGCAGGTGTGACATTCTAATATATATATCTTCAAAAGTTGTAAATTAAAAGGTTAATGGTTAACATTATTATAATAACTTTAGCACAAATATGACATAATACATTTCTTTAACACTTTTACATATTGTCGCACAAAAAAATAAATCCCTCAAAATGCAAATCTTGCAAATAAACTGACCAACTTGTCAAATGTGGAGATGGCCATGCAGTTGTGACATTTTCACAGATATATGTAAAAACGAATTCTCAAAAAAACGTTCGTTACGAATTTGTGTCTGCATTTAAAATACTCAATGAGCCAGAACTAATTAACAGAAAATAAGTAATTGTAACACCTTTCAGGTAAGACCCAAATGCAGACAACGTCGAAGTAACAACAGTTTATTAAATTGAACCGGGACAGGTAAAAACAGGTAAAGGGCAGGCAGAGGTCAATAATCCAGATAGGTGGGGAAAAGGTACAGGGCGGCAGGCAGGCTCAGGGTCAGGGCAGGCAGAATGGTCAACACCGGGAAAACTAGGAAACAGGAACAATCAAGAGACAGGAGCAGAGGGAAAACCACTGGTAGGCTTGATGAAAAACAAAACAAACTGGCAACATAGAAACAGAGAACACAGGTATAAATATGCAGGCGATAATGGGGAAGATGGGCGAAACCTGGAGGGGGTTGAAGACAAGCACACAGACAGGTGAAACAGATCAGGGTGTTATCTGTTTTGGTAAGCCTTTGCAGTTTTTTTATACATTTTCCCCCCACCTTCCAGTTGTATTATTAATAAAGCCTGGATGTCTCAGTTCAAGTGCATATCAGTCAATACACGCTTCTCTATTACAGGTGAGATTCTCAGACTACGAGGCAGTATTTGTCACGTGATGGGATGTGGAGAGACCAAGAAGCAGCGCACTCATAGTTCGACATTGTTTTATTTATATGTATATACAGTGGGGAGAACAAGTATTTGATACACTGCCGATTTTGCAGGTTTTCCTACTTACAAAGCATGTAGAGGTCTGTAATTTTTATCATAGGTACACTTCAACTGTGAGAGACGGAATCTAAACATTGTATGATTTTTTAATAATTAATTTGCATTTTATTGCATGACATAAGTATTTGATCACCTACCAACCAGTAAGAATTCCGGCTCTCACAGACCTGTTAGTTTTTCTTTAAGAAGCCCTCCTGTTCTCCACTCATTACCTGTATTAACTGCACCGGTTTGAACTCGTTACCTGCATAAAAGACACCTGTCCACACACTCAATCAAACAGACTCCAACCTCTCCACAATGGCCAAGACCAGAGAGCTGTGTAAGGACATAAGGGATAAAATTGTAGACCTGCACAAGGCTGGGATGGGCTACAGGACAATAGGCAAGCAGCTTGGTGAGAAGGCAACAACTGTTGGCGCAATTATTAGAAAATGGAAGAAGTTCAAGATGACGGTCAATCTCCCTCGGTCTGGGGCACCATGCAAGATCTCATCTCGTGGGGCATCAATGATCATGAGGAAGGTGAGGGATCAGCCCAGAACTACACGGCAGGACCTGGTCAATGACCTGAAGAGAGCTGGGACCACAGTCTCAAAGAAAACCATTAGTAACACACTACACCGTCATGGATTAAAATCCTGCAGCGCACGCAAGGTCCCCCTGCTCAAGCCAGCACATGTCCAGGCCTGTCTGAAGTTTGCCAATGGCCATCTGGATGATCCAGAGGAGGAATGGGAGAAGGTCATGTGGTCTGATGAGACAAAAATTGAGCTTTTTGGTCTAAACTCCACTCGCCGTGTTTGGAGGAAGAAGAAGTATGAGTACAACCCCAAGAACACCATCCCAACCGTGAAGCATGGAGGTGGAAACATCATTCTTTGGGGATGCTTTTCTGCAAAGGGGACAGGATGACTGCACCGTATTGAGGGGAGGATGGATGGGGCCATGTATCACGAGATCTTGGCCAACAACCTCCTTCCCTCAGTAAGAGCATTGAAGATGGGTGGTGGCTGGGTCTTCCAGCATGACAACGACCCGAAACACACAGCCAGGGCAACTAAGGAGTGGCTCCGTAAGAAGCATCTCAAGGTCCTGGAGTGGCCTAGCCAGTCTCCAGACCTGAACCCAATAGAAAATCTTTGGAGGGAGCTGAAAGTCCGTATTGCCCAGCGACAGCCCCGAAACCTGAAGGATCTGTATGGAGGAGTGGGCCAAAATCCCTGCTGCAGTGTGTGCAAACCTGGTCAAGAACTACAGGAAACGTATGATCTCTGTAATTGCAAACAAAGGTTTCTGTACCAAATATTAAGTTCTGCTTTTCTGATGTATCAAATACTTATGTCATGCAATAAAATGCAAATTAATTACTTAAAAATCATACAATGTGATATTCTGGATTTTTGTTTTAGATTCCGTCACTCACAGTTGAAGAGTACCTATGATAAAAATTACAGACTTCTACATTCTTTGTAAGTGGGAAAACCTGCAAAATCGGCAGTGTATCAAATACTTGTTCTCCCCACTGTACACAAACAATCCAAAAGTACGAACTCAAAACAAACACTACAATACAAAAACGTCACGTTCACCTAAACCAACACGAATGAAACGGACGTAACAAAAAGAGCACACTTACTTTAACCGTGACTGCGACATACAACGACAACGACACCCGAGTGAAGGACAGACTCAACATATATGGGATCCCTAATTAGAGACAATGCCGTGCAGCTGCCTCTAATTAGGGATCCAACCCAAACCCCACACAGAAACAGAAAAGAACAACACTGTCAGACTCTGACCATAGCTACATAGAGAAGCAAATAGGCTTCTCTATGGCCAGAGCCTGACAGTACCCCCCCCCCCCCAAGGCGCGGACTCCCGGACGCCCCAAAAAAAAAACACACAAAACAAGGCGGGGGGGTTAATGGGAGGGAAGACTAGTCCATCGGGGGCGGCTCTGGCTCCGGCGACGTGGACAGTCTTGTCCCATGCCCCTTCCTTATAACCGGTCCCGGACTGGGCCCCGGTGGGGCAAACGGCTCCGGCCATGGAGCGGGGAAAACAACCGGGCCCGGACTGGGCCCCGGTGGGGCAAACGGCTCCGGCCATGGAGCGGGGAAAACAACCGGGCCCGGACTGGGCACCGGGGGGGCAAACGACTCCGGCCATGGAGCTGGGCAATTAACCAAGCCCGGACTGGTCACCGGTGGGGCAAACGGCTCCGGCCATGGAGCGGGGAAAACACCCGGGCCCGGACTGGGCACCGGTGGGGCAAACAGCTCCGGCCATGGAGCGGGGAAAACAACCGGGCCCGGAATAGGCACCGGTTGAGCGGACTGCTCTGGCACTGGAGCGGGGAACACAACCGGGCCCGGACTGGGCACCGGTAGGGCAAACGGCTCCGGCCATGGAGGGGGGAAAACAACCGGGCCAGGACTGGGCACCGGTGGGGCAGACTGCTCTGGCGCTGAGGCGGAGCAGACGGCTGGACCCGGAATGGGCACCGGTGGAGCGGACTGCTCTGGCGCTGGGGCGGAGCAGACGGCTAGACCCGGAATGGGTACCGGTGGAGCGGACTGCTCTGGCCCTGGAGCGTAGCAGACGGCTGGACCCGGAATGGGCACCGGTGGAGCGGACTGCTCTGGCACTGGGGCGGAGCAGACGGCTGGACCCGGAATGGGCACCGGTGGAGAGGACTGCTCTGGCACTGAGGCGGAGCAGACGGCTGGACCGGTTCGGGGGCGCTGACCTTCGCTGGAGGTTCGGGGGCGCTGACCTTCGCTGGAGGTTGGGGGGCGCTGACCTTCGCTGGAGGTTCCGGTCCAACCATACGCCTCGCCACGAGATTCATCTGGCGCTTGAAGTTCTCCAATGCCTGTACGACCAGCGGATCCATCTGAGTTAATGTTGCTTTCGTCGACGAAAATTTTGACTAAATATCGTCGTCAACGAACCTTCATCAAGGGACGAAAACGAGACGAGACGAGACGTAAATGCTGGTCACATGACGATGACTATAACTAAATGTATAATGCACTATTGTTGACGAATAAAAACGAGACTAAATGTGGTTTACAAAATAAAAACTATGCTAAAATATCTTTTCATTTTCGTTGACCAAAACGAGACGAAATATTAAAATGTTATTTCGTCTCGATTAGTGTCGTTTTTGATTATTATTTTGCAGTATGTCTGTTTCCTGTGTCTCACTTTAAGACGCATTCAGAGGCGCAGGCGACGTCACTTCCTCAAGCCCCACGCTGTGACGCGGCATTATTTGATTTTAGAAGATGCAGCTGCGGTGAGTTTAGTTAGCGTTAACGACAACAAAGTTAAGTTAAGTCTTTGACACAGAGAAAGAGCCCGATGGCCGGCAAGCCGGGGTTCGTCTTTGGGAGAAAAAGAAGAAACGACATTTGGAAAAACTTTCACTACATAGAAGTGGAAAAGAAAACGGAATGTGTTGTGGAAAAAGATGGGGAGAAATGCGGCCACAAAATCACAGGAAAAAACACCACGAACCTTAAGAGACATCTCAAGGCATTCCATAATGAAATTGAGGTAAGTCAAGACTTAAACGTAACCTTCTATTTAGAAAGCTCATGCCAACTCATGAGGCTGTGGTTAATGTGTCTCAATGTTAGCTTTAACTGTTAGCGACTGGAGCTGAAAACGATTGAGATGTGTGTGTGTGTGTGTGTGTGTGTGTAGTGTAGTCACAATGCACTGAATTTGGTATCAACAACATGACTTTGAATCCTTAATCTAAATCTAATCTAAACAAATACATACATTTCAACAAATGGTGTTGGCATTAACATGCCTGCTGAGGTTTCTGCTTAACGTTAGACTACTTCTGTTTTGATTATGTAGACTTTTTTTTTTTTTTTTTTACGGACAGTCAAGTCACTACTAACGCTAGAGGTTGATTTATGGTAAAAATCATAGCAAGGATTTATGCTACTTAATATTTACCACATTTAAATTTTCCAGAGGTTGCATCTGTCCTGACATTGTATCTATTCCTGTGCTAGATTCCAGAAATAGCACCACTGAAGCAAGTCCCACCCAAGAAAGTGGACAAGCAAACTAGTGCTCACGATTTCTTTGCCACATGGAGGTACAATGACAACTCCCCAGAGCAACGAAACAAAGAGGAGGGTATAGCGCAGTGGATAGGCCGCACAGGAGTCCCAGCACGAATTGTTGAAGATGAGGAGTTTATCGCCATGATGGCAAAAATGGACAAAAAGTTCAAAGTGCCAAAAAGACATAAAATTTTAAACTTGATCGAAAAAATGTACAAAGAAGAGAAAGAAAAGATAAAACAAAACCTGGCCACAGCACGCAGGATAACAACAGGGTTGGATATTTGGACTAAAAAGGGGCTTACAGCATCCTTCCTGGGAGTTAGCGCCTGCTACTTCAACCCCGAGGACAACAAGGCTGAACACAATAATAATATAATAAGAAAACCTTTGACATGGGTTTGGCTTAAAGTTAAAATTGATTTCGTCTAAACTACTAGGTACTTATTATACTATATTGACTGGGTTAAATAGAATTGCATTACTAAAAAGAGACTAAAATAAAATTTTCATTGACTAAAACTAGACTAAAATGTCATCAGTTTTCGTTGACTAAAACTAGACTAAAATGTCATCAGTTTTCGTTGACTAAAACTAGACTAAAATGCTCAGACTTTTAGTCGACTGAAACTTGACTAGACTAAAAAGAGTATGAACGTGACTAAAACTAATAAAAACTAAAATGACAGCTTGACACAAAGACTAGACTAAAACTAAAAGTAAAATAGGCCGCCAAAAACAACACTAATCTGAGTCTCCAGAGGAAGAGCATTCCAGGCTCTCCACCACCTCGTCTGCTCCTCCTCCGGGTATTCATAGAACCCCTCTGGCCGCTCCCGATCCAGATCTGTGGGCATACGAAGTGGCGTGCGATTCCCCTTTTTCAGCCTCTCCGGGCTCTGGCCGCGCACCGATGGTGTGGTGCTCACAGCCATGACGGACCTTGCCTTCTCCATCCTCCATTGTTTCATGAACCTACCCCTGTCCTCAGGTTTCACCCTAGGCCACGTGGGAATAGGTACTAACTCCTCTGAGTTAGTCTCTCCCCAGTTGCGCTGCTTGGTCTCAGTGTGGTGGGTCGTTCTGTCACGTGATGGGATGTGGAGAGACCAAGACGCAGCGCACTCATAGTTCGACATTGTTTTATTTATACTAATACTATGTATATACACAAACAATCCAAAAGTACGAACTCAAAACAAACACTACAAAAACGTCACGTTCACCTAAACCAACACGAATGAAACGGACGTAACAAAAAGAGCACACTTACTTTAACCGTGACTGCGACATACAACGACAACGACCGACACCCGAGTGAAGGACAGACTCAACATATATGGGATCCCTAATTAGAGACAATGCTGTGCAGCTGCCTCTAATTAGGGATCCAACCCAAACCCCACACAGAAACAGAAAAGAACGACACTGTCAGACTCTGACCATAGCTACATAGAGAAGCAAATAGGCTTCTCTATGGCCAGAGCCTGACATAATTGCATGCATCAATTTCAAAAACGTTTACTGGAAATTTCTAGTAAGATTCTTTTTAATAAAATAATTTAGTTTGAAAGACTATATACAGTATGTTTTTATTATTTATGTCAAAAGAGTTTCCAGAGTATGGTGCTTGCAATGTCAGGTCTCTGTTTAGTTCCCACATTGGGCAATTACACTCTTAAAAAAGTAACCAAAAAAAGGTTATTCCGTTCTCCCCAAAGGGGGATCCTTTTTATAGTTCCCAGAAGAACCCTTTTTGGTTGACTATAGAACAATTCTTGTACATATAGAACCCTTTCCACTGAGGATTCTACATGGAACACAAAAGGGTTCTATATGTTAACAAAAACGGTTATCACTGGACCCCAAAAGGTTTCTTTTTAGAGCCATAAAAAGGTTCTCCTATGAAGACAACTAAAGAACCCTTATTATTTTATGATTATTTTTCAAGAGTGTAAGAAATAAATATTAAAATGGGTGCACTCACCATTTTACGTTACTCTAGATAACAGTATCCACTAAATTATTTTCTTTAAAAAAAAATGTAACCTTATGGTTTAACAAATAAATGTGTTTCTTTCAGTACATGCATGCTGGTTCTGGAAACGTCTTTCTTCTAGATCCCCAGGGTGTAAATGAGCAAGAGGATTCTGAGTACGCATCCAGACAAATGAGGTAAGCTTATACAGCAATACTCATGTTTTATGTTACATCAAGTATACACCATTTTTTAAAATCAACGCTAGCATCAATGTAAGACAAACCTTTCATATCACAGGGACTACTTCAAAGTGCGCCTTCATCGTCATAATAAAGATGACTGGCTGGGAGTGAGGGGGAAGGGAGCCACAATCAAACACACAAAACAAAATGATGGATTCAGCTGTGGGGTGTTTGTTTTGGAGGTCAGTTGAAACTGTTTTTAACGATTACATTAGTTATTTGTATCTAATGTTGTAGTATGTGTTAACAAAAATGTGGTTAATATAACTTTCTTTGAAATTGTAACTGACAATTGCACCGGTAAATTATGTTTGGATAATGTATATTTTGTATTTAAATTATGTATTGTACTTTTTGTAGTGTCTCTTTTGTTATTCAACAAATCAATAACAATATTCATGACTCAATTTACTGCATTCATTTCTAGCTTTACACTTCATCATAGCTTACCTATGTGGGCACACTTCCAATGGACTCAAGTACACCCATTATTCAATGGAATAGGGCCCATCCAATTTAATCTAGTATAGTGTCAATTAACGCTATGTCACAATGGACATACGGTAGATACATTAAAATTATATTTTATATACTGATGTTTCTGAATGTTTAGATGGCAACACAGGTTGTGGGCATTTTTCCTGAGACACCTGTAACCATCACCATCGACTCCACAAAGAAAGAACTATCCAAGAAGAGACAAGAATTTGCTGCCATCATTCTGCAGGCGTCAGGTGGGAATACATGTAATTAATTAATTTGTTAATTAAAACTTTTTTTCTCTTGGAAAACTTGATAAGTATGTAACTTCTCGAGCCTTGCTCGGTTACTTCTTTTAAGCATTGATCAGCAGGATTTTTCCATTTGTATACCATACATTGCCAATTGCAGAATTACTCTCTTGAACAATGAACTCCCTACTTTGATAGCAGCTGTTTTTCGTGACACAGTGTCATTTTGAGTAATGCCGTCTTGGCATTGTGGACCAGCCTTCCAATTTCAGTTCAAGGCAATTTGACGGGCAACTAACCATATTCAGATTGGAAGCAGGGTGTGGGAAGGGGGCAAAGCATAGACAGTGAGATAACAATGTAGTATGCAACTGTGAGGGACAGATTTTTTCTTTCAAGCACAACCTTTAGAACTATGGGTTCCTGAAAACGTCTTTAAATGTGTCAACAATGCATAAAAATGTGGTCCTTTTTTTTCCAGTCTTAAATGCAAAGCAAGACTGCTCAATGTGTGCTTTGCATCATCCAGAGAAAAATGATGATCATCTGACCAATTGGGTTTGTTGTTGTGGAATTTTTATTCAAAGACTGACATTGTAATGTTTGATATTACAACATTGATATATGATACCTTTTTTATCAACACATACGTTCTTTGCAAATGTATGCCTTTATTACTATATGAGTTATATTGCCTGAATAGTCAACGATGATTAACACCTCAGTTATCTGTGCTTCTGTCAGGGTTGTGGTCAAATATATGTCATTTCAAGTCAGTTTAGCAATTGAACAAAAATCCAATTAAATTTGAAAATGCAAATGCAAATTGCAAAAGCATGTAACATAATTGTTAATAAACATAACCCTGTTTTATGTATTTAATACTGCAGATAGAATGCTCTGTGTGTCAGAGATGGTACCATTCAGCTTGTCTGAGGATGACAAAGACTTCAATAAAGCCAAAATAGAAAATGATTGGAAAGGGCCTCTTTGCTGTTAAATTAGAGACGTATAACTAAATGACTGTTGTGCCTTGTAACTACTTTAAAATGTGGAACTGTGATTTGGCATACAATTTAAGAATGTAAAGCATTGTACAACTTTATGTAAACATTGTCTAACTTCATATAGGACAAATTGCACTTGAAATTAACATTTATTTAAAGTTGTTGCAAATAATGCATATTTTCACTTTTGTCTGTGTCAATCACTGAATTACTTATTGATTTCTTCATCTTTAAATGCAATATTTGGATTTTATGTATTTCTATCAAATCAAAACTGGAATTTCTACTCAAAGCAAAGGTTGTAAAACTATACTAGACATTTATAGAATAAATCATACCTAGTTTGATGTGTCTGTGACAAACGGTGAATTAGTTATTGATTTAAACCGCTTTAAATGGCATTTTATTGATTGTATGTATTTCTATAAAATCAAAACTCGAATTGGTATTTAAAACAAAGCTTGTAAAAGTATGCTAGAAAAATAAATGGAATTACAGGAGGGTTTAGAAAAACGAATCTCGTGAGAATTGTCCTTTGGAAAAACGCACATGCTGGGGTAATAATTACATAACCAACGTCTCTAGTAATACTAGCTTCGTATGAATAGGGCTAAAGGCAATTGAATACCTGTACTATTCTGAATAGACATTAACCTTTACATGGTACCTTATAATGAATCCCTGAGCCAGCTAAGCCCAAACACAGGATTGGAGACCTGCTTCCCTATACCGCAGCTGAGTGCCGTCACCAGGCACGAGGTGGGAAGGATGGTTTCGGGCTCTGGGGTAATAGCCGTGGGGCTATAGGGACGAGACAGTACATCCGGCTTGACATTCTTGGATCCCGGCCAGTATGATAGGGAAAAGTTGAACCGTGTGAACAGCAGGGCCCTCCTAGCTTGCCCGGAGTTGAGGCGCTTGGCGGTGCGGAGATACTCCAGGTTTTTCTGGTCGGTCCACACAATGAACAGATGCTCCGCCCCCTCCAGCCATTGCCTCCATTCCTCCAACGCCATCTTCACTGCGAGAAGCTCCCGATTCCCCACATCATAGTTCTTCTCCGTGGCGTTGAGGCGGTGGGAGAAGAAGGCGCAGGGATGTATCTTAAGGTCCAGGGCAGAACACTGGGACTGGACAGCCCCCACTCAGACATCAGAAGCATCGGCCTCCACCACGAACTGAAGGGAAGGGTCAGGATGAACCAAGATGGGAGCAGTGGTGATGCAGGGGACCACATGAACGGAACCTTGGGAGAGGGGAGTGCTGACAGGGGGGAAGCCAGGGTGCTGTAACACCTGATAAAGCCTTGGATAAAAGTTAGCGAACCCCAGGAAACGTTGCAGCTGCACCTTGGATTTAGGCTGGGGCCAATCCACCACCACTCTCACCTTCCCGTGATCCAGCCTGGAAAACACGGTGGCCCCCTGGAGCGGGTAGAGGTTGGCTCCAGGGGGTACAAACATTGACATTCATTGTACTATTGAATGGGATGTCAAATTTAGAGGACAAAACAAAACTGAACTCACACATACCAAAACAAAAATCCTATTAGGTGGTACATACTATAAGAAGCATATAGTCATTACAAGCAGTATAGCTAAACCAAAAATAAATAAAATCAAATCAAACTTTATTTGTCACATGCGCCGAATACAACAGGTGTAGGCCTTAGAGTGAAATGCTTACTTACAAGCCCTTAACCAACAATGCAGTTCAAGAAAGAATACAAAATATATATATTTTTAAAAAAGAACATAATAAAATAACAATAACAATTCTATATACAGGGGGTACCGGTACTGGGTCATTGTGCAGGGGTACAAGGTAGTTGAGGTAATTGAGGTAGTATGTACACTGGGGGCCAAAAGTTTGGAATATTACTCATTCAAGGGTTTTTCTTTATCTGCACAATTTTTTACATTGTAGAATAAAAATGAAGACATCAAAACTATGATATAACACATATGGAATCATGTAGTAACCAAAAAAGTGTTAAACAAATTTGAGATTCTTCAAAGTAGCCACCCTTTGCCTTGATGACAGCTTTGCACACTCATGGCATTCTCTCAACCAGCTTCATGAGGATCGCCACAGGAATGGAAGACCCAGAAATACCTCTGCTGCAGAGGATAAGTTCATTAGAGTTACCAGCCTCAGATTGCAGCCCAAATAAATGCTTCACAGAGTTCAAGTAACAGACACATCTCAACATCAACTGTTCAGAGGAGACTGTGTGAATCAGGCTTTCATGGTCAAATTCCTGCAAATTAAACCACTACCAAAGGACACCAATAAGAAGAAGAGACTTGCTTGGGCCAAGAAACACAAGCAATGGACATTAGACCGGTGGAAATTTGTCCTTTGGTCTGGAGTCCAAATTTGAGATTTTTGGTTACAACCTCAACCAAATTTAGATGGTTTGAGATGAGTCAGACCACAGTGAAGGAAAAGCAGCCAACAGCATATGTGGGAACTCCTTCAAGACTGATGGAAAAGCATTCCAGGGGAAGCTGGTTGAGAGTGACAAGAGTGTGCAAAGCTGTCATCAAGGCAAAGGGTGGCTATTTTGAAGAATGTCAAATATAAAATATATTATGATTTGTTTAACAGTTTTTTGGTTACTACATGATTCCATATGTTTTATGTCATAGTTATGATGTCTTCGCTTTTATTCTACAATGTAAAAAATTGTGCAAATAAAGAAAAACCCTTGAATGATTAATATTCCAAACTTTGTAGGTAGGTAGGGGTAAAATTGACTAGGCAATCAGGATAGATAATAAACAGAGTAGCAGCAGCGTATGTGAAGAGTGGGAAAGAGTGTCTATGTGTACGTGTGTGTGGCGTCAATATGCTTGTGTGTGTGTGTGTGTGTGTGTGAGTGTGTGTGAGGGTTTGGCTGTGGTTAGACCTTACTCCCAATAAGGGGAGTGGTAGAACCACAGTCGAGCCCTCACACCCTAACTTTATCTATCAATGTAAATAGTCCGGGTGGCCATTTGATTAATTGTTCAGCAGTCTTAAGGCTTGGCGGTAGAATCTGTTAAGCAGTCCGCTCCACCGGTGCCCAGTCCGGGGCCGGTCGTCTGCTCCATTCCCATGCCAGAGCAGTCCGCTCCACCGGTGCCCAGTTGGGGTCCGGACGTCTGCCCAGTTCCAGAGCCCAGCTCCAATTTTACCACGAGTCGCAATTTTTGTACAGCACAGAGTATCAGCAGATCATCAACCCATTTATGAAGTGGGAATAGACCATTTATCCAGTATCGGCTGCCATATTTTGTAAAACATTGGACTTCTATTGGAGATATTGTATCGAATTGTTTCCGTATATGCATTGCATTCCCTAAATCCCGTAACCACATTTCAAAAGGTAGGTACAGTCTCCAATTTCCAAAATTGCAATATGAGCCTTTTGGCTAATAGAGTACAAAGAGAGACAGCCTTCCCTTCCTGGTTATTCCCATCAACTGTATCAAACAGAGCCATCAATGGGTCTGGGGCTAGAACTCTATCATAGACTTTAGATAAGTAATCAAAAATGAGAGCCCAGTAAACATTTTGCGGCGGCAGGTAGCCGAGTGGTTAGAGTGTTGGGCCTGTAACCGAAAGGTTGTTGGATCAAATCCCCAAGGTAAAAAAAATCTGTCGTTCTGCCCCTGAACAAGGCAGTTAACCCACTGTTCCTAGGCCGTCACTGTAAATAAAGGTTAAAAAAACTAAATGTAGCTTAGGACATTTTTTTATTTAACCTTTATTTAACTAGGCAAGTCAGTTATGAAAAATTCTTATTTACAATGACGGCCTACCTACAGGGTCAGCCCCTGAAGCAAATTAGGGTTAAGTGCCTTGCTCAAGGACACATCAACATGTTTTTCACCTTGTCAGCTCAGGTATTCAAACATTTGAACTTTCGGTTACTGGCCACACTCTCTAACCACTAGGCTAACTACCGCCCTCCATGTCCAAAATAAGTGGGTCAAAGTCCCCTCATCCTGCTTGCACCTCTCACACAGTGGTGAGGTGTCTGGGAATATTTTATGCACTTTCACGTTTGAGTAATGTAACCTGTGTATCACCTTAAACTGAACAGGGTTGTGTCTGGCATTCACTGAACTGTGGTTTATATTCCTGAGAGCTTCTACCCAGAACTCATCTGAGATTTCTGAACCAAGTTCCTGCTCCCAAGCCCTTTTAATAGTTTCCATGGATACCTCTATGTGGGTCTGTAGCACATCATAAAGTCAAGAGACCAAGCCTTTTGAATTGAGTTTGACAAGGATAATGTAGGATTATTTGGCTTAATGCCATACTGTGGGATATGTGTCCTTAAGAAATTCCTGATTTGGAGGTATCTGAAAAAATGTGTTGCTGGCATGTTAAACTTACCCTGTAATTGTTGAAATTAAGCTAAATGATCATCAATGTTTATGTTACCAATTGCTAAGAGCCCCTTTTTCCTCCACCACATCATCCAATGCAGGGTGGAAAGCATGATTCAGCCAAATTGGACTGTCAATGTATACAGTGGGTATGTTAAGAAAAAACCTCATCTGTTTCCAGATCCTGAGAGTGTGACAATTGACTGGGTTAGGCTTTTTTCATATATGCTGGGCTATTAACAAGTGCAGGGAGTGAAGAACATTGACAGGAGTCCTGCTCAATCAAAAGCCATGAAGGCAAGCCAAGGCTTGTGAACTTGTCCATCACTGTTCTAAATGGGGTAGATTGCAGAAATGTTATATCCACAGGCTGTGATATTGCCAGTTTATCTTGTATTTATCATGTTTAGTAAGGGGGGAATAGAAGTTTTAAGCTTGGATATAAACAAAAGAACATAGTCTGCATAGAGGGACATTTTGTGCTGCGCGTCTTTTCTTTTAATGGGAGCTACGTATATTGGCACATACACAAATGAGTGTAGCAAGGGGTTCCATGGCTATAGCGAACAGAGCAGGCGAAATAGGGCACTCTGTCGGCAGCCTTTGAACAGGCAGAATGACTGTGACATCTCCTGACTGGTTCCCACGGATGCCATTGGGTGTGCATAAATAATTCTTATTGTATCGAAGGATCATATCACCTCTACCTTACCTGTCACTCAATGCTGTTCAATGACTATAGCTCAGCATTCAACACCATAGTACCCTTCAAGCTCATCATTAAGCTTGAGGCCCTGGGTCTGCCCCGCCCTGTGCAACTGAGCACTGGACTTCCTGACGGGCTGCCCCCAGGTTGTGAAGGTAGGAAACAAAACCTCCACTTCTCTGATCCTCAACACTGTGGCCGCACAAGAGTTTGTGCTCAGCCCCCTCCTGTACTCCCTGTTCACCCATGACTGCGTGGTCAAGCACGCCTCCAACTCAATCATCAAGTTTGCAGACGACACAACATTAGTAGGCTTGATTACCAATAATGACGAGACAGCCTACAGGCAGGAGGTGAGGGCTCTGTGGTGTCAGGAAAATAACCTCTCACATCAACAAAACAAAGGAGATGATCGTGGATTTCAGGAAACAGCAGAGGGAGCACCCCCCTATCCACATTGACGGGACCGCAGTGGAGAAGGTGGAAAGGTCCTCGGCATACACATCACTGACAAACTGAAATGTTCCACCCACACAGGAGGTCCAACCTCAGGAGGCTGAAGAAATTTGTCTCGGCACCTAAAACCCTCACAAACTTTTTGAGATTGAGACAATTGAGATTATCCTGTCGGGCTGTATTACTGCCTGGTACGTCTTTGCAACCACAGGTCTCTCCAGAGGGTGGTGTGGTCTGCCCAACGCATCACCGGGGGCAAACTACCAGCCCTCCAGGACACCTGCAGCACCAGAAAGATCATCAAGGACAACAACCACCCAAGCCACTGCCTGTTCACCCTGCTATCATCCAGAAGGGGAGGTCAGTGCATCAAAGCTGGTACCGACAGACTGAAAAAGGCCAATAGACTGTTAAACAGCCATCCCTAGCACATTAGAAGCTGCTACCTATATACATAGATTAGAAATCACTGGCCACTTTAATAAATTGAACACTAGTCAATTTAATAATGTTTACATATCTTGCATTACTCATCTTATATGTACAGTATATGCCGCATTCTATACCATTCTTCTGTATTCTGACATTGCTCATCCATATATTCTTAATTACATTGCTTTACTTAGATTTGTGTGTATTGGGTATATGTTGTGAAATTGTTAGGATATCACTTGTTCGATATTACTGTCAGCGTTCTAATGAAGGCAGGAGCAAACTATTTTCAACTTTGTAATCTTCTCAAGGACTGCATTCGAGGAATTCGTTCTAAAAACTAATTTTGTTTCAGCCTAGTATTGGCGTGTTTCTTCCTCTCCGATGTACACTAGGGTCAAAGGGTCATCAAAAATATTTTGAACACTTTTTTGTTTGCCGTGCTGAATGCGGTCTTCCCGGATACACACAAGGTTGTATGCGCTCCTGAGGTCCAGCTTGGTAAAGAAGCGCGCCCCCCTCAGCGCGCCCCCCTCAGCTGCTCTATGGCCGCAGGGACGAAGGGCATTGGATACCGGAACTTCGTCGTCACCTCATTTAGTCCTTGGTAGTCAATGCACGGCCTCAAACCCCATCCCTCTTTTTGACGAAGAAGAAGCTGGCTGAGAAAGGAGAGGTAAAATGGCTGATGTGCCCCTGCTCCAGCGTCTCTTTGATGTACGTCTCCATTGTCTCCGACTCGGCCACAGAGAGCGGATATATTCAGCACACGATCGGGTGCTGGCGATGCTGTGGCTCACGCTGCACCCACCGGGCTATCCCCACCCAATGGTGTTGCCATGAGCGACATAATCTCCCTCCAATTTGCTGGGGTACAGGTTAGTCGAGGTAATTGAGGTAATATGTGCATGTAGGTAGGAGTAAAGTGACTATGCATAGATATTAAACAGAAAGTAGAAGCAGGGTAAAAAAGTAAATAGTCTGGTCAATGTAAATAGTCTGGGTAGCCATTTTATTAGCTGTTCAGCAGTTTTATGGATTAGGGGTAGAAGCTGTTAAGAAGCCTTTTGGACCTAGACTTGGCCTTCCGGTAAAGCTTGCCATGCGGTAGCAGAGAGAACAGTCTATGACTAGGGTGGCAGAACTCTTTGGCAGTTTTTAGGGACTTCCTCTGACACCGCCTGGTATAGAGGTCCTGTATTGCAGGAAGCTTGGCCCCAGTGATGTACTGGGCCGTACGCCCTACTCTCTGTAGTGCCTTGCAGTCGGAGGCCGAGTAGTTGCCATACCAGGCAGTGATGCAACCAGTCAGGATGCTCTCGATGATGCAGCTGTAGAACTCTTTGAGAATCTGAGGACCCATGCCAAAGCTTTTCATTCTCCTGAGGCGGAATAGGCATTGTCGTGCTCTCTTGTCTTGGTGTTTTTGAACCACGTAGTTTGTTGGTGATGTGGACACTAAGGAACTTGAAGCTCTTAACCTGCTCCACTACAACCCCGTCGATGAGAATGGAGGCATGCTCGGCCCTCCTTTTCCTGTAGTCCATAATCATCTCCTTTGTCTTGATAACGTTGAGGGAGAGGTTGTTGTTACTTCATGATTTAGTTTTTGCTTGTAAGCAGGAATCAGGAGGATATAATTCTGGTCAGAATTGCCAAATGGAGGGCGAGAGAGAGCTTTTTATACGTCTCTGTTTGTGGAGTAAAGGTGGTCTGAAGTTTTTTCCTGTGGTTGCATATGTAACATGCTGGTAGAAATGAGGTATAATGGATGTAAGTTTCCCTGCATTAAAGTACCCGACCATTAGGAGCGCTGCCTCTGGATGAGCATTTTCTTGTTTGCTTACAGACACAGACCTCCACCCCTTGTCTTACAGGAGGCAGCTGTATATTACACGAGATAACTGTATAGTATCCATGTCGTCGTTCAGCCACGACTTGGGGAAACATATTACAGTTTTTAATGTCCCGTTGGTAGGATAGTCTTGAACGGAGCTCATCCAGTTTGTTCTCCAATGATTGCACGTTGGCCAATAGGACGGATGGTAGAGGTGCGTTACCCACCCGCCAATGAATTCTCACAAGGCACCCGGACCTGCGTCCCCTGTATCAATGTATGTTCTTCATGCGAATTACGGTATTGGGCCTGGTCCGGTATCTGGAGTAAATCTTTTGCGTTCCGAGAAAAAGTCTTTGTCCAGTTTGAGGTGAGTAATCTCTGTTCTGATATGCAGAAGTAATTTTTGGTCATATGAGTGTCACGGTGTGGTTAAAGGGAACGAGGCGCAGAGCGAGAGGACGATGCAAACATGTTTTATTAAACTAATAAAACATACAAAACAATAAACGTACTTACTACCGTGGCGTTATGTTGAACACACATGAACACAAACACAAGCAATGATCCACACGCAGCTGGATGTGTGGTGCACATAAATAGAATCGCCAATTAGAGACAACTCTAGACAGCTGTCTCTAATAGGGGATTACTAACTTCCCAATCCTGTGATGTGAGGACCTGACTGTGGCCATCCCACTCCCTCTAGTGGGAGTCAGAGGCCTGGCCTCAGTCAATCCCTCACAGTACCCCCCCCCACGACGCGGGCTCCCGACCACGATGTTTCCCCCTACCAAACAAAATTTACACACAAAACCAGGGGGGAAAGGGCGGAGTACTGGGGTGGTTATTGGTGGGGGCTCCGGATCCGGCGTTGGACCTGACGCTGGCAATGAGGGCAGCTCCCTCTCTCTCTCTCCCAGATGCACGCCCGTTCCTGTCCGGACCCCGGCGTGATGGATCCCTCCCCAGTACTCCCCTGACATACCAAGTCCAGTCCGGACCCTGTTGTGGGGACCTCTTCCTCTGAAGAGGGGAAGACCACCGGTCCCAGACTGGACCCCGGTGGAGCGGACTGCTCCGGCACTGGAGCAGAGCAGGTGACCGGAGCCGGACTTGGTGCCAGTGGAGCGGACTGCTCCGGCATGGGGGTGGAGCAGACGTCCGAACTCCATTTGGGCACCGGTGAAGCGGACTGCTCGGGCACTGGAGCGGAGCAGACGTCCGAACACGGATTGGGCACCGGTGGAGCGGACTGCTCCGGCACTGGAGCGGAGCAGACGTCCGGTCCCGGATTGGGCACCGGTGGAGCAGACTGCTCCGGCATGGGAGTGGAGCAGACGTCCGGACCCGGACTGGACCCCGGTGGGCCGGACTGCTCTGGCATTGGAGCGAAGCAGACGTCCGGACCCGGATTGGGCACCGGTGGAGCAGACTGCTCCGGCATGGGAGTGGAGCAGACGTCCGGACCCGGACTGGACCCCGGTGGGGCGGACTGCTCTGGCATTGGAGCGAAGCAGACTTCCGGACCCGGATTGGGCACCGGTGGAGCGGACTGCTCCGGCATGGGAGTGGAGCAGACGACCGGACCCGGACTAGGCACTGGTGGAGCGGACTGCTCCTGCACTGGAGCGGAGCAGACGTCCGGACCCGGATTGGGCACCGGTGGAGCGGACTGCTCGGGCACTGGAGCGGAGCAGATGTCCGAACCCGGATTGGGCACCGGTGGGGCGGACTGCTCTGGCATTGGAGCGAAGCAGACTTCCGGACCCGGATTGGGCATCGGTGGAGCGGACTGCTCGGGCACTGGAGCGGAGCAGACGTCCGGACCCGGATTGGGCACCGGTTGGAGCGGACTGCTCCGGCATGGGAGTGGAGCAGACGACCTGACCCGGACTAGGCACTGGTGGAACGGACTGCTCCCTGGCACTGGAGCGGAGCAGATGACCGGACCCGGACTGGGCACCGGTGGAGCGGACTGCTCTGGCGCTGGAGTGGAGCAAATGACCGGTCCCGTGTGCCACCCCTTCCTTTGAGCAGGGCTGGGCACCGACGCAGAGGTGATTTCCAGCCGTGTAGCTTGGCTGGCTGCTGGCCCCAGACTGGGCACCGGCACGCTAAGGAGCTCCTGCTCCAAAGCGAGGCTGCACGACGTGCCCACCCTGGGGACCGACGCAGAGGTGAGTTCCAGCCGTGTCACTCGGCTGGTTGCCGGCCCCAGACTGGGCACCTGCATGCTAAGGAGCTCCTGCTCCAAAGCGGGGCTGCACGCCGTGCCCAGCCTGGGCACCGTCGCTGAGGTGAGTTCCAGCCGTGTAAGTGGGCTGGCTGCCGGAGGCTCCGTGCAGTGAGCCATCGCTGGAGGCTCCAGGCAGTGGGCCGTCGCTGGAGGCTCCGGGCTCTGGACCGTCTCTGGAGGCTCTGGACAGTGGGCCGTAGCTAGAGGCTCCGAGCATTGGGCCGTCGCTGGAGGCTCCGGGCTGTGGGCCGTCGCTGGAGGCTCCGGGCTCTGGGCCGTCGTTGGTGGCTCCGGACAGTTGGCCGTAGCTGGAGGCTCCAGGCATTGGGCCGTCGCTGGAGGCTCCGGGCTGTGGGTCGTTGCTGGAGGCTCCGGGCTGTGGGCCGTAGCTGGAGGCTCCGGGGATTTGGGCCGTAGCTGGAGGCTCCGGGCTGTGGACCGTCGCTGGAGGCTCCGTGCTGTGGGCTGTAGCTGGAGGCTCTGTGCAGTGGGCCATAGTTGGCTGTGGAGGTGAACCGGTGGTCTGGGGTGAGGATCAGGCACGGGAGATGTAGAGCTGGACCCTCGACTGGGAGGCGAAGAGAGTAGTGCAGACAAACGCACCAGCTGTTCGATTGACAACACTACTGGTCCCGGACTGGACACCGGCCTGGCGAGGAGCTCCGGCCCCTCCTCCCTCTTTTCCTCGGGAAAGAGGTTAGCCAGACGCTTCTCCGATCTGGCCTCGAAACTCCCCACCTCCTCGATCTCCCGCACGTGAGGGTTGGGCTTGGTCTCGGGAGGAAGGGCCACCCAGGCTCTCCACCACTTTGCTTGTTCCTCCTTTGACCGATCGAAGAAACCCTCCGGCGTCTTCCGATTATCGGCCGTCGGAGGCGGAAGTGGTGGGAGTTGATCTTCCCTCCTGGGGTGGCTGACCGACAGTTGGACTCGTGGAGCTGGTACTGGGGTCCCTTGGCTGGGAACACGCGCTGATCCTCTGGTGCGGGAAGAAATACACCTTATGGAACAGTGGGGACTGTGAAGAGACACGCACAGATACATGCAGACACACACATAATATCATACTCACTATACACACATGTACACATGTGTTGTAGATATGTGGTAATAAAGTAGTGGCCTGAGATCACACACATAATGTGTTGTCAAATCTGTTGTGAAATGTATTGTAATGTAAAATTGTATAACTGCCTTAATTTTGCTGGACCCCAGGAAGAGTACCTGCTGCCTTGGCATCAGCTAATTAGAAACCATAATAAATACAAATACAAATACCTCAACAGCAGCCGCTTACCGAATTGACAGCTCTCCAACACAGTTACACTACCAACACTGCCTAAACAAAAGCAATGATAAGAGTTTGTCTACTAACCCAGTTTACCGCTGATTCGATTGAATCCTGGGCCTGATCTCGGAACCCAGAACCATATGTTGTGGCCTTGGCCAGCTACTTGATTTTACATTAATGTTAGCAGTCTGTCTTTTTCTTTGCAACTCTGCCTAGAAGGCCAGCATCCCGGAGTCGCCTCTTCACTGTTGACGTTGAGACTGGTGTTTTGCGGGTACTATTTAATGAAGCTGCCAGTTGAAGACTTGTGAGGCGTCTGTTTCTCAAACTAGACACACAGTTTTTAGCCGTGCTAACATCCTACTACCTCATCCCCATATTTATTTATTTTAACTTCCGCTCAATTTTGCACTCCAGTATCTCTATTTGCACATCTTCATTTGCACATTCCATCATTCCAGTGATTATGCTAATATGTCATTTATTTCGCCACTATGGCCTATTTATTGTCTTCCTAACCTTACTGCATACTGCATTTTGCACTACATTTGCACTCTGTATATAGATTTTCTATTTTCTATTGTGTTGACTGTACGTTTGTTTATTTCCCATGTGTAACTCTGTGTTGTTGTTTTTTGTCGCACTGCCTTGCTTTGTTTTTGCCAGGTCGCAGTTGCAAATGAGAACTTGTTCTCGACTGACCTACCTGGTTAAATAAAGGTGAAAAAAAAAGAAAATAATAAACAAAAATTTGGCTTTTAAAATGATAAACTTGGATTAGCTAACACAACGTGCCATTGGAACACAGGAGTGATGGTTGCTAATAATGGGCCTCTGTACGTCTATGGTGATATTCCATTAGAATCTGCCGTTTCCAGCTACAATAGTCTTTTCTAACATTAACAATGTCTACACTGTATTTCAGATCAATTTGATGTTATTTTAATGGACAACAAATTTGCTTTTCTTTCAAAAACAAGGACATTTCTAAGTGACCCCAAACTTTTGAACGGTAGTGTATGTGAGCGGTGACCTCTCTACAAGTGATACGGCAATATGTGTATTTATGATAGATCAAACCAATTTAATCAATCAATGCAATTCAGGGATGTAATGGCTGTCAAAGGTATTAACAGGCGAAGCTTGAACAGATCATGCCATGGGAAAACTCAACGTTGGTAGTTGAACTCGTATATCAACATCCTCATCATTATACCCTTCAACTCCTGAATTTATCTGACTTCTCTCTTTGGCTTTTTAAAAAGCCAGAAGTCATCTGAATATGTATTCCCCTAACTACTCACTGAGAGAAATGCATTTTCTCCTGAGTACTTATTAAACTTGACATGTGAACTCCATCTCCTCTCGTCTCTCTCCTTCCCCTCAAGTCTCTTTTTTTCTCTTCTCTTCCCCTCTGCCATCTCCTCCCCTCTCATCCAGTCTCCTCTCCTCGTCTCCTCCATACGCCTCTCCCTCCTTCCCCTCTGCCATCTCCTCCCCTCTTATCCAGTCTCTCCTCGTCTCCTCTCCTCCATACGCCTCTCCCTCCTTCCCCTCTGCCATCTCCTCCCCTCTCATCCAGTCTCCTCTCCTCATTTCCTCTCCTCCATACGCCTCTCCCTCCTTCCTTCCCCCTATCCTCTCACCCCCCCTTCCCTCCATCATATCAGAGGAGACAGATTTTGCTCGTTCTACATTCACATAGGAACAGCAAGTTACAGAGTTCAAGGTACAAACCCAGAGGGCATTTTTGAGCTTGTAAAAGGAACCATGCCAAAAACTAAGATAATTATTAATTCAGGTACTGGAATCAAAAGGACTAGAGAGAAGAGTAGAGAAACTATACTTCTTCCTCTCCCTTTTAATACTGTGTGAAAAAAATTGAACCTGACTCCGTGACTGAACAGAATTGGAACGGTTGAATCGAAACTGGAACACTTGCCATTTCCCTCAATGGGCCTCCTTCAGCATTCTAATCTGCTTTTGTTCTCCCTCCTTACCCAAGCTGAGTGGGTCGCAGTATTGCCAGCATTGAAATGCATTGGACTTTCATTTTGGGGCTAAAATTAAAAAAAATATATAGAGGAATGGAAAATGTAGCACGGCTCATGAATGATAAGGCTGTTCGGTCGCAGCTGGAACACACAGATACGCTTGATAAGTTATTAAGCCCGGGGCGACAGGAGACCAAGTTTAATTTCTCCTGCTTCACTGTTAAGACTAAACATGAACTCGAATACCAATGTCGAGTTAATTCTCCTGCTTTCTCCTACGTGATTAATATGTGTTGTTTTTGAAGAGGATGAATGGAGTTAAATAATACACCTTCGATTGGATGCTATCATTGCTGGCCATGCTCCCGACCTTGTCAATGACCTGCCTAAGCTTCTCTGTCTGAGACGATCAGACTATTCTATTTCTCTAGATGTCACGTTACACTATAGAGGAGGGTAGGCTTTGTATTTGAACTGCACATTTGCCTTAGCTGGTTCTTACCTTGCATTTACATGGTAAGAAACCATGGAAACGATAGATACTTTCTGGTACTTACCTCAAAGAATTCAACACAAATATTATATTACACTTTTATTTCTTTAGCCTACCATTACTTACCAATTGTGTTGAATTCTTTGAGGTACGTACCAGAAAGTATCCAGTCAGGCAGCTTGAAAAAGATGCCACCATCCAGGCCCATGTCACAGCATGCAGTGACAATAAATGCATTATGTACCTTCACCAAAGCCATGTTAGCATTTAGATGTTGCTGAACAATTCAACCTTTTTGTTAATGTTGATACTTGGAAATTCACATACAATATTTAGTTAATAAGCATTGATTGTAATACCTCCAGGGTTCTGTGGTGAAATGATTGCTGTGCAAGTTAGTGGTCAACAGCTTTCTTCCTGTGCCCATATTCACAAAGCTTATTCAGAGTAGGAATAGTGATCTAGGACCAGCTCCCCCTTGTCAATGTAATCATTTGAATTTCTTCTCACCAGTGCATCACTAAACAGGCAGGGGAACAAAGTAGTTTGACAAAACGTGTTCAGTAGTCAGTAACTGGTATTCAACAATGACAAGCCACCAGGGTCTGACAATCTGGATCCTGGGCCTGATCTTTAAATTACTGAGGATAATAGCCACTCCTATTTCCCACATCTTCAATTTAAGCCTACTAGAAAGTGTGTGCCCTCAGGCCTGGAGGGAAGCTAAAGTTATTCCGCTACCCAAGAATAGTAACGCCCCCTTTACTGGCTCAAATAGCTGACCAATCAGCCTGTTACCAACCCTTAGTAAACTTTGACCAGATACAATGCTATTTCACAGTAAACAAATTAACAACCTACTTTCAGCACGCTTATAGGAAAAAACACTCAACAAGCACAGCACTTACACAAATGACTGATGATTAGCTGAGAGAAACTGAAGATAAAATTATTGTGGGGGCTGTCTTATTACTAACGACATGCCACTGACTTTGAGTAAAGCCAGTGTGTCTATGTATGCGGATGACTACACACTATACACGTCAGCCACTACAGCAACTGCAATGACTGCAACACTTAACAAAGAGCGACAGTTCGTTTTGGAATGGGTAGCAAGGAATAAGTTAGTCCTAAATATTTGGGACAAATAATTCACAAAACCCTAAACGTCAACTACATCTCGTAATGAATAATGTGGAATTTGAGGTGACTAAACTGCTTGGAGTAACCCTGGATTGTAAACTGTCATGGTCAACAGTAGCTAAGATGGGGAGAAGTCTGTCAATAATTGTCACGACTTCCGCCGAAGTCGGCCCCTCTCCTGGTTCGGGCGGCCACAGGCGGTCGACGTCACCAGCGTATTAGCCGCCCATGCACTGTTTACGTCTGTCCTGTTTTACGCACACCTGGCTCCCATCCCACTAATTGTCTGTGTCCAATATATATCCCTCTGCTCCCCCCATGTCCTTGTCCGTGATTGTTATGTGTTTAGTGTACTCCGGTTGGAGGTACGTATTGTTTATAGAAGAAATAAACATTGTGCTTTTGCACGTTTATTCACGTCCCGGTTTTTCCCTGCGCCTGCTTCCACCACCACGACCTCATACAGCCGAAGTGACAATAATAAAGCACTGCTCTACATTCTTAACAGCACTATCAACAAGGCAGATCCTACAGGCTTTAGTTTTGTCTCACCTGGACTACTGTTCAATCGTGTGGTCAGGTGGCACAAAGAGGGACTTTTGCATTTGGTTCAGAACAGGGCAGCACGGCTGGCCCTTGGATGTACACAGAGAGCTAACATTAATCATATGCATGTCAATCTCTCCTGGCTCAAAGTGAAGGAGAGGTTGACTTCACTAGCTACAGTCCACTGGTGAGCTCAGAGACTGATAGTGTGAGTTAGGTAACGTTAGGTAATGTTAGATAGCTTTCCCCCAGCAGCAAATATATTAATTTCCCCTCACATCTAAAGCTGCCTGACACAGCTTGCCAGCTGATGGTAAAGTAGGATGAATAAGTCAAAAGCCAGCTAGCAATGCCAAGTTCATGCCTTTTACATATATAAGAGACCATTACCTTCAAGCAGATCATTTTGGTTTTATTTTAGTACTTCAAGCCAAGCAGTAGAAAGGGCCTCTTCTGCAGATGTTGTCACTAGTCAGCTCCAGAGTCTTTCACCTGAATGAACGTCACAGACAAAACCATGCTTACTTGCACACGTACTTTGGGGGGGGGGGGGGGGGGGGGGGGGGTTATTTGCAATATGCCCTTTAACTTCAAAAAGTTCCATCTGAGGAGCTATGGGAGCAAAAATGAGAGACGCAAAATGATCAGCTGTCTGGATGCCATTGGTAAATATGTACACATTTTCCTCTGTGTGTGTGTATGAGCGCATATGTGTCAGTGTGCACGTGCATGCTGTGTATTAGCGTGCGTACAAAATGACATTGCTTTGCCTTCCAAGCTGTGTGTGTCCTGACGATATTCCTGACACGAAATGAAGGACAGATTAAAAAGCCTCGTCCTCTCTCAATGAAAAAATATGGTTCAGAGTGACTAGGGATGAAAAGGATGTGTAGAACCCAACGCTACACAAACAGGGCTGCGATGTTGTTTTAGTTCTCCTAACCTTTTACACTTTCTGTGGTACCAGAAGCAAGGGCTTAGGTCTCACAGTCATTCTGTCAAAATGTATTGTATATATTGCATTCAGGGCAAAGAGTTACATCTTGGTATCATCAGAACGGAGAATATAGTTTCTCATGGTCTGAGAGTCTTTAGGTTCCTTTTGGCAAATTCCAAGTGGGCTGTCATGTGTCTTTTACTGAGGAGTGGCTTCCGTCTGGGCACTCGACCATAAAGGCCTGATTGGTGGAGTGCTGCAGAGATGGTTGTCCTTCTGGAAGGTTCTCCCATCTCCACAGAGTAACTCTAGAGCTCCTCCCTGAGCAAGGCCCTTCTCCCCCGATTGCTCTGTTTGATCGGGCGGCCAGTTCTAGGAAGAGTCTTGGTGTGTTCTTGGTGACGTTCAATGCTGCAGAAATGTTTTAGTACCCTTCCCAAGATCTGTGCCTCGACACTATCCTGTCTTGGAGCTCTACAGACAATTCCTTTGACCTCATGGCTTGATATTTGCTCTGACATGCATGTCCAATCAATTGAATTTACCACAGGTGGACTTCAATCAAGTTGTAGAAACATCTAAAAGATGATGATTGGAAAAAGGATGCACCTGAGCTCAATTTTGAGTCTCATAGCAAAGGTTATGAATAGTTATGTAAATAAGGCATTTCTGTAAAAAAGAAATTGTACTTTTTCTCCCCAAAGTTGTGATATCCAATTGGTAGTTACAGTCTTGTCCCATTTCTGCAACTCCCGGAAGTACTCGGGAGAGGCGAAGATTGAGAGCCATGCGTAGTCCGAAACACAACCCTGCTTCTTGACACACTGCTCGCTTAATCCGGAAGCCAGCTGAACCTATCTGTCGGAAGAAACACCGTGCAACTGGCGACCGTGTCAGCGTGCATGCGGACGGCCCGCCACAGGAGTCGCTAGAGCGCTATGGGACAAGGACATCCCCTAACCCGGACGACGCTGGACCAATTTTGCGTCGCCTCATGGGTCTCCCGGTCTCGGCCGGCTGCTTTACAGCCCAGGATCGAACCCAGATCTGTAGTGATGCCTCAAATACTGCAGCGCCTTAGACCACTGCACCACTCGGGAGGCACGGTATTTCATTTCATTCATTTTCGATTTGTCATTACGTGGTATTGTGTGTATATCCCAATTTATTTATTTTTTTTAAACCATTTTAGAATAAGGCTTTAATGTAGCAAAATGTGGAAAAAAATACTTTCCGAAGGCACTGTAGACCAACGGGTGTCTATGGCTGTGGTGAGAGAGAGAAGCACACCTGTATCTCGCACAGAACTAGGATGAGATGCACTTTTTATGATCACTTTCCCTCTCTCTACTCTGATATACAGTGGGGAGAACAAGTATTTGATACACTGCCGATTATGCAGGTTTTCCCACTTACAAAGCATATAGAAGTCTGTAATTTTTATCATAGGTACTCTTCAACTGTGAGAGACGGAATCTAAAACAAAAATCCAGAAAATCACATTGTATGATTTTTAAGTAATTAATTTGCATTTTATTGCATGACATAAGTATTTGATACATCAGAAAAGCAGAACTTAATATTTGGTACAGAAACCTTTGTTTGCAATTACAGAGATCATACGTTTCCTGTAGTTCTTGACCAGGTTTGCACACACTGCAGCAGGGATTTTGGGCCACTCCTCCATACAGACCTTCTCCAGATCCTTAAGGTTTCGGGGCTGTCGCTGGGCAATACAGACTCCCTCCAAAGATTTTCTATTGGGTTCAGGTCTGGAGACTGGCTAGGCCACTCCAGGACATTGAGATGCTTCTTACGGAGCCACTCCTTAGTTGCCCTGGCTGTGTGTTTCGGGTCGTTGTCATGCTGGAAGACCCAGCCACGACCCATCTTTAATGCTCTTACTGAGGGAAGGAGGTTGTTGGCCAAGATCTCGCGATACATGGCCCCATCCATCCTCCCCTCAATACGGTGCAGTCGTCCTGTCCCCGTTGCAGAAAAGCATCCCCAAAGAATGATGTTTCCACCTCCATGCTTCACGGTTGGGATGGTGTTCTTGGGGTTGTACTCATCCTTCTTCTTCCTCCAAACACGGCGAGTGGAGTTTAGACCAAAAAGCTCTATTTTTGTCTCATCAGACCACATGACCTTCTCCCATTCCTCCTCTGGATCATCCAGATGGTCATTGGCAAACTTCAGACGGGCCTGGACATGCGCTGGCTTGAGCAGGGGGACCTTGCGTGCGCTGCAGGATTTTAATCCATGACGGCGTAGTGTGTTACTAATGGTTTTCTTTGAGACTGTGGTCCCAGCTCTCTTCAGGTCATTGACCAGGTCCTGCCGTGTAGTTCTGGGCTGATCCCTCACCTTCCTCATGATCATTGATGCCCCACGAGGTGAGATCTTGCATGGTGCCCCAGACCGAGGGAGATTGACCGTCATCTTGAACTTCTTCCATTTTCTAATAATTGCGCCAACAGTTGTTGCCTTCTTACCAAGTTGCTTGCCTATTGTCCTGTAGCCCATCCCAGCCTTGTGCAGGTCTACAATTGTATCCCTGATGTCCTTACACAGCTCTCTGGTCTTGGCCATTGTGGAGAGGTTGGAGTCTGTTTGATTGAGTGTGTGGACAAGTGTCTCTTATACAGGTAACAAGTTCAAACAGGTGCAGTTAATACAGGTAATGAGTGGAGAACAGGAGGGCTTCTTAAAGAAAAACTAACAGGTCTGTGAGAGCCGGAATTCTTACTGGTTGTTAGGTGATCAAATACTTATGTCATGCAATAAAATGCAAATTAATTATTTAAAAATCACACACTGTGATTTTCTGGATTTTTGTTTTAGATTCCGTCTCTCACAGTTGAAGTGTACCTATGATAAAAATTACAGACCTCTACATGCTTTGTAAGTAGGAAAACCTGCAAAATCGGCAGTGTATCAAATACTTGTTCTCCCCACTGTACATGAACCTGAATTTGCACGTCATAATTTCTTTCCTTGTAGAATCATAGCTGCGCAAAGTGTTCTGGAGGTGCCGCAGGAGCAGCATCCCTGCTAAATTTAAATACATTTGCCAAAGTTATAGAATTACTGCAGAAATAAATGAAACAAAATAACATACTACACCAGGAGTAGGCCTATAATTTTGCCAACCTGTATTTGAAATATTGCGAAAGCCTGTTTTGTCTGCATGCTGTTTACTGACAGATTTGCTGCCTTTCCCCGACTGTAGGTTGTAAGCTTTTGGCACATGCATCGGCCATCACTGGTGAGTGAGCTGAGCATCATTGGGTGAGTCAGTGAAACTGGAAAGCTTTTTTAGGACTATAATTACCTCCTCATATTGTACAATATGTTTGTCTCCACACACCTACATTAGATCTAGGCTATTGAAGGATTGAAGACAAGGACGTTTTTATTGATCGCAGATTCTCAGTATGGCAGTGTCAAAGTAGCTAAAGTCTCAAGTCCTCTAAAATGATGTAGAATTGCTTGAAATGTGTTTATAAAGCCCACATTTTTCCCGAAACCCTAGGCTACATTAATGTTTCCCCATAAGTGCAACTTCTGCCAGCGCCTCTACTCTACAAATCTATGCCAGTATGCAAAAGCAATAACAATGTATTATAAAGGCTATTTTTTTTCCTGCATTCTGGTACCTCAGAGCACCCCGGGTTACCCCCCTCGGGCTCACTTTTTGTTCCGGCACCTCCCAATTTACAAATTAAGCACTGAACAAACATTAATCATTATTTGACAGCAGTTAGCGGCTAGCTTCACTAGCTAGATGCCTCTGATTGTTGAGGGCTAATTGCAGCCAAACTGCTTCAAATATGGTTATTAGCCTAGGTAGCTAGCTAGCTAAATGACAACCCTAATAATTATATTAGTATCTATTGCTTAATTCAGAAAGTAGGCTTCACCTCCAAGTTACATCTGTAGGCATTAGCTAGCTAGCGTGCTAGGTAGCTAATGTGATCTAGCGAACGTGAGTTAGCTAGCCAGCATGCATTGTTTCTGCTCGTTCTGAACATTAACACTCCTCACTTGTTAAAAAACTAAAGGTTAAATTTATATCTTTATAGGGTTAAGGTTCCCACATGGCCATGTTATAGCACTTGTTTACCTAAAAAATACAAAAGAGAGAGTGGACTGCCTGGGCTGATTAACTATCTGCATATTCCAGACAGACAACACAAAAGTGCAGTCACTGAAAAATACTGTTGGCTGCAACTGTGTACAGTAAGTGTGTATTTTGCATTTGTGAAATTATTTTGATGTGATATGAAAGTAGAGGGATTTATGTTTCAAGAACGTCAAGCAATTGATAAATCGATTGATGTTTAGAAGGAGTATTTGACTGTTTTGGCTTTCAGAGCCAGTTCGTCCTTTAAACAGAACAGGTAAGGTCCTTGGACTAAAGAGTAACGTTAGGCTCCTTTAGTCCAATATTGGGCTAGCAAACAAGCTAGCTAGGCAGTTAGGTAGGCACTTATGAATACACTCACTCAGTAGCTTATCATGCTTTAATGAACAAATCAACATTCTATACTCCAATCTCAGCTCACGCCTTCTTGCCTACTCCCATCTCGCTGTCTTCTTCTAGGTTAAAAATTATATGGCTGTAGTCCTATGCTTGATTTTCAAAAAAAAACTTCAACGTATTCTGGGGCGCCAACATAAAGGCCAGTGATGCTTCTCGGGTAAATAAGCTGATCAGGAAGGCTAGCTCTGTTCTGTGGATTAACCTTGACAATCTAGAGGAGGTGGTGGAGAGAAGGATCCTGGCCAAACTACTGGCCATCATGGACAATGTCACCCGCCCTCTGCATGCCATGGTTACGATACAGAGGAGCACCTTCAGTCACAGACTGATCCCATCACGGCGTGCCAGAGAGCGCTACAGGAGGTCCTTCCTGCCGGCGGCTATTAGACTATTTAATGCCTCACTGGGGTGCTGTGCCGTCGGCAACATAGACCTGGAACTGTTGGGGTGTTAGGACTTAGTTTAACAATTAGGCATCTATCCATCCGTGAGTAACTCTCTGGTCTGTAATCACTCATTCATTCAGGACTGTATATACAGTGGGGAGAACAAGTATTTGATACACTGCTGTATATACAGTGGGGAGAACAAGTATTTGATACACTGCCGATTTTGCAGGGAAAACCTGCAAAATCGGCAGTGTATCAAATACTTGTTCTCCCCACTGTACATATACATGTACAGTTGTTATATCATATCACGTGCAATATTGTAAGTAATTTCTAGGTCTGAACTTACGTCGTCATTCACTCAGGACTGTATATTAGTGTCCTGTGAGTGTATCTTTTTTCATTGCGTTTAGTATATCAAATGTGCAATAGGTTCATTTATCTGTAACTAAACCCTGTACTAAGGACTGTATTTAAAGGGAATGATTATTATCAACTTGCATTATTATTAGTAACTTGGAATATTTTTATAATTTTTCACCTTACACTCTGTAACAATGTATAGTCTACATATTCAGCCATTCACTCATGCCATGCCTTTTAATAGCTTTTTGCACTTCAGACTTCTTGTATTTTTATACTTTTTCATATTGCCGCACTTTGTATCATGTATCGTGTATCTGTCTTTTGTGTATTTCGTTCTGGCATTTTGCACCTGCCCTGTGTTTTTGGTTGCTGCTTGACAAAGTAATTTCCCCTCTGGGATCAATAAAGTAACTATCTATCTATCTATCTATCTATCTATCTATCTATCTATCTATCTATCTATCTATCTATCTATCTATCTATCTATCTATCTATCTATCTATCTATCTATCTATCTATCTATCTATCTATCTATCTATCTATCTATCTATCTATCTATCTATCTATCTATCTATCTATCTATCTATCTATCTATCTATCTATCGAAACACACTTGCACACAGCCATTTGATGCACTCAAATGGCTCAAAGTTCCAACAGTTTCACCACAACCTACGTCAAGCAAGGACAATGTTCTATTTAATGTTTTTATGGTGCGCGTGCAGTGCTTTGCAGTGCTAGCTGCATTACTACAGATCAGGTTAGATTCCAGGCTGTGTGGCAGCCGGCCATGACTGGGAGACCCATAAGGCGGCACACAATTGGCCCAGCTTCGTCCGGGTTAGGGGAGGGCTCTAGCGACTCCTGTGGCGGGCTGGGCGCATGCATGCTGACACGGTCGCCAGGTGTACAGTGTTTACTCCGACACATTGGTACGGCTGGCTTCTGGGTTAAGCAAGCATTGTGTCAAGAAGCAGTGCGACTTGGCGGGGTCGTGTTTTGGAGGACGCACGGCTCTCGACCTTCTCCTCTCCTGAGTCCGTACAGGAGTTATAGTGATGGGACAAGACTGTAACTACCAATTGGGGAGAAAGAGGGGTAAAACCAATTGAGAAATTGATTTATTTATTTATTTATAATAAAGTTCACATTTAGTGCCTTCGGAAAGTACTCAGACCCCTTGAGTTTTTTTTTATTACAGCCTTATTCTAAAAAGGATTAAATAAATACAAATCCTCAGCAATCTACACACAAAACCCTATAATGAAAAAGCAAAAACTTGTTTTTTTGTATTTTTGCAAATAAACAAAGTACCTTATTTGCATAAGAATGAAGATATCCTTGATGAAAACCTGCTCCAGAGTGCTCAGGACCTCAGACTGGGGCTGAAGGTTCACCTTCCAACGGGACAACGAGCCTAAGCACACAGCCAAGACAACGCAGGAGTGGCTTTGGGACAAGTCTCTGAATGATCTTGAGTGGCACAGCCAGAGCCCGGACTGGAACCCGATCGAACATCTCTGGAGAGTTCGGAAAATAGCTGTGCGGCAACGCTAACCATCCAACCTGACAGAGCTTGAGAGGATCTGCAGAGAAGAATGGGGAAAAACTCCACAAATACAGATGTGCCAAGCTTGTAGCGTCGTACCCAAGATTACTCTCTGCTGTAATTGCTGCCAAAGGTGCTTCAACAAAGTACTGAGTAAAGGGTCTGAATACTAACTCTAATTATTTATAAACTTTTTTATAAATGTGCAAAAATATATAAAAAACTGTTTTTGCTTTGTCATTATGAGGTACTGTGTGTAGTTTGATGAGGGAAAAAAAATGATTTAATCAATTTTAGAATAAGAATGTAGATAACAAAATGTGGAAGAAGTCAAGGGGTCTGAATACTTTCCGAATTAACTGTACAGTGCCTTCAGAAAGTATTCACAGCCCTAGACTTTTTCCACATTTTGTTACTTTACAGATTAAAATGGATTTAACGATTTACACGAAATACTCTAATGTCAAAGTGGACGAACAATTCTAACATTTGTAAAGAATTCATGAAAATGAAAACACTAATATATGTTGATTAGATAAGTATTCAACCCTGAGTCAATATCTGTTAGAATCACCTTTGGCAGCATTTACAGCTGTGAGTCTTTCTGGGTAAGTCTGTTAGAGCTTTCCACACCTGGATTGTGCAACATTGTCCTTTTCAAAATTCTTGCCGTAGATTTTCAAGCAGATTTAAGTCAAAACTGTAACTCGCCTACTCAGGAACATTTGCTGTCTTCTTGGTAGGCAACTGAACAGTTGGCCTTGTGTTTTATCTTAGTGTCCTGCTGAAAGGTTAATTTATCTCCCAGTGTCTGGTGGAAAGAAGGCTGAACCAGGTTTCTCTCAATAATTTTGCCTGTGCTTAACTCCATTGCGTTTCTTTTTTATCCTGAAAACCTCCCCAGTCCTTAACGATTACAAGCATACCCATAACATTATGCAGCCTCCACTATTGTTGAAAATATGGAGAGTGGTATTCAGTAATGTGTTGTATTGGATTTGCCCCAAACATATCACTTTTTATATTCAGGACAAAAAGTGAATTGCTTTGACACATTTTTTGAACTGGGAAATCTCTGACTTCTGTTCGGTGTGTTCAAGACAACTGGAAATTCAGAAATAATTATCCAACTCGGAATTCCAGGTCGGAAACTAAGGAATCTTTCTAGAGCTCAGAAGTAGGAACTTTGTGTGGTGAGCTTTTTGCCACCCAGAGTTGCTGAGGCATCATCCAAGTGGGTGCTACTACACAGAGTGGGAGAAGAGAAGTGCAGTGGTTATAAGACTCAGGCTGGTTCCTAGACTCATCAGCAGATTCCATCACCATCGTCTACCGGCCATGAACTGACCTTCTCCATCTTCGGAGGATGCAGCATTCAAAGACTTGGCCTTGGTTGACCTGTCATGATATATAGCTTGTTTGTTTTTTTGCCCTTGAAGTACAAATCGCTATAGAAGTTTAATAAATTATTAATTAAATGCATCTGACTGCTTATAAGCATAGTCTGCTCTTTAAAGCAGCATTTTAATGTAATTTGCAACAGATTGTCCCATTATGTTGGCGCAAGTGGTGGTCTAAGACACTGCATCTCAGTGCTAGAGGCGTCACTACAGACAACCTGGTTCTAAACCAGACTGTATCACAACCGGCCCGTGATTGGGAGTCCCATCGGGCGGCGCACAATTGGCCCAGCGTCATCCGAGTTTGGCCGGTGTAGGCCGTCATTGTAAATAAGAATTTGTTCTTAACTGTCTTGCCTAGTTAAATAAAGGTTAAATAAATAAAATAAATAAATATGGTGACCAAATTAGGGAATCCTCAGTCTTGAATAGTGGTCATATAGATGCACTGTCATGGGAAGGGAGTTGAAGTGTGTGTTTATGTCAGAGAGAGAGAGGGAGAGAGAGAGAGGCAGACCTGGCTCTCAAGAGAAGAGATATGTAAACACTGCCCACAAAATGAGGTGGAAACTTAGCTGCACTTCCTAACCTCCTGCCAAATGTATGACCATATTAGAGACACTTTTTTTCCCTCAGATTACACAGATCCACAAAGAATTCGAAAAAAAACAAACCCAATTTTGATAAACTCCCATATCTACTGGGTGAAACAGCAGCAAGATTTGTGACCTGTTGCCACAAGAAAAGGGCAACCAGTGAAGAACAAACACCATTGTAAATACAACCCATATTTATGCTTATTTATTTTCCCATTTGTACTTTAACTGTTAGCACATTGTTACAACACTGTATATATACATAATATGACTTTTGAAATGTCTTTATTCTTTTGGAATTTCTGAGTGTAATGTTTATTGTTCATTTTTATTGTTTACTATATACTTCACTTGCTTTGGCAATGTTAACATATGTTTCCCATGCCAATAAAGCCCTTAAATTGAATTTAATTTAATTGAGAGAGAGAGAGAGAGAGAGAGAGAGAGAGAGAGAGAGAGAGAGAGAGAGAGAGAGAGAGAGAGACTGTGGTATTATGGTGTAATTCGGCCCATGCTGTGCAACTTTTTTTCTCTCTGGCTAACCATGTGGGCTGGTAATCACTATTTATTGCACTACTTTTGACCAGGGCCCATAGGGAATAGGAAGCCATTTGGGATGTACAACGCAGACCCTGAAACTGAAACATCTCTGTCGACAGTGACAGTGCAAGGACAGTGCAATCCCGCCATTAACACAGTAGCAGGGCGGCCATTTAGTGTATGTGGCTCTTGTCTTCATGTTGTTTGTGTAAGAATATTCTAAGATAAATAAACAACCTTGTGGAATGGTCGAGATTATCCTCCTTTAGTACCCAGCACCTCTCATCTGGACCGTACCCCTCCCACTCCACGAGGTACTGAAGGCCCCTACCCCGACGTCTCGAATCCAAGATGGACTGGACGGAGTACGCCGGGGCCCCCTCGATGTCCAACGGGGTGGAGGGACCAGTCAGAAAATCTATTGATAAGTGAGACCATTGCCGTTGTGGAATGGGTAAGGGTTGTAACTTACCCCTGGGAAGGTGTCTAGGTGCCTTACACTAGGCGCACACCGAGCAGGAGGAGACATATACCCTTACATCCTTAGCCAAGGTGGGCCACCAATATTTCTCGGTCAGGCAGCACACTGTCCGGGTTGACCAGAGGATGGTGACGTGTGGGCCCAATAGATGAGCCGTTCACGGACAGCAGACGGCACGTACAGACGCCCAGGGATAACATGATTGGGGAGTTGGCTCTGTATATGCAACGCCTGCTCGATGTCCGCGTCCATCGCCCACACCACCTGCGCCACAATGCAGGAGGCCGGGAGTATGGGTGTTTCATCTATGGGCCTCTCCTCTGTGTCATACAGCCGGGAAAGCGCGTCTGGCTTGGCGAGGGTTCAGCCTCCTCGCTGCACGGATGTACTCCAGGTTGCGGTTGTCAGTCAGAACGAGGAAAGGGTGGTTAGCCCCTCAAGTCAATATCTCCACGCGGTCAAGGCTTTGACAACCGCTAACAACTCCCGATCACCCATGTCATAGTTTTGCTCCACAGAGCTGAGCTTCCTTGAAAAGAAAGCACAGCGGTGGAGCTTGGGTGGCGTGCCCGAGCGTTGGGACAGCACCGCGCCTACCCCACCTCGGACGCGTGCACCTCCACTATGAACGCCAAAGAGGGGTCCGGATGGGCCAGCACTGGGGCCGAAGTGAACAAAGCCATTAGGTGACCGAACACTCTGTCCGCCTCAGCCATCCAGAGGAGACGTGACGGACTCCCCTTTAGCAGTGAGTTGATGGGAGCTGCCACCTTACCAAAGCCTCGGATAAACCTCCAGTAGAAGTTGGCAAACCCAATAAAGTGCTGTACCTCCTTTACCATGGTTGGAGTTACGCAAGGCTGAAATGCGGTCAGTCTCCATCTCCACCCCAGAGGTGGAAATGCGGTATCCAAGAAAGGAGACGGACTGTTGGAAGAACAGACATTTCTAAGCTTTTGCATACAGGTGATGCTCCAGCAATCGCCCAAGCACCTTGCACACCAGGGACACATGCTCGGAGCGTGTAGCATAATACACCATAATGTGATCGATGTATACTACTACTCCGCGCCCGAGTAGGTCCCGCAAGATATTGTCCACAAAGGATTGGAAGACTGCTGGAGCATTCATTAACCTGTATGACATGACAAGATATTCATAACGTCCTGAGGTGGTGCTAAATGCTGTCTTCCACTCATCTCCCTCTCAAATACGCACCAGGTTGAAGGGGTGTCGACATACTTTTGTTTATATAATGTAACTTGAGTATAATGCAGCCTTTTTCTTTGTGATGTTTTCTGTCTTCAGATACAGAGAGCCATCAAACCCTGTCTTCAGATGAAGAGGTCTTCAGATGAAGAGGTCCCATTGAATGTCCCAATAGAGTAAGGGTACATCCTTGTATGCCATGGATTATATGTGTCAGTAGAGGCTGCTGAGGGGTGGACGGCCCATAATAATGTCTTGGAACGGAGCGAATGGAAAGGTATCAAACACATGGTGATGAAGGTAGGAATCAACACCTCCACTTCGCTGATCCTCAACACAGGGTCCCCACAAGGGTGCGTGCTCAGCCCACTCCTGTACTCCCTGTTCACCCATGACTGCGTGGCCACGCACAACCTCCAACGGAGTGGTGCCACGACAATAACCTCCCCCTCAAAGTCAACAAAACTAAGGAGCTGATCGTGGACTTCAGGAAACAGCAGAGGGAGCACACTCCTATCCACATTGACGTGACCGCAGTGGAGAAGGTGAAAAGCTTCAAGTTCCTCGGCGTACACATCACTGACAATCTAAAATAGTCCACCCACAGTGTGGTGAAGCAAAATTTGGCTTGGCCCCTTAGACTCTCACAAACGTTTACAGATGCACAATTGAGAGCATCCTGTCGGGCTGTATCACCGCCTGGTACGGCAACCGCATGGGCTCTCCAGAAGGTGGTGCTGCTTGCCCAACGCATCACCGGGGGCACCCTGCCTGCCCTCCAGGACACCTACAGCACCCGATGTCACCGGAAGGCCAAAAATATCATCAAGGATATCAACTACCCGAGCCACGGCGTGTGCACCACTCTACCATCCAGAAGGCGAGGTCAGTACAGGTGCATCAAAGCTGGGCCCGAGAGACTGAAAAAAGCCTCTATCTCAAGGCCATCAGACTGTTAAATAGCCATCACTAGCCGGCTACCACCCGGTTACTCAATCCTGCACCTTAGAGGCTACTGCCCTATATACATAGACATGGATCACTGGTCACTTTATTAATGGAGCACTAGTCACTTTAATAATGCTTTACTCATTTAATATGTACACTACCGCTCAAAAGTTTCATAACACCAACTCATTCAAGGGTTTTCTTTATTTTTACTATTTCCTACATTGTAGAAAAATAGTGAAGACATCAAAACTATGAAATAACACATATGGAATCATGTAGTAACCAAAAAAGTGTTAAACAAATCAAAATATATTTTATATTTGAGATTCTTCAAATAGCCACCCTTTGCCTTATTGACATCTTTGCACAATATTGGCATTCTCTCAACCAGCTTCATGAGGTAGTCACCTGGAATGCATTTCAATTAACAGGTGTGCCTTCTTAAAATATAATTTGTGGAATTTCTTCCTTCTTAATGCGTTTGAGTCAATCAGTTGTGTTGTGACAAGGTAGGGGGGGGTGTACAGAAGATAGCCTAAGTCCATATTATGGCCAGAACAGCTCAAATAAGCAAAGAGAAACTACAGTCCATCATTACTTTAAGACATGAAGGCCAGTTAATACAGAACATTTCAAGAACTTTGAAAGTTTCTTCAAATGCAGTCGCAAAAACCATCAAGCGCTATGATGAAACTGGCTCTCATGACGATCGCCACAGGATTGGAAGACCCAGAGTTCATTAGAGTTACCAGCCTCAGAAATTGCAGCCTAAATAAATGCTTCACAGAGTTCAAGTAGCGGACACATCTCAACTTCAACTGTTCAGAGGAGACTGCGTGAATTTAATTTATTTTTATTCTTTATTTAACCTTTATTTAACTAGGCAAGTCAGTTAAGAACAAATTCTTATTTACAATGATGGCCTACCATGGTCGAATTGCTGCAAAGAAACCACTACTAAAGGACACCAATAAGAAGAAGAGACTTGCTTGAGCCAAGAAACACAAGCAATGGACATTAGACCGGTGGGAATGTGTCCTTTTGTCTGGAGTTTTTTGTCCTTTTGGTTCCAACCGCCGTGTTTTGTGAGACGTGGTATGGGTGAACGGATGATCTCTGCATGTGTATTTCCCACCGTAAAGCATGGAGGAGGAGGTGTTATGGTGTGGGGGTGCTTTGTTGGTGACACTGTCTGTGATTTATTTAGAATTCAAGGCTCACTTAACCAGAATGGCTACCACAGCATTCTGCAGTGACACGCCATCCCATCTGGTTTGGGCTTAGTGGGACTATCATTTGTTTTTCAACAGGACAAATTGAGATGGTTTGGGATGAGTTGGACCGCAGAGCATGCGCGGACCAACTGGCAAGAGTCTTCACAGACATTTACAACCTCTCCCTGACTGAGTCTGTAATACCTACAGTGGGGAGAACAAGTATTTGATACACTGCCGATTTTGCAGGTTTTCCTACTTACAAAGCATGTAGAGGTCTGTAATTTTTTATCATAGGTACACTTCAACTGTGAGAGACGGAATCTAAAACAAAAATTCAGAAAATCACATTGTATGATTTTTAAATAATTAATTTGCATTTTATTGCATGACATAAGTATTTGATCACCTACCAACCAGTAAGAATTCCGGCTCTCACAGACCTGTTAGTTTTTCTTTAAGAAGCCCTCCTGTTCTCCACTCATTACCTGTATTAACTGCACCTATTTGAACTCGTTACCTGTATAAAAGACACCTGTCCACACACTCAATCAAACAGACTCCAACCTCTTCACAATGGCCAAGACCAGAGAGCTGTGTAAGGACATCAGGGATAAAATTGTAGACCTGCACAAGGCTGGGATGGGCTACAGGACAATAGTCAAGCAGCTTGGTGAGAAGGCAACAACTGTTGGCGCAATTATTAGAAAATGGAAGTAGTTCAAGATGACGGTCAATCTCCCTCGGTCTAGGGCACCATGCAAGATCTCACCTCGTGGGGCATCAATGATCATGAGGAAGGTGAGGGATCAGCCCAGAACTACACGGCAGGACCTGGTCAATGACCTGAAGAGAGCTGGGACCACAGTCTCAAAGAAAACCATTAGTAACACACTACGCCGTCATGGACTTTGGATTTTACCTGCAGCGCACGCAAGGTCACCCTGCTCAAGCCAGCGCATGTCCAGGCCCGTCTGAAGTTTGCCAATGACCATCTGGATGATCCAGAGGAGGAATGGGAGAAGGTCATGTGGTCTGATGAGACAAAAATAGAGCTTTTTGGTCTAAACTCCACTCGCCGTGTTTGGAGGAAGAAGAAGGATGAGTACAACCCCAAGAACACCATCCCAACCGTGAAGCATGGAGGTGGAAATATCATTCTTTGGGGATGCTTTTCTGCAAAGGGGACAGGACGACTGCACCGTATTGAGGGGAGGATGGATGGGGCCAGGTATTGCGAGATCTTGGCCAACAACCTCCTTCCCTCAGTAAGAGCATTGAAGATGGGTGGTGGCTGGGTCTTCCAGCATGACAACGACCCGAAACACACAGCCAGGGCAACTAAGGAGTGGCTCCGTAAGAAGCATCTCAATGTCCTGGAGTGGCCTAGCCAGTCTCCAGACCTGAACCCAATAGAAAATCTTTGGAGGGAGCTGAAAATCCGTATTGCCCAGCGACAGCCCCGAAACCTGAAGGATCTGTATGGAGGAGTGGGCCAAAATCCCTGCTGCAGTGTGTGCAAACCTGGTATAGAACTACAGGAAAGGTTTGATCTCTGTAATTGCACCAAATATTAATTGTACCAAATATTAAGTTCTGCTTTTCTGATGTATCAAATACTTATGTCATGCAATAAAATGCAAATAAATTACTTAAAAATCATACAATGTGATTTTCTGGATTTTTTGATTTTTTAGATTCCGTCTCTCACAGTTGAAGTGTACCTATGATAAAAATTACAGACCTCTACATGCTTTGTAAGTAGGAAAACCTGCAAAATCGGCAGTGTATCAAATACTTGTTCTCCCCACTGTACATGTTTCAAGCAGACCACCATAGTCCCTGTGCCCAAGGAAGTGAAGGTAACCAGCCTAAATGATTACCGCCCCGTAGCACTCACGTCGGTAGCCATGAAGTGCTTTGAAAGGCTGGTCATAGGTCACATCATCATCATCATCCCGGATTCCCTAGACCCACTCCAATCGCACTGACAAAGGAGCTGATCGTGGACTACAGGAAAAGGTGGGCCGAACAGTCCCCCATTAACGACGGGCTGTAGTGGAGCGGGTCGAGAGTTTCAAGTTCCTTGGTGTCCACATCACTAACGAGCTATCATGGCTCAAACACACCAAGACAGTCGTGAAGAGGGCACGACAACACCTTTTCCCCCTCAGGAGACTGAAAAAATTGGTCATGAGTCCCCAGATCCTCAAAACGTTCTATAGCTGCACCATCGAGAGTATCCTGACCGGTTGCATCACCACCTGGTATGGCAACTGCTCAGCATCTGACCGTGAGGCACTACAGAGGGTAGTGCGTATTGCCCAGTACATCACTGGGGCCAAGCTTCCTGCCATTCAGAACTACTGACCGCAACCAACTAGACCATAACTGCACAACTACTGACCACACAATAACTGACCACAAATATTGACAACAACCACACAACCTCTGACCACATCGACACAACTGCTGACCACATCTAGTGACCACAACCACACAAGGAGCGGACTGCTCCGGCACTGGAGCGGATCTGACGACCGGTCCTGGACTGGGCACCGGTGGAGCGGACTGCTCCGGGACTGGAGCGAGGCTGAAGGCACCGGGCTGGGCGCATGCACTGGAGGTCGGGTGTGGGGAGCCGACACAGGGCTTACCGGGCTTGGGAGGCACAACGGAGGTCTGGTGCGTAGGGACGGCACCGGAGGCACCGGGCTGGGTGCACACACTGGAGGTCGGGTGTCGGGACGGGGCTTACTAGGCTGAGAACCGGCGCTGGAGGTATCGGGCTGGGCAACAGACCAGAAGCCTCAGGAAGAGAAGCCACCTGTCATTCGGACCACATCCTCTTGCAGTCCTCGAAGTTGGCCTCGTCCTCCCTCGGGCTGGTTCCTGCTCCCGGGCTGGGAGGTCTCAGCTCCAGCCAAGACCTCCACCACCTCCCCTGTTCCTCCAGGGATCGGTCAAAAAAAAGGTCGCTGGTCCTCAGCTGTGGGAGGTTGCAGATTCCCCCAGTCATCCTCCCTCCTCCGCCGATCCCGGCTCTGCAGGGGCTCATCCAAGAGCCCCCCCGTGTTGGGAAACAGGAGCACATCGTCATCATCGTCCGACACCTGGGTGTACCCCTGCTCCCATGGATGTAGGGGCTCCTCCATGAGCCCCCACGAGTGTAGTGGCCGAGGCTCCTCCTCTTCATTCCCCGACCACCCCCATAGCCCCCCCAAAAAAACTGTATGGGGGTCCTTCGGGGTCCCAGAGCTAAACAGTGGAGGAATTCCTCCTGGGAGATAACTTCCATACCTCTGGGGAGTTCCTCCTCTGTCCAGCCCTGCTTGGTTTTTCTGTCACGATCGCTATGAGACAGGACCCGAAGGGGCAGGACCCGAAGGGGCATCTATATAATATAGATGAGAACTCTTTTGGTAGAAAGTGTGGTCTACAGCTTATCATAAGGTACTCTACCTCAGGCGAGTAATACCTCGAGACTTCTTTAATATTAGACATGATGCACCAGCTGTTACTGACAAATAGATCCCCCCCCCCCCCCCCATCATCCATTTTATTTTCCAATTATTGCACATTAGCCAATAGAATGGATGGTAGTGGGAGTTTACTCACTCACCTGCGAATTCTCAGAAGGCAGCCTGACCTCCGCCCCCTTTTTCTCCGTCTTTTCTTCACGAAAATGACGGGGGTTTGGGCCCGTTCCCAAGAAAGCAGTATATCCTTTGCCTCGGACTCGTTAAAGAAAAAACATTCCAGTTCGAGGTCAGTAATCGCTGTTCTGATGTCTAGAAGTTATTTTCTGTCATGTAGCAGCAACATTATGTACACAATAAGTAAAAAAATAAGTTACAAAACAATGTAACAAAATAACATAGTTGGTTAAGAGGCTGTAAAACGGCAGCCTTCCTGTCCGGCACCATTCTACCGTCAGCAGTTGTGGTCAAAAGTTGTGTTATTGTTTTCAGTAGTTGTGGTCAGTAGTTGTAGGGCCAGAATTTGTGTGGTTGTGGTCAGTTGTTGTGGTCATTAGTTGTGGTCAGTAGTTGTGTGGTTATAGTCTAGTTGTGTGGTTGCAGACAGTAGTTGTGATGTGGTCAGTAGTTGTGGTCAGCAGTTGAGTGGTCAGTAGTTGTGTGATTGTGGTCACTATATGTGGTCAGCCGTTGTATGGTTGTGGTCAGAAGTTGTGTGGTTGTTGTCAGTAGTTGTTGTCCGAAGTTGTGTGGTCAGACGTTGCGTGGTTGTGGTCAGAGATTGTGTGGTTGTGGTCAGTAGTTGTGTGGTTGTGGTCACTAGATGTGGTAAGCAGTTGTGGTCAGAAGTTGTATGGTTGTTGTCAGTAGTTGTGTGGTTGGGGTCACTAGATGTGGTCAGAAGTTGTGTGGCTGTGGTCAATAGTTGTGTGGTTGTGGTCAAAAGTTGTGTGGTGGTGGTCTCTAGATGTGGTAAGCAGTTTTGTGGTTGCGGTCAGAAGTTATGTGCTTGAGGTCAGGAGTTGTGTGGTTGTGGTCACTAGATGTGGTCAGAAGTTGTGTGGTTGAGGTCAGAAGTTGTGGTCATTAGTTATGTGGTTGAGTAGTTGTGGTCAGTATTTGTGTGGTTGTGGTCAAAAGTTGGGTGGATATGGCCAGTAGTTAAATGTGTGGTCAGAAGTTGTGTGGTCAGAAGTTGTGTGGTTGTGGTATGTAATTGTGTGGTTGTGGTCACTAGATGTGGTAAGCAATTGTGTGGTTGAGGTCAGAAGTTGTGGTCATTAGTTGTGTGGTTGTGGTATGCAATTGTATGTAATTCTGTGGAACAAATTGCAGACCCACCTTAAGCTAGACACTTTGGTGTCCCTTGCCCATTGCAAAAATATTTTAGAGGATCAATATTATGTTGTCTGTGTTTGTTTCTGTTGAACTCTGTTTTTCTTTGTTTGTCTTTGTTTTCTTGAAATGTTTCTCTGTTTTGGTATGTTTTGAGATCTTTATTCTCCTAAATGTCTGTCTGTGTGTCTAAATTGTACATGTTAACATGTTTACACAGGGCACAGCCGTAAAAGTACAAATGTTACCAACCAGATACAATGCTATTTTACAGACTTCCAGCACACTTATAGGGAAGGACATTCAACAAGCACAGCAGAAATGACTGATGATTGGCTGAGAGAAATTGATGACAAAAAGATTGTGGAAGCAGTTTTTTAGACTTCAGTGCGGCTTTTGACATTATTGATCATAGACTGTTGATGGAAAAACGTATTTGTTATGGCACCCCCTGCTATATTGTGGATAAAGAGTTACCTGTCTAACAGAACACAGAGGGTACAATCAGGAATTTCCCAGAGCAGCTGTCTAGGCCCCTTAATTTTTTCAGACTTTACTAATGACATGGCACTGGCCTTGAGAATAGCCAGTGTGGCTATGTATGCGGATAACTCAACACTATGCAAGTCAGCTATTTGTAATGATATACGGAATACGGTGTTTTGGATTCAAGCGCAGAGCGCTGTTCTTTAATAATAATCAGCAAAGGTACAACAGGAACCAGGCAGAGATCGTAGTCTGAAGGCTGGCAGAGTTCATACATGGAATAGGCAGTAATTGGGGAAGAAGCACAGGAGGGTAAATCCGTAAATCGAAAAGGTTCAGGAGACGAAGGTCATACACGAGGAGACTAAGAAAGAAGAACAATCATACATGAAAATAACAGGCTTAGTACGTCACGACAGCAAAAAATACCTCACAAGAAAACAGGGACTGACGACTGAACTAAATAGGTTGGTGATGAGAAGCAGGTGGAACTAGTAACGGAAAAAAATAAAAGCAGAACTGGGAATGGAACGAAAAAAATAAAAGCAATCAGAAAGGATTCAGACAGCTAAACCTCACAGTACCAACAAATGTCTACATCATTGAAGGTACCCAAGAACACAGTGGCCTCCATCATTCTTAAAAGGAAGAAGTTAGCTGGCCACATGGCCAAACTTAGCAATCAGGGGATAAGGACCTTCGTCAGGGAGGTGACCAAGAACCCGATGGTCACACTGACAGAGCTCCAGACTTTAACTGTGGAGATGGGAGAACCTTCCAGAAGGATAACCATCTCTGCAGCACTCCACCAATCAGGCCTTTATGATAGAGTGGCCAGATGGAAGCTTGAACCCTTTGGCCTGAATGCCAAGCGTCACGTCTGGAGGAAACCTGGCATCATCCCTACGGTGAAGCATGGTGGCAGCATCATGCTGTGGGGATGTTTTTCAGCGGCAGGGACTGGAAGACTAGTCAGGATCAAGGGAAAGATAAACGAAGCAAAGTACAAAGAGATCCTTGATGAGAATCTCCCGAAATACAGGTGTGCCAAGCTTGTGGCATCCTACCCTATTTAATATATTTTTGAATAAGGCTGTAACGTAACAAAATGTGGAAAAGGTCAAGGGTGTCATTGTAAATAAGAATTTGTTCTTAACTGACTTGCCTATTTAAATAAAGGTTAAATATATATATTTATTTTATTAAAGCGAAAGGGGTCTGAATAATTTACGAATGCACTGTATGTCAGCTCCCCATACACACAAGTAACCTCTTGCCACACAGTAAAAAATTATTATATTATTATAATATTATTATAATTATTATAAAAAAATCATAAATACCTTATTAGCAAATATGAATTTCTCAAGCAAGAATTTTGCTAGGACTGTCTGCGAGTGGTCTGAGTGGGGATGGGAAGACTGAAAACTAGTTGAGAGAATGACATTGGAGGCGGTTTATGGTGGAGAAATGAACATTAAATTATCTGGCGACAGCTTTGGTGGACATTCCTACAGTCAGCATATACATTTTTTATGCCCCCTTAAAACTTGAGACATCTGTAGCATTGTGTTGTGTGCCAAAACAGCAGATTTTAGAGTGGCATTTTATTTTCCCCTGCACAAGGTGCACCTGTGTAATAATCATGCTGTTTAATCAGCTTCTTGATATGCCATACCTGTCAGGTGGATTGATTATCTTGGCAAAGGAGAAATGCTTAATAACAGGGATGTAAACAAATTTGTGCACAAAATCTGAGAGAAATAAGCTTTTTGTGCATATGTAAAACACTTGAAATGTTGTGTTTTATAGTTTTGTTCAGTGTATATTTCCACACTATGTTGGAATAATACTGTGAAATGGTGAAAATGATGATAATGCCCTTTTAGTGTTAGAACTGTTTGAAAAGACTGCCTGAAATTTCAGCCTGTTTTGGTGCGATGGAGTTTTGGCCTGGCTGGTGACATCACCAGACGATAAATAAGAAATAAGAAAGAGTTCCAAACCTCTTTGCTAATAACAGTTAGTTTTCAGTTTCCCCCTCCCCACTCAGACCACTCCCAGACAGTCCTAGTGAAATTGTATCTTTGCTAAGAAGCTATTTTGGTTTATTTTTGATCATTTTATTGAAAACAATCACAGTAAGGTACTTAATTGATTCCCAGAAATAATTTGATATTTAGATAAAACGGCTGCATTGGACCTTTAAATTATAGTTCCTTGGCAATGTTTTATTTTTTTTCGTTGTCCGGAGTCAGCAGCGCCACCACTAGACCAGACTCTAGCTACAAAAACCCTTTTAACAGGTTCTGACCCCTTGTTGTAAATTCAAGTAAATTCAATATTGGAACAAATGAAATGTATACATGGAACATAATGCTAACCCGTGTCTTAACCAGTCTCTAAATGAACATCCGGTGCAATACACAGAAATGTTGAGCAGTTCAATAGCTCACTATGGTCGGGATTATATCCGATCAGCAGTAGATCCACCTCATCCGCACGACATTTAAAGATAATTTTGGATTGAGACAACATATGCAGCATTTACCCTGAATGCTGCCTCCTCAAACGTGTAGACATTGCATAGCTGAAAAAGCATGATCGGATTGAATCCCGGCCTAAGAGACAATGTCCTTGTGTAGATGACTGTTATTGTTTTTGTCGGCACTGTGCTCCTCTGTGGTAGTTAGCTATATTATTCTGAACAGACGTTTACTAGAACATAAAGCAGGGAGTTCAGCCTATTGTCTGTGTGGCTGATTCAACATCATTATCTGTACTCCAGGGTAGTAATTACAGAATCGCAAATTGCTTCTAAAATACCACCATTTCCTGTATTGTGAGCTTCCTTGGACTGTATCGGAGAACAGTGAGGGAGCTGAACTGTTGTCGATATATTGACATTGAGTTTATTATCCTTTGGTCTGCACCTCATCAACCATTTGGATGTGCGCATTCCGCTCTTACTCCATGATAGACAGTTGCAAAGGGTCCATTGTGATCGAGGTAATTTACTCACACACCCAACCGGAAAAGAGGGAAATCAATAGGGACATAAATGTTGGAGATGTTTGGAGATGTTCGAGATGTTTAACATTGACTATTCAACTCTTTAGACCTGCAACTTTTTCTTTGCAATATACTGTTAGTGGGTGATAAAGGGAACTGTAAAAGAGCCTGAAATCAACTGTCTGTCTCTCACCTGAGGAACAAGAAAGCAAGAAATCAAGCTTACATGTCTGCTCACGTTTTGAAAACAAACTATACTCTAGCTGACTAGGTTTTCTCCCCATAATGTCAGGGAGGGAGTACATTTTATATGAACATTTTGAGGTTGCAAATTAACGAGCTTGGACATCTTTCTTTCCAAGGGTTTTTTGCCCTTGAGTCCCAGGGGTATGTGGTGTCTGATATGCCAGATGCCGCCTCCTTCATACTTGACTGCAAGGCCCGAGGGAGTTTCTCTTGCTTCGGATCTGTGCTCCACACTGTGTAGTTTCTTGTTTGTTTTAGAAGAGTGCTCATCACAGAAAGAAAAAAAAAGTAATACATACTGTTCACCGTTTACCATAGTAATAACTATTGCAATAGGCATGGGGTAAGTACAGTTTAACAAAGTGTAGTTATATAGAGTGGTACAGCAGTTATACCTAATGATAACATATCATGTTTTAGTTGTGCTTACTGCCCAGACAGTTTTGTCCCTGAGTTATGATAATTGATGCCATTGATGAGTACTGTATGTCAAAAACACATTAACATTATATTATATCTAAATATATAAATGTCTCTGATGTCCACAACAGTTTGACTAGATTGTCACAAATAGACTCTCAAGTCATGTTATTTTTTTAATCGACTGAAATACATTTGGTAAAAACGAAATGAAGATCAACAATGTAATAACTTAGAGCAAATTAATCTTCCTTTAAAAGTTTCAAGTTGCATTTTAGCCAATTCTTTAACATTCTTTCTAGGACCGTTTTAATGGTATAGAAGCCTTGTGAAGTTTTTGCTTCAATCAGTTGAACTTTTACATCTGTGAAGATAAAAAATTACATTTAGCAAAGAGGCTGTAGCTTATCTTACTTAGCTGTTACAAGTGTACAGAAAGTCTAGTTAAATGTACTTGTTAAGGTACAGTAAGTAACATTGTCATTTTCTGCCATGGATTACAGATAGGCATCAGTTTTAGAATTATTGTTTCAGGGAGTTTGTTAAGGTACAGTGGGTAACATTGGGTTTCTATTCATTGTTGAATCACTCATGTGTCTTCTGTCGACATTTGTTGAGCTCCATCGTGCACCAACATTAGCTTGCTAGGTCGAGCAGTGTCAGTGATTGAGGTATAAGAGTGCACTCTATTCCTGGGGGTTATATTTTTATTTCCATATATTGTGATTGTGTTGTATTTGTGTGACTGATACTTTTTTTATGACTAATACATTGAAGTCAAATTGCATTCAGTGTGTGCAATAATTCTTAGGGAGAACATTCTGCAAACAGGGCAACTAAGCGTTAATACTGTATATCTATTAGTAGTATCCCTAGCCCCCCAGTGAGTCAATATCATACAAGTTAATTTACTGAGATTTCCTGATCATCATTATTCACATGCTGATTCATCCAAGCCTTTGGTGAGAGGGTTAGCATCGGTTGGTCTAGGCGGAAATGAACACACAGGAAATCCAGCCAGAGCCTTATCGATTTGTGCCCTGGCGTAAACCTCCCGACGGACACACAATTGGTAACTAGCTAGAAGGAGTTCGAGTGTTTTTTGAAAGTGAGTAGTTTCCAATGACCCACAACAGCTAACATTAGCATTACAAGCCCACTGACTGGGGCTATTTTTATTTTATTTTATTTATTCTTTATTTAACTAGGCAAGTCAGTTAAGAACAAATTCTTCTTTACAATGACAGCCTTGATTGTTGTACATGGTCAGCCATAGTAGTACAGTACCCCTGGAGCAAATTAGGGTTAAGTGCCTTGCTCAAGGGCACATCGACAGGTTTTTCACCTTGTTGGCTCAGGTATTCGAACCAGAGACCTTTCTATTACTGGTCCAACGCTCTAACCACTGTCATGTTTCCGAGTAGCTCTTTAAAACAACAACCAATAGGCAACATTTGGCCAAGTGACTAGGCTGTTGCCTTCATCAGGGTTTTCATTCAAGCATGAATTGCTGTATGTGCTGGATGCATCTAGGCCTATGTGAATACCTGTGATGCCTCTTGATATAACGATTTCCTTTCCATCCTTACAGAGCAGTAGGCTAAAACAATTACGCTGTTGATATATACCCAAAGCTTAATTACTAGCAATAAATCCAACATTTCTTCTCAAATAATGATGATGAACTCAAATACCAGAGCTTGGCCCCCGCTTGCAGCAGCAGTGCCTCCACACCCTTCATATTAAAACTGCATATTAGTCTGCTGCTAATGGTTTCCATGGCTACCACAGCTATAGCTTTTCCTTCCCTGTTCAGCTCCTCCTTTGGGTTCCTCTCTTTGTCTGCTATTAAAGAACGCTCTCAAGCAGAGGTCCCCACGAGAGTCCTCCCCTCTCCTCAGCAGACTCTGTATCCTTAAATCACTCAGCTGTCTGCAGACCCAGCATGATCCCCTTAGATCTGCCACTATTGAGTTGGTGTCAAAATGTCATATTAGTTTCCCTGGCTAGCACAAGATTTCTGCAGCTCTTTGTAAATTAATTTGGTGAGTTATTTTCATCCTCTGACAGAACCGAGGTATGGCAGGATTAATTAACTGTATCTTATTTGAATGCTGCCTAGTGTTGGATTGTGGACACATGCACACACTTACACAAACAGGGATGCACATAGACTCACACACAGGCAGTCACACACACACACACAGGCAGTCACACACACACACACACACAGGCAGTCACACACACACACACACACAGGCAGTCACACACACACACACACACACACAGGCAGTCACACACACACACAGGCAGTCACACACACACACACACACACACACACAGGCAGTCACACACACACACACACACAGGCAGTCACACACACACACACACACAGGCAGTCACACACACACAGGCAGTCACACACACACACACACACACACAGGCAGTCACACACACACACACACACACACACACAGGCAGTCACACACACACACACACACACACACACACACACACACACACACACACACACACACACACACACACACACACACAATAATACCCATCATTAAACTCACTGCTTTCTACAGGTCTGTCTGACTGAATCAGTTTCTTTTAGCTACTGATTGGGCTTACCTTGGACATGATTCACAGTGGCTATTTGAAACACTCTTGTTTGATGAGTCTCACTTGTGGAGGCAGTAAAGTTTAATGATGTTTCTGCTTGGAGCTGCTGACTCTGATAGTTGTGATATATTGGTCATTGTTACAGTACATCCCTCGTAGTAAACCCTCATTCTAAATCTCCATTGGCCTTTTGGTTAAGAAGAATTAACTCTGACCTGTGAAAGACTTTAAAGACAGCTGTTGCTCTCTTATAATGAGCCAAGTCCCCTACTATGCGCAAGGATGGATCGATGGCTCATACGCCAGTAAGCCTCTATCAAGCTTACTTAGCTTCTATAACAGCTGATTCAACAGCTGCAACTGAGCTACTAAGCCACTGTGCACTTTCCATTACCACTAATACCCACCCTACCCTTCCTGGTGACCCCCAGCTTATACATTAGCCAATCAATATCTCTATGAGTTCCATTAGTCTGGTTACCCATTCACCTGGGCAGACTGGTCCCCTGTGCCCCAGCATGGTGTGGTTTACCCAGGTGGAGGCTGCCGAGGTCTGGTGAGATAAGCTACCTAAGTGAGGGTGGAAGACCACCATAGGAGAGAGAGGCTGGTGTTGGAAATGGAGTGGCTGATTACTTAGTTATTTTCTCAAGGCAGGCTGATCTGGACAGTAAATTCAAATCAAAATAGATTTTGAGTACATTTTGCACAAACATTTCACCCCATTTGGGACTTAAGACTTAAACACTCAAATACGTGATGTTCTATTGTCTACACCGCAATTATAAATCGCCCCATCCAAATTAACATGAAAACATGCATTAATCTACATTTTCTATCTCCATTTCGAACTTCAAACGCTGTAGGCGATAATAAGAAAGGGAGTTGTTTGTGACACACAAGAGCAACCGCTCACCTATTTGTCAGCTCATACCAACACTGTCAAAACATCCGGTATGTGGATGTCTGCCAACATGTGTTAATGCTCAATCTGATCGAGAGCAGGGTGACAGGGACATGCTTGATAATAAGATACTACAGAGAATTGCTTTGTTTTTAGGGAGGGTTCATGTTTTCCACTAATCTGTGTTTAGAAGAGAAAATGTATTTTTAAACTTTCTCTTGCTACTTCTGTAGTACTGGAAGGTTTTCTGTTCTGGTGAATAACATGTTTTTTTAGAAGCCAGAAAACAAATAATGCACCATTCTTTGTTTTCAACTGCTGTGATACGAATAGTGTCGCAGTTCCTAGAGAGGCATATTATTTTCATTTAATCTTTATTTATGCAGGCAGTCCCATTGAGACCAAGGTCTGTTTTCAAGGGAGCCCTGCATGACAAGACCAACAGAAATTACACAATTGAAGTTAGAGACACAGATACTACAGTCAAGGCAGGAGCATAGGAAATTCACAAAGAAAAATACAAAATCAACCACATTCCTCAGTGAAGAGGTCCCCTACCAACAATCTGAATTGCACAAAAGGCACCACTGCGAACGGTAGGATATTCTGAAGATTGTTCCATAAGTGCGGTGTGAATAATGTACGTACATAGATTTTGGATATAAGGGGCAGCGGTTTACTGTATGTATATTTGTAAACAACAGCTGGTGCACGAAATCTAAGGAAGTCTCGAGGTTTTGCTCGCCTGAGGTAGAATATTCCATGATAAGCCGTAGACCACACTATTTACCAAGAGAGTTTTCATCAATATTTTTCGTAGCTGTCTATATTCCACCACAAACAGATTCTGGCACTAAAACCGCACTCAATGAGGTGTATACGGCCATTAGCAAACAGGAAAATGCTTATCCAGATGCGGTGCTCCTAGTGGCCGGGGACTTTAATGCAGGGAAACTCAATCAATTCTACCTAATTTATCAGCATGTTAAATGTGCAACCAAAGGGAAAAAAACTGTAGACCACCTTTACTCCACACATAGAGACATGTACAAAGCTCTCCCTTGTCCTCCATTTGGCAAATCTGACCATAATTCCATCCTCCTGATTCAAATCAAATTTATTGGTCACATACACATGGTTAGCAGATGTTATTGCGGGTGTATCAAAACGCTTGTGCAGAGTTTCCATCCTGGTCGACACTCCATGTTCCTGGTTACAAGCAAAAACTAAAGCAGGAAGCACCAGTGACTCGGTCACAAAATAGTGGTCAGATGAAGCAGATGCTAAGCTACAGGACTGTTTTGCTAGCACAGACTGGAATATGTTCCGGGATTCTTCCGATGGCATTGAGGAGTACACCACAACAGTCATTGGCTTTATCAATAAGTACATCGATGACGTCGTCCCCACAGTGACCGTACGTACAGTACACACCCCAACCAGAAGTCATGGATTATAGGCAACATCCGCACTGATCTATAGGGTAGAGCTGCTGCTTTCAAGGAGCAGGGCTTTAACCCGGAAGCTTATAAGAAATCCCTCTATGTAATCCCGCAGGTAAAGCGTCAATACAGGACTAAGATTTAATCGGACTACACCTGCTACGACGCTCGTCGGATGTAGCAGGGCTTGCAAACTATTACAGACTACAAAGGGAAGCACAGCCGCGAGCTGCCCAATGGCACAAGCCTATCAGACGAGCTAAATTACTTCTATGCTCGCTTCGAGGCAAGTAACACTGAAACATGCATGAGAGTAAAAGCTGTTCCGGACGACGCTCTCCGTAGCCGATGTGAGTAAGACCTTTTAACAGGTCAACATCCACAAGGCCGCAGGGCCAGACGGATTACCAGGACGTATACTCAAAGCATGCGCGGACCAACATGTTTCAAGCAGACCACAATAGTCCCTGTGCCCAATAACACTAAGATAACCTGCCTAAATGACTACCAACCCTATGGTAGGAACATTTCTGTGGTTAAGTTGGGGCTGGGGCTTGAGCTGACAGTTGACTTGATGATAAAACCTACAGCTGGCATTCCATAGACAGGATGTGGGGTGGTTGTAACTGGGATAGAGATAAATAAAGATTACGAAGGCCTCAAGGGGGTTCTTAGACATCCTGGCATCCAGGAAATTAAGCCAGATTTGGGGGTTAAAATAACGTCAGGTGCAGATAACGACAGGATGAATCGAAAGTGTATTGTACCTCTTGGTCTGCATGAGAGGGGTGGAACCAGCATCTACGTCTACTATAAAATACCCTGTATTCTTTGAATGAGTTTAAGCTCTCGGCAACACAACATAGAGTGTGCTGTAGACGGCTTCATTATTGCAAAAATTAATCGATATTGAATAAAGAAGGTTGTCTCACTTGAATAGAATATTCCACCACAACGTGTTGCACTCACATCTGTAGCCATGAAGTGCTTTGAAAGGCTGGTCATGGCTCACATTAACACCATTATCCCAGAAACCCTAGACCCACTTCAATTTGCATACCGCCTCAACAGATCCACAGATGATGCAATCTCTATTGCACTCAACACTGTCCTGTCCCACCTGGACAAAAGGAACACCTATGTGAGAATGCTATTCATTAACTACAGCTCTGCCTTCAACACCATAGTGCCCTCAAAGCTAAGGACCCTGTGACTAAAAAACTCCCTCCGCAACGGGATTCTGGACTTCCTGACGGGCCGCAGCCAGGTGGTAAGGGTAGGTAAAACACATCCACCACGCTGATCCTCAACACGGGGGCCCCTCAGGGGTGCGTTCTCAGTCCCTTCCTGTACTCCCTGTTCAATCATGACTGCATGGCCTAGGACGACTCCAACACCATCATCAAGTTTGCAGATGAGACAACAGTGGTAGGCCTGATCACCGACAACGATGAGACAGCCTATAGGGAGGATGTCAGAGACCTGGCCGTGTGGTGCCAGGACAACAACCTCTCCCTCAACGTGATCAAGACAAAGGCAAGCAGTACCGGAGCGCCAAGTCTAGGTCCAAAAGGCTTCTTAACAAGCCGTAAGACTCCTGAATAGCTAATCAAAGGGCCACCAGACCCCTTTTTTACGCTGCCGCTACTCTATGTTTATTATCCAAATCATGTCAAATCAATTGAATTTATCACAGGTGGACTCAATTCAAGTTAAAGAAACATCTCAAGGATGATCAATGGAAACAGGATGCACTTGAGCTCAATTTCGAGTAGCATAGCAAAGGGTCTGAATACTTACAGCGGGTGAAATAAGTATTGAACACGTCACCATTGTTCTCAGTAAATATATTTCCAAAGGTGCTATTGACATGAAATTTTCACCAGATGTTGGTAACAACCCAAGTAATCCATACATACAAAGAAACCAAAAAATCAGAAATTAAGTTATGTGTAATAATGTGAAATGACACAGGCAAAAAGTATTGAACACACTTACTGATATTTATGTAATACTTTGTTGCTAATGACATCTTCAAGACGCCTCCTGTATGGAGAAACTAGTCGCATGCATTGCTCTGGTGTGATTTTGGCCCATTCTTCCACACAAACAGTCTTAAAATCTTGAAGGTTCCGTGGGCCTCTTCTATGAATCTTGATCTTCAGTTCTTTCCATAGATTTTCAATGGGATTTAAGTCAGGTGATTGGCTGGGCCATTCTAGCAGCTTTATTTTCTTTCTTTGAAACCAATTGAGAGTTTCCTTGGCTGTGTGTTGGGATCATTGTCTTGCTAAAATGTCCACCCTCGTTTCATCTTCATCATCCTGGTAGATGGCAGCAGATTTTTGTCAAGAATGTCTCGGTAAATTTGCCCGTTCATCCTTCCTTCAATTATGTGAAGTTTGCCAGTACCATTTGCTGAAAAGCAGCCCCACACCATAATGTTCCCACCTCCAAACTTCACTGTTGGTATGGTGTTTTTAGGGTGATGTGCAGTGCCATTTCTCCTCCAAACATGTGTATTATGACAATTAAAAAGTTCAATTTTGCTCTCATCTGACCACACTATATTCTTCCAGTATTTCACTGGCTTTTCCAAATATTGTGCAGCAAACTTTAAACGAGCTTCAACATGCTTTTTTTTCATCAATGGAGTCTTGCGTGGTGAGCGTGCATACAGGCCATGGCGGTGGAGTGCATTACTTACTGTTTTCTTTGAGACGACAGTACCTGCTAATTGCAGGTCTTTTTGAAGCTCTCCACAAGTGGTCCTTGGCTCTTGGACAACTCTTCTGATTATTCTTTTCACTCCTCTGTCAGAAATCTTGCGAGGAGCACCTGGTCGAGGCAAATTTATGGTGAAATGATTGTCTTTCCACTTCCGTATTATGGCCCCAACAGTGCTCACTGGAACATTCAGAAGCTTAGAAATGTGCCTATAACCAATGCCACCATTATGTTTTGCAACAATTAGGTTGCGAAGGTCTTGAGACAGCTCTTTGCTTTTACCCATCATGATTTGTGTCTTGTGTGACACCTTGGCAATGAGACCTTTTTGTAGGCCATCAGTTGGGACTGAACCAGCTGATATTAATTTGCACTGACAGGGGGCTGGATTGCTTTTTAATTACTGATAGTTTTCAGCTGTTGTCTTGGATTTCCATGCCTTTTTGCACCTCCCTTTCTTCATGTGTTCAATACTTTTTCCCTGTGTCATTTTACATTATTACACATAACTTAATTTCTGAACTTATCTGTTTTGGTTTCTTTGTATGTATGGATTATTTGGGTTGTTACCAACATCTGGTAAAAAAAAATCATGTCAATAGCACCTTTAGAAATATATTTACTGAGAAAAATGGTGACGTGTTCAATACTTATTTCACCCACTGTATGTAAATAAAGTATTTATGTTTTTTATTTGTAAAAATCTCTTAAAACCTGTTTCCGCTTTGTCATTATGGGGTATTGTGTATAGTTTGCTGAGGAATATTTTTTATTGAATTCATTTTAGAATAATGCTGTAACGTAACAAAATGTGGAAAAGGTCAAGGGGTCTGAATACTTTCCGAAGGCACTGTATGTCACGCTGTGGGTGTGGGAATGACCAAGGCGCAGCGCAGGGATAGTAGTTCGACATTTTAATAATATACTATGTATATACACAAAACGAATGACGAACTACAGAAACAAACAAACGATGTACAAAACGTCACGTACTCAAAACAAACACGAATGAACGGACGTAATAACAGCACCACTTACTTTCACCGTGACTGCGAAATACATCGACAACGACCCACACCAGAGTGAAGGACAGAGAAACATATATAGGATCCGTAATTAGAGACAATGCGGTGCAGCTGCCTCTAATTAGGGATCCAACCCAAAACCCACACAGAAACAGAAAAGAAAGACACTGTCAGACTCTGACCATAGCTACTTAGAGAAGCAAATAGGCTTCTCTATGGCCAGAGCCTGACACTGTATGAATGATCAAGCCGTTTTTCAAACTGAAATGATTCACCAAGAGGCACTTAAGCCTGGTTCACACGGGCACTTTGAAGTGACTAAAATAAAATAAAAATTGCATATCTGATTAGAATCGGATCTTCCTGCTGTCTGATCAGCCAAAAAGCACATGGAATCAGATATACACCTTCAGATACACCTTCATAGGTGATTTGAAATCAGATACAAATCTGATTCCTGGCTATGCAACTGAACGGTGAAATCTGATTTATTTGCCCTCAAGTGTTTTTTTGACTATTTGGCATATCTTGTTGCTTGCTAGCTACTCTGTTGACAGTTTGACAAGAACATGTGGTAGCAAACTAGCTTGTTAATTGTTTACAAATAAATTAGTGAATGTGCTAGAAAGCTAAACAGCTTGGTAGTTGACTGCTGTGGCTAGCCAAAAAGGATTTCTTTTGAAAATTGGATCATCTTTTCAACTTGTCGGCTCGGATGGTCTCAGCTTAGGGAGAAGAAGCCTTGTGAGGTATTGGTCTGTCACTTGTTATGAAACAGTATTGGTTGATCACATGAATGAAACAAAACGGTAATGATTCATTCATTATGCTAAATCATGCAAATATAACTTGTCTGTGTATAGCCGTATATAAGACAACTGCTGGGACTGCCCAAGCAGAGCTTCTGACAGACGTGTACTATGGTGCATTGAGTTGGTTGGAACCTCTCCAGCGCACTGACAATAAACAATGATTAATTTAATTAAGATTAACTTTTAGTGTCCCTGTGGGTAAAATTATTTCCACGACACTAGAACAGTATAATTATCTTTGGGGGGTTCTTCCTACAACCCTCCACCAGCTTTATTAGCCTTTAAATGGGTGCAGAAAAATCCAACAGATCAGTTTAGAAAACTGTACGTTATTGATCTTTCGTAGCATGAAATGTATTAACCAATCAATGTAAATGCAAAAACAAAGATAAACAAACAATTCTGAAACTCTACCTGCAATAGAGCATGTTGGGAAATATTATATATGGTTCTATGTAGAACCCTTCTTGCCTTCCAAATAATATTTCTTGCCTTCCAAAGAATCATCAAAGAACCCTTTCTTCCCAAAAAACGGTTCTTAGGATGTTTAAAGGTTCTAGGTAGAAACCTTTGCTTTACAAATAACCTTTGTCTCCGAAAAGGGTTCTTCTGATCAAAATGGTTCTTGGTAGAAAGGAAAGGTTATTTAACCCTATCCTTCGGCAAAGAATCCTTTTGGAACCCTTTTTTCTAAGAGTGATAATTCGGAAAGTATTCAGACCCCTTGACTTTTTCCACATTTTGTTACATTACAGCCTTATTTTGAATTGATTAAATACATTTTTTTCCTCATCAATTTACACACAATACACCAATAATGACGAAGTGATTTTATAATTTTTTGCAAATGTATTACAAATTACCTTATTTACGTAAGTATTCAGAATATATGCAATGAGACTCAAAATTTAGCTCAGGTGCATCCTGTTTCCATTGATCATCCTTGAGATGTTTCTACAACTTGGAGTCCACTTGTGGTAAATTCAATTGACTGGACATGATTTGGAAAGGCCCACACCTGTCTATATAAGGTACCACAGTTGACAGTTCATGTCTGAGCAAAAACCAAACCATGAGGTTGAAGGAATTGTCCGTAGAGCTATGAGACAGCATTGTGTCGACGCACAGATCTGGGAAAGGGTACTAAAATGTCTGCAGCATTGAAGGTGCCAAAGAAGACGGTGGCCTCAATCATTCTTAAATGGAAGAAGTTTGGAACCACCAAGAGTCTTCATAGAGCTGGCCAATCGGGGGGGAAGGGCCTTGGTGAGGAAGGTGAACAAGAACCTGATGGTCTCTCTGACAGAGCTCCAGAGGTCCTCTGTAGAGATGGGAGAACCTTACTTGCAGCACTCCACTAATCAGGCCTTTACAGTAGAGTGGCCAGATGGAAGTCACTCCCCCAGTAAAAGGCACACAACAGCCCGCTTGGAGTTTGCCAAAAGGCACCTAAAGGACTCTCAGACCATGAGAAATAAGATTCTCTGGTCTGATGAAACCAAGATTGAACTCTTTGGCCTGAATGCCTATCGTCACATCTGGAGGAAACCTGGCACCATCCCTACGGTGAAGCATGGTGGTGGCAGAATCATGCTGTGGGGATGTTTTTCAGCGGCAGGGAATGGGAGATCGAGGGAAAGATAAACGGAGCAAAGTACAGAGAGATCCTTTATGAAAACCTGCTACAGGTTTACGTGCAATATTGCTAGTAATTCTTGGACCTAACTTATGTAGGCATTCACTCAGGAATGCATATTAGTATCCTGTCAATTGCACCTTTTCTCATTGCTTTTAGTATATTGAATGTGCAATACGTGCAGTTGTCTGTAATTAAACCCTGCGCACTAAGGACTGTATTTTAAGGGAATTACTATTATTACCCCAAATGATATCATACACACATTTAGCTATTAAAGTATCTCTTCCTGTCATTTACCTGTACAGTTTGTGTAACCATGCAAGTATTCACTTATCTGTAAATATAACTGTATACTTAACTGTACAGCTAATTTAACCATGCAAAATGTTCACTTACCTGTTCATTTACCCAGTCTGTCTATTAAGTAAACTATTATTACCCTCGCTCATATCATACGCATTTTTAGCTACTGAAGTATTTCTCTGCCATCGACCTGTATAGTATAGTTAACCATCCAACATCCACCAATGTATAGTGTACATATTCAGCCAAGCACCCATACTATGCTATGTCTTTTTTATAGCTTTTATTTTTTTGCACTCCAGATATCTTGTATTTCTATACTTTTTCATACTGCCGCTCTATGTATCATGTACCGTGTATCTGTCTTTTGTGTACTTTCGTTGTGGCATTTTGCACCTGCCCTGTGTTGTGTTGTAGCTGCTTGACAATGAAATTTCCCCCCCGGGGAAATTCTATCTATCTATCTATCTATCTATCTATCTATCTATCTATCTATCTATCTATCTATCTATCTATCTATCTATCTATCTATCTATCTATCTATCTATCTATCTATCTATCTATCTATCTATCTATCTATCTACAGAGCGCTCAGGGCCTCAGACTGTGGCGAAGGTTCACCTTCAAACAGGACAACGTCCCTAAGCACACAGCCAACGCAGGAGTGCTTTCAGGACAAGTCTCTGAGGGGCCCAGCAAGAGCCTGGACCTGAACCCGATCTAATATCTCTGGAGAGACCCGAAAATAGCTGTGCAGCGATGCTCCTAATCCAACCTGACAGAGCTTGAGAGGATCTGCAGAGAAGAATGGGAGAAACTCCCCAAATACAGGTGTGCCAAGCTTGTAGCTTCATACCCAAGACGACTCAAAGCTGTAATCGCTGCCAAAGGGGCTTCAACAAAGTACTGATTTCCACCATTTACTTTTTTTACTTTTACTCAAGTATGACAATTGAGTCCACCACTTACATTTAAACCAGATACTTTTAGTTTTTTACTCAAGTAGTATTTAGTAAAATATTACACCGGTAGGGTGATTTTCACTTTTACTTGAGTAATTGTTTATTAAGGCAGGGGTGAACATAACCATGAAGTCATGGAGTGACACAAGATGGGAGAGTAGGCTCCAAAGTGTTTATGCAATCAGGTATCAGGCTTCTGAGGTTCGGGAGGCATTACTGGAAGCCAGACAGATGATCAACGATTCTGTGGCCAAAGTGGAGGCACAAGCACTTGCAGAGGAAGTTGGGTCCTCCAATCCGCCTCAATGCAGTTGGATATCGCAGTGAATTTAATCTCAAATGCAAAGGCCTCCCTCACTACATACCGGGAAAAACCTTGAAGTCAACTACTTCAACATTGTGGTCAACTCTGCTGTGGCATTCATGTATGAGAGATTTGAAACACTCAACCCGGTAAAAACCAAATATTGAGTGCTGCTGAAGTTCAGCACTGCCTATCAGATGTCCAGTGAATCTTTAAAGGCTCACTGCATGGAAGTTGAAAACACTCTAACCTTCAGAGATGACTGTGACATCAGTGGAATGGATCTGGCACACGAGATTCAGAATTTACCTGATCTGCCATCAGATAAGATGACTGCCTTTGAGCTGCTTCCATTCTCTGTGAGAAAAACCTGGAGGAACTCTATTCTAACCTTTGGATAGCCCTAAGAATTGCAGTCACCCTACCAGTAACAGTAGCATCAGCAGAGAGGAGCTTTTCAAAATTAAAGCTCATCAAAAGCTACCTGAGGTCTTCCATGTCACAGGAACGTTTGAGTGGTCTGGCCATCATGAGAATGAATCATGACGTGGGGAAACATGATGACATCATATTTCGATTGTAAGATTTTAATTAAAACATTCAAGTGCATTTGTGTAAATGACTGCTTAACTAACTATGTGACATACTTTCTAGCAAACTGTTTTAAAGGAGGGAGGATTGTAGTGGGAGCACTGGGGTGTCAGGTGTGACTGTGTGGCAATGGCAAATGGTTTACATGGCTCACGGGTCAGGTAGGAGAGCCCCTTAGCAGAATTTTGCTTAGGGCCCCAGGGAGGTCAGGACTGGCTCTGCAGGTAAGCCTACTTTGCAGTCAACATTTAATTGAGAAGGTTTTGGGGAAAGTATTTCTGTCAACCCACAAGATGGTTATCACATCCACTGGCTACACACAGAGTAATAAACAAATGTGCGCACCACACAGACAAACACGGGCAATATTGCTGGATATTAATGGGCAGATATTGTCTTAGGTTTGTTTTTTTAAGCCAATAGTGGCTAACCAGGGGTTGGATAATGTCTATGTTGCTTATATAGTAGCTGGGAGCTTGAAGTGTCTGATAGTTGTGAGATTTGTTTATAACAGTTTGCGGTAGAACACATGAACATTGCATGTACATTCAAAATTGTTTGGCGAGCTACTCATAGGTGGGCTACGAGCTACTGGTAGCTCGTGATCAAACTTTTGGAGACCCCTGTATTAAGGTATCTTTACTTTTACTCAATTATGACAATTGAGTACTTTTTCCACCACTGAACAGATGAAAACAACACAAGAAACAGATGTACAGTGTGATGCGTATTCTTTAACTTGTGGGTATCTGCTAGCAGTTCCAGTCATTAGTTAGCATTGACTTGCGAAACTACCTCTAACTTCCTTCATACTGGACACAGAGACAGATACAAATAGTATCCACAAGATCATCTGACTCTGGGAAAGTAGATAATTGCCAAATCCCAAAGTATCCCTTTAAGTTACAAGGAAATACTGACATTAACAAAGCATAATTCTTGGCATATAGATCCTAAGGTTAATTTACAAGACAAAGCATGAACAAATAGATGCCTACTAGGCTAGAGGCCTAGAAGCCTATGGAATTTATCATACAACCTTCCTCCATGGACTGTATACAGGATAAGAGAGAGAACAGACCTTGATTCAAATCAAATCAAATTGTATTTGTCACGTGCGCCGAATACAACAGGTGTAGACCTTAGAGTGAAATTATTACTTACAAGCCCGAACCAACAATGCAGTTTTTAAGTAAAATAAGTCTTAGGTAAATAATAGATAAGTAAAGAAATAAAAGCAGTAAAATAACAACAAAATAACAGTAGCGTGGCTATATACAGATGGTACCGGTACAGAGTCAATGTGCGGGGGCACCGGTTAGTCAGGCTAATTGAGGTCATATTTACATGTAGGTATAATTAAAGTGATTATGCATAGATAATAAACAGAGTAGCAGCAGCGTAAAAGAGGGGGTGTGGGAGGGGGATACAATGCAAATAGTCCGGGTAGCCATTTGATTACCTGTTCAGGAGACTTATGGCTTGCGGGTAGAAACTGTTGAGAAGCCTTTTGGACCTAGACTTGGAGCTCTGATACCGCTTGCCGTGCGGTAGCAGAGAGAACATTCTATGACTAGGGTGGCTGGAGTCTTTGACAATTTTTAGGGCCTTCCTCCGACACCGCTTGGTATAGAGGTCCTGGATGGCAGGAAGCTTGGCCCCCATGATGTACTGAGCCATACGCACTACCCTCTGTAGTGCCTTGCGGTCTGAGTCCGAGCAGTTGCCATACCAGGCAGAGATGCAACCAGTCAAGATGCTCTCGATAGGGCAGCTGTAGAACTTTTTGAGGATCTGAGGACCCATGCCAAATCTTTTCAGTCTCCTGAGGGAGAATAGGCTTTGTCGTGCCCTCTTCATGACTGTCTTGGTGTGTTTGGACCATGATTGGAACATGATAGTTTGTTGGTGATGTGGACACCAAGGAACTTGAAGCTCTCAACCTGCTCCACTACAGCCCCGTCGACAATCATCACCTTTGTCTTGATCACGTTGAGGGAAAGGTTGTTATCCTGGAACCAAACGGCCAGGTCTCTGACCTCCTCCCTATAGGCTGTCTCGTCGTTGTCGGTGATCAGGCCTACCACTGTTGTGTCGTCTGCAATCATGGGTGAACAGGGAGTACAGGAGGGGACGGAGCACACACCCCTGAGGGGCCCCAGTGTTGAGGATCGGCCCATCAGGAAGTTCAGGATCCAGTTGCAGAGGGAGGTGTTTAGTCCCAGGGTCCTTAGCTTAGTGATGAGCTTTGAGGGCACTATGGTGTTGAACGCTGAGCTGTAGTCAATTACTGGAATTCTCACATAGGTGTTCCTTTTGTCCAGGTGGGAAAGGGCAGTGTGGAGTGCAATAGAGATTGCATCATCTGTGGAGCTGTTGGAGCGGTATACAAATTGGAGTGGGGCTAGGGTTTCTGGGATAATGGATAATGAGCCATGACCGGCCTTTCAAAGCACTTCATGGCTACAGATGTGAGCGCTACGGGTATGTAGTCATTTAGGCAGGTTACCTTAATGTTCTTGGGCACAGGGACTATGGTGGTCTTGCTTGAAACATGTTGGTATTACAGACTCAATCAGGGACCGGTTGAAAATGTCAGTGAAGACACTTGCCAGTTGCTCAGCGCATGCTCGGAGTACACGTCCTGGAATTCTGTCTGGCCCTGTGGCCTTGTGAATGTTGACCTGTTTTACTCACATCGGCTACGGAGAGTGTTATCACACAGTGGTCCGGAACAGCTGAGGCTTTCATGCATACCTCAGTGTTGCTTGCCTCGAAGCGAGCATAAATGTGATTTAGTTTGTCTGGTAGGCTTGTGTCACTTGGCAGCTCGTGGCTGTGCGTCCCTTTGTAGTCTGTAATAGTTTGCAAGCCCTGCCACAGCCAACGAGCTTTGTGTGTAGTATGACTCAGTCTTAGTCCTGTATTGGCGCTTTGCCTGTTTGATGGTTTGTCTGAGTCACTGGTGCTTCCTGCTTTAGTTTCAGAAGGATGGAATTATGGTCATATTTTCCAAATGGAGGGCGAGGGAGAGCTTTGTACGCGTCTCTGTGTGTGGAGTAAAGGTAGTCTAGAGTTTTTTTCCCTCTGGTTGCACATTTAACATGCTGGTAGAAATTAGGTAGAATGGATTTAAGTTTCCCTGCATTAAAGTCCCCGGCTACTAGGAGTGCTGCCTCTGGATGGGCGTTTTCCTGCTTGCTTATTGCCTTATACAGCTGACTGAGTGCGGTCTTAGTGGTAGCATCTGTTTGTGGTGGTAAATAGATAGCTATGAAAAATATAGATGAAAACTCTCTTGGTAAATAGTGTGGTCTTCTGTTTATCATTAGATACTCTACTTCAGGTGAGCCAAATCAAGAGACTTCCTTAGATTTCGTGCACCAGCTGTTGTTTACAAATATACACCCCTCGTCTTACCGGAGTCTGCTGTTCTATCTAGCCAGTGCAGCGTATATCCCACTAGCTGAATGTTATCCATGTCGTCGTTCAGCCACGACTCTGTGAAACATAAGATATTACAGTTTTTAATGTCCCGTTGGTAGGATATTCGTGATCGTACCTCGTCTAATTTATTATCCAATGATTGTACGTTGGCTAGTAATACTGATGGTAAAGACAGATTACCCACTCAACTTTGGATCCTTACAAGGCACCCCGACCTCCGTCCACGATATCTCTGTCTCTTTCTCCTGCCAATGACTGGGAGGAGGGCTTGGGCTTTGTAGGGTGTCTGAAGTACATCCTCTGCGCCCCGCTCGCTGAAGAAAAATTATTTGTCCAATCGGAGTGAGTAATCGCTGTCCTGATATCCAGAAGGTCTTTTCGGCCGTAAAATACGGTGGCAGAAACATTATGTATAAAATAAGTTACAAAAAACTTGAAAAAACACACATAATAGCACAATTGAATCGAATTAGCATAATTAAAAAATCCCTATAAAAATCTGTCAGTTTAAGCTAGAGATATCTATTTTTGCATTGGATGTGTCTCAATCTACCTTATCCACCTATGTCACACTTCCACACTTTAGCCTGTGGTTCCTGCATGAGACTGATATCCACACAGAACTTCCTTAGGTATTCACATCCACACCACCAGCAACGATCAGCCTGAGAGGTAACAATGATCATGTTCTTACTAAAACTTTTTAATGGTCCTGTCAATGCCTCACTACCTGTAAATCAGATGGCCGGCGGTAGTGGACAGAACCCCTAGATAACGTTATCAATCAAAGTCCACACAGAACTTTATGCAGTTCACAGAACTTGCTTAGGCATTCACACATACATTCCCTTCATAATTATGCACACACACACACACAGCACACACTCAAGACACTATTTCCCTCTTCTTGTTGCATCTTTACATTTCATACAGAACTTTCTTAGCTATTCACACTTGAAAGCCTATATAACGTTATAAACAAGGTTCACCGAACCTTCGCCTAGTTCTCTCTTAGAACTTGGTTGCCTTCTTAAACACCATTACTTCGTTTAAATTGACTTACTGAAATCAGTTGAGTTGTCCTTCTAGGTTTCGTGGATGTTGTGTTTCCTCCCGGACGCGTCCCACAGTGGAGGTCTGGTCCGGAATTTCCCTCTTACGCCTTCTGAAGAATGTGCCAACGGTGATCCCTCTCAGACCTTCACTGATGGATCACGTCAAGAAAATCAAACATCCTGTTTCTTGACGCCAGAATTGTCGTGGAAATTCACCACGAAGGACTCAAAGTCAAAGTAAATGAAGCAATCTTTTATCACGGCCTGAGAGGTTCACAAAATCAATACAAGACTGATGAAACTCTGAAATCCGGCGTTCACTTTTCAGTCCCTTTATACTGCTACACAAACAAGTCATATAAGCATGGTTGGCTCCTCCATGAGACTGACTGATACCACATCAGGCTTCTTACCTTGAAACTGAGATACTCCTTTCTGGGGGCCCAGAGCAATGTTCTGTACGCACTGCCAAATTGCTTATCAGTGATAGAGTGGATTCCTCCCATGTACAATCAATTCAGTCACTCGTATGAACCCAACCAAGTTGGTTATTAGAAAAGAAGCATTTTGCTAAACAAACGTTCATACACACAAAGAAAATGTCCATCACAGGGTTAAATACATGATATTTTTTATATCTTCCAGATATAGGACAGACACTTCTGAACTTCCTGTTGTTCCATTTAGTGAATCTGTTATTCAATGCGTTTGTATGGGCTAATAGCGGTAAGGCCCAAAATCATTTTTCATCAAATAATCTTTTATATATTTTTTTTATACTTCAAGGGCTCCTAAAATTCAAAATCAAATAGCAAAAGGATCCTTGGTATGACCTTCTTAAAACAATTACATATAGATTAGTAGAACTGATCGGTGTAGTAATGTTATTCGTAACTCAGAGCCATTGGTATTGCTAATTATAACCTAATGTTAGCTAGCTAGTTGGTTAGCTTTAGCTACCAGTAGATCTATGAATGGTAGTAACGTTATGAATTGGCATTATGATTCATTGTTCAGCTAGCTAGCTAACTAGCTACATGTCTAAACAAAAGACTCCACTATGCAAATAACCATTTCACTGTACAATTTACACCTTCTGTATCCTGTGCATGTGAAGAATAAACTTTGATTTGATTTTATATAGTGTGTGTTTATCAGAGACGGTAATGTGAAGAACAATATGACATGCACCAAAGTCAAATTAGGATATAACGTTAGGCCAATGAAACAGTGTCGATGTTCAAAAATTCTCCAGAGGCATGCCCTGCTTTTATTTTGTTAAACTCACAACTTGTGAATAATGTTCTGGTTGTGACTTTATTTTTCTGTAATAATGAATACAAATTAGCTAAGGTTAAAACGTTGTCAGCTATATGATATGGTCATTATTTGAACTGGCTAGCCAGCTAACTTAACATTAGCTAGCTAGCTAGAAACTAACTAAAATGTTTAGAAAGTAGCTTTTTGTTTCTTGGTTTGCTAGATTGACATATACTAAATTCATTTTTAAACGGATGGGTTTATTGGTGTTAAAATACACGAGTTATGCTATTTTGGACCACCAGGCTGCTGATGTCATGCAGCCTGTTGTTAATGACAATGACAAGCTTGATTTCAGACGACAATAGAATGTTCATGATGTCACTGCGACAACGGTCTACAGACATGTCGATAGACGTAGTATAAACAAGCCTTTAGTCTTGAAATCTTTGGTTGTTTACTACACTACCGTACTAACTCTGTATAGCACATGGCCTCACATGTGAATCCTCAAAGGGATGGGTGTGAACGATGCTGATTGCGTGTACACAAAGAAGAGGTCTCCAGTAGGTGTACCAAAACCAACCTGATCTCCCAGAAATACGTGAAATGAACACGACCTCTTAACCCCGATTTACGTGGTGGTGGCACGGAATGTGTTGAAATTACGTGTCGGCACCACGGAAACAACACCCATACAAAGTCAATGAGGCTCATTTGTCGTGGTGGACACACGGATTCCCTGGTTCAACAACGTCACACAGTGGGCGCGGTAAATGTTGTTTTCTAGTTTACTAAACGTCCTCCTTTTATAATGTATTATAGTGAATTTGTTCACATTTTTGTTGTCTAAATAACAGTAAATTGTCTGTGATATAACTGTAACGTCTCAGTCCGAAATCCAGAAAGAGCCGGAGGCACAGATGTTATTTCCAACGCTTTATTAAGGCTAAACTAAACTCAGGCAGCTATAGGCTACTGCCCACGCCCTAACTACACACACTCAATCAAGTATAAACACACGGAACAGAAACGGGAGAATATGCTAACACTTATTGCTAACACACAGGAACACAGGTTGGAACATGCTACAAGGAAAAACAAGACTGACTAAAAACCCGCCTAAACTTCCCCTATATAACTGTTACCCTGGTAACCCTCAGGTGCCGCCCCCCCCCCCACGATTAACTGACCACCCTTTTGTAAGACTTTTTTGTTTAAATTTATTTTATTGCAGATCACATTTGTTACAATTTGCAGAAAAAATTTATTGAACTTGTAATACAAAAATCATTTAGTTACAGTACACGTTTTCATAAAGAATAAAAAATAAAAATAAATAAAACAAATAAATAAATACACATCAGCCAATGGATAGAGAAGTGAAACAAATATCATATAAGTAACAAATAATCTGTATAAAAATTAGAAACAACATAAAAGTGCACAGCCAGAGTATCAGACAGAACATTTCAGTTAAATTAGTTATAAAGTTAAATTAGATAAGTATTGCATACGGGTTGAGATACTTACTGTAGTCAATTAGCGGGTGAAATTAGTGGTAAAAGTGATTAAGGGTAAGAAGCGTGCGTTACGGTGCGTAACGTGACGTATCGTTGCCGTGGTAACCACTGAAAGTCTTCTGATTCATAATAATTATTAATAATATTCGCTGCTATGACAGAAAATACATTTGAAAATAATAAAATATCCTAAAGGGTTTAATAACGTAAAGGGAACAACACAGCCTCGGGCCATTCTTTAAAACTACTCCATCTATAAATTGATTGTTATGTGGCGACCCTGTACTGTGTAAAGTTCCTGATCGTCCTGCTGATTGGTGCTCAGGGTGGTCAGTTAATCGTGGGGGGCGGCACCTGAGGGTTACAGTTATATAGGGGAAGTTTAGGCGGGTTTTTAGTCAGTCTTGTTTTTCCTTGTAGCATGTTCCAACCTGTGTTCCTGTGTGTTAGCAATAAGTGTTAGCATATTCTCCCGTTTCTGTTCCGTGTGTTTATACTTGATTGAGTGCGTGTAGTTAGGTCGTGGGCAGTAGCCTATAGCTGCCTGAGTTTAGTTTAGCCTTAATAAAGCGTTGGAAATAACATCTGTGCCTCCGGCTCCTTCTGTATGTCGGACTGAGACGTTACAGTTATATCACAAACAATTTACTGTTATTTAGACAACAAAAATTTGAACAAATTCACTATAATACATTATAAAAGGAGGACGTTTAGTAAACTAGAAAACAACATTTACTGCGCCCACTGTGTGACGTTGTTGAACCAGGGAATCCGTGTGTCCACCACGACAAATGAGCCTCATTGACTTTGTATGGGTATTGTTTCCGTGGTGCCGTCACGTAATTTCAACACATTCCGTGCCACCACCACGTAAATCGGGGTTAAGGGGTCGTGTTCATTTCACGTATTTCTGGGAGATCAGGTTGACCAAAACATTTATGGACCATTTTCTCAAAAGTGTGGTTACAACTTTATCAACTTTCAAAGCAGAATTACTTTCCCATTGTTCAACTACTGTAGTGTATGTTACACAATTTTCTGAGTCTCTACTTTTATCCAATGTAAAAAACACAATTTCAAATTTTGATACATAAGACCGAATCTAGTTGGTCAGTCACAAAGGATCTCCATGTTCTCCGCCGACAGATCATAAAATAAGTGCTGCTAAAAAAGTATGAACATGTACACACTCACTTCTGTAAGTCGCTCTGGATAAGAGTGTCTGCTAAATGACGTAAATGTAAATGTAAATAAAAGCAATTGCAATTTCGAACTGGTTTCTAAACCAGCAGAAAGTCTGCAAAGTAAATTTGTTGAAATGTTTTTAGACTCAATCAGGAAGTAGAGACTTATCTGCATCTTTAAACATGGATTAAGTCACTGTAGCTGTCAAATGTAAAAAACAAACATTTTAAAAACCTGACAAAATCACATTCAAAGATTAACTTAAAAACTATGCTATCTTTAGCAAGTCACCTGTCAGATGAGGATGATAGCAAAATTCTAAATAAAACTTGAGAGTGAGATCCTAAGATCACCCACTGCTTGTGTAAATCAAATATGTATAATTCAGTAGTTTGTAAACCCAATCTAAGCCCTGTAGTGGAAATGTTCTGTATTATCAAATGAGGAGAAACAAACTAATCACACAAGTCAGAGTTCACCTTAAACTAAATCTTTGTTTACTTTTAAGTAAAGAAAATAGGTCACACCAGAGACCCAAGTAAATGATGTGAGTGCTTTGCAATAAGAATGATGGCTGGTCGACGGACCAACCGTAGGTGATTCGTTGAGAGCCCCGACACATGATGACACAGACCTTTTTATAGCAAAGATACACCCTCCTGAATGTTCATGACAAACAACAGATGTATGGAATGGGTCACAAGGATAGACTTCTTATGAAAGATACTAATAATTCACAACTGACAATATCTGCTGTACAGACTGTTCCCATTGTACAGAGTTCGGCCCCCAAGGCAAGACTCCCATTTTGTCCCTGGTACCTTGTTGTACAGAAACACCAACTCATTCCATGGCATAAATCAATCATCAGCTCCAGATACCCCTGTCCAATTAAAACCCATCCCTTTGCAGAGACACAGCCTAAGTATAACAGAAATGTTTACTATCCAAGGATAGGTGCAATATCAGAGATGTTGTACAATGGTTCCAGACACCACCCCACATATCCTATCTCAGACCTTATCTCCTTCAAGGCTGAAGGAGGGAGTGACTGGCCCCAGACATTGTGGAGACCAGTAATTGGTTCCCCGTTAATCAAGCCATCCCTTCACATGGTTTGTAATAAGTAAAGACACATATTCTTACGTGAGAGCAATGTTCCCCATTCTCTTTCTGATGTTCTGCATAGCAACAGGGACATGTGATAGACAAGCCTGACTTCTCCCCTCTCTGGTCCCCAGGTGACTGAGGCCCATATGAGGGAAGAAGTGCAACTTCCAACACCAGAGTCCAAAAGGATACATTCTTTATAACAAAAGTTCACAGTTCAATCATATAATTGTATTTATTTTTATTTAACCTTTATTTAACTAGGCAAGTCAATTAAGAACAAATTCTTATTTACAATGACGGCCTAACAAAATGCAAAAGACCTCCAGCGGGGACGAGGGCTGGAATAACAAATATATATATATATATATATATATATATATATATATATATATATATATATATATATATATATATATATATATAAATATAGGACAAAACACACATCACGACAAGAGAGACAACACAACACTACCTAAAGAGAGACCTAAGACAACAACATAGCAAGGCAGCAACACATGACAACACAGCATGGTAGCAACATAAAATGACAACAACATGGTAGCAACACAACATGGTAGCAGCACAAAACATGGTACAAACATTATTGGGCACAGACAACAGCACAAAGGGCAACAAGGTAGAGATAACAATACATCACACAAAGCAGCCACAACTGTCAGACAGTTGAGTCTTTGAATAAAAGAGATTGAGATAAAACTGCCCAGTTTGAGTGTTTGTTGCAGCTCGTTCCAGTCACTAGCTGCAGCAAACTGAAAAGACGAGCGACCCAGGGATGTGTGTGCTTTGGGAACCTTTAACAGAATGTGACTGGCAGAATGGGTGTTGTATGTGGAGGATGAGGGCAGCAGTAGACATCTCAGATAGGGGGGAGTGAGGCCTAAGAGGGTTTTATAAATAAGCATCAACCAGCGGGTCTTGCGACGTGTACACAGCGATGACCAGTTTACAGAGGAGTATAGAGTGCAGTGATGTGTCCTATAAGGAGCATTGGTGGCAAATCTGATGGCCGAATGGTAAAGAACATCTAGCCACTCGAGAGCACCCTTACCTGCCGATCCATAAATTATGTCTCCGTAATCTAGCATGGGTATGATGGTCATCTGAATCAGGGTTAGTTTGGCAACTGGGGTGAAAGAGGAGCGATTACGATAGAATCTACTCGTTGGCTGAAATGCATGGGGGCACAGCCCCTCCCTAGGTCCCAACAAGTTTTCACTACATGTCCCGTTAATTTGCAGTGAGTACACTGTTTAGTGTGCTTTTTAGGGATAACATAGCTAGATTTAATGGAACATGCATGTTTAGGATATCCTGTCCTAGATTCAATATTAGTTGCCCATGTAACTATTTGTAGGAATGTGTTATCTGCAGGACCCCCCAAATCTAACGCTTTACTCAGGTAAGAGCCTGGGTTGCGTGTAAGCATTTTCTGTGTCACGTGATGGGGTTTCATGGCCAGAATTTCCACAGTTGCTCTGCGTACTGCTTGAAAAGTTATATTGTGCCCTACTTACAGGCCATGACCTTAGTCCAGTCTGCATGAGATGGACCCCAAACAGCAAGTTGGCTTTGAGCCGCGCTAAGTTGTCTGCACTGGTTTCATTGTCAAAGAGCTGGTTGACAATTGTGCAATCCTTAAAATCATCGTGGCTCTGTGGGCAATTTCATGTGGAATTGAGAGCAAAAGTACTTGCCATACATCTCACATTTCAAGACTATACTCGTTGTACTGGGTCTTCACCCATTCCAACAATGGTGTGAATGGAGATTTCACTGGTAATGGTCAAATATAATTTATATGAGAGGTGGCCTCACACAGCATGCTAACCTGCGCAAAATGACAGACTGCGCCTGCATTGTCTTAATGACTGAAGCATGAGCTGCTACTGCCCTAAATTGACTCGCTAGTCTATGAGGAGTGCGACAGCGGCTGGGAGTTTGAATATGTGGGCGGGATTGGCGCCGCCCTGTGTGGTCACCTGTTAAGCAGTTCCCATTGTTCGTGCTTTAATTGTTGTTTTAGTATGTTTTTCATGAGGTTTTTTTGCAATAGTTGAACTATAATAGTTCAGGATTATGTAGTGGTACTGTTTACGAAGGTTTTAGCGGCCCTTTTTATCACTGAGGCACTTTTTGTTTTTCTCAGCACCGAACGTACACATGAGTCCTCAATTATTTTAAATCGAGCCCAGCTCCTGGATTTAGCACACGCAGCGCCGCTGCATCCCAGGGAAAAGTTTGTTATTCCGGACGAGTTGAAAAGGCGACGGCGTGGACGCAGGGCGGGATTGAAGTGTAATAATAATAAATTTTATTTGTAGAGCTTTTCATTATTAAAAACAATCTCAAAGTGCTAAAAGAAACACAAAATCGGTTTAAAGGAGAAGCGGCAACAGACAGTGCCAGCGTCCTCTCCTCTCACCTGTCAATGCAAAGCTTAGGAAATACCGTCTATCATTATGGGCAACGTGAGATCGCTACATAACAAGGTGGACGAGCTTGATGGTCTGGTCCATGGGCAAAGAGAATACCGGGAAGCTAGCCTATTGTGCTTTACAGAAACATGGCTGAATGATAACATCCCCATAGAGAACGTAACTATCGTCGGTTTCCAGACCATCAGAGAAGACAGGGATTCTTCCGGTAAGAGTAAGGGAGGGGGGATGGCTTTATTAGTTAACAACTGATGATTTAATCCGAGACATATTACTGTTAAGGAACAGTTTTGTAGCCCGGACATTGAGCTGTTAGACCCTACTATTTCCAAGGGCCTTCACGGCGGCCATTGCTGTTATTGTTTACATCCCGCCTTTGGCTGACGCATGTGACGTCATCCACTCTGCTATGGTGAGGTTACAGACAGTGCATCCCAGTGCTTTCTTTGCATCTCTCTCTTCAACGCTGCCCACGTTCAAACAGTTTGTGAAGTGCCCAACCAGGAATAATACAACTCTGGACTTGTTATATGCTAATGTGAAAGATGCATACAACTCCACTGCACTCCCTCCCCTCAGTAGGTCGGATCACAACCTTGTCCACCTCACCCCACTCTACAGGCCTATGGTCCAACAGCAGCCTGCGACCACTAGGACCATTAGGAGATGGTCCCCGGAGGCGAATGAAGCCCTACAGGACTGCTTTGAAACAACAGACTGGGATGTGCTCTGTGAGGCTACAGTGACAACACTGTACCCACCAGGAAGGTACGCTGTTTTCCAAATAATAAACATGAAGGCCCTGCTGAATGAGAAGAAGTGGGCCTTCAAGGAGGGGGACAGGGACAAATTGAAATGCGTCCAGAGGGAGCTGAAGTTGCGGATTGCTGAGGGGAAGAGAGGGTATAAGGAGAGGATGGAGGACAAGCTGAGGCAGAGCCAGGTGAGAGAGGTGTGGAAGGGTATGAGAAATATCACTGGCTTCAAAAAGTAAAATAGTGGGCAGACGGAGGGGACCCAGGAAAGAGCCAATGAGCTGAACCAATTTTTTTACAGGTTCGATACTGGCCCTGTCCACCTCCCCTCCAGCTCCCCAGGCCACACACCCTCACGGCTGTCCCACCCCCACTTTGCTCACAACACCTCTGTTGAGACAATCACCGACCCCCTCCCCACCACCTGCTTAGGGTCTGTGCTGACCAACTGTGTGGAATACTCCAGCGACACTTCAACCTTAGCCTGAGCCTGGAAAGGGTCCCTGTGCTGTGGAAAACATCCTGCCTGGTCCCAGTGCCAAAGAAGGCACACCCCACTGTCCTGAATGACTTCAGACCTGTAGCGCTAACATCCCACATCATGAAGACCCTGGAAAGGTTAGTCCTCGCTCACCTCAGACCCCTGGTGTGTACATCACTGGACCCCCTGCAGTTTGCATATCAGCGCAACATTGGGGTGGATGATGCAATCATCTACCTTCTGCAGAGGGCTTACTCTCACCTGGACAACGCAGGTTGCACTGTGAGGATTATGTTTTTTGACTTCTCCAGTGCCTTCAACACCATTAAGCCCCTACTACTGGGTGAGAAGATGAAGAGGATGAAAGTGGAAGCACCCTTAGTCTCCTGGGTCACGGACTACCTGACCGGTAGGCCACAATTTGTGCGACTACAGAGCTGTGTGTCAGAACGGGTAGTGAGCAACACAGGGGCCCCGCAGGGAATGGTCCTGTCCCCCTTTCTGTTCACCCTCTACACCTCGGACTTCAGATATAACTCTGAAACATGCCACCTACAGAAGTTCTCAGATGACTCCGCAATTGTAGGGTGCATCACGGGTGGGCAGGAAGAGGAGTACAGGAGCACAATCAATGACTATGTGTTGTGGTGTGAGCAGAACCACCTTCAGCTCAACATCAGCAAAACAAAGGAGATGGTGGTGGACTTCAGGAGAACCAAGGCCCAACTGACTGCAGTCCCTATACAGGGGATGGATTTGGAAATGGAGACGGATCCTGGCCAAACTGCTGGCCATCATGGACAACGTCACCCACCCTCTGCATGCCATGGTTATGACTCAGAGGAGCACCTTCAGTCACAGACTGATCCCACCACGGTGTGCCAGAGAGCGCTATAGGAGGTCCTTCCTGCCGGAGGCTATTAGACTATTTAATGCCTCACCGGGGTGCCGTCAGCAACATAGACCTGGAACTGTTGGGGTGCTAGGACCTAGTTTAACAATTATGCATCCATCCGTGAGTAACTCTGGTCTGTAATCACTCATTCACTCAGGACTTATTTATTCATTCAGATCTGTATATACATATTAATGTACAGTTGTTATATCATATCACGTGCAATATTGTAAGTAATTCTTGGACTGAACTTACGTAGTCATTCACTCGGGAATGCATATTAGTATACTGTCAGTTGTATCTTTTTTCATCGCTTTTAGTATATCGAATGTGCAATATGTGCATTTATCTGTAATTAAACCCTGCGCTAAGGACTGTATTTTAAGGGAATTACTATTATTACCCTAAATTATATCATACACACATTTAGCTATTTAAGTATCTCTTCCTGTTATTTACCTGTACAGTTAATGTAACCATGCAAATATTCACTTACCTATAAATTTAACTGTATATTTACGTGTACAGCTAATTTAACCATGCAAAATATTCACTTACCTGTTCATTTAACCAGACTGTATATTAAGTAAACTATTATTACCCTCACTTATCATATCATACGCACTTTTAGCTATTGAAGTATTTCTCTGCCATCGACCTGTATAGTATAGTTAACCATTCAAATACTCCTTATTTATCTATATCAACTTGCAATATTTGTATCATTTGTTTTTCACCTAACACTCTGTAACAACGTATAGTGTACATATTCAGCCATCCACCCATACTATGGAATGTCTTTTTATAGCTTTTTTGCAATCCAGACTTCTTGTATTTTTATACTTTTTCATACTGCCGCTCTATGTATCATGTATCGTGTATCTGTCTTTTGTGTATTTTCGTTCTGGCATTTTGCACCTACCCTGTGTTTTTTCGTAGCTGCTTGACGAAGAAATGTCCCCTCGGGGATCAATAAAGTATCTATCTATCTATCTATCTATCTATCTATCTATCTATCTATCTATCTATCTATCTATCTATCTATCTATCTATCTATCTATCTATCTATCTATCTATCTATGGCACGGTGTCGGGTGAGGGAACAAGGCGCAGAGCGAGAGGTCGGTGCAAACATATTTTATTCAACTAATAAAATAACAAACGTGCAAACCCATAGGCACATGAACACACACAATGATCCACACGCAGGTGGATGTGAAGTGCACATAAATATACTCCCCAATTAGAGACAACTCAAGACAGCTGTCTCTAATTGGGGATCACCCAAAACCCAACACCCACCTAGTGAATGTAAGGACCTGACTCTGGCCATCCCACTCCCTCTAGTGGGAGTCAGAGACCTGGCCTCAGTCAGACCCTTACAATCTATCTATCTATCTATCTATCTATCTATCTATCTATCTATCTATCTATCTATCTATCTATCTATCTATCTATCTATCTATCTATCTATCTATCTATCTATCAGAAGGTGGGTTTTGGAGTGCGGCTGCGCTCTCCAGTCGCTTGTAAAGCCAACACCACTATTGGTGTCTAAAACATTACCAGTGCCTGAATAGTCAGCCTCAAAGCAGAGCTGTGGGCCCGGTGCTCCAGTGTCTTGACACTCTTTTTCTAGCATTTTACGTTGATGCTTCTAAAGCGTCATCTCTCGCTTTAAGGAGGCAACATTTTCAACATTTTGCTCATGTTCCTTTTTCCAATAAATATTTTTGAATGCATCTCATCAGAGAAGAAAATGCATATATTTCCCTTCAATTCCCTCATAACCTCTAGAATTTGTTTTTCCCCTGCATCCTTTCTATAAATGCCAATTGTTTGCCAGTAATCAATTTCATTGGTTGTCGAATTAATATTAAGACCATCCTTGCCTTTCTTCATCAGCTTTAGAGACAACTCATAAATACAAGATTCCCTCAACTTAAAAACATATGTATCTTACACCTTATCCATTGCATAGGCTGCATGTTTGTTATATATCGTGGAATCTAATGGAATAAACTCCAATTTAGTCCAAAGTATCCATAAGATACAAGTCGGAAGTCGCCATTTACCGTATCTCCAAAGTTAAATAATCAACAAATTCCTAATGATATATTGCTAGGGGCCACCATTTATAATAAGTATATTATACTGTGTATATACAGTGGCAAGAAAAAGTATGTGAACCCTTTGAAATTACCTGGATTTCTCCATAAAATGGTCATAAAATTTGATCTGATCTTCATCTAAATCACAACAATAGACAAACACAGTCTGCTTAAACTAATAACACACAAACAATTATTCGTTTTCATGTCTTAATTGAACACACTGTGTAAACATTCACAGTGCAGGGTGGGAAAAGTATGTGAACCGTTGGATTTAATAACTTTGGCAGCAATAACCTCAACCAAACCTTTTCTGTAGTTGCGGATCAGACCTGCACAATGGTCAAGAGGAATGTTGGACCATTCCTTTTTACAAAACTGTTTCTGTTCAGCAATATTCTTGGGATGTCTGGTGTGAACCGTTCTCTCGAGGTCATGCCACAGCATCTCAATCGGGTTGAGGTCAGGACTCTGACTGGGCCACTCCAGAAGGCGTATTTTCTTCTGTTGAAGCCATTCTGTTGAAGCCATACTGTACCTCACGTGACCAATGATGAGACTATGCAACTAGCCTATTAAATGAATTATCTTTATCAGACTCTTATTATGCAATGACTAAGATCAAGGAATGTTCATGAGAATGGAATTCTAAATACAAGTGTTATTTAATAACTTTGTAAAATGAATGGCTTCACGTACAAGGCATAAAGCTTAATTTAAGGCAATACTGACATTAACAAAGCATTATTATAGGCATATTGATCAGATCCTAAGGTTAACTTACAAGATAAAGCATGAACAAAGAGATGATTACTAGGCCAGAGGCCTAGAAAATTAGAATTGGTCATATACTGTATAGTCATTCATGATTCATGACCTTGATTCCATTCATACCATCTGAAGGTGTAACCTTCTCAACCCCAAATCAACCACCATTGACCAATCAAACGATTTCCAGTTAACAGTAACTTAATCTCTCAGGCCCAATCTCCACTGGGTGTCACAGCATCTAAAGGCTTGTGTGAGAGATGAGATCAATGTAAATAAGACAGAATTCCTGAGAGGACAATAAAATCCCTTTCCATAGAGTTCACCCTGTATTTTTTATTTTTTTATTTAACCTTTATTTAACTAGGCAAGTCAGTTGAGAACAAATTCTGATTTACAATGACAGACTACACCAGCCAAACTCAGATGTCGCTGGACCAATTGTGCGCCGCCCTATGGGACTCCCAATCACAGCCGATTGTGATACAGTCTGGAATCTAGCACTGAGATGCAGTGTCTTAGACCACTGAACTGCCATGAACTTAAATAAAATATCCCAGAAATGTTCCATACGAACAACATTTTCAATTTCCCCTCAAATGTTGTGCACAAATGTGTTTACATCCCTGTTAGTGAGCATTTCTCTTTGCCAAGATAATCCATCCACCTGACAGGTGTGGCATATCAAGAAGCTGATTAAACAGCATGATCATTACACAGGTGCACCTTGTGCTGGGGACAATAAAAAGCCACTCTAAAATGTGCAAATTTGCCCCACACCACAATGCCACAGATGTCTCAAGTTTTGAGGGAGCGTGTACTTGGCATGCTGACTGCAGGAATGTCCAACAGAGCTGTTAATTTAATGTTCATTTCTCTACCATAAGCCTCCTCCAACACTGTTTTAGAGAATTTGGCAGTATATACAACTGGCCTCACAACAGCAGACCACGTGTAACCACACCAGCCCAGGACCTCCACATCCGGCTTCTTTACCTGCGGGATCATCTAAGACCAGCCACTCTTGACAGCTGTGGGTTTGCACAACCAAAGAATTTCTGGACAAACTGTCCAAGACCGTCTCAGGGAATCTCATCTGCATGCTCGTCTTCCTCACCAGGGTCTTTGCCTGACTGCAGTACGGCATCGTAACTGACTTCAGTGTACAAATGCTCCCCTTTGATGGCCACTGGCACACTGGAGAAGTGTGCTCTTCACGGATGAATCCCGGTTTCAACTGTACCGGGCAAATGGTGTGTGTGGCGTCGTGTGTGCGAGCGGTTTGACCATACCTTTTTTTAAAGTATCCCCAGTCATGTGAAATTGTCACGTTCGGGTGTGTAGAGAGACCAAGGCGCAGCGTAGCGATAGTTCGACATCGTTTATTAAACTAATAAACTAGACTGGATGCGAACCATACAAAATAATAAATGCAATAGATAATGAAAGTAACACACTTAGCACGAACACTGGACAACATACAACATAACATAACAATGAACCATGCCAAGGGAGTGGAACATAGACAATTAAGTAGGATCCCTAATTAGAGGTAATGCATAGCAGCTGCCTCTAATTAGGGATCCCACACACAACACCACACAGATGTAGAATTATAGATCTGCAAAGCAAAGCTTCTCTATGGCCAGAGCCTGACAGAAATCCCTTGATTAGGGCCTAATGAATTTATTTAAATTGACTGATTTCCTTATATGAACTGTAACTCAGTAAAATCTTTGAAATTATGTTTGGGTTCAGTGTAGATACCAAACATGGATACGATAACATTATTGTATCACACATTCAAGTCAGTCCTCTGGATACTGTAACAGAGAGATACATTTTGGCCCCTTAGATTGGGAAGGGCTGACTAGTCATTGGGCATTGTCCTTTGTGCTTTCCTTGTGTTCCTGAGCCATTTGCCATGCAGCTCCAGGTGACAGAGAGCACATTGATTCGGGTCACGCCTACACATTCCACCAGAACCCCGCCAAAGGTTTTGTCAAAAGCAGGAATAGGCTGAACAGCTGCAGCCGGCTCAGTTTGGTTTACCCGTCCGTTGGCATTTCTGTTTCAGACCAGTCCAGAAGAAGTTACGCAAATACGGTCATATGTCTTTTTGACCCCAAGATGGCCTGCCATACTACCACCGTGAGCCAACCTCAGTGTAACTGGAATGGCAATTTGAGATACACCTGGCCAATCATCTTGCCAAGAAATGGAGTGAGAACGTAATTTCTTTGTCAGAGCACTATCTATGTCAAAGTAATCCACACAAACTTCCTCAAACTCCTCCTCTGGACATACAGTATCTCTGCAAAAAGAGTGCAGAGGGAAGCATCTTTACTCTGTTCAGCAATCAGCTGCTTCCTAGACACCGAAGTGTCAACTGTAGGGACCCTCTTGCAGGTAGCCTAGTGGTTAGGGTGTTGGGCTAGCAACCAAAAGGTTGCTGGATTGTATCCCTGAGCTGACAAGCTAAATAATCTGTCATTCTGCCCCTGAACAAGGCAGTTAACTCATTGTTCCCCAGTAAGCCATCATTGTAAATAAGAATTTGTTCATAACTGACTCTCCTAGTTAAATAAAGGTTAAAGGGGAATGGAAACACTTCAGGAAGTAAATTTAAGCAAAGAGATGTATTCAAACCATTATTACCAAACATTTGCATTTAACATAAAAATATCTCTATATTTAGTATTTTGATCGTCAACAAAGTTTATTTGAGCTAAGGTCAGCGCCATTTTAAATTGCCATAGTAACGACTGACGCCAGTGCGTCACTGGCAGGAATCAGCAATTGAATCGGTATTGGTATTGAATCGGGTACGTATTGAGATTTTCGCGCAGAGAGTGAATTGAAGAGTGAGGTTAGGTGCAGACAACGAAGATGACAACATAAATAGTCATTCAAACATGTACTGTATAGCGCCAGGCTGTATGAATTACCTGCAAAAAAATAATCACTATGTAAACTACCATCAACTGCCCAAGGACCCACAACTTTTGAAGAAGTGGCTCCATGTCCTGAAGAGGAAGGACGTGCCAGCTCGAGCTAGCAGGATCTGCAGACAGCACTTCGCAGAGGCAGACTTCGCGATGAAGGGCACTTTCGATGCGGCAACCGGGAGTTTCCGAATGGAAAGGAGTCATAGGCCTAGTTGAAGCCCTCTGCTTGCACCTCCATGGAGGAGGCGGCGCGAGTCAATAGAGCCTGAGGTAACGTTAAATGGTCATGACTGTTGTTGACTAGGCTAGCGTTAGACATTGGACAACTTTGTTGCAACTCTAGTTGAAGGAGCTAGCTCATTGAGTCTGAAGTGTTTTGTGTAACACCCCCCTGCAACCGAACTGCAACTAAAATTGCAACAGTTTCTCTGTGTACCCTTGTTATTAGGTAGTTATTGTAGCTAGCTTCCACCTTATAGTCATGTACTGTAATAGATTTTGTTGACAGATTTGTTTTGTAAGCTCCACCTCATTTAGCTAGACTGAAGTTGACATAGGTAAATGTTCCTGTATTTGGTGTGTGTGTGTGTTTGTGTGTGTGTTGACAAAGCATATAAGACAGGTAGCTTGTTAATGCCAACTGATACATGTATGTACAGTCGTGGCCAAAAGTTTTGAGAATGTCACGGATGGGTGCACACACAGACCAAGACGCAGTGCAGGGATAGTAGTTCGACATTTTAATCTTTATACTATGTATAATCAAAACAAATGGCGAACTACAGGACACAAACAAACACTATAAACCAACGTCACGTTCACCAAAACACACGGAATGAATGGATGTAAAAAAGGCACACTTACTTTCACCGTGACTATGACTATGACATAATATGACAACGACCCACACCAGAGTGAATGACAGACTAACATATATAAGATCCCTAATTAGAGACAATACGGTGCAGCTGCCGCTAATTAGGGATCCACCCAAAACCCACACAGAAACAGAAAAGAAAGACACTGTCAGACTCTGACCATAGCTACATAGAGAAGCAAATAGGCTTCTACTTCAGTGTTCTTAGATCTTTATGTCAGTAGTTACTATGGTACACTGAAGTATAATTAGAAGTATTCCATAAGTGTCAAAGACTTTCATTGACAATGACATTCAGTTTATGCAAAGAGTCAATATTTGCAGTGTTGAACCTTCTTTTTCAAGACCTCTGCAATCCGACCCTGGCATGCGTTCAATTAACTTCTGGGCCACATCCTGACTGATGGCAGGCCATTCTTGCATAATCAATGCTTGGAGTTTGTCAGAAGTTGTGGGTTTTTGTTTGTCCACCTGCTTCTTGAGGATCGACCACAAGTTCTCAATGGGATTAAGGTCTGGGGAGTTTCCTGGCCATGGACCCAAAATGTTGATGTTTTGTTCCCCGAGCCACTTAGTTATCACTTTTGCCTTATTGCAAGGTGCTCCATCATGCTGGAAAAGGCATTGGTCGTCACCAAACTGTTCTTGGATGGTTGGGAGAAGTTGCTCTCGGAGGATGTGTTGGTACCATTCTTTATTCATGGCTGTGTTCTTAGGCAAAATTGTGAGTGAGCCCACTCCCTTGGCTGAGAAGCAACCCCACACATGAATGGTCTCAGGATGCTTTACTGTTGGCATGACACAGGACTGATGGTAGCGCTCATCTTGTCTTCCCCGGACAAGGTGTTTCCGGATGTCAGGCTCTGGCCATAGAGAAGCCTAATTGCTTCTCTATGTAGCTATGGTCAGATTCTGACAGTGTCGTTCTTTTCTGTTTCTGTGTGGGGTTTAGGTTGGATCCCTAATTAGAGGCAGCTGCACGGCATTGTCTCTAATTAGGGATCCTATATATGTTGAGTCTGCCCTTCACTTTGGTGTGGGTCGTTATCGTTACATATCGATGTATGTCGCAGTCACGGTGAAGTAAGTGTGTTTCTTTTCGTCCGTTCATTTGGTGTGTTTTTGAACGTGACGTTAGTCGAGTAGTGTTTGTTTGTGTTCTGTGGTTCGTCTTAAAGTTTGTCTATACATAGTACTTAAACATTTATTGTACATTGTTTTATTTTATACTATGTCGAACTCTGAGTGCGCTGCGCCTTGGTCTCTCCTTCCACCTAACCGTGACAGAACGACCTACCAAAAGGAGACCAAGCAGCGAAGGAAAAAGGGGAAGCGATGACGGACCCAAAAGGAACACCCTGGAGCCCAGACACCCCAAACGATTGTCGGAGAGGGGCTATGGGGGTGGTCGGGGGTAGACGGAGAGGAGCCCCGGCCACTGCACTCGTGGGGGATCCCGGAGGAGCCCCTACAGCCAAGGGAACAGAGGTAAGGAGAGGAGTCGGAAGAGGACGATGACGTACTTCTGTTCCCTCTCTCGTGGGGACTCTTGGAGGAGATCTCACGAGGAGGGGATTGGCGATGGAGTGAGGAAGATCGGGGCTGTCACAGCCCCCCAACGCCAGTTCCCAACCCAGTGCCTCCAGCGCCGGCCCGGAGCCAACAAGGGTCCGTCAAGGTTGTGAGCACCACACCATCGGTGCGCGGCCAGAGCCCGGAGAGGCTGAAAAAAGGGAATCGCACGCCACTTCGCATGCCCACAGATCTGGATCGGGAGCGGCCAGAGGGCTTTGAGGAATACCCGGAGGAGGAGCGGACGAGGTGGTGGAGAGCCTGGAAAGCTCTTCCTCTGGAGACACAGATGGATCCGCTGGTTGTACAGGCGTTGGAGGACTTCAAGCGCCAGATGACTCTCGTGGCGAGGCGTATGGTTGGACCAGAATCTCCAGCGAAGGTCAGCGTCCCTGCGCCTCCAGCGAAGGTCAGCGTCCCTGCGCCTCCAGCGAAGGTCAGCGTCCCTGCGCCTCCAGCAAAGGTCAGCGTCCCTGCGCCTCCAGCGAAGGCCAGCGTCCCTGCGCCTCCAGCGAAGGTCAGCGTCCCTGCGCCTCCAGCGAAGGTCAGCGTCCCTGCGCCTCCAGCGAAGGTCAGCGTCCCTGCGCCTCCAGCAAAGGTCAGTGTCCCTGCGCCTCCAGCGAAGGTCAGCAACCCTGCACCTCCATCGAAGGTCAGCAACCCTGCACCTCCAACGAAGGTCAGCAACCCTGCACCTCCAGCGAAGGTCAGCAACCCTCCACCTCCAGCGAAGGTCAGCAACCCTGCACCTCCAGCAAAGGTCAGCAACCCTGCACCTCCAGAAGGTCAGCAACCCTGCACCTCCAGCGAAGGTCAGCAACCCTGCACCTCCAGCGAAGGTCAGCAGCCCTGAACCTCCAGCGAAGGTCAGCAGCCCTGAACATCCAGCGAAGGTCGGCAGCCAAAGAAACCTCCAGCGAAGGTCAGCAGCCCTGCACCTCCAGCGAAGGTCAGCAGCCCTGCACCTCCAGCGAAGGTCAGCAGCCCTGCACCTCCAGCAAAGGTCAACAGCCCTGCACCTCCAGCGAAGGTCAGCAACCCTGCACCTCCAGCGAAAGTCAGCAACCCTGCACCTCCAGCGAAGGTCAGCAACCCTGCACCTCCAACACCTCCAGCGAGGGTCAGCGTCCCCAAACCTCCAGCGAAGGTCAGCGTCCCCGAACCTCCAGCAAAGGTCAGCGCCCCCGAACATCCAGCGAAGGTCCGTAGCCCGGAACCTCCAGCGAAGGTCAGTCCACCGGTGCCCAATCCGGGTCCAGCCGTCTGCTCCGCCTCAGTGCCAGAGCAGTCCGCTCCAACGGTGCCCATTCCGGGTCCAGCCGTCTGCTCCGCCTCTGTGCCAGAGCAGTCCGCTCCACCGGTGCCCATTCCGGGTCCAGCCGTCTGCTCCGCCTCAGTGCCAGAGCAGTACGCTCCACCGGTGCCCATTCTGGGTCCAGCCGTCTGCTCCGCCTCAGTGCCTGAGCAGTCCGCTCCACCGGTGCCCATTCCGGGTCCAGCCGTCTGCTCCGCCTCAGTGTCAGAGCAGTCCGCTCCACCGGTGCCCATTCCGGGTTCAGCCGTCTGCTCCGCCTCAGAGCCTGAGCAGTCCGCTCCACCGTTACCCAGTCCGTGTTCAGCCGTCTGCTCCGCTCCAGAGCCTGAGCAGTCCCCCCCACCGGTGCCCAGTCCGGGCCCGGTTGTTTTCCCAGCTCCAGGACCGGAGCCGTTTGCCCCACCGATGCCCAGTCCGGGCCCGGTTGTTTTCCCCGCTCCATGGCCGGAGCCGTTTACCCCACCGGTGCCCAATCCGGGCCCGGTTAATTGCCCAGCTCCATGGCCGGAGCCGTTTGCCCCACCGGTGCCCAGTCCGGGCCCGGGTGTTTTCCCCGCTCCATGGCCGGAGCCGTTTACCCCACCGGTGCCCAGTCCGGGCCCGGTTGTTTTCCCCGCTCCATGGCCGGAGCCTTTTGCCCCACCGGTACACAGCCCAGGACCGGTGATAAGGAAGGGTCATTGGGACAAAACTGTCCACGTCGCCAGAGCCGGAGCCGCCCCCGATGGACTAGTTTTCCCTCCCATTTACCCCCCCGTGTTTTGTGTGTTTTGTTTTTGTTTAGGCGTCCGGGAGTCCGCGCCTTTGGGGGGGGGGGTACTGTCAGGCTCTGGCCATAGAGAAGCCTAATTGCTTCTCTATGTAGCTATGGTCAGAGTCTGACAGTGTCGTTCTTTTCTGTTTCTGTGTGGGGTTTAGGTTGGATCCCTAATTAGAGGCAGCTGCACGGCATTGTCTCTAATTAGGGATCCTATATATGTTGAGTCTGTCCTTCACTTTGGTGTGGGTCGTTATCGTTACATATCGATGTATGTCGCAGTCACGGTGAAGTAAGTGTGTTTCTTTTCGTCCGTTCATTTGGTGTGTTTTTGAACGTGACGTTAGTCGAGTAGTGTTTGTTTGTGTTCTGTGGTTCGTCTTGAAGTTTGTCTATACATAGTACTTAAACATTTATTGTACATAGTATAAAATAAAACAATGTCGAACTCTGAGTGCGCTGCGCCTTGGTCTCTCCTTCCACCTAACCGTGACACCGGATGGCCCTAACAATCGTAAAGGGGATTAATCAGAGAAAATGGCTCTACCCCAGTCCTCAGCAGTCCAATCCCTGTACCTTTTGCAGAATATCAGTCTGTCCCTGATATTTTTCCTGGAGAGAAGTGACTTCTTTGCTGCCCTTCTTGACACTAGGCCATCCTCCAAAAGTCTTCGCCTCACTGTGCGTGCACTCTCACCTGCCTGCTGCCATTCCTGAGCAAGCTCTGCACTGGTGGTGCCCCGATCCCGCAGCTGAATCAACTTTAGGAGACGGTCCTGGCGCTTGCTGGACTTTCTTGGGCGCCCTGACGCCTTCTTCACAACAATTGAACCTCTCTCCTTGAAGTTCTTGATGATCCGATAAATGGTTGATTTAGGTGCAATCTTACCAGCAGCAATATCCTTGCCTGTGAAGCCCTTTTTGTGCAAAGCAATGATGACGGCACATGTTTCCTTGCAGGTAACCATGGTTGACAGAGGAAGAACAATGATTTCAAGCACCACCCTCCTTTTAAAGCTTCCAGTCTGTTATTCTGACTCAATCAGCATGACAGAGTGATCTCCAGCCTCGTCAACACTCCCACCTGTGTTAACGAGACAATCACTGACATGATGGCAGCTGGTCCTTTTGTGGCAGGGCTGAAATGCAGTGGAAATGTTTTTTGGGGATTAAGTTCATTTTCATGGCAAAGAGGGACTTTAATTGCAAATCATCTGATCACTCTTCATGGCATTCTGGAGTATATGCAAATTGCCATCATCAACACTGAGGCAGCAAACCTTGTGGAGACCAATACTTGTGTCATTCTCAAAACTTTTGACCACGACTGTAGACATCCGACTTCAACTGTATTTGGGTTCTGTCAGGACTTCCGCTGATGTCGGTCCCTCTCCTGGGTCGGGCGGCCACAGGCAGTCGACGTCACCAGAGTTCTAGCTATCACCGATCCATTTCACATTTTACGTTTGTCTTGTATCATTCACACCTGGTCCCCATTCCACTAATTGTATGTGTCCTATTTAATCCCTCTGTTCCCCCCTGGGTCTTGTCCGTGATTGTTCTCTGTATGTTTGTGATCAAGCTGAGTAAAAGAGCTTTTCCCCATCACTCTGTTCCCTGCGCCTGTTTCCACAACCCTGCATCGCACGAGCACCCTTACAGGTTCAGTTTTCTTAACAAAACGTTTTTGTTTTCAGGATGACATCTTCATCCGTGAAAAGGTTTTCATCCTGGAGGAGACTGCAGGAGGCAGAGGAGGTACAATGAAAATCCATGTTATTTCTAAGGCTATTGTTTATTTCAAGACACAATCTGTCATCCCATATAAAATGGACAATATACAGTATATGCAGTGATTCTTGAATATAACTATAGCCTAATAGATGCCTTAATTGTTTCCTAACAACAGGAAAGAATGGTTAGTACATGCCAAACTGACCCCTGGGGGCCAGAGTGTTCCTGTAATGCGGTGGAGAAGAGGTCCACCGGGACCATCACTAAAGAGCTCGGGGCCCAACAGAGAATTCAAAGATACACCCATCCATAAAGGGAATCGGAGTGGAATTGTTTTTCCACAGATTTTTTTATCCGTATCAACGGATGTGCTACCTTGTCCCGGTACTGCTGTTTCGACACTCTCTCTCAACCTATGAATGCTCAGCTATGAAAAGCCAACTGACATTTGCTGCTGGAGTGTTTAACTGTTGCACCCTCTATAACCACTGTGGTTATTATTTTGATGTATAAAGGGCTTTTGTAAGATACATTTGATTGTTTGCTGTGCTGGATGCTGTGTATTCACTAACTGTCTGAGTGATGGGACATTGGTATAGTATCTCTAACATATTTTGGTGTGTATTTAATCTGCATCTTAACTTCTTAAAGTGGCAATCAGCAGTATAAACAATAACACAGTGTCTCCCTGCTCCTCTTTCGGTAAAAAGCTGTGGGATAAGGCTGGAGAAATGTAACCACTATCAAATTCACAGACAGAGCTATAGATGCAAGGACTGACCATCCATGATATCAAAATTGTAATCCTGTTTCTATTATCTGTTTCCACTACCATGTACCCAGTTCACTTTGGATAAAGGTGTCTGCTAAACGGCATATATTATTAAAGTCTACTTTGACTATGCCATCTAGCTGTACAGTGTAGTTACGCCATACACCTCGTTCAATTCTCCCTTTTTCCCATAGGGTGAACTGGCGATAAACTGCCAGCCTGTATGCTTTGCAAACAAAATAATAAGAAAAGTTAGTCTGATACAGAAACTAAATCACAATGTATTTATAATGAGCACGCCCCATTATTGGTTAGAAAAAGATTTCATGAATTATGATGCTGTCTGCGATTCGAACTACAGTCGTCTAATCAAAAGATAAATGTGTTACCATCCCCCCACACAGCGCAGGAGAAAAAACGTTGTTAGAGTATACTAATTATATATACTGTATATAGAGCATATTAACCTTAAATAATTTATAATCAAGCAACATTTCTCAAATGATTTAACTGGCACATCGGCTGCTGACTAGTCGAGTAACCTCTTCTGCCAAGAAATCCTTCATAAGGATTAGTGACACGTACAATAAATACATTGCCATCCAGACAGATTGACAGGAACCTGGGTGTAATACAGTCACCATCCGCTGGGATTTTGTGCTGTATCGCCACCATCTCTCTACAACACACACACACACTCATACTCTATCCATTATCTGGCAGCATCCCCACTCACACCAGTTTGTGTTTGGCTACGCCGACCCTTTAACTGAGGTGTTTCAGGAGGCATGTCTGTGTTGTTACTGCTACGAGAACAAACTATTTGATCTGGGGTAACGATCGGCTCAAACATGAACAGCTTCAGCAGGTTTATTGGCTCCCTAACTAACATTATTTCATTCTCTGTAATAAACCTATTCCCAGACTAGGAGCCACTCTGTAAATTCAGCCATTTTTGGGAGTTCTTACATTTTCTCTCCTGCCAGTGACGCAACAATGACTTACTCTCAGCAATCTTCTCAGACCTAGCCCGTGTAACAGCACACGCTGGGAACACTATGGTACTTTTATGATAACCCATCTGGTTCCTCTACTCTGGGTTCCTTGCAAACAAGAGTATTTTGCACAACCTTCCCAGTAGACAAATTGTTGACCAATGTGTCCCAGGCCTCACTCCAACAACGATGGACCAAGAAACAAGATCAGACTCAAATCTCCATGCCTTGAACTAACACACTGTAACCAGCTACTGAATTGTCAGGCAAAAGAAAACTCCAAAATGAAGGATTGGGCTGCCCCATTGTCTCACAGTATCTTCACCGGCAGCTTAACATCTTCACCACTCTATAGAGACACAAACCTGCCTGAAACAAAGGGTTCATACATCTGATCCAAAATCTAATTTAGGAGATAAACCAGTCCCAACAAGATAATCAATATGCTCCCACAAGAAGAAACAGCTTTTTCTCTTTCCCTTGTTTCTGTTTCAACATAGGACACAGAGACAATGTGTTATTTCTCATAACTGGCAAATTAGCATGGGCAGCGGCATTGAGGGTTTCACCCATTTTAATGTAGTCAACTGGGTGGGACTTCCAACTTCATTGGCTGATCCCTCCTGGTGACCCTGTTGGCGTCATGTCCAGGAGGGATAAGCCAATCGTGAAGAAGAAAATTGATACTTTAATAAAATGTAGATAGCCTGTCACAGGCGCTATAATGCACAGATGTAAAGATGAGTCCTGAAATGAAACTGGCAAATTTGAAGAACCAGTTTTCTGTGAATCCTTGTCTTTGGGCACTGGGGGAAAAGTATGAGCGGACCTCTCTGGATTTCTTTTTGCGTAGGGGTGCTTTGTTTGTGAATGTAGTTTTATGTGTCAACACAAACTCATCTGCAAAAACTGCAGCTTCCTCAAGAGTGAGATCCTTGTGCTCGTGAATGTAGGTACAGGTACTGTAACAACCTTTTCGTGAAGGCAACTCTTGAACTGCTCATAGTACGAGTGCCTTTAAATCCTCAAGGTCCTTGACCTCTTGAGAACCACACCACCGATCAAAATGATGCTTTCCCTTTCCTTGTGCTCAAGCTCTAATTTATGTTGTTCCCATTTTGCCTTTAGTTCTATCTATTGCAGTTGCATGTCTATGGGGTGAGCTCTGCTTTACTCAAAGAGATAGATAAAGGACTCATCTTTACATCTGTGCATTATAGCGCCTGTGACAGGCTATCTCCATTTTATTAAAGTATCAATTTTCTTCTTCACGATTGGCTTATCCCTCTTGGACATGACGCCAACAGGGTCACCATGAGGGATCAGCCAATGAAGTTGGAAGTCCCACCCAGTTGACTACATTAAAATGGGTGAAACCCTCAATGCCGCTGCCCATGCTATTTATAGCCTTTTGGCCACTAGAGGCCTCTATCATTCTCTATGGCTCGACTCTATTTCTCCTTTCGCTCTCTCATGGCAGATCCTCTCTCTATCTCCTCTCTCTCCATCTCTTCTCTTCTCTCTGCAGCTGGAGACATTTATTATTTACACTTGAAATGATAATGACATCATAAAATGAGCCCAGCTGCTCCATTTTGCACCGAGACGTCCCACACAGCCTAATTTGTGTTAAAAAAGAGAAGAAGGAAAGGGATACTATTCCAACATTTGCACATCCCTAAACATGTACATGTGGAGTGGCTGTGGAGTATGTAAAGTTGAATGTATGAGTTGAATCAGCTGTTGGGTTGTTCCCACTAATGAAAGTTACATGGATGATCCATTCTCAGTGTGCGATACTGAGCATATCAGTCAGAAACAGACTGGCCATAGGGCAGTTTGAGCAAATGTCAAAAGACTGGTCCATCTAGGCCGTGATTCAATCCGATCTTGTAGATAATGCAGCTTGTTGATCGCATTCAAGGTAAACGCTGCAGATGTTGGCTCAATTGGAAAATACCTTTAAATGTCAAGTGCATTTTAAAGCAGTTTCAGATTGAAGCCCGGCCTTAAGCCAAGTCGGCCTTTCTAAAAAATATATTTTGGGGGGGAGGGGCAAAATTGTCATTATTTTCGTTATCAAGGAAAAAAAATAGGCCTGTGTATTTCTGGACCCAATCCGTCCCAGTCCATTAGTTATAATTAGTTTGACTAATTCAGACAGATATTTGCAAATTAAATCATGTGGGTTAGGCATCCACAACACCAGAATCTGTTAATATGCATATCAGAGTTGGGATCATGTCTTTATCCATCTGACCTGAATTAAATAACAGAACAGAGAACTCTGACTTTGGCAGAGATATAATACCAAAATATTATTCCTTCCATGCGAATGCAATTAATAACCTTTCAACTGCGTGATTAAGTCTAGTTACAAGAAAAGTGTTAAAGGTCTCATTGGTGCACTTGGTGAAAATGAGAATAAGCTACAATATCAATCTGAATCCCCATTGCACTATAGCCTATAATAAGCCACTGCTTTTATAACTTGGTTTTCAAGTTATAAAAGAGCTTTTTCCGTGGCACAGATGTCAGTTCAAAATCTAGTTTTCATTTATATTTGATTGAGTTGTAAACTAACATGAATTAAAAGTGAATCAACAAAAATCTGAACCATATCATTAGAATGAATACATTGATGACTTTTTGCAAATGCAATCAGTTTTCCACCTGGATTCAAAGTCATCCGGTGCAAAATCAGATAGTAAAGAGATGTGATTTGGCAATGATTGATGCTGTTCAATGTGAAATGTTCTTTTCCACATATGTGTATTCAGCAAATGAATTCTTAAATTAATTGAAGGGCAGTCTTCTATACAGAATATACAGTTGAAGTCGGAAGTTTACATACACCTTAGCCAAATACATTTAAACTCAGTTTTCCACAATTCCTGACATTTAATCCCAGTAAAAATTCCCTGTCTTAGGTCAGTTAGGATCACCACTTTATTTTAAGAATGTGAAATGTCAGAATAATAGTAGAGAGAAATATTTATTTCAGCTTTTAATTCTTTCATCACATTCCCAGTAGGTCAGAAGTTTACATACACTCAATTTGGTAGCATTGCCTTTAAATTGATTAACTTGGGTCAAACGTTTCGGCTAGCCTTCCACAAGCTTCCCAAAATAGGTTGGGTGAATTTTGGCCCATTCCTCGTGACAGAACTGGTGTCAGGTTTGTAGGCCTCCTTGCTCGCACATGCCTTTTCAGTTCTGCCCACACATTTTCTATAGGATTGAGGTCAGGGCTTTGTGATGGCCACTCCAATACCATGACTTTGTTGTCCTTAAGCCATTTGCCACAACTTTGGAAGTATGCTTAGGGTCATTGTCCATTTGGAAGACCCATTTGCGACCAAGCTTTAACTTCCTGACTGATGTCTTGAGATGTTGTTTCAATATATCCACATAATTTTCCTACCTCATGATCCTATCTATTTTGTGAAGTGCACCAGTCCATCCTGCAGCAAAGCACCCCCACATCATGATGCTGCCACCCCCATGCTTCACGGTTGGGATGGTGTTCTTCGGCTTGCAAGCCGCCCCCTTTTTCCTCCAAACATGACGATGGTCATTCTGGCCAAACAGTTCTATTTTTGTTTCAGCAGACCAGAGGACATTCCTCCAAAAAGTACGATCTTTGTCCCCATGTGCAGTTGCAAACCGTAGTCTGGCTTTTTTATGGCGGTTTTGGAGCAGTGGCTTCTTCCTTGCTGAGCGGCATTTCAGGTTATGTCGATATTGGACTCGTTTTACTGTGGATATAGATACTTTTTTACCTGCTTCATCCAGCATCTTCACAAGGTCCTTTGCTGTTGTTCTGGGATTGATTTGCACTTTTTACACTAAAGTACGTTAATCTCTAGGAGACAGAATGCGTCACCTTCCTGAGTGGTATGACGGCTGTGTGGTCCCAAGGTGTTTATACTTGCGTACTATTGTTCGTACAGAATGAACGTGGTACCTTCAGGCGTTTGGAAATTGCTCCCAGCGATGAACCAGACTTCTGGAGGTCTACAATTTTTTTTCTGAGGTCTCCCATAATTTCGAGCAAAGAGGCACTGAGTTTGAAGGTAGGCCTTGAAATGCATCCACAGGTACACCTCCAATTGACTCAAATTATGTCAATTAGAAGCTTCTAAAGCCATGAAATTTGGAATTTTAAAGGCACAGTCAGCTTAGTGTATGTAAACTTCTGACCCACTGGAATTGTGATATAGTGAATTATAAGTGAAGTAATCTGTCTGTAAACAATTGTTGGAATAATTACTTGTGTCATGCACAAAGTAGATGTCCTAAGCGACTTGCCAAAACTATACTTTGTTAACATGAAATCTCTGGAGTGGTTGAAAAATAAGTTTTAATGACTTCAACCAAAGTGAATTTAAACTTCTGACTTCAACTGTATGTATTGAAGAGTATCTTCCAATCATTCGAGAACATCTTTTGATGAAGAGATCATTTCTATGAAGTGACACATTAGTTCCAAACCTGACACACCACACACATGCACATGACGTGCTGGGAGCAGTACAGTGTGTGGCAGAGCAGCGCCCTATGAGCAGTTTTGGGGTTAAGTGCCTTGATCAAGGGCACAATGTCACCTGGGATGCTGATGCTCACTACCACCAGATTTCTCCCGACAGCCCTGTATTTGAACCTGCAACCCTCTACGGGTAATGGCCCCATCTCTAGAAATGGAAACCAGTTATGGATAAGGAACAATAGTAAAGATCCAGCAAAGTGTATTCAGTCAGTGGTAAACTTAATGTAGAGAATATGTTATAATTGTAGAATACTTTATTTCAGTATCTGAACAAGTTAACAAATATACAACGCAACAAAACAAATGCACATTTTTGGGCAATCAGACTACTGTAGAAAATACATTATTTGGTAAAGCATGCCTCTAATAAAGGAATTATGCCAAATAAAATGTAAAAATAAATACAATAATGTTCTGCCATGTCTATACATTGTTTTATTAACTTTATGGATCACTAAATGGAGTCTGATGGGGTTAATGTAACATTGTCATGCAAGTTGAGGCAGAGACAGGGAGGAATGCTTTGATTGCCTGGTCTCGCACAGATAAATAATCCAATTTCATTATAACACCATTAGTATTACTACAGGGATTTGCATGTGTCAGCTTGGATTGTGTATGTGTGCCATTCAGAGGGTGAATGGGCAAGACAAAAGAGTCAAGTGCCTTTGAATGGGGTATGGTAGTAGGTGCCAGCTGCACCGGTTTGTGTCAAGAACTGCAACACTGCTGGATTTTCCACGCTCAACAGTTTCCCGTGTGTATCAAGAATGATGCACCACCCAAAGGACATATAGCCAACTTGACAACTGTGGGAAGCATTGGAGTCAGCAAGTGGGACTCTTTCAAGCAAGTGGGACGCTTTCAACACCTTGTAGAGTCCATGCCCTGACAAATTGAGGCTGTTCTGTTCATTAAATTAATATTGCAACTCAATATTAGGAAGGTGTTCTTAATGTTTTGTACACTCAGTGTATTTCAGCGTGGTTATGGAGTGTGTGTGTGTTTGTGTGCGTGCGTGCGTGTGTGTGTGTGTGTGTGTGTGTGTGTGTGTGTGTGTGTGTGTGTGTGTGTGTGTGTGTGTGTGTGTGTGTGTGTGTGTGTGTGTGTGTGTGTGTGTGTGTGTGTGAATGCATATATGTTTATGTGTTCCTATTGGTTGGTTGAATTTACATATCAATAAGGTGTTATGCCATTGGTCATGCTTGCAGATAGGAGATTGCGAACGTCAATTCTTCCCAGTCTGATATTGGTATGCAAGCGGTAGGTCACGTTCTGAAATACTCTATCCTATTTTCATATTTACAATGTGTACGAGTTCACTATGTACATTTCCAGATAGATTGATAGATAGACACAGACAGACAGACAGACAGACAGACAGACAGACAGACAGACAGACAGACAGACAGACAGACAGACAGACAGACAGACAGACAGACAGACAGACAGACAGACAGACAGATAGTTAGTTAGATATATACTCTGTGTATATACTGTATGTGTGTGTGTGAATATACCTGTTAGATATTGGGGGCTTCCTGGGATGTGCTTTTGTATGTTATTGCTGTAAGAGTGCGTTAGCTAGCATGCTCTAATTGTAATGGTTGCATTAGCTCCCTGCTAATTCACAGTTATTTCCATGCTAACAGACAAATCACTAATCTACAGCCATCAACATATTGTTGTCCTGCACATCTAATGCGCTTCTTTGTGTCTATCTTCAGAATAAAAACTGATCTGTGATCACTGGTTGGACAGTCCTTTCTTTAAAAATGCAAACGAGTTATTAAGTATGACCTGTCTTCTTGTCTTCATGGGATATCTGTTACACGTGTGTGTAAAACGTAATTAAATTAATCCATTCAATAACCATCTCCACAAGGCAAATTAACATCTGGAATTATAGGTTAGTGTGTATTGACCTATAGGATGTGGCTATTTGCCATTAAATATCGCAAGAGATTGTAAATAATGACATGGAAGAATATATGCTGGAGACAATATCCCCTATCCTCTTTGTAGAAATTATGAGATGCCTGTTTACACTAGTAAAACGGTCGGTAAACATCAAAGTCATTTTCTGTTGGCAGCGGGTGGGCTCAGGTGATGACCATATCAACATTTTAGTCCCGACAGAACACGTACTCGGTATAACTCGTCCAGATTTTATCCTCGTTTGGGTCATTGCTGGTGTAGGCGCACGTGCCCGTGGAGCTACAAGCCACCATGTGAAAGCCAACCTCGGTCAGCTTGTCAAACGCCTGCTCAAGGAAATTGAATTTCAGGTAGTAACGGGACGTGTACCTCTCCGGTGGCCGGTCGGGGTCCCTGCTCTCATTCAAAGTGTCCCCGAACACCTCTTTGGCAAGGGAAGTTTTCCCGCACACCGTGATGCGCGCCACTCTCCTGAACTTGGCGTCGGTTTGGATATCTCTCCCTATATTGTACGATCCCCGGTATCCAATAGTGATGTAGCCAGACTTTCTGGACTCCAGAGATGGGGAGCGAGCGCTGCTCATTGCATTCATCATGCGCAAAGTTTCCATGCCAACGCTGGAGGACCCGGTGCCGTACTGGAGCGCACCCTCCTCGGTGTCGCCCTGGCAAATCTCCTCGTTGATGGAGTTCTCTTTGCTCATCCTGGGGCTCAGGCGCTTGGACAGGTCCCGCAGCTGGAAGAACTCAGCCTCCCTCTGCAGCCGGCTTTTCTCGGGGAAATAATCAGGCAGCACCAGGTTGAGGTCCCGCAGGTAGTCTAAAATGTAACGGAACAAGAAACCGTCCCTGTCCAAGAAATAGCGCCCTTTGCTGTCTCGCGCCAGGTCCTTTGGAGCGTTCTTGCTGAACATGGTCCAGAGGAGCGAGTCTGGGACGGCGACCAAAGTTATGTGCCTTGTCACATACACCTGTCCCCCGACATTCAGTTCAATTATCTCAGAGAAAGGGGACCCAGACTCGGCTCGATTAGAGATCCCCCGATCTGTGTCCGTCATTGCCATATTTACGCGCAGTTCTGTATCACTGTTACCTACTGGAATCTCTATATTAATGAGAGGGAAAGTCTAGCGGTTTGTTTATGTAATGCTGTGCTTGTCGGTGTGGGAGGAGAGAGTAGACAGCTGATTTGAGTGATGACTGTTAACTCTTTACCAACAGTAGGCCTACAGTAGGCCTGGGGCCTGTTTCAATAAGGATGTTCAACCAACTCTGAGTTAAAACTTGAACTCTGAGTTGACTTACCCTGAGATGGGAAACTCTGAGTTTTCGGTTACAGAACAGCTGAAATTAGTTAGTTCAATCAACTCTAAGTTGACTGACTGAGTTAAGCGCGTGCACCACAACTATAAAAAGCCAGTATCAATGGAGCGCAGATATTATGAGTCACCATGACAACAGCGTCAGACAAAAGGAGGTCTGCATATTTCTCACCAGCAGAACTGGATGTGCTTATGCAAGCATATGGAGAATTTTAACACGTATTTAAAAATAAAAAAAAGCAACACTGCTGCAGCGGCGAAGGACAGAGAGTTAGCTTGGGAATTACTTTTATACAGTGTTGGGTGTAATTGATTACTAAGTAATCTAAATACTGTAATTTAATTAAAGACTATGAAACAATTCTGTATAAAACAATAGTGGATTTAACATCAAATTTTAAAAGGTATATTTTTTATGTAACCTTCTCCCTCTACACACTTTGGTCAATTCAAGGATAATTCATGCAATTGTATATTGTTTATTTGAAAGCATTAGATGTGCAGTTTCTTGTCTGTCATTATTGTTCAAGTGGTTGAGGTTGATTTGGGATTTAGAAAGTAATTAATAAGTAAGTAGACCAAATTAGTAAGTAGACCAATACTTTCTAGAGATAGTAATTATTACATTAATCTAATTAGACTTGTTGAAGATATAATTTGTAGTTAGTAATTAAGAACTATTTTAGAGTAAATTCCCAACTGTTATAATATCAGAGGTGAAACTGGAAGAACAGTATTTTATTATTTTATAGTATTTTATTAAACCTATTAATTTAATTTTCATGTATAGGTGCAATCCTGCAGGCATGAAAAGAACGTGGCAGCAGCTTAAAATGAAATATAAAAACATAATTCAATCAGGTAAGCCTTGAGCATATCATAGGTGTAGGGTACCTGGCTTTACAAACATTTGACATATTAAATAACTAAATAGCATTCAGTGTCAGTGCAGCAGCATTTTTGACATAGGTCTAAATGTTCATTCTCATTTGACTACTCAGCCAACAGAAAGAAGGCAGAGGCTCGCAAAACGGGGGGAGGACCTGCACCACCACCTCTGACAAATGCAGAGGAGATGGCCCTGAGCCTGAATGCTGGAAGGCCAATGGCTGAGGGAATTCCTGGAGGGACTTCAATGCTCATCTTCACAGGATGATGGGGATGAAGAAACCGTTTCTGCTACCACAGAGAGGCCTACAGAGGTAATGTTAATATTATGTGTCTACACATCAAACAATCTACACATTCACATTTCTATGTGGAGTAGCCTATAGAATCTAAGTTTATATGTATAAATATAAACTTAGATGTTCTTCCAGAGTGTGGAAGAACAGCAGGAGGAAGGTCCATCAACTTCTGGTGCACAGATGAACACAGTAAATGCCACAGTTTAATTCTGTAGAACAACATTATGTAACTCTAATCTACTGTATCTTCAGTTGCCACTTCTTCTTATTAAAAAGATAGAAAAAAACAGCAAAGAACTTGTATACATGGACCGCCAGATCCAAAAGGCAGATCTGGAAATCGAGATTCTGAAACAAAAGCTAGAGGTGAGTGTGAATTCTAGGAAATATTGAAACTATATTAAAATCTATATATTTTTTTTTTGTGGTGGTGGTGGATATCATGATTAATCTGAGAAGACATTGCGGCATTTCATATCCCGGACTACCCTTCCATCCTGGAAATCTGCAGGGTGTTGAACAGCAGGAGGAAGGTCCAGGATCTTCCTCAGGATCTTGTAATTGTAGGGCAGGGTGTTGCTCCCCTCTAATTATGGCAATATTATGGAGAACAACACATGCCACAATAATGTCGCAGGCCCTTTCAGGGGTTACCCTGGGGTGACGTAGGCACTGGAAACGTGCTTTCAACAGGCCTATGGTCATCTCCACCCGGGCTCTCGTCCTGCAGTGTGCCACATTGAAGCGCTGCTGGGGGCCTGGTTCAGGTTCTGGGTAAGGGGTAATAAGATTTGGTCGGCATGGGTAACCCCTATCTCCCAGCAGAAAGCCATCAATCTCTCCTGTAAGAAAGTTCACATTACTTTAGAGCTGCATAGAAATTCCCCTGTAAGTGTGTAGTGCAATCATTGAAATATGTGTATAGGACATACATTTACTTACCCCTTTCCAGTCTGTTGCTCAGGGTTGACTCCCGATACATTCTTGAGTCATGAACAGAGCAGGGCCACTTGGCCTCCACATTTGTGATTATATGTGCAGCATCACATATGATCTTGACAGTGCAAAGAATGAGACATGTACAGTATTGTGATGTAGTCTTTGACCATTAGAAACAGTAGGCTGTCAGTGTACATTAATACTGTGGATGGACCTTCTGTTGACATAATCCGCTTCATTTTCAGAAGGTGCCATGATCGGAATATGTGTGCCATCAATGCATCCAACCACATTCGGAAATCCTAAAGGGAATTCTAATTATTAGGTTACTTCCAGGGGTCGCAGCAAGATATTCTTAACTGAATGTCATTTATCAGGTTAGCCTAATTTAAATCGATTTATACACCACTGACCTGCAATCCTGTGAAACCCCTCTTTGATGACTCTCACTGGTTTGTGCCCAGGAAACAACACAAAACTTCTCAGAAAGCGCTTAAGGGCGAGGCACACTTTCCTGACTGCTCTGCAAACAGTAGCCTTACTAATATGTTCTGCATCCCCGATGTTATACAGAAAACTACCATTTGCAAAGAAACGTAAGGCAACGCAAAGCATCTGCTCGGATGTAAGAGCACGGCCGCGATGCCTGATGTTTCTGATGTAAGGATGGATGAGATTATGGATGTATCTTATTGACTGTAAAGAAAAACGGTACTGCTCAAATAAAAATGCATAGGGATATGACAAAAAATCCACTCTGGGCATCAAAATCCTCTCCCGACGTAAATGTAACTCCCTACGAATTAATACAGCCTCTTCATCAACAGGATCGTCCATAAAAGGACATGCCATTTCATTCCCTTTGATGCTCTCTGCGTAACTGAAATGTGCGCAATGAATGAATGTACCGAAAGAATGAATGAGGTGTTTAAACACCGCTTCCTCTTTAAAAAAGGGGAGGAGATCGCAAGAAACTCTGGGTTTACAGAAGAAAACCTGCTCCCGACCAGGTTAGGTTCACAGAGTAAGTTACCATGGTAACTGACTCTGAGTATAAATTACCTCTCTTTCAGAAAAGGGCTTGACTTACTCTGCTTTCTCGGGTTTGATATACCTCCCATTCTGAAACGGGAAACCCAGAGTTTCCCTCATTTCAGGGTTAACATACTCAGAGTTTTCACTTAACCTCCTTTCTGAAACAGGCCCCTGGTCTATGACTGCATTCTATGACACTGGTGAGATCAGGTGAGACAGGACCTACTGGGCACAGACATCAGTTCAAAGTGTAGTTTTGATTTAAATCAACTAACATAAATTCAAGGTGAAATCATCAACAAATGTCACCATGTCATTGTATTTAGGTTAAAAGTTGGTTTTCCACATTGATTCAACATCGTCTTATTGATTTGGGGGGTTGAAATGACATGGAAACAAAGTTGATTCAACCAGTTTTTCCACAGTGGGGATATTGTACCATCTGCTATCGTTTTCTCTATTAGCCTAGATCAGTCATGTTACAAGAAATGTACATCAAATAAGTAATACATTTAAAGGGCCGCGATTTTATCCGATTGCGGGTTATAGGCATTTCGGCTTTTAAAGGCAATGTTCACCGCGTTTGCGGAGATCTCGTTCACAGTATATATAGTCTCTGTCACGATGTGGGGTGAGGGAACGAGGCGCAGAGCGAGAGGTGAGAGTAAACATATTTATTATACTACTAATAATCAACAAAACAATAAATGTATTTCACCGTGACGTCGGCTTTCATTAGCGAGACACAAATACAAATAATGATCCACACGCAGGTGGCTGTGCTGTGCACATAAATAGAATCCCCAATTAGAGACAACTCACGACAGCTGTCTCTAATTGGGGATCACCAATAACCCAACCCTGGGTGTAAGGACAAGACCTTGGTCATCCCACTCCCCTTAGAGGGAGTCAGGGACCTTTACAGTCTCAATCTGACATTTCCGTTAAAAGCAGCAATGGCTAGGCTATAACCTGCGATTGGATTGAATCCCGGCCTATGTCACCATAGAAAATGTTTGTATAACAATATTGATTTTAATCCACTGTCTGATATACATTTGCCCCTGTGAAAAATAGCCTAATTGTTTATCCATTTGGCTATTTGTTATACTGAACATAACTGCTATATTTTACTGTAATAGCCTACACTGAGAGAATTTTCTGTAATTTCCATAGTAAAACACTGTTTTACAGCATTAATATTGTAGATTGCACTGCATTATGGTTAAAATGTTGAAAAATACTGTTATTAACTGTAATTGGAAGCCTCCTGAAAAAAGTACTTGAACATACTGTATTTCTTTACAGTAATAGCTTATGCCTACTGTAGATTCAAATGATCAGTTTCAGGCACCAACCTCATGCAATCTGGTGAGACACGTGACTATTTTAGTAAATATCTTCTTGAAGTGGCTGTGAAGGGGAAGAATTTTTTCATCAGCAGCCGGGTAGATACCTTGACTTGTTTAGAAGTATCTTTATTGCTAGCCAACATTGAATTACTGGATGTTTTCTTAATTACCTAGCTAGCTAACTAGCTGGCTAACTTTAGCAAGCTGGCTAGATAGTTAGCTAGCTCAAGTAAACAAACTATTTCGGTCTGCTTTAAATTGCTCGTAAATATCTTGCTACAGTAGTAATGTGGAAATGTTATTGCCCTCCCATGATTATATTTCAAATAGGATGGCGGCCTACACAATAAATACCATCTAGAAGTCACCATGATACTAGTCAATGGGGAGAGCATGAATTGCAACAACACCGGGTTAAGGACTTGAGCGCTCTGGAAAAGGTTTTCATCAATGATGCCACCACACTTCACCGTAGGGATGGTGCCAGGTCTCCTCCAGACGTGACACTTGGCATTCAGGCCAAAGAGATCAATCTTTTGTTTAATTAGGCAAGTCAGTTAAGGACAAATTCTTATTTACAATGACAGCCTACTGCAGAACGACAGATTTTTACCATGTCAGCTCAGGGATTAAATCCAGCAACCTTTCGGTTACTGGCCCAACCCCCTAACCACTAGGGTAACTGCCGCCCCATCTTGTTTTCATCAGACCAGAGAATATTGTATCTCATGGTCTGAGAGTCATTGGGTGCCTTTTGGCAAACTCCAAGCGGGCTGTCATGTGCCTAGCCTGCAAGTCTGGGTTTAATGGTCTCTTTTCCAAGCTTAAAAGGATAAATGCAACACAATGGGTCAGAAAAGGTTGAATACAATTGGCCATGCTGTCAATCCAGAAAGACAACAAAAAAACGAGCTCCAACTGGGAAAATACTTTCTGAACAGTCATCATTCAACCTTGTTTTTTCCCGAGTTCACAGTTGTCTTGAAAGCACCATAAATCCAGAGAAGTTTGATGACAAAATTTGCCCACAAGAAGGACCGCCACGCCACTTTCCTGTTCAAGTAAGCACAGCACAACAAAGTGAGTCCAAAAATGTATTGTATGCTGCTGCATAAATTATGTAATATGCCAGGGTGATATATCTACTGTAGCTAAGAAAGTAATAAGTGTATGTTGTGTAGTAAGCTGTTAGTAGCATAATAATTTGGTCCATTTCCCCCTCATAACTTAGCCTACGGTTCTAACTTGGTGGTGCACATGTATTTCTCAATTGTCAGTAGAAACCACATTTGTTTAAACAAGTCGGCCATTTCAGCTATGTTTTTTTTAAAGGCAGTAAATGAGGCTGAATTAATTGTTTTGCTGCCAGACAAGGCTCCTCTGATAGCCAGGTGTAGCAAGTGGTAAGGATTCACTACATGGTGGTGAAAATAAATCTCTGTTGTTGGGACAGCATTATGTAGGCCCTAACAGTTTGTGGGCACCGCAATGTATTGTTTAGTACTGTGTTGTGTAGTGGCTTTGCTGGCATGCATCTAAAAAAAAGACGCAAGATTTACATGCTAAAATCACCACTGCTTATACACTATATTAGGCCCAGCCTTTGGAACTTTGTTTTTTCTAGATATGGCTACTATATTGTGATCACTACATCCGATGGATTTGGATATAGCTATAAAATAACATTTCTGCAGCATTAGTAAAAATCTGATTAGGGTTGTTGCGGTGACCATATTCCCGCCACACCGGCAGTCAAGAGTCATGAAGGCAGTCAAATTCCACCTGACCGTTTAGCCAAGGTAATTAGGCTTCTCCAAGCTATGATGCTGCTATTCATTAGTAGACTACCAAACTTTATAACTGCCTGGTACTCAGCACTCTATTGTCCCTCTAATCATTCTGACACCAATGCAAATGTAATCGCAAATCTAATCAAACACTTCATGAGAGCCCATGAGTTCATGTGCAACATTTCTATAGGCTATGCAATTGCGAGAGAAAACAACAGAGTGATGGCCTCTACTAAAAAGAGGAGGACCCCATCAGCTTTTTTATAGGCTAGGCATACTATATATATTTCTCAACTTTCCTAATATTGAGCACATTGTTTATCTTTACAACAGGAGTATAGCATACCTGGCTGGCATGAAAATTAACCACAAGAAAGCATCCTCCATTCGCTATTTAAGTGCATAGATGACATGTATTTTTTCCCTCTGCCCTTGTTTTGAGACAGATGCATGATAATGGTCCATTCACACATCTATTATTTAGTATCTGTAAGATTAAATCAAGAACAGTCTGATGGGTGACAATATTAGCCTATCACTTGTGAATTATATTATCACTTGTGAATAATGCCCAGCATAAAAAACAATGCCTTTGTTTTGCGACATTTTCGAATCATAGTCGCACACCTCATTTAGCCTAGCCCATAGGCATATATGTTTTTAAAAGGTGGCCAAATAACTTCTTAAAATTAAGTACATTAATCCGCTTTACAAGGCATGTAGAGCCTAACAGGCATACATAAGCAGTGCATGAGTTTCAAGTTTGGTAAGATAATTTCTACCATAAAAATACACCTTTATAATAAAAGCATTACCTGCATAACTGCATTTGCATTTACTTTTGATAATGATGTTTTCCGCTAATGGAACATTCGGGCATATAGCCTACTACCATGTGATCATTGCTGCGCTTATAATGTGAAGAAATACCCTAATAGTTTATCAACATTTTAATCAAATGCTAGTGATTGTATTAACTTATTATCCATCCCAGACTATGTTTGTAATATTTATTTCTCTGACAGATAGTAGATTAACATAGGCTAGTGCTTTTGCTGTTCGTTAGTCCTACTCATCTTGTTGGCTGACGAAAAGTAAATGTGGACAGTTCTTCCAATATCTTCAATATGCACCTCATAATTGGATAAGGACCCGCGCATTTGCGTCCCCAATGTGTCTGTCTTCACTTGTAGCCTGTAAGAAAGACTTGATCACGTGATGGAGAGCCATGTGAGTGGGAGGTGATTCGGAGCGCTCAGCGAGAAGGGCACAACGGCCTCTGGCCGCAAAAGGCATGGATTATTTTATGATTCATTACAGCCACACAAAGGGTATGCCGCCGTGAAATTCTAACCATTATCAAGTGCTTGTCAAATTGTGAATGAGTGACTGATGTTGTTACCTCGGAATAAACAGAATATTCAATTGCAAGCGTAGATTACATTTATTGACAAATCAAAAGAGAGAGTAGTGAAACGGGGTCAGATGTAGATAATGTCTGGTACCACCGGAGCCTTGGCAGCGCAGGGACTGAATGGGCAACCCGATCCTCCGTGGCGGTGAGTGGAGCGAAGGGGATCCAACCCACCACAGAACAAGGAAGTAATGACGTACGATCCTCGGAGAAGACAGGCAGAGCGATCGCGAAACTCAATAGGAATTCCACAAGAGACTGGAGAACCGACCAGGAGAAACAGACAAACTCACAGGAACAAACCAAAAGATCTGACAAACACAAGACGAATGACAATGAGTATAAATAGACAGATGATGAAGGGCAGCTGGCGCTGATAATCAGCAGAGTGGTAAATCAGCGGCCACACGCACACACATACACACAGAGCGAGTCAGTGAATTTATGAACCGTGACAGATGTAGTTTGTACATCCTACGCAAAAAAAACAAAGCAGAGCTCATGCCTTTCAAGCAACTTTTTCATCATTAATCGCATCATGCAGCCTTACAATGTATTAAAATCAAAACATATAGCCCAATATTTGTAGTTACATTAATTACTTTAAATTCAGTATATAGGAATACCTATTTATTTGTTAACCACTCAACACAGAATAGCCATATGTGTGCACTCCCTGAAATCGTTTGGATAAAATATCCTTTCTATTTTATTCAGCTTTGTTCAATTGAATTCTTCATACTATAAAATAATGCCATGAACTAGTGTAGCCCACAACCATTTGGCATAGCCAGATCAGGACCTAACATAAGGACAACTCAGAGTATGCTATTCTGTTCTTCTGAAAGACTACATTTTCTTCATATAATGCTTCTTTATACCTGTCTAAAATAAATAATGGATTTATTGTGAAGGTGTAGGCTATATTACATGGATTTATCAGACTTTTTAAAATGTAGATGTTCCAAGGTCCGCATCAGTGGATACTAAAAGTGTTTATGTTAATTAACTGTCAATTACTGTGAGACCAACAGTTATTTGCTGACTAAATGGTGTGACCACCACAGCCCTTCAACAGTATTTAACATGAGATCCTCTCTAAGCTTTACAGGAATGTGATTCTGAATATAAACAGCATTGTTGCCAGAAGGCTATAGAATTGTGTCTTCCAATGCTGCTGGGATAATGTACATTTGCTGAAGAATTATGACAAGTCAGTAAAACAATGGTCGGGATTAACTGAGTTGAGCTTGGGTCGTTGATAAGTCATTGTCTCAACTCAGCCTTATAATGCTACAAAAGGATCCATGAACCCAAATGAAACAAGCTTTGTTTCCAGAAGGTATCAAAATTCTCAATAAATGTTACACCCACAGAGCTGCATTAGTCTCGTAGCCAGTTATGGAGGGCTAAAAATCTGTTGAAACATTCAATGCCATGATTTAGGGGGAGCACAGGCCAGATATTATGGGGCGTTTGTTGGTGTCAAGCAGAAACCCATTCTCATCTTTAAAATCCATCTTCAGTTCTGAGCTGCCCTTCATAATGTCATTGAATCCCACATGAACTATGATAGACTCAATTTTCTGATGCAGGTTTAAAATGTTTGGGAGCAGCTTATTGATATCCTGTACTTGTGCTCCTGGATAGTACAACGTTTTTGCTCCAGAGACTGAGACATTTCTCACCATTGAACTGCCCAATGCAACGGCCGGAAAAGGGGATGGAGAAATCTGCCCATTCCAACCCCTCACACAATTCGTGGAACCTTTCACGGGCCCTCGAGAGGCAGGATAGCTAGCATACGCCTGCAGCTATATACAATCTATATACAATATTAAAGATGATCTACCCCCTTAAAAAGTCTTAAGTCTTAGTTTAAGGTTAGGTTTAAAATCAGACCGTCCTAATTGTAATAACAAATGGGACACTTTTTGTTACCCGAGTTGCCAATTTGTAATTTGTAAAGTGTGGATTTTAGCTAGTTTGAACATATTGTCAATGTTAAGCAAGCTAGCTTACTTTATTGTTAGCAACGTTAGCTAGCTTATCAAGCTAGTTAAAATCTTATTGATTGAAAAATTGGTCTGACTTCAATAGCACTTGCACACAATCATGTCGGATGTACGACCTCCCATTACTCAGTTTCCCACGAGCACATGAATGCGCTATTACATCTTAAAACCAAAGTTGCATTATGTTAAATTGACTGCAGTTTAGGTATGTTGTCAGTTGTTATATTAAGAAGTGTCAAATAAATGCATATACTTACTTATAAGTGACATGCTGTATCACAACTGGCCCATAGGGCGGCGCACAATTGGCCCAGAGTCTTCCGAGTTAACTGACTTGCCTAGTTAAATAAAGGTTAAATAAATATGCAGGCTCTTTTATTTGTTATCTTAGGTACCTTATTCATGTAGTTTATTCATCTCTGTTTTCCTATGACAGTGTAGAAGTAGTACCACAACCTATCCATTAGATGACAAGGTGTAGGTCTGTTCGAAGCATTGAAAATCCAGATTCTGTGTTCTTGATATCCTGTTATCTGGATCAGAATAATCCTATCTGATCATTTTCTGAACTAGCAAAAAAAAGCCAGAACAATCTGATTCTGGATTGAAAAAAAATGCATTACAGAATCTGGATCATTCTGATCTAGATTAAACGTTCTGGGCCCTGGGGATGAGTGAGTCAGTGGCGCAGTGGTCTAAGGCACTGCATCTCAGTGCTAGAGGCGTCCCTACAGACCATGGTTCGATCCCGAGCTGTATCACAACCGGACGTGATCGGGAGTCCCATAGGGCTGCGCACAATTGGCCCAGCGTCGTCTGGGTTAGGGGAGGGTGTGCAGGGGTAGGCCGCCATTGTAAATAGTTAAATGAAGGTTAAATATATATTTTTTACAAATAATTTCATTTGAGCGTTTCAATCACAGAAAGCTGTCCAACAGCGAACTATGGTGGTCCCAAGGTGGAAACAAAGGGGGTCATTGTCGTCTCTTCGGACAACTCATGTGAAAGCAGGGCAGCCGCAGGGGAAATAAGATACTGGCATCAAAAAACAAATATCACGTAGCCTATATCAGGTATGTATTATTTGATGTGGTATCTTTTTAGGCATTCCAAGGGGGTATCTGAACACATGCACGCGAGCTGTTGTGTCTGGGATTCTGCAGGGGTTTTACACAATGTGCTTTTAGCTCACATTGTAGCTTGTTTCATTTCCCTATCCATTAAACCAAATGGTGAAATTCCTGGATTTACAAGTTACAAAGTCAAATTTCCAGTGTGTGTGGAGTCTCAAAAAAACAGAAGTTGCAAAATGCAGTGGTATGATTGAGTACCTCAAGTCTGTTTATTAGAATCATTGTGAACTCTGGTCATTTTCTCATGACCCTAGTAGTAGTCATGTGAAATGGCTTTTTAAATTACATGACAATCATAAAGAACTGAGGACAATGTTTATTTATTTAACCTTTATTTAACTAGGCAAGTCAGTTAAGAACAAATTCTTATTTACAATGACGGCCTAGGAACAGTGGGTTAACTGCCTTGTTCAGGGGCAGAACGACAGATTTTTACCTTGTCAGCTCAGGGATTCGATCCTGCAACCTTTCAGTTACGGGCCCAACACTCTAACCACTAGGCTACCTGCCGCCCCATGACATGACATGTACATGACAATACTCCAACATAACAAACACATAGACAATACAACACATTAGGACAAGACTATATAGGGAATGCAATGTGCCACTAGCAATCAAAAAAAGAAAAGTAGAAGTAAAACTATCTTTGGTTTAGTCATGAAATTTCCACTCCTCTGTAAGAATGCCTTGGTTTGACCATTCTGTAAAGTTGGTAAACCAGCATTGAGAAAGACCTTCCCTTATGGTACAAAAGGGATCCCTTGTCATGTACACAGCCAAAAGGAGACAAGGGTTAGTAGAGACAGCACAATGCTACGCAAGGTATCTCATACATTTTATTTCAGTGTACTTTGTTTGGCACAAGATTCTGCAAAGGCTTATTTGCAAAGTGGATCTCATGCTAGTAGTTAGATAGACAAAACTGATGTGACTTCTCTTGGGTTCTTTGCCTACAGTGAGAATAACTACTACTGCTATAAGGGCTCCATGCTATCCCCATTAATTTCTGTTGGAATTGACTGCTGTCAGGGTAGCAATAAAACTCATCTGTCTCTTCCAGAGTGTCACAGAGAGTTTTGGTGCAGCCATCTCCAGCCTCAACGCAGCTCACCTGACAGATACTGTGGTCCACAGGAGTAAGAGGATGATGCTGGATACGTTGGGAGTGGGCCTCTTGGGGACCAGTACAGCGGTCTTCAGGAAGGCTCTCCAGTACAGCCAGGTAAACTATACTACTGTATAAGTAAACTATAGTACTGTACTTCACAACAGACAGGAGACAGGCAAGCAGCAGTGTAGATGGCTCTGCTTATGGAATTCCTGCACGTAAACAGCTATTTTACTTTCTCGGGCAACCAACTTGCCCGATGGGCACGTGCCTTTAAACGTTGATATCAATCTCGGCATATACTGTACAGTATGGTCATATTTTTAGAGTATTATTTAAAGTGTGTTTCTGATCGTATATAGTTTTTATTTTCTATGGTTTACATGTTTATAGTTATGTATGCCATATGCTATATACTATGTATGCCATATATGCCATATGCCATTGCCCCTCCAGTTATTTTTCAAAATGTATTGTTGAAAAACGATATCCTGAGTATAACAATGATAATGTATGAGATATTTTTAGCACAATTGTAATATTTAGACCAAAACAAATAAAATTGGGATGTATATGGTTGACTAGAGGCAGGTTACTAGACGGTCCACCCTCAGAGTTTCTGATGCTGTTGATGGTCCTAGTTGTACAAATCAGTGGAGAGGAGCAGTGTGTGGGGAGAATCAGGGATGACACTGCCACCCCAGTATGCTGCCTTCGTCAATGCCATAGCGGTAAGACATCTCATATACAGTACACCCCCATATACTTATCAAGTGATTTATCTTTCAATGTTCCTCTTAATCACTTTAGAATCCTAGTAACCACTTAGTAACCACATTTTGAGACTTTGTTGACATTTTAATTGATATTTGATTGATGCATTATACTCTGAAATCTTAATATTTCTAAGATGTTAATATTAATTAGAGACTGCATTTTTTTCAGTATTCAGTTTTATCACAAATCTGTTTCACTTCCTTAAATTGTTAGTGACCTAATAGTGGGTCAGGGTTGGGTCGGTTACTTTCTAAATGTAATCCGTTTACAGAACCTGTCCAAATTTGTAAAATAGTAACGTAACTTTTTGATTACCCAAACTCAGTAACGTAATCTGATTACTTTCAGTTACTTTGGATTACTTTCCCCTTAAGGCATTAGAAGAAGACAAAAAATATCCATCAAAGCCTCAGTAACGTAATCTGATTACTTTCAGTTACTTTGGATTACTTTCCCCTTAAGGCATTAGAAGAAGACAAAAAATATCCATCAAAGCCACTTGGTGTAACGCCTGTGCCTCCGACCTCGACGGTGCCCCTCCCGCCCCGGTGCTCCGGCTTGCCGGTATACTAACCACCGGCATGAGTATGATGGCAGCCGCACTCATGCGCCCACACCTGATGCCCATCCCCTGATTCCACACGCAAACACACACTCCTGCTTCCACTCACTTGATCACACACCCTTTATAAGTTCCCATCCCTGTGTTGTGCGTGTGGATTATTTTCAGTGAGTCATTAAAGTATATACAGTCATGTGAAAAAGTAAGTACACCCCCTGGAAAGTTATCTTTTTTTTGCATATTTGGACAGATGGATATGTAATCTTCACTTCAACACTAGTGACAGATAAAGGTTACCCAATTTAAGAAATTACACACACAACAAAAAAAACTTTGGTCAACCATATGGGTGTGTGGTAACACATCATTCAAAGATCAAAAGGCCTACCGAGGCCCTCAGAAGAAAGATTATTGATGCCCATGAGTCTGGGAGGGTTTAACAAATCATGTAGCCTATAGCAGGGATTTTGGCCCACTCCTCCATACAGACCTTCTCCAGATCCTTCAGGTTTCGGGGCTGTCTCTGGGCAATACGGACTTTCAGCTCCCTCCAAAGATGTTCTATTGGGTTCAGGTCTGGAGACTGGCTAGGCCACTCCAGGACCTTGAGATGCTTCTTACGGAGCCACTCCTTAGTTGCCCTGGCTGTGTGTTTTGGGTCGTTGTCATGCTGGAAGACCCAGCCACGACCCATCTTCAATGCTCTTACTGAGGGAAGGAGGTTGTTGGCCAAGATCTCGCGATACATGGCCCCATCCATCCTCCCCTCAATACGGTGCAGTCGTCCTGTCCCCTTTGCAGAAAAGTATCCCCAAAGAATGATGTTTCCACCTCCATGCTTCACGGTTGGGATGGTGTTCTTGGGGTTGTACTCATCCTTCTTCTTCCTCCAAACACGGCGAGTGGAGTTTAGACCAAAAAGCTCTATTTTTGTTTCATCAGACCACATGACCTTCTCCCATTCCTCCTCTGGATCATCCAGATGGTCATTGGCAAACTTCAGACGGACCTGGACATGCACTGGCTTGAGCAGGGGGACCTTGCGTGCGCTGCAGGATTTTAATCCATGACGGCGTAGTGTGTTACTAATGGTTTTCTTTGAGACTGTGGTCCCAGCTCTCTTCAGGTCATTGACCAGGTCCTGCCGTGTAGTTCTGGGCTGATCCCTCACCTTCCTCATGATCATTGATGCCCCACGAGGTGAGATCTTGCATGGTGCCCCAGACCGAGGGAGATTGACCGTCATCTTGAACTTCTTCCATTTTCTAATAATTGCGCCAACAGTTGTTGCCTTCTCACCAAGCTGCTTGCCTATTGTCCTGTAGCCCATCCCAGCCTTGTGCAAGTCTACAATTGTATCCCTGATGTCCTTACACAGCTCTCTGGTCTTGGCCATTGTGGAGAGGTTGGAGTCTGTTTGATTGAGTGTGTGGACAGGTGTCTTTTATACAGGTAACGAGTTCAAACAGGTGCAGTTAATACAGGTAATGAGTGGAGAACAGGATGGCTTCTTAAAAAAAAACTAACAGGTCTGTGAGAGCCGGAATTCTTACTGGTTGGTAGGTGATCAAATACTTATGTCATGCAATAAAATGCTAATTAATTATTAAAAAATCATACAATGTGATTTTCTGGATTTTTGTTTTAGATTCCGTCTCTCACAGTTGAAGTGTACCTATGATAAAAAATTACAGACCTCTACATGCTTTGTAAGTAGGAAAACCTGCAAAATCGGCTGTGTATCAAATACTTGTTCTCCCCACTGTATGTGCCACGGAGGGTGCGTGGAAGGCTGGTGACCTGGGTGCACCAATACCCAGCGACGGGACACCCGGGGATCACTAGGACCCTGGAAGCACTCCGGGCGAAGTACTGGTGGCCTGGCATGGGGAGCCTGTCTCGATGCCTTGGACTGTGCGCAAACTGTGAAGGATTGGACGTAGTAGCGCACAGTCCAAGGCATCGAGACAGGCTCCCGCGGGTAGACGGCATACAGAGTGGAAGCAGTGCTGGACTCACGTCTGCGGCGGGGTCGGGTCCAGTACCTAGTGGACTGGGCGGTATATGGTCCGGTGGAACGATGCTGGGTCTGGGCTCCTCGACCTCCGGTAGCCGCGCCTTTGGGGGGGGGGGGTCTGTAACGCCTGTGCCTCCGACCTCGATGGTGCCCCTCCCGCCCCGACGCTCCGGTATACTAACCACCAGCATGAGTATGATGGCAGCCGCGCTCACGCGCCCACACCTGATGCCCATCCCCTGATTCCACATGCACACACACCTGCTTCCACTCACTTGAATGCACACCCTTTATATGTTCCCCTCCCTGTGTTGTGCGTGACGTTTCAGTGAGTCATTAAATTATATATATCGACTTTGTTCTTTATTGTTTTCCTCCTTTTTTGTGCTCACCACCCTCGCACTATCACACTTGGTGTGTCATCATAGTTGTCTCTGACAGGTGGAACAAACTTAAACTTGCCCCTTTTTAAAGGCTGAATTGAATGTCATTGAGAAAACAGAAATGTGTTATAATGTATTTTGTTCTCACAAACATCCTAGAAGTAATCCAAGAAGTAATCATCTAGTTTCTCAAAAGCATCTGTAATCGGAACATTCAGATATAAATGCATTTAGTATCAGATATGCTTGTCTGTCATGTAGAATAGGTAATCATATCAGCTCTATTCATTATATTTCTATCTTCTTAACGTATCACCTCTCTGAATGCACCCGTTATATAATATTGCTCTTTCACCTTGCCTCAGGTGCACTCTATGGACTTTGATGATACGTGGCACCCTGCAACCCACCCCTCTGGGGCCGTGCTCCCTGCCCTCCTGGCACTGGCAGAGACTCTGCCCACCCAGCCCTCTGGCCTGGACCTGCTGCTGGCCTTCAACGCAGGCATCGAGATGCAAGGGAGACTCATGAGGTTCTCCAAGGAGGCCCACAATATACCTAGAAGGTATAAATGAGTGGATATGCATGCATGCAATTTGTTTTTATTGTTTGCACTAATTATGTTGGCAGTTTGTTTTGTTTTGTACTGCCAATATAATTACTGGCAATATAATTACTGTATATTTGTAGTCACAAGTGCTTATTTGTGAGTAGAGATATACAGTACATGCATTATACAGGATTTATTTTACACATATGTGACACGTTTCAGGAAACTAGGCGTATGTCGCGCATTACTACTTCACAGGAGAGCCATTTGAACGTAAACCTTTGGCAGAAATGCCTTCTAGAACGTGAACTTTCATGTGACTTAATAACAAACTTGTATGCCATCTGTAAATACGAATAAAATTGTTAAATTACAAGCCTAGTTGGTTTAGCCACAGAAAAAGACAGCAACCTTCAAGCTAGCCATGATTGGCTGAGATAATGAGTGGACTGGAGTGTCGAGAGATACATTCGGTTTGGTCTGCCACGTAGCACGCTTCTGTCTATTTGAGCTGGTCAGTATGTGTAGGTAATTATGTCTAACGCAGCTTTTAAAAAAATACATTGCATAGTAGAACTGCCTAAGTGTTGCTCTCCACTTTCTGGAGGACCGAGTTTTGAAATCAGTGGAAATGGAGAAAACACCTGTCTCCAGATTACATCTTCAAACTAAGGGTAACTATGGCATCCATGACAGAGAGTGAAAAGTGACGGTAGCAGCAACATTGTGTACAAAATGAGTTACAAACAATGCAAAAAAACAAACAAAATAGCACAGTTGGTTAGGAGCCTGTAAAACGGCAGCCATCGCCTCCGTCGCTGCGAAAACTGTTGATAGACGTAGCTGGTAAATTTGCTTTGGCTATCTACTCCGATTTGCCAGAGCGTATAATAATTGACAAATTTACACTCAACACCTGCTGAATATGGCCGGTGTCAGTAAATGTTGGCTAAAAAAAATGTGTTGCCAGCAGCACAGTTGTCGTCAACAACAGCCCAACCAGCTCTGCTAGAGCGAGTAAAATGGTCAGAGTGAGCTGTTCGATCATTTGTGTCTGGAAGTAGCTAACAAGTTAGACAACGTTAGCCAGTTAGCTTGGGTGCTTGACTGCTGTTTTTAGGACAGAACGCTCGGATCAACCCTTAAAGAGATGGGTGGGGCTAAAGCTTAAGAGGGTGTGAACGATGCTGAATGGTTGTAGACAAAGAAGGGCTCTCTAGTAGTAGTACCAAAACATTCTTTTTTTTCTCTCAAAAGTGAGGTTACAAGTTTATGAACTTTCAAAGCAGAATTACTTTCCCGTTGAGTCTCTACTTATTACAATGTAAAAACACCATTTAAAATGTTGCTTCATAAGATCGAATCAAGCCGGTCGGTCGAATATTAGCTATTGCACTCAAATCTAAAATACCACATTTCTGGTTTGCTTCTAATCCCAATCTTCTCCCAATCCTGTATTCTTCTCTCCCAGGTTCCACCCTCCTGCTGTAGTGGGAGTGATGGGCAGTGCAGCAGCCTCAGCTAAGCTCCTAGCCCTCTCCCCAGCCCAGTGTGTCCACTCCCTGGCTATCGCCGCCTCCTCCGCGGGGGCGCCCATGGCCAATGCAGCTACCCAGACCAAACCCCTCCACATTGGCAATGCCGCCCGCAGAGGCCTGGAGGCTGCCAAGCTCGCCCTGCTGGGGCTGGAGGGAAGTCAGGCTATACTGGATCTCGAGTCTGGCTTCGGGGTCTTCTACTCAGACTATAGTCCCTCGGTGTTCCCTGGGACTGATGGTGGTTGTGGTGGTGGGTTTCGATGGGTTTTGGAGGAGCAGGATGTGGCCATCAAGCGCTTCCCGGCCCACTTGGGAATGCACTGGGTGGTGGATGCCGCCTTGGCGGCCCGGGCCAAGCTTGGAGCCTCTGGAGAACCTGACCTCTGTCAGGTCCAGAAGGTGGTGCTCCGAGTGCCTCCCTCCAGGTACATCGACTGCCCCTTCCCAGTTACAGAGCACCAGGCCAGGCATTCCTTTCAGTTCAATGCCTGCTCGGCCCTGCTGGACAACCAGGTGTCCGTGAACTCCTTCAGCGGGCCTCAGATAGACAGGCCGGCCCTGAGGGAGCTCCTGGCCAAAGTCATAGTCGAGAACCCCCAAGACAACCAACCCAGCTTCGACAAGATGTACTGCGAGGTGACAGTAGAGATGGAGCACGGAGAGAGTACCACAGCCAAATGTAATACCTTCTACGGCCACTGGAGGAAGCCATTGAGTCAGGAGGACTTAGTTGGGAAATTTGAGGCAAACGCCTCCACTGTGCTGAGCCAAGAAGCGGTAGAGAGTGTTGTGGACATTATAGGGAATATAGAGAAGTGCCCGGACTGTACAGTGCTGAGGTCATATCTGCAGATGACCAGGCCGACAACCCATCTCTTCAGAGAACCCCTTGGCTAATCAAAAGTCCAGCACTCTCTCAGACCCCATTTGCACCTTGTGCTGGTGGAAACATGTCTTTGTCTTTTCAGCTGTTTGGCCAATTGGGTGAATAAACTTGGTTTGAGCTTTACTAGTCATCCGTGAGTTTTACTCTGTTTGTAAGACCCTAACAGTGGTCACAACGGGGCATGTTAACGGCGACAGGAACAAAAATAAAAAATTGACAAGAAGTAGATTAGAAGCTGGGATACCTAGTAAATTAAAGCTCATACGAGTCGTACAGATAAAATAGCCATAGAGAATCACTGAGCAGACGAAGCGGCCAAGGCCGCAGCCTTAGTAAGAGAAGGTGTTAAGCAACCGCATGTAAATATTGTAAATAGCAGAGCTGGGATTTTAAGTCTAAAAGAAGTGCAGCAACAAACCCACAGGGAAGAGATGTTGGAGTGGTTAGAACATGGGTGTCAAGTAGACACTGAGGGTTTGTGGTATAATACTTCAACATCCTGTAGCGCCAAGCAGGATGCGTATTACTCTTGCTGAAATGTATCATGGACCAACACATCAATTGGCTGTAAACATGTATTCTCAGTTCAAGACAACGTGGTTGGGAAAGGAGGTGTTGGGCACATTCCAGGACTAGGTCAAAAATTGTGTGATATGTGAGCAGCACAATATTGCACCTACAATCCCTACTCCTGTCCGACAGCAACCCCTGCCGGATAAAATCTTTACATCATTACAGTTAGACTTTATAGGGCCACTCCCTCGAAGCAGGGAAAAAATCATGCATTGGTAGTGGAGGACAGATGCTCCAGATGGACAGAAGTATTCGCAACTTCCTCAGCTTCAGCTAACTTTGTAGCACAAAATCAAAGTGGTTCCAAGATGGGGCTTATTCCGGACCCTAGATGAATGGATAGATAGATAGATGGATAGATGGATAGATGGATAGATGGATAAATGGATAGATGGATAGATGGATAGATGGATAGATGGATAGATGGATAGATGGATAGATGGATAGATGGATAGATGGATAGATGGATAGATAGATAGATAGATAGATAGATAGATAGATAGATAGATAGATAGATAGATAGAAAACAACTAGATGCAAAAAAACTAGATGCAAAAAAACTATAAAAGACATTGCATAGTATGGGTGGATGGCTGAACATGTACACTATACATTGTTACAGAATGTTAGGTGAGGAAAAAAAATATGATTAAAATATTGCAAGTTGATATAGATAAATAAGGAGTACAGTATTTGCATGGTTAACTATACTATACAGGTTGATGGCAGAGAAATACTTAAATAGCTAAATGTCACGGAAACACCATCGCCAGCACCAGACCTCCACACTCCGCCCACTCGTTCCACATCCCCGGAATTCTAATCACCGTCACCTGTCATCATCACCTGCCTGCAATCATCACTATCATCACCAACACCTTTAAAACTCTCTCAGTTCCCTCAGTTCACTGTCTGGTCTCGTCGTAACACTATCGACAGCCTGACTCTCCGTCTAGGATATCTTCAACCTGCATATGACTTACCTGCTTCGTGCTACTTCCCTGCCATCCGTGGATCCGTCTGCATCTCCGGTCCATCTGTCTGCAGTCTGTCATCCGTCTTCTGCCCAGCTCGATCTCATCAAACCTGCATCAGATAAGAGACTCAGTCAATACCAACATCATCATTCATTCATATCTGTCGTCAAATCAGCTACTCACCTGCCGTATCTGTTCCTGAGTGTTTTGAATACACTTCCTTGTTTACTCTACCTGATAAGTGTTGTTCGGCGTCGTGACACTAAAAGTGCGTATGATATAAGTGAGGGTAATAATAGTTTACTTAATATACAGTTTGGTTAAATTAACAGGTAAGTGAATATTTTGCATGGTTAAATTAGCTGTACAGGTAAATATACAGTTAACTTTTACAGGTAAGTGAATATTTGCATGGATACATTAACTGTACAGGTAAATGACAGGAAGAGATACTTAAATAGCTAAATGTGTGTATGATATAATTTAGGGTAATAATAGTAATTCCCTTAAAATATAGTCCTTAGTGCGCAGGGTTTAATTACTGATAAATGCACGTATTGCACATTTGATATACTAAAAGCAATGAAAAAAGATAACTGACAGGATACTAATATGCATTCCTGAGTAAATGACTACGTAAGTTCAGTCCAAGAATTACTTACAATATTGCATGTGATATGATATAACAACTGTACATTAATATGTATATACAGATCTGAATGAATAAATAAGTCCTGAGTGAATGAGTGATTACAGACCAGAGTTACTCACGGATGGATGCATAATAGTTAAACTAGGTCCTAACACCCCAACAGTTCCAGGTCTATGTTGCCGACGGCAAGGCAACCCGGTGAGGCATTAAATAGTCTAATAGCCGCCGGCAGGAAGGACCTCCTGTAGCGCTCTCTGGCACACCGTGGTGTGATCAGCCTGTAAGGTGCTCCTCTGCGTCATAACCATGGCATGCAGAGGGTTGGTGACATTGCCCATGATGGCCAGCAATCTGGCAAGGATCAGCCTCTCCGCCACCTCCTCTAGAGTGTCAAGGCTAATCCCCAGAACAGAGCTAGCCTTCCTGATCAGCTTATTTACCCGAGAAGCATCACCGGCCTTTATGTTGGCACCCCAGCACACCACTGGTAGAAGGTATGCAGTAGTTTACTGCAACTGTTGAAAGACCTGAGCCTCCTCAGAAAGTAGAGTTGGCTCTGGCCCTTTTTGAACAGAGCCCCAGTGTTACCAGCCCATTCCAGCCTGTTGTCCATATGGACTCCCAGGAACTTGTATGACCCAACCATTTCCACATCCATCCCCTGTATAGGGACTGCAGTCAGTTGGGCCTTGGTTCTCCTGAAGTCCACCACCATCTCCTTTGTTTTGCTGATGTTGAGCTGAAGGTGCTTCTGCTCACACCACAACACAAAGTCATTGATTGTGCTCCTGTATACCTCCTCCAGCCCACCCCAGATGCATCCCTACAATTGCGGAGTCATCCGAGAACTTCTGTAGGTGGCATGTTTCAGAGTTATATCTGAAGTCTGAGGTGTAGAGGGTGAACAGGAAGGGGGACAGGACCGTTCCCTGGGGGGCCCCTGTGTTGCTCACTGCCCGTTCTGACCCACAACTATGTAGTCACACAAATTGTGTCCAACTGGTCAGGTAGTCTGTGACCCAGGAGACTTAGGATGCTTCCACTTTCATCCTCTTCATCTTCTCACCCAGTAGCAGGTGCTGAATGGTGGTGAAGACACTGGAGAAGTCAAAACCCATAATCCTCACAGTGCAACCTGCGTTGTCTAGGTGAGAGTAAGCCCTCTGCAGAAGGTAGATGGTTGCATCATCCACCCCGATGTTGCGCTGATATGCGAACTGCAGGGGGTCCAGAAAGAGCGGGGGTGGAGGTGGGGTGTGGGTCGCTGATTGTCTCAACAGAGGTGTTGTGAGCAAAGTGGGGGTGGGACAGCCGTGAGGGTCTGTAGCCTGGGGAGCTGGAGGGGAGGTGGACAGGGCCAGTATCGAACACTGACTTTTTGAAGCCAGAGATATTTCTCATACCCTTCCACACCTTTCTCACTTGGCTCTGCCTCAGCTCGTCCTCCATCTTCTCCTTATACCCTCTCTTCCCCTCAGCACCCTCTGGACGCATTTCAATTTGTCCCTGTCCCCCTCTATGAAGGCCCTCTTCTTCTCATTCAGCAGGGCCTTCAGAAAACAGCGTACCTTCCTGGTGGGTACAGTGTTGTCTACACAAAAATGTATATAGTCCGTTATGCAGTCAGTAAGTCCATCAATGTCCTCCCCATGAGCCTCATAGAGCACATCCCAGTTCAAAGCAGTCCTGTGGGGCCTCATTCGCCTCCGGTGACCATCTCCTAATGGTTCTAGTGGTTGCTGGCTGCTGTTGGACCATAGGCCTGTAGAGTGGGGTGAGGTGGACAAGGTTGTGATCCGATCTACCAAGGGGAGGGAGTGGAGTTGTATGCATCCTCCACATTAGTAAGGAGTGTGCAAAGCTGTCATCAAGGCAAATGGTTGCTACTTTGAAGAATCTAAAATATATTTGGATTTGTTTACCACTTTTTTGGTTACTACATGATTCCATATGTGTTATTTCATGGTGTTGATGTCTTCACTATTATTCTACAATGTAGAAAATAGTAAAAATAAAGAAAAGTTGTTTCCAAACATTTGACTGGTACTGTATGTTTCAGTAAGATTGGATCTTTAGCATTTAGGGGAGTGGTAGGAACACAGCCGAGCCCTCACACCCTAACTAGGGGAAGCAATGATCCTCAATCAGAGACAGCTGTACAGGGTTGTCTCTGATTGGGGATTGTATTTAGGCACTACACACATCCACCTGTGTGTGGGTCATTATTATTCAACAGTCACTGTGACAGTAAGTGTGTTTCTGTTCCTTGTTATTGCGTCATTTTTTTGGTTGTATTAGTTCGTGACATTTGTGTTTATAGTTTTAATTAAACAATGTCGAACTATCACTGCACTGCTCCTTAGTCTCTCTCTACACCCACTTGTGACAAAGGTGTTAGCAGATGTTATTGTGGGTGTAGTGAAATGCTTGTGAATCTAGTGCAACAAGTAATATCTAACAGTTTCACAACATATACATAAATATTAGTAAGGAATGGATTGAGAATATATACTTAAAAGGGTGGCATTTGACTAAGATACAGTGGCATAGTAAGATTTATAGTATGCAGTATGTTAACACGATTAAGTGACTAAGCTACCGAAGAACAGTATAATAGTACAGTTCAAACATATGAGATGAGTAGTGCAAGATACGGAAACATTATTAAAGTGACTAGTGTTTAATTTCCTTAAAGTGGCCGGTGATTTCTAATCTATGTGTAACATCCTTTCAGGCTGTCGGCCTGAGGTAGGACTAAATAGATGTAAATAGTGGAGTAGGGTGGTGGGATTTATAGGGTTAGATGGTAGGGTATTGGTTAATAAAAAATAACATATTTTTTTCAAGCAAAGTATGAGGGAGTTATACTCCAGTCTAGTAGGTGGCGGTAATGCAACATTTATTGGATGCCAACCGCCCTTAAACATCATTGATGAAGAAGAATGCTATAGGGAAACTGGTTGACAATTACATTGGTAGAAGTTTTATGCTTTTTTTTACAACTTTTCACAGATGGATCCAAGGACCCAGATAGTGGGCGCACAGGAGCAGGTGTATACATTCCTGAATTTACTGTGCAGATATGTAAAAGACTAACATAACTGTCAGTATATTCAAGGTAAGATTAGGAAGGAAGAGGTGGTATTTGCTAGATTGTGATTAGGTCATTGTACATTGAATTCATCATTACATTTATTTGGCAAGCATGAGTATGGTTTGTCTGGAATGTATGGTGGATGAAACTGTGGTGCATGTGTTTTTATATTGTTGTAAGTGTTGAGAAGGAAAGATTGAAGTGTAGGGTCATTGAGTTTGGAGGGGGTTTGGAAGGGATCTTTTTTGTTTTCTCAGAAGTACTAAGTTAGGTAGGAGGATTTAGAAATATTGTAAACTGTGATTGACCACACACTCCAGGACAGTAGGTGGCAGCATACACATTTAACGTTGGTTTGCGGACCACCATTATACCATAGAGGAATAAGAAGACTACAACACGGAAATATGTGGGAAACGTCGGTTTGTCTTTTGTGGTGCAAGAAGTGTCTTGAGATGAGACCAACTGTGGTTTTAACGTGTTCAGTCCTCCTTTACTTTCTGGAGATTGCACATTCCCGAGGTGTCTATGGAAACCAAGAATGGCCGATTCCTTACAGGTATTTAGGGCAAATGTTCACTTTTAAGATCGCTGCTGATAGCTCAACTTTTTCCAAACATGATATCTTCGACATGTCATGTGATACCTGTCTAGCTAAGCAAAAGTTTTCAGGCCCTGTCAGTGTAGGCAGATGAAAGGGGTTAGTTATAATAATCTTTGGTGTAGACCTAGATTTTCTAACCACTAGCTAACAATCCATCCCTCTTGTCCCAAACTGTAATTGACATTGACAAATTGATTGATTTACACTGGCAGGCGATTTGATCGTCGTCCCGCTGCTGACTCGTACTGTGAAGCCATGTTCCCCTTCTGCCCCACCGGCGACAGGGATGGCCGGATCCCCAACATGAATAACTGGGATGTCATCTCGGTATTTCGACTGCAAGCTCCAGTGTGGGAGTTTAAATATGGATCCCTGCTGGGGAAAATGGTAAGTAGTATGTTTAGTTTTTGGGGAAGTTGCACAGCTGTCACACTGTTTTAGGATGTGTGGGTGGGTGTGTCACTCTCACTCCAGATAGACACACCAACATACACCAGGGTATCTGTTGGCTGGTAATAGCCGTTGAAAAACTGTAAAAGCCAATGAATAAAATTGGCATTTGCTGATTGTCAAAAAAAACAAAAACATTGTGAAATAATGCTTTTTAGCCTATTCATTGATGTAAATACCAGTTGATGGATATACACTGAACAAAAATATAAACTCAATATGTAAAGTGCTGGTCCCATGAGCTGAAATAAAAGATCCCAGAAGTTTTCCATACACGCAAAAAGCTTATTACTCTATTGTTTTGCACAAATTCGTTTACATCCCTGTTAGTGAGCATTTTCTCTTTTGTCAAGATAATCCATCCACCTGATAGGTGTGGCATATCAAGAAGCTGATTAAACAGCATGATCATTATGCAAGTGCACCTTATGCTGGGGACGATAAAAGGCCACTCTAAAATGTGCAGTCTTGTCACAACACAATGCCACAGATGTATCAAGTTAAGGGAGTGTGCAATTGGCATGCTGACTGCAGGAATGTCCACCAGAGCTGTTGCCAGAGAATTGGATTTTCATTTCCCTACCATAAGCCGCCTCCAACATCATTTTAGAGAATTTGGCAGTCCAACTGGCCTCACAACCGCAGACCATGTGTAACCACGCCAGCTTAGGACCTCCACATCCGGCTTCTTCACCTGACCAATAGAATAGGTAAACGTTTCTACTGTGGAAGATGGATAGTAGATTGACATAGGCGGTGTGTCCGTAGGGAAAGCTTCCCCTAGCTTTAAGTAAATTGCCAAAATTATATGGCCTAATTAGTCTACTGCAGTCTATACAGAAATAAATGAAACCATTAAAAATAGGCTACTAAAGCATAAAGGCAGCAATTGTGCACGTGCGGCAAATACCAGTTGTTGAGTTGCCGACTGTCAGTGAAAAGTAGAGGCCCAGCCAGGCTTATTACAATATTTCTATTGCGGGAAAACATTCAGTAGTTTGGAAAGCAATTAGCTATTACTGTAAAGACAAGACAATAAATACTCTAATCTGTAATTTCAGTTATAAAAATTGAACAAACAGTAGGCCTATCTTATTGGCACCAGCGGAGAGCATTGGCCATATCCCCTGTGAGTGCTCATATTCACTCTTTATCGTTGTTGGGTCAGTGTCACTTAAGTTTGTTTTTGGACAATCATTTCCTCCTCCAGTTTAGATGGACTTTATATTCTATTTGTGTCCCTCCTTCTCTTAGGAGGGACAACACTGTTTTTATTCATATTTTTGTCATTGTCAGCAGAGTAGGCTACCCTGTAATCTGTCGCATTAAAAAAGATTCTGCAAATGTCTCCAGTCATATAAAGTGTAGTATTGCATGTGTTTTTTCTGTGCTAAGCCACCCAGGCCTCTACGCTATATGCACTCAGCCATGTATTGAAGGGTATTTTTTGCGAACAGTGAGTTATATGACAATCCCATTACTTAGAGTAGGCTATCTTACACATCTTTGGGCGGCAAGTAGCCTAGCGGTTAGAGCGTTGGACCAGTAACCGAAAGGTCGCTGGTTCGAATACCCGAGCCGACAAGGTGAAAAACCTGTGTCCTTGAGCAAGGCACTTAACCAAATCTTGCTCCAGGGGAGCCGTACTACTATGGCTGACCCTGTAGGTCGTCATTGTAAATAAAAATGTGTTCTTAACTGACTTGCCTAGTTAAATAAAGAGTAAAAATTCTGCAGATAAAGCTGCATTTTATGTTGAAAATTTGCTTCCCCAAACTTAACTCACGTGCCACCTATGCATAGGCTAGAGTTTTGCATTTCATTAGTCATCTTGTTGGCTGACAAAGTACATCTGGACAGTTATTCAAAGTGCGCATTAAGGACATGCGTCATTGCGTCCTCCATATTTTCTGTTAAGATGAATTACCATCTAAATATTTGTTTGTCACTGACTTGCCTGATTTCTGTTATCAGGCGTGGGTGGATGCTCTAATCAGGTTACACACCCAATGCATATGAGCCAGTAAATTTCTCATATTCAATTGCTGCCGGTCAAATGTCTGGGACCACATTTTCATAACCGAAGCCCTAACGCATACACACATTCCTGGTGCATTACAAATCTCTGCTTAACTGATTTGATTCTCTCACTGCTAGCATATCATGCATGATGCCATTGGGTTCAGCAGTGCTGAGACTGGGAGAAACTACACCATGGAGTGGTATGAACTCTTCCAGCTGGGCAACTGCACCTTCCCTCACCTGAGATGTGAGACTACCGCTCCCTTCTGGTGCAACCAGGGAGCTGCTTGCTTCTTTGAGGGGATTGATGACATCCACTGGTCTGAGAATGGCACCTTGGAGAAAGTGGGAGAGATCTCAGGTAACAAGACTTCACAATGCCATTGGCCTGCTACATCTAGTAGTATTGTCTCAGATCTTTTGGCATACTGGTTGATCCATTAGGATCGGCAGTTAGCCTAGTTGTTAAGGGGCGTTGGGCCTGTAACCGAAAGGTTGCTTGTTTGAATCAGTCAACTAGGTGAAAAATCTGTTTGTGCCCTGAGCTTAACCCTAATTGCTCCTGTAAGTTGCTCTGTATCAGAGTGTCTGCTAAATGAGGATGTGGAGAGTGATGCACTTTACTTTGTTTGTAATAACTAGGCCTATCACTACTATGCTCTGCTGAAGAAGACCAGACTTTGACAATAAAGTCAACAAATAACCTATCAATGGGGTTGGAATGTTAGGTGTAACCTTCACCATATTGATTCCTTTAGATCTGCAATCACTGAAGGGGTAGGGCTTCTGGTTGCATTCAGACTGGGCTAATCTCTTAAAATGTTTTTATAGTGAGTTTGTGGTGAATGCAGCATGAATGACTTATTGTGCATGTTATAGTTTTGCAAACCCAAACTCCCCTCTGGTATTATAAATAACAAGTACTGTCGCTCCTTACAGGCGGCCAGTTCAACGAGATGGCCTTGTGGGTCCAGGACGACAACCAGACTGGGATTTATTATGAGACGTGGACGGTCCGCTCAGACCCCGGCCCCAACGCCACCGTGTGGTTTGACTCTTACGACTGCTCCCAGTTTGTCCATCGCACCTACAGGTATCTTACTCAACAGCGAGCCAGGCTGTCCAGCCGATCCCAGACCAACTACACTAAGATATACCTGTACAGTGGGGAGCCGACCTACTTGGGGGACGATGATTCTATCTTCAGGGAGCCTTCTGCGAAGACCCTGGCCGAAGACATCCGCAAGTTCTATCACCCTTTCCGACCACACCAGTCGTACATGGACTTTGTCCTCAGTCTCGCGGAGGCTTATCAGAAGGTGGTAGAGGAGAAGAGCTTCTACTTGTACTATAACTTTGAATATTGGCACTTGCCCATGAAATCTCCATATGTGCAGATCACGTATGAGGAAGTGCCTTTCCCGTAAAGCCAGAATTTGTCCTTTTTCAGCCAAACTTTTTCTTTGCTATAAAGCTGAGGGATGGGGCTGGAAAAAATGTTACCACTCAGTCAGATGAATGGAAGGACTATCTTTAATTGAAATTGCCATTAATTGAACCGCAAAAACTATTGCAGAATGCATCTTTTTAGGAAGAGTCAGCGATGCACGAAGTAAACAGCAATATCTGGCAGACTTCAGCAACAACTAAGACTGTAAATGTTTTGGTCCTGCAGCTATCACGTTGGAGCAGTGTGAAGTGCAGATATTTTTTGAGTGCATTTTCTTTCTCGTGGCAATGTCATATTGCCTCTATTTAACTTTCCATTTGACTGGAATGTAGTGTGAATTTTTTTTTTTTTTTTTTTTAATCGGTATGAAAGTTTATGAATGCTGGGATTGAAAATGCACTAAGAAAGGCCATTGGAAGAAAGGTTAAAGTGAGAATCTTATCAGGACTGTGCATAGCAACACTTTCCTGTCAACTATGCAAAACTCTTAAGCCTAGATTCAATCAGTTAACCCACAAATAGCAGTTTTTGTTTAGGCAATGTTTGTGTAACTGCGTTGGAGCGGTCAGACCCGAGCGTCTGCTCTTCTTGTCACTGTCACGAAACCACACTCGTACTTAAATACCCCCTGCATTAAAGTACAGAACAAGTGTAGGCTATATATAAATGACTCAACAAAATAATACGGATGACATCAGCCTAATCGAGGTGTAGATCAAAACACACATTCCAGTGGCTGCAAGGTTCCTATTCCAGTGGTAACCAGGCTGCATGGGATTTATACTAGCACTCTAAAGCACAAGCCCACATAAAAGGGGTGGCAGGCAGCCCAGCGGTTAGAGCATTGGGCCAGTAACCGTAAGGTCGGTAGTTCAAGTCCCCTAGCTGACAAGTTTAATGTGCCCTTGAGCAAGACCCTTAACCCTAATTGTTCCAGGGTTGCTGTTGATAATGGCAGACCCTGGCCGTGACCCCACTCTCTGAAGGTGACTCAGGGGGAGTGGGATATACAAAAAAAACATTTCCAATTTGTGTGAAATACGACAAATAAGCACCCACCAAATTATTAACACCCAAAATATAAATGCAACATTAAAGTTTTGGTTTCATAAGTTAAAATAAAATATCCCAGAAATGTTCCATATGCACAAAAAGCTTATTTGCATCCCTGTTAGTGAGCATTTCTCCTTTGCCAAGATAATCCATCCATATCAAGAAGCTGATTAAACAGCCTGATCATCTCTATGCGAAGCCGAAATCACGCTGCATGAGGCAAATAGTGGTCACACCAGATATTTACTTTTTTTTTTTAAGGCATCTGTGTCATGCGAAATCCATACATTTGGGCCTAATACATTTTTTTCAATTGACTGATTTCCTTATGAACTAACTCTTGCATGTTGCTTTTATTTTTGTTCAGTGTGTATATACACACACACCAGTTTTAGGTGGATCGCTCCTACAGTCACATGACCGTGGCTTGCTAAATAAAGTAGGCAAACAGGCACTGAGGCATTCAGTTACTGTTCGATTGAACATTAGAATGTGCAAAACAAGTGACCTAAGCAACTTTGAGCGTGGTATGACAGTCAGTGTCAGGCGCACCGGATCCATTATTTCAGAAACGGCCGCCCTTCTGGGCTTTTCCAATCTGCAGCAACTGTGTGATGCCATCGTGTCAGCATGGACCAATATCCCTGTGGAACATTTCCGACACCTTGTAGAATGCCCCGAAGAATTCAGGGTGATCTAGGTGCAAATGGGGGTCCAACCCGGTACTAGATGGGTGTACCAAATAAAAACAGTGAATATGATATTATACTAAATGTGACTTATGCATTCAATGGCAATGTCCGCGATGTGTATAAATAACGCTGGAAGCCACTTGCTGATTTGACAGCTCCAACGCAGTTACACCTCCGACATTGCCTAAATAAAAAATGAAACTGCTATGCAGTTGTCAGTTATTGCGGTTTAAGGTGGATCTGATTGAATCAAGCCCTTAGTGGTCTGAAAAATATCTTAGTATTCCTATGCAAGTACAGTATTATACGAAACACATTTCCTAAAAATGCTTTTGTATTCTACCTATGAAATCCTGCCTTAATATATAAAATAAAAGGCTGACTAAATAATTGCTAAAAAAAAAAATGTTTTACCTAGGTAACTTTGTTCACCCTATTTTAACAGTATTTTATGTAGTAATACATTGATGGCATGAGTGCATATTAACAGATGAGGGTAAGAAGGCATGTACATTCACAACATTTTATTTCAAGATCACTTTCCAAATAATTAAATTTTATTTCCAGACAAGTGACCATTAAAGCTGGAAACTAATGGTGAAAGTCACATCCTTTTTCGAAATTACTTCAAACAAAAACAAATCTCCACGAAAATCATTGCACATCATTACACGCACAATGGAACAGTAGCATATTAATTGTTTTACCATGATGCTGGATTCTACTCCATTGTTTAAACAGAACCAACAGTGGCGCCGTTTCCCCCAATGCAGATTCCAGCTTTAAGCAAAATACAAAGCATTTGCCATACAGAAGCAATAATTGTCAACACCATTTAATGCTACTGCTTATTGTCTTACTGCAGGAAAAATCAGTGACAGATGAGCTTCTGCTTACCTGGGTTGCATCTCAATAGGCTTCCTCACATTTCCGCTTCATCTGTACTGAAATGGTATATGCATGCCAACTGTGAATTGAATTTCCGCAATCAAGACAAGGAGAGGAAGGACACCAATTCAGACTATTGACATCTACCCAGACAATAAAAAGTATTTAGAGAAGAGAATGTCACCAACTGTTTATTGTATCCATTGTAGAATAAATAGTACATTGGATACAAGAAATGGTTGCAGTGACATTCTCTTCTGTAAATACTTTTTTAAAGCTGGAGATTTGTAGCTATAGACCCCTTAACGATGCTGCTAATTGTGTACAAATAATCAACACTATCTCCTTCAGCGATCTAAGCCAATGCTAGTTATGTGCATTGTGCCATATTAGTTTCTCCTCAACCTGTACTAGAACATATTAGTTACTTCCTACACAAATAATGAATGTATTTTAGTTGGATGTAGTATTATTTTATGGTTACAGACAAAGGTTGTAGATAACTTGTATGAAGGAAAATAAGTATACACACACAGAGTAAAGAAAACAATTGAGCACTTTAAAGGCATACTTCAGTGTTTTGGCAATTAAGCCCTTTATCTACACTGAACAAAAGTGTTGGTCCCATGTTTCATGAGCTGAAACAACAAATCCAATACATTTTCCATACTCAGAAAAAGCTTTTTTCTCATTTTGTGCACAAATGTGTTTACATCCCTGTTAGTGAGCATTTTGTCTTGGCCAAGATAATCCACCCACATGGCATATAAAGAAAAGGCCACTAAAAATTTGAGGGAGTGTGTAATTGGCATGCTGACTAGGAATGTCCTCTTGCTAGATAATTTCATGTTAATTTCTCTACAACGTCGTTTTAGAGAATTTGGCAGTACGTCCAACCGGCCTCACAACCGTAGACCACGCCAGCCCAGGACCTTCACATCCAGCTTCTTCAACAGCGGGATCGTATGAGGGAGGGTGCTGAGGAGTATTTCTGTCTATAATAAAGCCATTTTGTGGGGGAAAAACTCATTCTGATTGGCTGGGCCTGGCTCCCCATTGGTTGAGCCAGTGGGGTGCCAAGTGAGTGGGCCTATGCCCTCCAAGGCTTACCCAGTGCTGCTCCCCTGCCCAGTCGTGTGAAATTCATAGATCAAGGCCTAATGAATTTATTTAATTTGACTGATTTCCTTATATGAACTGTAACTCAGTAAAAGCTTTGAAATTGTTGCATGTTGCATTTATATTTTTGTTCAGTATACTTCCTCAGTCAGATTAACTTGTGGATACCATTTTTACATCTCTGTGTGCAGTTTGAAGAAAGTTGCTAACTAGTGTTAGCACAATTGCTAACTAGCATTAGCACAATGACTGGAAGTCTATGCTAACTGATAGCATGCTAGTAGATACCATAGCCTTCCAGTAATTGAGCTAATGCTAGTTAGTATTGGCTCATGAAACAACCTCTAACTTCCTTCATACTGGATGCAGAGACATAAAAATGCTATCCATGAGTTTCTGACTCTGGGGAAGTAGATAAAGGGCTTCATTGTCAAGATACGAAAGTATCCATTTAAAATCATGACTCGTGCTACCAGACCCTTCTAATAGAGGCTGACTAATTTATACCAAAACCCTTTGCTGCTCCGCATTCAACTAACTCTGCTAAATGTACACATTGAGGGCTGCTTTCCCAGACAGAGATTAAACCTAGTCCTGGACTACAAAGCATGATAAAGAATTTAGGCCAGGACTAGGCTAAATCTGTGCCTGGTAAACCGACCCATATCATAGAACAAACCATTTAATAAATTACATGGAATCCATCTAGCAAAGGACTCTCTCAGACTCTAGCATATAAAATAGTGCATTCGGAAAGTATTCAGACCCCTTCCCTTTTTCCACATTTTGTTACGTTAGTCTTGTTCTAAAATGTATTAAATTTACAATTTTTCCTCCATCTACACACAATAACGAAGTGATCAGGTTTTTAGAAATCTTGGCAAATTTATAAAAAGTTAACAGAAATACCTTATTTACATAAGTAAATGCTATGAGACTCGAAATTGAGCTCAGATGTTTCTACAACTTGATTTGTAGTGGTAAATTCAACTGATTGGACATGATTTGGAAAGGCACACACCTGTCTATATAAAGGTCCGACAGTTGACAATGCATGTCAGAGCAAAAACCAAGCCATGAGTTTGAAAGAATTGTCTGTAGAGAAAGGATTGTGCCGAGGCACAGATCTGGGGAAGGGTACCAAAAAATGTCTGCAGCATGAAGGTCCTCAAGAACACAGTGGCCTCCATCATTCTTAAATGGAAGAAATTTGGAACCACCAAGACTCTTCCCAAACTGAGCAATAGGGGGGAGAAGGGCCTTGGTCAGGGAGGTGACCAAGAACCTGATGGTCACTGACAGAGCTCCAGAGTTCCTCTGTGGAGATGGGAGAACCTTCCAGAAAGACATCCATCTCTGCAGCACTCCACCAATCAGGCCTTTGTGGTAGAGGCCAGATCGAAGCCACTCCTCAGTAGAAGGCACAGTACAACAGCCCGCTTGGAGTTTGCCAAAAGGCACCTAAACGACTCTCAGACCATGAGAAACAAGATTCTCTGGTCTGATGAAACCAAGAATGAACTCTTTGGCCTGAATGCCAAGCTTCACGTCTGGAGGAAACCTGGCACCATCCCTACAGTGAAGCATGGTGGTGGCAGCATCATGCTGTGGGGATGTTTTTCAGCGGCAGGGAGACTAGTCAGGAAACCTGCTCCAGAGCGCTCAGGACCTTAGACTGGGGCAAAGGTTCACCTTCGGGACAAGTCTCAGAGTGTCCTTCAGTGACCCAGCCAGAGCCCGGACTTTAACATCTCAGGAGACCTGAAAATAGCTTTCAGAGGGATTGCACAAAGAAATAAGGAAGAGAATAATAATAATACAAATCCACATTATATCAAATCAAATACAGACATGTCATTGTCTTTCAGGGGTGTGTATTCATCCATGTCTCTCAACAGGCTGTGACGCAACAAAAAGGGAAGGGGTCTGGATACTTTCCAAATGCACTGTACATGATCCACTGGTTATTAAGTAAACTTAAACTCTGACAGAGGGTGCAATAGAGAAATAAGTACAGTTCTATATTCATATGAAACACAGCATTTTATATACAGACACATTGGAACTTCCTTCTTATCGACTCTGTACTGGTACCCAGTGTATACACCCAAGTTATCGTTACTCATTGCGTATTTATTCCTACTAATTAATCTTCTCTCTGTATTGTTGGGAAGGGCCTGTAAATAAGCATTTCACTGTTACTCTACACTGGATGTTTACGAAGCATGGGACACATTTTTATAGTAATGGTAGACAATCGATAAAATGGTACTGTATTGCTTATACTGTACTGTTTAATGTTATGTAAAGAAAATGTTTCTCTCCTCCCAGTATGAGGCAACCACTCACGCTAGACATAGCAAGTTACAAATAGCAGAAAATACAAGTTATATCATTAATCCACACTTGGTCATATTCAAAAAGGAAATGTGCACCTGAATCACTAGGTAGACTAATTCGCTTGCTACATCAAAACAGATGGATAACCAGACCATGATGCTCTCAATCTGCCCAATTTTCACCCTCTCATTATTTTACTCAACTCTAACAAAGACATTTTTATTTGTACTAATATATATATATATATATAATAAATAAATATTCATATTTACATGTCATATATAATTTATTTTTGTACAGTGGGTAGAACAAGTATTTGAAACCTGCAAAATCGGCAGTGTATTCACACTTACAAAGCATGTAGAAGTCTGTAATTTTTACAAAAATCCAGAAAATCACATTGTATGATTTTTAAGTAATTAATTTGCATTTTATTGCATGACATAAGTATTTGATACATCAGAAAAGCAGAACTTAATATTTGGTACAGAAACCTTTGTTTGCAATTACAGAGATCATACGTTTCCTGTAGTTCTTGACCAGGTTTGCACACACTGCAGCAGGGATTTTGGCCCACTCCTCCATACAGACCTTCTCCAGATCCTTCAGGTTTCGAGGCTGTCGCTGGGCAATACGGACTTTCAGCTCCCTCCAAAGATTTTCTATTGGGTTCAGGTCTGGAGACTGGCTAGGCCGCTCCAGGATCATTAATGCCCCACGAGGTGAGATCTTGCATGGTGCCCCAGGCCGAGGGAGATTGACCGTCATCTTGAACTTCTTCCATTTTCAAATAATTGCGCCAACAGTTGTTGCCTTCTCACCAAGCTGCTTGCCTATTGTCTTGTAGCCCATCCCAGCCTTGTGCAGGTCTACAATTTTATCCCTGATGTCCTTACACAGCTCTCTGGTCTTGGCCATTGTGGAGAGGTTGGAGTCTGTTTGATTGAGTGTGTGGACAGGTGTCTTTTATACAGGTAACGAGATCAAACAGGTGCAGTTAATACATGAGTGGAGAACAGGAGGGCTTCTTAAAGATTCTTACTGGTTACTGGTTGGTAAGTGATCAAATACTTATGTCATGCAATAAAATGCAAATTAATTATTTAAAAATCATACAATGTGATTTTCTGGATTTTTGTTTTAGAGTCCGTCTCTCACAGTTGAAGTGTACCTATGATAAAAAATTACAGACCTCTACATGCTTTGTAAGTAGGAAAACCTGCAAAATCTGCAGTGTATCAAATACTTCTTCTCCCCACTGTATATGTAATGTACTATATTAAACTATATTTATTAGTATTGCTTGATAAAATTGTCATGTTAGGTACATATCACACCAGAAACTTAAACTTTAAATTAGGGGTAGAAAAATATTTTTTGCGGTCAGTACGGACCAAACGAGAAAATGTTAGCAAAAGGAGAAACTCTGTGATGAACTTATTTAAATGGCAACACTCATGTTTTGTTTTCTATATGAAAATAAATGACATATGTTGGGACATATAGTGTAACAACTGATATCTAGGAAATGTTACAACCCACTAAATCTACAGACTTCAATCTTCCAACCAGTCACTTTCTCCGAACTAGTAAGTCTATGCTTTATAATATAGTATGCAAGTTGCTTACAACCATAACTAACCCACAGAAACCATTTCTAAACTGAAATGGAGGATTTGTTAATCTGAAAGGGATATCTGACTGTATTACATGGAGAATAGAGTAAATCACAATCCCATTAATAACAAAACTGTACACCTTCACGGATCGCCCTGTTCTCCGCAAACAGCATACGTGTTTTGCTTTCTCTTGTACTCATCCTCACCTATGCTTTGGCTGCACAGGAAACAGCCAGAAACTAACATCACTGGACCAGAAGACATGCCTAGCCTGGCACTAGCTAGTGATGAGCTAATTCGCTGCATTCAAGAACCTGATTTCACCCTTGATGTTCTAGATTAGAATACTCCCAAGGAAATTCCATTCTGGGAAACCTGTCAGGATCGACAACTGAGAATATATCTTAAGTTACAAGTCCATATAGGTGCATCATGATAGAGTACAAGTAGCTTCACCTGCCTGATTGCCCTTAGTGTGAAATGTCTGATATAATTTTAGATTCTGATTATTTTGAGACCATTTTTGCTACATGGTGTGCTACACTGGATCACCTATCACCCTTCCATCTGTTAAATAAACAATTGTGGCAACTGCTCAAATACCAACTATTTCTGTTGCAAAAAGTGCAGAGTTGCTGTCCAAATCTTAGCCTTGCTTCTTTTAGCTTATTCTGTTGTAGTGTCGGGTAGCATACCTCACAACATGCAGCTTTTAAATGCGGAAGACACATTTCAGTTGTACAACTGACTAGGTATCCCTCTTTCCCTTCTCACCTACCCATCTCCACAAACGGTTAAAAACGGATTGAAGATCGACATCCAAAACATATACACAAATCACAACATTTCTCGGAGGACAGAATATCATAGCCAGACTAAAGGCAATGACTATTTACACAGGTTTTAAAAACACACTGGTTTGTGTCATCACCCCCTTAATTTGAGGAAGACTGATAAATGTGTAAAAATAGTAACGACAGTATTTGCTTTCCAAACTGTACTTTTCACGCGATTGCATTTAGAAATTTGTGAAAGGCAAACTGACAGTCGAAACCAACCATAGACATATAATCCATAGATGACAGTTCCCAATCAAGTCAACACTTTAAGCCATTGCTAACGTACCCATGAGTTTAACAGTCAAATTGCCAGGGTTAGAGGTTCCAAAAACCCTTCTATGGATTATAAGTCTATGACCACAATGCAACAAGCTGTTCCACAGATAGGAGAGAGGAAAAAGGTGCTCGTGCATTGATAAGCACACCAAAGAAGGAATTAATGATAAGTAATAAAATAAAGACAGCACTTCTAAAAGCCTATTTCATACCATAGCCCGCTGAATTTCCCAGTTAACTTTTTTTTAATTTGTGTTGAAATGAAAGTGTGGCACTGACTCACCCATGGATGGACGTTTCAGCATCGTCTCAATGAAGTTTGACTAACCATGTGTGACGTGCATGGGCAGTTACAAGCCTACTAGAGTTAGCGGCAGGTAGACTACGAATAGCCACCTTCGTAGTACGGATGAAGCCTGACCTGGAATGTGAAGCTACCTGAAACTAGCTAGCTTTATAAAAGCCTGAGTAGATCTAGACTGAACAAAAATATAAATGCAACATGTAAAGTGTTAGTCGTGTTTCATGAGCTGAAATAAAAGATCCCAGAAATGTTCCATACGCACAAGCTTATTTATACAAATGTGTGCACAAAATATTAGAGAGAAACAAGCTTTTTGTGCGAATAGAACATTTCTGGGATCTTTTATTTCAGCTCATGAAACATGGGACCAACACTTTACATGTTGAGTTTATATTTTTGTTCAGTGTATATGAATGGAGTAGTCAGAAAAGTAGGAATTCCCGATTAATCAGGAAAAATCACATCCCTGAAATTCGCATTCTCAATAGAACACGATTATCTTCGGTTGTTCCTTCGTTGCCAACATGGACTCCACGGTTGGAGGTTGTCCCGTCGAACAAAGTTTCAAGATGGAAAAAAAAAGAGAAAAGTTTGTCAAAAAAACTCTTTACAGTAAATCCATAGCCCCCTTCAACGGCTCTACCAGGTGGGCATCATGTCGGGGAACCAGACACGGCCCAGGTGCTTTGACACCTCCCAGTGGATCTCATCCAGGTTATACTTATGGTCGGGAATCAGCACCTCCTCCATGATGGACAGCTGGGACAACCTCCGACCGCACATCTTCACGAATTCCACGAACGCGCTGCATGACACCTCACACTCCCCAAGGCCAATGGCCGACAGCTGGGTGCAGCGCTTGGCGATGCGGATTAGCTCCTCGTCAAGCGGCCTCAGCCCGTTGGCACACACCACCAACTCAACCAACCGGGGGCAGTGGAGCCCCACGCGGCCCAGCACGTCCTTACTGACCGAGCGACCAAAGTAGAGGTGGGTGATGGGGACCTCCTCCTTGAAGAACGGGCCGAACTCGTCCTCGTAGAGGAAGAAGTACATGACCAGGTTGAACTTGGGCGAGTGGCGCACCATAGCGTCCCAGCTGGACTTCTTGATGGTGTGGAAGTGCTGTCCGGGGTTCTCGCTGACCACGTCGATGCGGAGATGCTCCAGGTGCGCGTGTTTCTCCGAGGAGAGGGCTAATAAGAGCTCATCGCTCAACAAGTGGTAGTTCAGCGCCAGCTCCCTCAGGCCATGGCACTGGTCCGCCACACACAGGATACCTGCACATACAGCAAAGTTTGATTTAGAAATATAGTCCTGTTATTACTCCAATTGTACCATTATATATATATCCCTATCCTTTCACATTAATTAGTTGAGTTTTAAATGGTGTAACACTAGAAGAGCCGAGACAGTCATTTTGACTCCATATGAATATAAAATTGAAATATCCGATTTTTTATGCCTTTATGCCATGCCCCCTCAGTCCTTGACTTTACTAAATAAGTCTAGTTAACACACGTATATTGTTAGAATTTCGATATCACAAACAGAAAATGTTAAACGGTTTTAAAAAGGAAATGTCTTTCTTTTTTTTATCCTCCTACAGTTAGATAGATAGATAGATAGATAGATAGATAGATAGATAGATAGATAGATAGATAGATAGATACTTTATTGATCCCCCGGGGGGGGAGAAATTTCATTGTCAAGCAGCTACAACACAACACACGGCAGGTGCAAAATGCCACAACGAAAGTACACAAAAGACAGATACACGGTACATGATACATAGAATATATAGTATCAGAAAGAGCAGATTGAGGTTTCCAAAACTAAGCCTACCGTTGCCAAATAACTCCAAATTTAAGAGATGAGCTCTATTTCAAACGAACGAATGAAACAGCTATTGTGTTCATTGAAATATTTGTTTTCATATTCTAATCTTACCCAAGACCTTAATAAACAACCATATATTAAATGCATTTATTAGACTATTTGAAATCAGGTTTGGGCGGTATCCAGATTCCCATATTTTCACACCATGCATGTGCTATCCCGGGATATACTTAATAAAAATAAAAATCACTTACCATAATGCTAACAAAATGCTAACAAGTACTAAGGAATTCAGGGTGGCAGGTAGCCTAGCGGTTAGAGCGTTGGGCCAGTAACCGAAAGGTCTCTGGTTCAAATACCCGAGCCGACTAGGTGGAAAATCTGTCTGTGTCCTTGAGCAAGGCACAAATTTTTCAACCCTTGTATTGGTCATTGCGTGCTTTGGTGTGTGTGTTCCCAAACAAGGACCAGTTGCGCTCTGAGGCGGCTGATGTTGGTGGGATTTGGAGGATGATGGAGGCAACAGGGGAATGAGCCTCAGATCCAAAGTCCCTTCCTCAGGTGGTTAATGAGATATGTTGGCACGACTGCCATATTGCAGTCGTATTTCTTCTCTTACATCTGCAAGCAGAGTCTGAACATCAGACAGGATGGCATTGACTCTTTCCCCTCCTGGAGACTGTCAAACATGATGACAACACCACCCCAACGGGGGCAGCTTCAATGTGTGGCTCTTATTCTTCTCACTTTGCTAGTAGAGGTTGATTGCTGCTATAACCTATAATCCATGGTTTTCAGTGACATGATGTCCTTGAGGAGCAGATTCAATGCATGAGTAGCACAGCCAATGGGTGTGATGTGAGGGTAGAACTCCTCCACTTTAGACCAAGCAGCCTTTATGTTCGCAGCATTGTCTATCACCAGTGCAAATACCTTCTGTGGTCCAAGGTCATTGATGACGGCCTTCAGCTCATCTGCAATGTAGAGACCGGTGTGTTTGTTGTCCCTTGTGTCTGTGCTCTTGCAGAATACTGGTTGAGGGGTGGAGATTATGTAGTTAATTATTCCTTGGCCACAAACAACCACCCATCAGAGATGATTGCAATACAGTCTGCTTTCTCTATGACTTGCATGACCTTCACTTGAACTCTGTTGAACTCTGCATCCAGCAAATTAGTAGATAAAGCATGTCTGGTTGGAGGGGTGTATGCTGGGCGAGGAACATTCAGAAATCTCTTCTAATACACATTGCCTGTGAGAATCAAAGGTGAACCAGTTGCTTACACAGCTCGAGCAAGACATACATCAGCATTTCTCTGACTATGTTCCTGCATTGAGTCAAAAAGTCTGATTCCAAGAGGTTGCTATTGATAAGGCGTCTGATTAATCATTTTCACCTCGAATATATTCACGCCACCCAGTATTGTAATCAAAACCAGAAAGCATGTAGTCCTTGGCTCAGTGTAGTAGTGTGGGCTCAATAGCATCTCATTAGTGTGCAAGATCTTGAAAATCAGCTGTACATGTGATGAAGAGTGCACTGTGCATGCAGAGGGTTGCAATTCTATTGAATTGGGGATAGGATTGCCTTATGCGTATCCCACAAAAAAGGTTCACTGTTTATAAGCTAACTTTTTTGATGAATTTAAGCAAAATTTACTTCCCATGGAAATTTACCGGAATGTTTCTTACCTTTTGCAACCCTATTTTCAAGTGATATGCTCTAGGTCCACATTGTACATTTTGTTGTATGTGTCTGTTACCCAAAATAAATAAATTCAACAGAACAGCTTTTTGTCTGCTATGGTGAAAGAGTCCTTGGGGCTGAGCTATCAAAGCAGAGGTTCTCTCACTGGATCGTGGACACAATTACAACATAATACCGCCTGGCTGGCAGGCCAGTGCTGGGATCTGTGGTGGCACATTCAACACAAGGTGTGGCTGCATCCTGAGCTCTAGTGCGAACAGCTGGGCTTCCTCTTGCACCTTTGCTAGCTACTATCGGGTAAATGTGGCACCTCCCTTTGCGGTTGGTTCAGCAGTCATGGGTGTCGCCTCCCCTTCCGGAGACTGTGCCTTCCACATTGACGGCCTCTGAGTCTCGGTCCCGCACTGGGACTTCGCTGCTGGCTGGCCAGGTCCCTCTAGCACCGACTAAATCTGGTACGGGTATACCAATATATTGGAGTGCCTTACTGCCATTAGCCCATAGAAACGCCTTAAATAATAGCTTCATTTCTAAAGGAAGTTTGTTCTTCAGTGTCTGTCCTATATCGAATAAAACATTTTTTTTTTTTTACATGTATTTAACCCCTTAATTTAGGCACTAAACTATCTCCATATACAGTATACTTCCATAAACATTTTTATGGAAGTACTCTGTCTAGGGACCATTCAATGGAATAATCCATTCTAGGGACCATTCAATTACCATAAACTCAGACAAGCACCCTACCTGCAGGAGAGACATGAGGGCAGCTGCTCATCTTCAACAGTCTCAGAGTGTCGCTGTTGTTGGCCACCAGGACCTTCAGGGACGGGTCGTCCACCGGTGTGTCGTCGATCTTCAGAGATGACAGAGACTTGGAGTTGACAAACACCACCGTCAGGGCCGAGATGAAATGAGACTAAAGGAGGAAAACATTTAGAACCAATAAGTCAACAGGTAAATAAAATTGATGACTGCAGGTAGTGTACGGACATCCAGCAGGTATATGTTAGGACAAAGACCCAAAAATCGTAAAAACGCTGCACTAAATTCCAGAGCATCAACACAGTAGACTGTTTAACGGAGTTGCCTTGAAAGAATGAATGGAGAATGTGTACAGGTTGAATTGGTTGCACACCACGCCAATGTGTAATTACAGGCTCAGTGTAATTTTGACCTTTTAACGGGAGCCAAAAGCTTACGGACAATCAAATCCTAGTTATAAATATGTATTCACATTCAAGAATGCCATTGTAATGGAACATTTGGTACTAACGTGGAGGATAGTTTCCTGAACATTGCAAATATACAGTGCATTCTGAAAATATTCAGACCCCTTGACTTTTTCCACATTTTATGTTACAGCCTTATTCTAAAATGGATTAAATCGTTTTTCCCCCCCTTATCAAGCTACACAAAATACCCCATAATGACAAGGCAAAAACAGGTTATACATTTTTGCAAATGTATAAAAAAAAATTGAAATATGACATTTGCACAAGTATTCAGACCTTTTACTCATTACTTTGTTGAAGCACCTTTGTTAGCGATCACAGCCTTGAGTAGTCTTCCTTCCCCAGATCTGTGCCTCGACACAATCCTGTCTTGGAGCTCTACGAACCTCATGGTTTTTGCTCTAACATGCAGCGTCATCTGTGGGAACTTATTTAGACAAGTGTGTGCCTTTCCAAATCATGTCCAATCAATTGAATTTACCACAGGTGGTCTCCAACCAAGTTCTAGAAACATCTTAAGGATGATCAATGGAAGCAGGATGCACCTGAGCTCAATTTTGAGTCTCATAGCAAAGGGTCTGAATACTTATGTAAATAAGGTATTTCTGTTTTTTATTTGTCATTATGGGGTATTGTGTGTAGATTGATGAAAAAAATGTATTTAGTCCATTTTAGAATAAGGCTGTCACATAACATGTGGAAAAAGTCATGGGGTCTGAATACTTTCCAAATGCACTGTAAGGCCCATCTATGGCTCTGATTCCAACAGGCTGAGTGTAAGTTACCTTTGGCAACTCCATGAAGCTGGGTCTGGCCGTGGAGATGAGCCCTAGTGTCTTTAGTGAACAGTTCACCAGCTGGGAGAGAATGTCACAGGCTGCCTCGGCAGACTCAGTGCTGCTGTCCACCTAGAGATAAAAAACAAACAATATATGCTGAAAAAAATATAAACGCAAAATGTTAAGTGTTGGTACCATGTTTCATGAGCTGAAATAAAATCTCAGAAATGTTCCATACATACAAAAAGCTTAGAGAGCATTTCTCCTTTGCCAAGATAATCCATCCACCTGACAGGCATGGCATACCAAGAAGCTGATTAAAAAGCTAACTGAGTGACTCAAACATAACAAAATTAATGGGGGCCCCATGCTATTTTATTTTCTCCCTTTTATTTTGGTTATTGTTAGTTCTCATATATCTTATTTAAAATATATAGCTCCATTATCTTTTCAACATACTTTATATCTTGTTTATATCTGCTAAATGGATAAAGGGTTAACACTGAATTGTCTTTCCCACTCACTTTGAAGCTGACATATTGCAGGTGGTTCGAATGCCTCTTGATGATCTGCTTGATTAGGTCTGGGTGTGTCGCCTTCAGGTAAGAACTGGCAGGCTGGTTCAGCTCAAACTCAAAGCACCTCCACAGCTCGGGCATGTGGAAAACTTGGTTCCAGCCGTGGCACACCTGCGAAGCGTACGCCCGGTCCAGAAGAGGCAGGAATTGGAAGATGTTGAGCAGGATCTCCTGAGGGAGCAGTGCCCAGTCGAAGCCAAACTCGCAGAGCTCTACATCCGTCTCTTCTTCTTCCTCCTCCTCCTCGTCGTGCTTCTCTTTGCTTGGCTGTAGCTTCCGCACCTTCTCGCAGGACTCGGTTGGGCCCTCGCTGGAAGAGCTGCAGGCGACTTCATCTCCTTTCACCCTCTTCATCCTATAGGGGGACACACACAACCAGGTTTGGTGAGAATATCATGGGCCTGCTGGCAATAATAGTTTAATTTCGGCCTTAAAATCACAGCATACAATGCCATAATTATAGAGGAATAACAGCCAGGTAACAATATTAAAAGTTGTCTTATTTTATTGCCTAATTGGAACTACTAATAACTGCACCTGCATTCCTGGCATACATTATTTTCACCATTAACATTATATTAGTTAGGCAAGGGTAGGAATGTCAAGTTCTGGAATGGACACTCCAGTCTAGAGTGTCTGGTTAAATTGTGTTTAGGAAAAAAAAAAAAAATCTCTAAATGGTTAAACTAGTCAGAATTGTGTGACTATTGAAACAAGTATTGAGTTTTCTTTATTTACTATCATCTTAAATTAAGATACTGACCAAAAACATAAAAACGCAACATGCAACAATTTCAATGATTTTACTGAGTAACAGTTCATATAAGGCAATCAGTCATTTGAAATAAATGAATTAAACCCTGATCTATGGATTTCACAACTGGGCAGTCACGGGAGGGCATAGGCCCACCAACTGGGGAGCCAGGCACTGCCAATCAGAATTTGTTTTTTTCCCCAAAAAAAGGGCTTTATTACACAGACATAAATACTCCTAAATTTCATCAGCTGTCCAGGTGGCTGGTCTCAGACGATCCCACAGGTGAAGAAGCCGGCTGTGAAGGTCCTCGGATGGCATGGTTACACGTGGTCTAAGGTTGAGGCTGGTTGGACCTACTGCCGATTTCTCTAAAATGAAGTTGGAGGTGGCTTATGGTAGAGAAAATAACATTGAATTATCTGGTGGACATTCCTGCAGTCAGTACGCCAATTGCATGGTCCCTCAATTTGAGACATTTTAGAGTGGCCTTTTATTGTCCCCAGCACAAGGTGAACCTGTGTAATGATCATGCTGTTTAATCAGCTTCTTGATATTCCACACCTGTCAGGTGGATGGATTATCTTGGCAAAGGATTAATGGTAACTAACAGGGATGTAAACAAATGTGTGCACAAAATATGAGAGAAATAAGCTTTTTGTACGAACTGAACATTTCTGGGATGTTTTATTTCTGCTCATGAAACACTTAACATGTTGCATTTATATTTTTGTTCAGTGAAGATTTAAGTCCAAACTGTAACTCGTCCACTTGGGAACATTCATTGTCTTCTTGGTAAGCAACTCCAGTGTAGATTTGGAGTTTCAGGTAATCAAATCAAATCTGTCACATGCGCCGAATACAACAGGTGTAGACCTTACAGTGAAATGCTTACTTACAAGCCCTTAAACATCAATGCAGTTAAGAAAATATTTACTAAATAAACTAAAGTAAAAGTAACAAAATTGACGCTATATACAAGGGATACCGGTCCTGAGTCAATGTGCGGGAGTATAGGTTAGTCGAGGTCATTTGTACATGTAGGTAGGGGTAAAGGGACTATGCATAGATAATAAAACAGCGAGTAGCAGCAGTGTAAAAACAGCGCATTGCGGTCGGATGCCGAGCAGTTGCCATACCAGGCAGTGATGCAACCGGTCAGGATGCTCTCGATGGTGCAGCTGTAGATTAGGGCCTGATTAATTTATTGCAATTGACTGATTTCCTTATGAGCTGTAGCTCTGTAAAATCTTTGAAATTGTTGAATGTTTTGTTTATTTTTGTTCAGTGTACTTGAAAATATTTTTTTAAATTCTTTTTTAAATTTATTTTACCTTTATTTAACCAGGTAGGTCAGTTGAGAACAAGTTCTCATTTACAACTGCGACCTGGCCAAGACAAAGCAAAGCAGTGCGACAAAAAAAAAAAAACAGCGTTACACAGTAAACAAACGTACAGTCAATAACACAATAGACAATCTATATACAGAGTGTGCAAAATGCAGTAAGGTTAGGAAGGTAAGACAATAAATAGGCCATAGTGGTGAGATAAATTACAGATTAGCATTAACACTGGAGTGATGGATGTGCAAATAGAGATACTGGAGTGCAAAATTAGCTAAAATAATAAAATAAATATGGGATGAGGTAGTAGGGTGGGCTATTTACAGAAGGGCTATATACAGGTGCAGTGATCGATAAGCAGCTTTGACAGCTGATGCTTAAAGTTAGTGAGGGAGATAGGAACCTCTAGCTTCAAGGGTTTTTGCAATTCGTTTCAGTCATTGGCAGCAGAGAACTGGAAGGAATGGCGGCCAAAGGAGGTGTTGGCTTTGGGGGTGACCAGTGAGATATACCTTCTGGAGCGCATGCTACGGGTGGGTGTTGCTATAGTGACCAGCGAGCTGAGATAGGGCAGGGATTTACCTAATAAAGACTTAGATGACCTGGAGCCAGTGGGTTTGGCGATGAATATGTAATGAGGGCCAGCCAACGAGAGCATACAGGTCACAGTGGTGGGTAGTACATGTTGGAGGCTATTTTGTAAATGACATCGCCGAAGTCAAGGATCGGTAGGATAGTCATTGGACTGCATCTCAATCTTCCACTTTTTACTGCAGATGCGGAAGAGCTACAGCGGTGTTTGTCAGACCATCAGACATCCTGAAAAAGTCTTCTCACAAAAACGTCTGTAGCGTCCGAACGGTTTGGCCTAAAAATTATGGTTGTTTTGCTCTAGGACGCCCACAAACCTCAACTCACCTGAAGCTAATACTCCACCATTTCCTGGGCCCAGATTCACATAACCTTCAGAAGAAATTTCTTCTTAACTGCCATTTTTTCCTTTTATTTAACTAGGCAAGTCAGTTAAGAACAAATTCTTATTTACAATGACGGCCTACACCGGACAAACTCGGACGACGCTGGGCCAATTGTGCGCTGCTCTATGGGACTCCCAATCACGGCCGGATGTGATACAGTCTGTCTGTAGTGACGCCTCTAGCACTGAGATGCAGTGTCTTAGACCATTGAGCCACTTGGGAGCTTAAGTCTATAGTTAAGGAAAATCAAAGCGGCAGATAGCCTAGCGGTTAGAGCGTTGGGCCAGTAACTGAAAGGGCGCTGGTTCGAATACCCGAGTTGACAAGGCACTTAACCCTAATTTGCTCCAGGGGCTGACCTTGTAAATAAGAATAATAACCTTGTAAATAATAAGAAAAAAAAAAGCCAAGCAAAGTTGCTATTCCTAGAAAAGGTTATTGGAAATTCGTGCCATTTCTTATGTTTCTCTTTATTTTCAAGAATCTAACTTTTTGCTTAAAGTTCTTAATTCCAAGATAGCTAAACCCTTAAACTCAGGGCAGTGAGAGAAAAAGCTCATGAAAGCAATTGAATATGTTTAATTCACAAACTTCATCTGAAAGTTTCAGTATTGATTATTTTAAACCCAAGAACAGTAATCTCAGTAAGAAATATGCTAACATGATTGTCATTGTTAGCTAGCTAAAAAGGTTGCCTAGCAACAAACATCTTAACATTTGTAATCAGATATTTGAGAAGTTCGTGAGAAAAATCATTCAATCAGAAGATATTGTTGAGGAATTGCATTTACGAACTCTCTTATGAACTTCTTATATTTTTGCTTAAGTAGTGATTTGTGAATCTGGGCCCTGGTTACTAAAATTCTAATAGTTCACCTAATTTCGGTTTGTGACAAAACAAGCAAGTGCATATTCAATAGGAGTGTGTGCATGCATTGAGTTATTGAGCTTATGTTGGCTGACCAATTGAGTCTATGGTGCTACAGATGACAAACAATCTATTTGCCTTCCAAATGATCCAATGTAACGTCATTTTCTGTGATCTGGGGGGGGGGGGGGGGGGGGGCGAATACAGCTTTAAGGAAGCGTCACCAAACAAATCAGCTGCCAGGACGAAATTCAAAACAACTCAATTGGCTATTTCTGACAAGAAATGGGCGGTTGACCCTACTGCTACTATTTGATAGAGTGAGGCTGTAACTCCGCTCACTTTCACACCTCCATCGCTTATTTCACTTGCTGGCAGCAGTTTACTACCAAGCCAAAATGTGCATAATATCTAATAAGGAGAGGGTAGGAAACCAGATTTGACGATGATGCAGTGAGAAAACACAGCTTTCTTGGTCCATAAACATGCAGCAAGATTTGTAGGTAGTTAAACCTATTACCAACCTTTATTTAAGCATTTTAACACTTCCTTCTCTCACTATTACAACAATCATCTAATCCCACTATCAACTGTCAATTTACTGATATGATTGCGGCTGGTCAGATCAGCACACCAGTAAATAGCTAATAATACAGCAAAGAGGTTTAGAAACACTGCAAGTTAGATGGCTTGTTGCCGAAAATGGTGCATGTGCAAAATTATAAACAGCTAACATTAGCTAGCTACGTTGGCTTTAGCCCCTATCTGATATCTTAGCACCATGTTTATCTAGCCATCTAGCTAGCATAGTAGCTAATATAGCTAGCTAGCCAGCCAGCTAGCTAGCATAGTAGCTAATATAGCTAGCTAGCCAACACCACACTTGTTGTGTTACAGCCTGATTTAAAAAAGGATTAAATAGATTGTCTCACCCATTGACACAATACCCCATAATGAAAATTGTTAGAACCACCTTCGTTAAAACCACCTTTAGCAACGATTACAGCTGTGAATTGCTAAGAGCTTTCCACACCTGAATTGTCTAATATTTAAACATTATTGTTCAAGGTATGTAAAGTTAGTTGTTGACTATTGCAAGACAGCCATAGATTTTAAGTCAAAAGCAGATTTAAGTCAAAACTAACTAGGCCACCACATCTGTGGTGTTAGCTAGATAGTAACTACAACATTCAATCTTGGTAAACAACTCCAGTGTATATTTGGCCTTGTGTTTTAGGTTATCGTCCTGCTGAAAGGTGAATTTGTCTCCCAGTGACAACCAGGTTTTCCTCTAGGATTTTGCCTGTGCTTAGCTATATTCCATTTATTTTTATGCTGAAAAAAAATCCCTAGTCTTTTTTTTTTTACTAGGCAAGTCGTTTAAATAAAGGTTAAATAAAATAAAAAAGTTAAGAACAAATTCTTATTTACAATGACGGCCTACCCCGTCAAAACCCGGACGACGCTGTGCCAATTGTGCGCCACCCTATGGGACTCCCAATCACGGTGATACAGCCTGGATTCTAACCAGGGACTATAGTGACGCCTTTCACACAGATGCATCGGGAACCCCGATGACAAGCATACCCATAACATATGATGAGTGGTACTCAGTGATGTGTTGGATTTCCCCCAAACATAACGCTTTGTATTCAGAACATAAAGTACATTTCTTTGTCACATTTTTGGCAGTTTTAGTTTAGTGCCTTATTGCAAACATGATGCATGTTATGGAATAATTGTATTCTGTTCAGGCTTCCTTCATTTAGGTTAGTATTGTGGAGTAAGTACGATGTTGTTTATCCATCCTCAGTTCTCCCATCACAGGCATTAAACTTACAATTTGAAAGACACCATTGACCTTATGGTGAAATCCCTGAGCGGTTTCCCTTCCTCTCCGGCAACTGAGTTAGGAAGGACACCTGTATCTTTATAGTGACTGGGTGTATTGATACACCATCCAAAGTGGAATTAATAACTTCACCATGCTCAAAGGGAAATTCAATATGTGCAAAAATCATGTTAAACATGTCCATGTGACATGTTAAGTAAATGTTTACTCCTTAACTTATTTAGGCTTGCCATAACAAAGGGATGGAATACTTATTGACTCAAGATATTTCAGCTTTTCATTTTTAATTAGTAAAAATGTCTAAAAAAATAATTACAGTGACATTATGGGGTATTGTGTGTAGGCCACTAACATAAAATCTCAATTTAATCGATTTTAAATTCAGGCTCTAACAACAAAATGTGGAAAAAGTGAAGGCACTGTAGCTATCTGCTTAGCTAGCTAGCTTTCTTATTGCATGCATGTCTGGGCAAGTCGACACAAGCCTTATTATTATTATTGAATTAAACAAAACTATTTGCAACAGGAGTTCAATTTTGGTCACTGTGTCAATTAATCTATTTCTCAATAATGCACCTTTGTTGGAGAATCAGCTAACTTGCTGCTGATGATTTTCTCAGCAAAACATTCCTCTGCATTGTGCAGTGCTCGTGGCTCAGGCGGTGAGTGGCGGCTGGTATAGCAGACTACGATAATCGACAGACTAGGATAGGCTGATTATCGGCCGTTCTCTAGATGAAATAAGTTAAGGTGAACTTAGGGTGGTGAAAGTGCAAAGTGATGAGCTTGATGCTCCTTTCCAATAAATATTGGCGGTCCTATTCTGGTGACATGAGATCGATGATTGGCTGCCATTTGACAAATAAAAACAAACACTCATTTTGGAGGGGTTGAATAGTAGAATACACAATTTCGAAATTTGGTTGTGCATCAACAATTTTCCCCTTGTTATTTCAGTCAGTCAATTAACCCATGTTAGCTAACTTTTTTTAGATTGGTAAATTAGTCTAGCGGCCAGCTATCTAAACTTGTAGTAATCAAGGTCGAATTATATAAACTGCAAACATTTCTCCCCACACTATGGCAAAATACAGAGCAACTGTGGCACCTCATGATGAGTTCAGAGGTTTGGGTGAGTGGGCAGTTAATAAGGTGCTTGTATAAACTAATACAAGTAATATGATTACTATTGTTTAAATAGTACATTTCATGATTTTCAACATATTACAAACTTTCTGCATATTATTTTATGTTTTGACATTGGGCTATTTATCAATATTTATTGTCTACTGTTAGTAGGAACAGAATCATTCTCAACTTACATTTTAGGTATATAAATATAACATTAACTTCCAATGGAATTGTTCTTAATCAGGTAAAAACTTGTGTGATTTAATTATTTTGATTAAATACCGGAAATCACCAAAACGGGTTTGCCCTGCCTACTAAGGGGCCATCGGGGTCAGAAGGTCAACTGTAACTCGGTACAAACTAGGAACCAATAATGGTGCTTATTAGCTAAGTAAACTAGCTAACAAGGCCATTACATTAACTATAATGCCTTTATCAAAAAATAGACTTAACTGAGACTACACGAAGAGCAATTCGTATTCAACTCAGTGGACTATGCAATGATGAAGAACCTAACGTTTAATAGCTAAGTTAGCATCCTAATGCATAGGACGCTGTCTGGCCAAGTTTACTGTGGCAATGTTAAACTACCTAATTAACTAGCTAGTTAACGATCAACACGTAACGAGCTAGTCAAAATATTGGTAGATAACTAACCCAAACGTTAAACCGACAATTAAATTATATTGTAGTTGACCAATCACCTTACCTTATGTTTACACTTGGCAGCTGGCTAACGTTGGCTGTCTGCAGTGAAAAAATCCGATCAGACAACTTCAAGCCGGGCCCGCACTTGAAAAACTCATTCACCCGAGCCAAATATCACTCACTAACTCCATACGATCAGTTTAAGATTGAGCCAAATTCACAGTTCTTGAAGATAACGTTCATGCGTTTTGCTATATCTCCGGTGACCTAAATTAAGATTAATTATTTTGCGGGTAAATGACGTGTTGCTGTGACAGACGCGGTGCATTGTGGGTGATATTGTATAAAGTGGAAATGGCTTCTTTGGTGGGGTTTATCGGCGGTTGGCATCCAACGTTATGGCGCATTACCGCTACCTACTGTACTGGAGTGTGGGCCAGCGACAGGTAGAAACTAAATCCTACCTGCCAGCCCCGTCACTCGTAAAAAATATAATAACATATTTTAGACTATAGCTGTGTTCGAATACACATACTTAATGAGTACATACTATTAGTTAATTTTGGTATCCTTTCAGTTGAGCGTACTAGGGCTTCGCCTGTATGCCAGAAGTTGATGCTGTTGCTCTGCAACCTCTTGCTAGCTTGTTAGCGTAACAAATAACTAGCTAGATGTCATGAATTTAATCTGGAGAGCCAGAGTGCGCTCTGGGCGTTCGTAAAGTCAGAGCATTGTCAGATTGTCCATTCGTAAATTCATAGCGTTTCGCTCTCGGAGCGTTCAAAGCGCACACTGGACGCTCTGGCCGAGACGAGTAGGGTTGATCCGAGCGTTCTGTTCTCGCAACGGCAGTCAAGCATCCAAGCTAACGTTAGCTAGCTTGCTAGCTACTTCCAGACACAAATGAGATAATACCTCACTCAGACCATTTTACTCGCCCTAGCAGTAACACTCAGACGAGAGTGCTCATGCAATCAAGAGTAGATAGCCAGAATTAACAATGGCCATTGAGAACGCACAATGACAATACTGTTATAACCTTTCTAGTTATTTCGGATCGAAAAACACAGACACCAGATTTAACTTGACAACCATTTTACCCTCCACTTTGTACGTGATCACGTTGAAGACGTCACATCAATACACAACATCCCCCCTTTACTTGAATATGAACTTAAACCAACTAAAGTTCTCATTCACATTTTCTTACAACTTAAGACAGTTCAGAACATTCAAAGTACATTTAACTGCTCCCTTAATAGAACATCAACAATGCTTTCAAAACGGGTGCACTAAACCGCAACATAACTCTTCATTCAATTTCTACTTGTTTTCCTACTTGCATAGCCTAACCTTCATCAGTCACTCAACAACATAGTCTAAACCTTTCCAGCAATTTGGTTTGTCTCTGGGGTCTGCAAGGTTTAGGAATCTGTTCATCTCTCTGAAATGTTTCACAGTTCTCTTTGCATTCCCCTGCACTTCCCTTTTGCTCCTAATCATAATTTGGCTCTTGATCACATTTCCTTTCAACATCCAATGTTGGTGTTTCCACAGACAGAAACTTCTTGACAAATGTCGTATTCCGTGCATACTTTGCTCCAGTTGGTGACTGAACGACAACACTGTTACCTTCTCTGCGTACGACTTTGTGAGGAGTGCTGTGAAATGTTGTTGTGAACTTGTCTGTTTTATCTTGCTTCACAAGCACTTGATCTCCAACCTCTATGTCTGATGTCTTAGCGCCTCGTCTGTGGTCTGTGTATATCTATTTCCTTTCTGCTCTGCGTCTTTGTCTCGAGCTTCAAGGTCACTGTGTGGAGTTGTGATGTCTGGTAACTTCCCTCTGATCTTCCTCTGAAAAAGAAGTTCCGCTGGGCTTTTGCCCGTTGTGGCATGTTGTATGGACCTGTAGACAGTCACATATTTGCGTAGCTCTCTTTTCCAATCCTGGCCCTCAGCTTGGGCAATCCGTACTCGTTTCATCAGTGATGCGTTTTGTCTTTCCACTTCTCCATTTGCTTGCGCCCACTTTGCAGTTGTTTTGATATGGTGTATTCCGTTCTCCTGACAAAAAGCCTGAAACTGATTGGACTTGAATTGTGGACCACAATCCGATCTGATTGTTAAAGGAAGTCCGTGCCGACTGAAAATGTCTTCCAACCGGTCAATCACTTTTTCCGCCGTTGTTGACTTGAGGAATGCATATTCATAGTACCTGCTGTAATAGTCGACAACAACCAGAATCGAATGTCCATCCGGTAAAGGACCAAGTAAGTCTGTGGCTAAGTTTTGCCATGGCCCTTCAGGCATCACTGTGGGCGACAGTGGTTCAGAAACATCTGGTTTCGCCACCAGCTGACAACCATGACATGTCCTTACAAGTCTTTCTGCGGCCCTGCCCATTCCGGGCCACCAAACCTTTGTTCTCAGGTGTTGTTTTGTTCCTACCACACCAAGATGACCCTCATGTGCCAACTGTAATGCTCTTCCTCGCAGCGACTGTGGCAAAACAATTCTTGTTCCTCTGAGTATTATTTGGCCAATGACACATAGCTCACCTGCAATATGTCTGTATGCAGGACAGTCATCAAAACAACCTGTTTGAATAGCAGTTCTCAGTCTCTGTAATTCCACATCATTTGCTGATATCTGCTCGACTTCCTTGGTGGTCAGGGCACTGGGTGTCGCACAAACTGCTATAAACCGCACATATTCCTCTGCATTATGTGTGTACATCTCACCTTTGGCTGATGGGCCCAGCAGACGTGACAGAGGATCTGCAATGTTGTGTGTTCCAGGTATATGAATCACCCGGAACTCATAGGGCTGTAATCTCAAGACCCACCTTTCGATTCGTGCGCATGGTTTTGAGCGAGGTCTATAAATTGCCTCCAAGGCTTTGTGGTCTGTGACGAGATCAAACTTCCGACCATAAACGTAGGGGTGCAATCGTTCACATGCCCACACCAGAGCAAGTGCTTCACGCTCTGTTTGTGAATACCTTTGTTCACACTCTGTCAAGCTCCTGCTCACATAACAGACAGGAACCATTCCCTCACGTTGTTCCTGAACTAGTACTGCTCCAATGCCCTTTGGTCCAGCATCGGCAATGACTTTTGTTGGTGCGTCCTTGTCAAAGTAAGCCAGTGTTGTGGCCTCGGCCAACTTATCTTTGAGAGTTTTGAAAGCTTTCTTTTGGTCTTTTTTTGTCAGTCTGCGCAGAGGTTCTGAGATGCTTGCAAACTGAGGTATGAAACGACTACTATAGCCAGCTAAACCGAGGAAACTTCTCACCTCTGAAACGTTTTCAGGCTCTCTTGCCTCCACAACTGCTTTCACCCTCTCTGCCGTCGTGCCTATGCCTTTCACTGACAGCAGCATGCCCATAAACACCAGTTTGTCCATGTTAAACTGGCACTTCTCTACATTCAGAGTCAAGCTGCAGCTTTCCAGTCTCTTTAGTACAGCATGCATTCTTTTCTCATGAGTCTCTTCGTCCGCCGCATGGATGATGATGTCATCTGATATGTTCTCTACTCCTTCGATGCCAGCTAAAACAGTGGCTATTTCGTGCTGGTACTGCTCACTTGCAAACGAAACTCCAAACACCAGTCTTTTGAACCTATATATGCCATTATGAACGGCGAAAGTGGTGATGTCTCTTGATTCTGGGGTCAATTCCAGCTGATGGTACCCCCACTTTAGGTCTAGTTTGCTGAAAATTACTGACCCATTCATTCCTTGCAACAGTTCATCCACTGTGGGAATCAGGAACCTCCCACGAATGATTGCAGTGTTTGCTTGTCTCATGTCCAAACACATCCTTATTTCCCCATTCGCTTTGGGTACAATAACAACTGGGTTTACCTAAGGGGTTGCTCCATTGACTTTCTCGATAATGTCCATGTGGAGCAGCTCTTTTATTCTTTTCTCAACAGCCTCTCTGAGGTGGAACGGGACGCGTCTAAGGGGCTGTGCAACTGGCGTCACTGTGCTGTCTATGTGCAGGCTAATTTGTTTTGTGTTTAGTTTGCCTACTCCATTGAACAATTTGGGGTACTTCTGTCGTATCATGGACTTCACATCACTCACCACTGCAACATTAGCTCCAATCCTCAGCACTCCTAATTTAACTGCTGTGTCTTTTCCAAGCAGTGGCTCCCCCTACCGCAAATAACTGTAAACTCAGCTATTGTGCCGCGTTTTCCGATCTCACACCAGAAAATTCCTTTCACTGGTAAGGGTTCACTTGATGAGTATGCATACAGTTTGTCTGATTTGGCAGAGCCAGTCAGGAGCAAGGTACTGATGACAAGCAAGAGGCTGGGGATGTTGGGGGTGAACGGGAGGATGAGTCGGCTCCCCCGTTGCAGCGGCAGCCGGTGACTGCAGATAACGGGGAGCCGCTGAATGGGATGGAGACGCCAACAACATGGCCGAAGCTGAAGAGACTCAACCACGGTCTCTCACAAGGAGTTACTGAAAGTAACGAGCCATTTGTTGAGGTAACTAAAAAAAAAAAAAAACTGGTCTGCCAAATGACGAGCGGGGAACAGAGCAGGGGCCTGGGCTGGGGGGGAGCCTGCAGTCTCAGGCGGGAGTGTTTGGCCCTCCTGTAATGGAGGGAGAGGAGAGCGGCACGGTGACGGGCTCCAAACCTGGCTCTGTGCAGCGCTCATCTTTCCCTGGGCCCCCGCAAGCGGAGGCAGCGGTGAAGGCTGTGGATGTGCGGCGCTGTAGAGGGGGAAAAAGCCGGGGAGGAACTGGCAGCCGTGGATGGTGGAACAGACAGCGAGGATGGAGCTGAGGAAATAGAGGGGGAGCTCTCTGACTCCTCGTTTATCTCTGACATCCTTGACAGCCAACCCGTTAATAGGGGTAAAGAAGTTTATTCCCTTGAAAAAATCAATCAGTTTTTGGAAAATACAAAAGGAAAAACCCCTTTTTCCTTTTGTATTTTCCAAAAACTGATTGATTTTTTCAAGGGAATAAACTTTAACTTATCAGAAGAAATTGAAAACTTCTTCCCAGATCTGAGACTATTCCTCCATTCAGCGCACGTTGTTACACGAAAGGCAACATTGGAAGAATTTGACCAGAAAAAGAGGTACCGTCTTAAGAAATATGTGCAAATGATAAAGAGAAAGATCGTTAAAGTTCCTTAAAATCTCTTATTTCTTTATGGATACCTCATTTAAGTTATTTTTTACAGTTACCTGGTTTACTCTGTCAGTCTTATTCCTTTTAGCCGCTATGGAAAAGTGCGTCTTTATTTCTTTTAACGTGAATGGCTGCAGACAGTCTTTTAAAAGGGCGCAGCTGTGTGAGTTTTTAGCGCAGAAGCGGGCGGGGGTCGCGCTGCTGCAGGAGACGCACTCAGACAGGGAGAATGAGGCGGCGTGGCTGGCAGAGTGGAAGGGGCCGTGTGTGCTGAGCCACGGCTCAAGCACCAGTGCAGGCGTGGCGATTTTATTTAAACCCAGCCTAGGAACAACAATTTTAACCGTTGAAGAGATTGAAAAGGGGAGACTTTTAAAAGTGAGAGTAAGGCTGGGTGACAGTTTTTGTTTTTATTAATATTTATGCACCAAATAATGGGAGGGAACGAATTTTAATTTTTAATAAATTAAAGAACGCTCTTTTAAGTATTGATAATGATGATGTGGTGGTGGGAGGAGATTTTAACTGCACTATTGAGTTTAATAAGGATAGAAACAATGAGGAACCCAATCCCCAATCCTCACGTGAATTAGCTGCAGTTCTTCAGTTCAGTGGCCTGGTTGATGTGTGGAGGTGTCTGCATCCCAACACAAGACAATATACCTGGTCTCATTGTAGAGCACAACAAATATATAGAGCCAGGTTAGACCGTTTCTATACATCACACACTCACCTGAATAAGTTTATTAAAGCCAGCATCATCCCCAGTAGCCTCTCTGATCACCATTGTCTGTTAGTTACAGTAATACTTAACCCTGACTCTCATAATATCTCCTACTGGCATTTTAATGCAAAGTTATTATTAGACACAAATTTTGTAAAACAATTTCATCAATTTTGGGACATATGGAAAAAAGAAAAAACAAATTATAAAAATTTGAGGCAGTGGTGGGACATTGGTAAAACACAGATTAAGATCTTTTGCCAGCAGTACACACTCAACTCAACCGGGTCACTGAACGCAGCAGTGAGAGAGCTGGAGAATAAGGTTCTCCAGTTAGAGAGCAGCCTGGACACTGACCACCAGGAGCAGACCCTGGAAACCCTGAGGGAGCAGAGACACATGCTAGGCAGCCTGCTGAAGGAGAAAGTGAAGGGGGCGCTGGTGCGCTCTCGCTTCATGGAGTTTAGGGATATGGATACCCCCTCCAACTTCTTTTTTGGTTTGGAAAGACGGAGAGCGGACAGCCGGCAGATGCACTGCATCCGGATACCTTGTGGAAGGGAGCTGTACAGCAGGGAGGAGATCAGCAAGGAGGCTGTAAAGTTCTATACTGAACTGTATAGAAAAGAGGCGTGTGATCAGCAGGAGACAGACCTACTGCTCCAGGGTTTGCCCAGCCTGAGTAAAGAAGAACAAAGCACTTTAGACCAACCTTTAACTTATCAGGAGCTGACTGCTGCTCTTACACAACTGTCAAATGGAAAAGCGCCAGGCATTGATGGACTGACTGCTGAATTTTATAAACAATTCTGGACAGTAATTGGAGAGGACTTTGTGCAGGTGCTGGGGGAGAGCCTCCAAGATAAAGAACTGCCCCTCAGCTGCAGGAGGGCAGTGATTACACTGCTGCCCAAGAAGGGGGACCTTTGTTTACTCAAAAACTGGAGACCTGTTTCGCTTTTATGCTCAGATTTTAAAATATTTTCAAGATGTCTGACCAATAGACTCAAAAGGTGTATAGGAGCAGTAATCCACATGGACCAAACATACTGTATACCGGGACGATCAATTTTTGATAATTTGTTTTTAATTAGAGATTTTATATCAATAGCTAATGAAGGTGATGTGAATGTCGGACTGGTCTCACTAGATCAGGAGAAAGCTTTTGATAGAGTCGACCACACATATCTTTTTAAAACCCTGGAAGCCTTCGGGTTTGGCCCTGTTTTTATTTCTTATATCCAGCTTTTAAATGAAAATGTTTTTAGCATTTTAAAGATTAATAATGGGCTGAGTCAGCCTTTCCCAGTATGCAGGGGTATTAGGCAAGGCTGCTCCCTGTCTGGCATGCTTTATTCGCTGGCCATAGAGCCCCTGTTGCACTTGCTAAGGGGCCGGTTGGTTGGCTGGGTAGTGCCTTTCTCACCCTCTCCTGTCGCAGTGAAGGTGTCCGCATATGCAGATGATGTAAACGTGTTTGTGTGCAGTGACGGGGACATCGAGGTGCTACAGCAGAGCCTGCACACTTTCCAAAATGCATCTACTGCAAGAGTAAATTGGGCAAAGTGTGACACCTTCCTGTCAGGTAGCTGGCGTGATTGCACACCTCCTGTCCTGCCAGAGGCACTGCGATGGGACAGAACAGGAATTAAAGTGCTGGGGGTGTTTTTTGGAGTAGAGAATAATATGGAAAAAAACTGGGAGGGCCTGGTGGACAGGGTGAAAGGGCGGCTGCAGAGATGGAGGGGACTGCTGGCCCAGCTGTCTTTTAGGGGAAGGGTCCTGGTGATTAATAATCTTGTCGCCTCCATGCTGTGGCACAGGATGGTGTGTCTAGACCCTCCCCGTGGCATGATGCAGGAGATCCAAAGAATGCTGCTGGAGTTCTTCTGGAATGGAAGACATTGGCTGAGGCCAGCGGTCCTGTATCTCCCCACTGATGAAGGAGGGCAGGGGTTGGTCAGCATTGCCAACAGGGTGGCAGCCTTTAGACTGCAGGCGGTTCAGAGGCTCCTGTACGCTGGGGAGGAGGCTCATTGGAAGAGGCTGGCATGTTCTTTCCTCAACAGAGTAGGGGGGCTGGGGATAGATAAGCACCTGTTTTTAATTGAGACTACCGGACTAGCTAAAACAGGTCTCCCTTCTTATTATTTGAGTGTTTTAGATGCCTGGAGAGCAGTGAGGGTGGAGAGAGATGAGGGTGCTCTGACAGGCAAGATCTTGTTGGAAGAACCCCTTTTCTTTAACCCACTATTCCCGGTGCGTTTTTTTCAGTCAATGACGCTCTGTACCAGCTTTGTGAAGGCAGGAGTCACTAGGCTGAGACACCTGATTAATTTTGAGCTTTCCTGCTGGCTGACTGCTACACAGCTGGCTGGGCGGCTGGGCTGGCACTCTGAGAGGCTGGTAGAGAAGATGGTTAGTGAGCTGAGAAACTCTCTCCCCCCTAGACTCAGGGAGGCTTTGAGGGAGGAGGTATCCAGTGTCACAGGGCAGAGACCTGATTTCATTTTTCCAGGTCTGCTAGTGTGTCCAGTAGTAGGTGAAGGAGAGGGAGGAAATGAGGGAACACTATTAAATTCAAATACAGTTAAAGTTTTTAATTTTGACACAGCAGAGAGTAAGAAAGTCTACCAGCTATGTGTGAAGGCATCTCATTTCAATCAGTTGAAGGGGATGGTGGATTCAGGGTGGAGAGCATGTCTGGAGGTAGAGGAGGGGCACAAGCCAGTGTGGAGGGTTTTGTATAAACTGCCGCTCACCAAGAGAGCAGGGGACCTGCAGTGGAGGATCCTGCACTGTATTGTGTCCACTGGCAGGTTTCTCCACAGAGTTGATGCTAGCATTAGTTCAGAGTGCTGCTTCTGCTCTGCAGAGGAAACAGTATTTCATATGTATAGTGAGTGTGTCAGGCTAAGACCCCTCTTCCATCTCCTTCAGGAGCTCCTGCAGGGCTTAGGCGAGGTTTTCACAAAAGAGCTTTTTATCTTTGGGGTTCCCTACAGTTTTAAAAAGAGAAACAGGTGTGTTTTAATTAATTTTATAATGGGGCAGGCAAAGCTAGCCATTTTAAAATCTAGGAAGAATAGCATCTCTGGGGCCGGGCTGACTGATGTTGTGGTGCAGTTCAGGGTGCTGGTGGTCAGCCGGATCAGAGTGGATTTTAATTTTTTTAAACTAAATAATTACCTGGAAGACTTCCAGGAGAGGTGGTGTGTGGGAGATGCCTTATGTGCTGTGAGTGAGGAAGGGGAGCTCCAGGTTTTGTTCTAAATTGTATACATTTTTTTTTTTTTTTTCATTGTGATTCTTTTATTTTGGTTAAAATCTATTTTTAAGGGAAATATAAATTAATGTAGTGTTTTTATCTGTTTAATGGTTTTTTTGATTGAAATAGTTAATAAAGGATCTTAAATCTCTCTCTCTCTCTCTCTCTCTCTCTCTCTCTCTCAGAGGGGGTTGCATCCTGCTCATGGAGGACATCTACCAGAACTTGTGTTTGCAACACAGACAAGAGTGTGGCAATACACTTGGGATAGGTCAGGTGGAATGCATAGTAATATGCCAGGAGGTAGAGAAGCCCCTCGTGGAGCAAATCTTTCTCAAAGGTTACAACTGGAGTTGTGCCTACAACCAGTGGCGGCTCCAGAGATTTTCTGTTGCAGGTGCTATGGGGGTGCTCAACACTTAAGAGAAGGTGCTTTAAATTTTGCGGCGTCTCATTATAGAGGTCGCATTGGACCACCCTTGGTATGCGTACACGCCCGCATTAACTATATTCATTCCGCGACATATATATATATATATATATATATATATTTTATGGCTGTCAAAAGATTAATCGTGATTAATCACATCCAAAATAAAAGTTTGTGTTTGCATAATATATGTGTGTGTACTGTGTAGAATTATTATGTGTAAATACACACACATTCATGTAGCCTATATATGTAAGGAATAATTGCATTTATATACTGTATATACATTTATATGATTTATATTATATATAAATATTTTATATATAAATATAACCAATTTTTCTTAAATATATACATGATTGTGTGTGTTTTTATACATAATAATTCTACACAGTACACACACATATATTATGCAAACACAAACTTTTATTTTGGATGTGATTAATCACGATTAATCTTTTGACAGCCATAATAATATATATATATATATATATATATTCAACGCAAGGGCTATAGATACAACATACATAAGCCTGTCAATGTAAACTATAAAAAAAATATTATTTCACACAATTATGTCACACTTGAGCCCTGAATACAACGGAGCAGCAAACAGCAACAACAGAAGGCAACAGACACACGCTTCGGCCTAAAATGCTCACATCACGAAATCACACAGCCAGTTACCAACACTAGTCTAATGACGAATCAGCAGTGTTCCTATTGTTGGAGCATTATGCAACTATGAAGAGCCAAGATTTGTGCTTCAACCACCAAATTAATTACATTTGTAAAAGCCAACAGAGGGGTAAATCAAGCACTTACCATAGATGTCTTCACAACAAAACAATACGTCTGTTGCTGTGATTGAGTGCGAAGGCATCAATGATGTTATCGCAGTCAAGGGTCCTCGTTCTCTCTGCATTTATAGCCAAAAGTGCCAGATTACTGGTCCTAGCGTCTCCACTGCTGTTCCTCAGGTAGTTTTTTACACGGCCCAAGCAAGAAAAACTGCGTTCACAGCTCACTGATGTGACAGGAAGTGTCAGGGCTATGCATATTAACGTGTACAGGTCCATAAATGCATCTTTATACGGCCGCATTAAGGATAGGAATTCCTGTGTGCTGTGGATGGCATGTCCCTGTTCTTCCTTCCTTTGTAGAAGCCGCCGCACCTGGTAGAGCTCTGCTGACAGGTTTTCCTCACTGACAACATAGTGCCGGGCCATGGGCAGCAGAAGTTGTTTGTCCAAAAATGATGTGTGTTTTGGGCTGAGAGTTGGCACACCTCTCAGTACATCATTTGCCTCTGTTGAAAAGCGCCGATTCATTTCCGCTATCAACTTGTCTATAACTGGATAAAAAGAGTGCATTTTCATGTCATCAGTATTGTCTGTCTGTGTTCTCTCTATCGGGGCCTCCACAATAAAATCCTCCAGGTGTCGAGTTTTCTGGGTCTGCCTTTTCTCACGTGAAGTATGTGTTGTGCCTGTGTTTGCACACAGAGTCTCTGCTTGTTTTTGGATTTCTTTCCACTTAGCGTCTGTGCGCTTTTCTGATAGAGCATTAAGTACAGACTGGGCCAAATCCTCTGCCGCAATGAGGTCAAAATTGGGGGCCTGTAGCTGATCTGACATGAACTTTGTTGTTCTAAATAAATCCTCGAACATGATGAGATGCAAAACAAACTTCTCATCGATGATGGCACTGATGGCTCTTGCCTCTGCCCTCCGATGTGGGTGTGACTGAGTGATGACATCACACAGGGTGGCTCGGATAGCGGGTAGAGTTTTCTTGACGGCGCAGATCGCATTATAATGGCAAGCCCAGCGAGTATCGCACAGTCTCTTGAGTTCCACTGGTTGTGCTGTCGGGTCGAGCTCTTTTTGTTTTTTCATGAATAGATCATGCACCACGGATCCAGAAAAAAACTTGTAGAGCATTTGTAGCGTCTCAAAACTCAGCTGCAGCGCTGACATTATGTACACAGTCCACTAACACTAAATTCAGCTTGTGTGCATGACAATGTATATAGATGGCTTGTGGCACCTCCTTCCTGAATTTTTCCTGCACACCATTATTACATCCTGACATCACAGATGCTCCGTCGTAGCATTGACCGACACAGCGATGTATATCAATATTACACTGACTGAGTGTGTGTTTGATGCTGGCTAGCAGAGAGGCTGCATCCAATCCATCTGCGGCAGTGAAATGCAAAAACTCCTCATGCACTTCCCCTGACTCTGGTTGTAAATACCGCACGATAACAGAAATCTGCTCCTTTTTACTCATATCTTTACTCTCATCTACCAAAACAGCAAAGCACTCGGCATCTCTTACCTCATCACTTATCTTCTTTCTTATCATTTCTGCCATTACAGCAAATATCTCATTTTGAATATCATGGTGAGTGTATTTAGCGTTTGATGGGTTGGTAGCTAACTTCTTGTCCACTGTTGGATCAAACTTAGCAATAACATGCAGCAACTCACGAAAGTTTCCCAAGTTGTGTGACGACTCACCCTCTCTGTGACCTCTCTGTGCGATCCCCTGGCAGGCTGTGAACCGCAGGCTCTCCACCACAGCTTTCATGTATTTTCTGTTCTCCATAACTAACGCAGAATGTCCCTTATCAAGCAGGTTTGCTATTTTAGATCCACTTGTCTCTTTTTGCTTGAACTCATTCCATCCTTCCATAGCAAATTTGTGTCCCATACTTTCATGATGGCTCTTCAGAGATGCTGATGCTTTCCGCCAGTTGTTAAATCCGTTGCTGCTGCTGGTAAATGTTGGCTCTACATGAAATCCGTGCCCTCGTTTCAGAAAATGCCTACACGCAAAACAAAATGCGGCATCTTTGACCACGCTGTATTCTAGCCATGAATACTGATCCATCCAACTTTTGTTAAAACTTCTCTGCTGATTCCCAAATTGCCGTGTAGGGTATTTTTGAAGGACTGGCCTTCTTGGGCCCTCTTGAGGATGGTTGCTAATATCAGCTGCAGGACAAACCGTAACGTTAGCATCCTCAATGGAAACCGCCGCCGGGGATTCTCCTCCGTCTTCAAGTTCATCCCCAGGATTTTCTTGTTCCTGGGGCTCTGTGATGACGAGTGGTGGTGTGTCTGCACCTTCACAATCTCGTTTATCTTTTATCTTTTCAGGGTGTGACTCAGAACGTGGTCGTTTAGGGAGCAAAAAACGATCCATAGCGAGTTTTAGCTAAGTAAAATACACAATCAAAAACAAGCTGAAATGCGTTAAGGTCAAAGGTTCGGCGGGGGCTGCGCCCATTGGCCAAAGAAGATCACCTGTTTCGGCCTCATGTTATTATAGACTAAAATATATATATTCAATTATTATTTGATTCCTATTTTAAAAACATGAAAAAGTATATTCAAACATGACATTAAAATATAAATATAAAACATTTCAGACATTTCTTGGGGGTGCTGGGCAGGTGCTATGGCTATAATAGGGGGAGCTGCAGCACCACCTAGCTCCCCCCTGGCGCCGCCACTGCCTACAACCACCATGCAGTTCTCCTCACCAACCAGCAAGACAGGACTAGAAAGCACACACCGGTGGACAAAGGTATCAGGATCCTCTGAGAGCTAGAAAACTAAATACAGAATTTAGACTATAAACACAGCAAAAAAGCAAAATAAGTAGTCGAGTCACCTTCATTTATATAGCGCTTTTAACAATATAGATTGTTTCAAAGCAGCTTTACAGTGATAATAGGAAATTAAAGTAACAGATTGTTTTGGATTTAAAGCAGCTGTAGAATAAAGTTATTGTCCAGCTAAAGTTATGATTGATTCACTTCCGCTTACACAACACCGTTTTAACTGAAAACTTTGATGTGTTCTGGCAGTCCAATTGCATAAGTGTTTGGTCAAGTAATGTTTGTTTCATTTGTTGTGGGATGGAAGTGGTTAATGAATAAATATGGAAGCATCCCAGAGCAAGACACTTTCAACTACTCTGAATGTCTTTTGAGAGATGAGTTTTGCTTAAATATGCTCAGATTGGTTTTATTTTTAGTAAATGTTATATTAATTTGGGTAAATAATACAAAAAAGCCACAAGATATTTTTATCAGTTTCAATTGGTGTACTGCTTTGTGGTACTGAGAGTAGTATAAGTACATATGTGATACATCCAATATAAAACATTTATAAATAAAGGCCATTTAGATGTAACAGCATTTAAAGCCTTTCAAAAAAAAAAAAAAAAAAAAAAGCTTCATTGACAGCTACAGTGGGGCAAAAAAGTATTTAGTCAGCCACCAATTGTGCAAGTTCTCCCACTTAAAAAGATGAGGCCTGTAATTTTCATAATAGGTACACTTCAACTATGAGAGACAAAATGAGGAAAAAAAAATCCAGAAAATCACATTTATGATTTCTGGCTCTCACAGACCTGTAACTTCTTCTTTAAGAGGCTCCTCTGTCCGCCACTCGTTACCTGTATTAATGGCACCTGTTTGAACTTGTTATCAGTATAAAAGACACCTGTCCACAACCTCAAACAGTCACACTCCAAACTCCACTATGGCCAAGACCAAAGAGCTGTCAAAGGACACCAGAAACAAAATTGTAGACCTGCACCAGGCTGGGAAGACTGAATCTGCAATAGGTAAGCAGCTTGGTGTGAAGAAATCAACTGTGGGAGCAATTATTAGGAAATGGAAGACATACAAGACCACTGATAATCTCCCTCGATCTGGGGCTCACGCAAGATCTCACCCCGTGGGGTCAAAATGATCACAAGAACGGTGAGCAAAAATCCCAGAACCACACGAGGGGACCTAGTGAATGACCTGCAGAGAGCTGGGACCAAAGTAACAAAGGCTACCATCAGTAACACACTACGCCGCCAGGGACTCAAATCCTGCAGTGCTTAAGCCAGTACATGTCCAGGCCCGTCTGAAGTTTGCTAGAGAGCATTTGGATGATCCAGAAGAGGATTGGGAGAATGTCATATGGTCAGATGAAACCAAAATATAACTTTTTGGTAAACTCAACTCATCGTGTTTGGAGGAGAAAGAATGCTGAGTTGCATCCAAAGAACACCATACCTACTGTGAAGCATGGGGGTGGAAACATCATGCTTTGGGGCTGTTTTTCTGCAAAGGGACCAGGACGACTGATCCGTGTAAAGGAAACCATGTATCGTGAGATTGAGTGAAAACCTCCTTCCATCAGCAAGGGCATTGAAGATGAAACGTGGCTGGGTCTTTCAGCATGACAATGATCCCAAACACACCGCCCGGGCAACGAAAGAGTGGCTTCGTAAGAAGCATTTCAAGGTCCTGGAGTGGCCTAGCCAGTCTCCAGATCTCAACCCCATAGAAAAATCTTTGGAGGGAGATGAAAGTCCGTGTTGCCCAGCGACAGCCCCGAAACATCACTGCTCTAGAGATCTGCATGGAGGAATGGGCCAAAATACCAGCAACAGTGTGAAAACCTTGTGAAGACTTACAGAAAACGTTTGACCTCTGTCATTGCCAACAAAGGGTATATAACAAACTGTTGAGATAACAAAAGTTTATTGACCAAATACTTATTTTCCACCATAATTTGCAAATAAATTCATTAAAAATCCTACAAATGTGATGTTCTGGATTTTATTTTCTCATTTTGTCTCTCATAGTTGAAGTGTACCTATGGTGAAAATTACAGGCCTCTCTCATCTTTTTAAGTGGGAGAACTTGCACAATTGGTGGCTGACTAAATACTTTTTTGCCCCACTGTATTTAATTAACACTTAAGGCCCAGAAAGGCAGGAAAGACATCATTAAAATAGTCCATGTGACTAGAATGGTTCAACCTTCATTTTATGAATTTTTTATTATACTTTGTGCTCCAAAAATACAAAATAATGACTTTATTCAACAATTTCTTCTCTTCCGTATCAGTCTCTGACGCGTGATCTGTCTTTCAGAAGCTTGTGGCTGTGGTGCTCTCGTGATCGCGCATCAGAGACTGATACGGAAGAGAAGAAATTGTTGAATAAAGTCATTATTTTGTATTTTTGGCGCACAAAAAGTATTCTCAGCGCTTCATAACATTAAGATTGAACCACTGTTAAAATAGTCCAAGTGACTACAATGTCTTTCCTGCCTTTCTGGGCCTTCAAAGTGTTAATTAAATAGCTGTCAAAACATCAATAAAATACAGCTTTACCTCCATTTAATGTCCTTGGAGGCTTCATGACTTTCTTCATGACACCATAAAACTGAACCTTGGAGTAGAAGGTCTCCCATCTGCCTTTCACCTCAGAAATGTATTGGCAATTGTTTGGCTCAATGATTCTCCGCAGTTCATCCATTGTCTGAGAGAAATAATTATTGAAAGTTATAAGAATCAACCTGTATGTCTGCAGTTAGGTAGATGATATGTTTACATCAGTCTAAATTATGCTTCAGTGTACTCACATGGTCCAGTTCTTTGAAGCACGGGTATGCCTGTAAAATTTGTGGGTCTGTCTTGCTCCTTCAAAGCATTTGAGTCAATGACATTTCTTCTGGACTGGAACTCCAGGTCTAATATACCTCGTTTCCACCAAAAAAGAACTGGTGCTGGTTCAAAGTTGGTTCAACTTGCGAACCTTCTCAGAACCGGTTTGTTTTTCCACTGACTAGAGAGCCCAGCGAACGACGTCGTTACGTCACTGTGTACGTTGCCATGAGTCTTAGCTTTCCCAGAAACGCTTGATAGATAGCTGCTTGACAAAGAAATTGTCAATAAAGTATCTACAACAACAAAACACAGGGCAGGTGCAAAATGCCACAACGAAAGTACACAAAAGACAGATACACGGTACATGATACATAGAGCGGCAGTATGAAAAAGTATAGAAATACAAGATATCTGGAGTGCAAAAAAAAGCTATAAAAAGACATTGCATAGTATGGGTGGTTGGCTGAATATGTACACTATACATTGGTGGATGTTGGATGGTTAACTATACAGGTCGATTGCAGAGAAATACTTCAGTAGCTAAAAATGCATATGATATGAGCGAGGGTAATAATTTTGCATGGTTAAATATACCGTTATATTTACAGATAAGTGCGGCAACTTCAAGTGGACTACATAGTCTTTCTGCAAATGTTTCTCCTGGCTTTGCGAATCCATTTTTCTTCAATCGTTGTACTATCTTTCTACTAGCGCTGTGTTTTTAGCAATGGCGGTCCCGTCGTGTTGTTGGTCACAATAACCCCGCCCCCAGCCCCCGACGTGGTAAAAGAACGGTTCTAGTCCAGCAAAGAGTTGGTGCCGCTTTGGAACCAATTTTCCTGGCCGAGAACCGGTTCTTTGGCTGTCGAAACAAAGAACTGGTTCCGAGTAGGCACCGGCTCCGAACCGGCTCTCAAAATGCTTTGGTGGAAAAGGGGTAAAAGATGAGTTACAGCAGCTTTGTTTGGCTTCTTTGCTTTGTACATTTCTCGTAGAGTCCTGTAATGTTGTGCCTGTGTTTTCTGGCTGTCAAGGCTGTTGTCTGGACCATCGGCTATAATTCAGCCATACAATATAATTAGAATATATAATTGAACAAGATTCACAAAATCAACAATTCAAGAATGTATGCCACATAAAACTAAATAAGGCAGAATTAGGCTTACATATATTACGGTATTATTTATTGCAAAAATTATATACATTTTATAGTAAATTTTGATGTACATGCTTCATCAATGCTGTCATTGTCTTGCCGTGGGGTGCTTGATTTTGAAGGTGGTGATAGATGAAGTGTTGATGCACTGGAATCAGCATCATAGTCACTTGCCACTGCAGCAGAAGGTTCTTCGTCCAGACGGGCTCTCTTGGAAGGAGGGTGTTTGGCCTTCATGGGACTTTGGATATTTGAAAGTCGCTTCATGAGCTTTTTGGCAACAGGGTCCTGTACAACAGAACAAAAGCATCAATGAACAGTTTTGAAACAATGTAAGCAGAAAAACATGCTTTAACTATAAATATTCAAGTAAATAAAGTCACTTACACATTCGTGACTAGATCCAGTTGACTTATCTTTTATCATAGGGTAGTATTCCACTAACCGCTTTGCCATGGCAAGAACTTCATGTTTAGTGGGGTATTTGTAGTAATCTGAAGAGGCTCTTGCAATTGAGATCATATTTGTCATGGTATTTCGGATGAGCCGGCAGAAGAGTTCCTTTGATAAGGTGACTTCACCCTCTTTTCCAAGACGCTGCTGCTCAAAGTATGCACGTCTCACGTGTTGTAGTTCACTATCAGTGAAGAGAACGTATTCTGGGCTGGGTAACTTCAAAAACTTTGAAGTGCTGGGGTCATCTCGTTTTGAACTTTCATTATGTTCATCTGCTGATGAACCTTGGGCTTCAACAGGAATCGTGTGCCCATAAAATACAAATGTATACTGTACATTAATCAAATCAGACAAAGTCATTTTATTTTCAGAACATCTCACTTGTATGTGTTCATCTTTAACCACGCCAACTTACATATGGTGTAATTTCCACTAACAGGTTAAAATGATCCAAAACACAAGTATTTTAAGTAAAATTACCTGTTCTTCCTTATGAGTCATAAGCCAAATGGCTTTGCGCTGCAGGAAGTGCTCAGGACCAGGACCATGAGGCATACACATTTTGGTAAGTTGTGTATCTTTCAACATACCTATTGTTCATTTACTATTAACTAGTAAAGAAGAGTAAGAGATATATTATTCGGTTCACGTGCAGTTTGAACTGAGGTGCTACTACAACAGCAGTCTGTCACGTCACATTTACAAGCGCCAAAACAGTTATTGTTTGAATTTCGTAATAAAATTGACTGAATCTGAGAGCTGATGATTTGTTTAATATCAAAAGTAACCTGCTCTGTCTTGTCTGTCTGTGTCAGTGTCCTCTTAGCGATTTTTGTGTGAGAAAATGGATGTGGAGCGAGAGCGTGCTGAATGCGTGAGAGTTGGCAGCCCTATCAGCTAATTTCATTCGGTTACAGGTTGTGTTCAGTAGGAAGCATTTTCGATAACAATTCAATTTAAAATACACAGAATGACCAAGAGGAAATTTGCAACGCATTTTTACAAATGACTTACCTTTGAGTGGAAATTGCAACATCGAGTCCATCCATGGTGAGAAACTGGCAGGCGGAAGTGCCACGGACTGACTTAGTTTCCTTGCTCCTCATTCGCTGCACGTTGTTGGCGCGTTGATTGCGCATGCGTATTACAAAATTATGAACTCAGAATGTGGAGTTGATGCCATATTGGCAAGATTGCATGAGGACTTGGTAAAGCTATATAATGGTGTGAAAATTCATCTTGCAAGTGGTGAACATGAAATATATGGAGCAGTGGTTTCCATTTGTGGACTTTAGCTCAACATGAGTTGTGTGGATTTAAAGAGGGTGTGGGCTTTGCGTACAGTAAATGCAGACATTGTGAATGTTCTTTTGAGGACATGCAAATGTTTTTTAATGAAGACAACTTTGAGCAAAGGACACTAGAAAGACATATTCGACAGTGCAGTGACATTGAGAAAGCCAGCACTGAGTATCTCAGGAACAGCCTTAAAACTACATACAGAATAAACCGAAGGAGGGTCTGTGCTGACCAACTGTGTGGAATACTCCAGCATCTTTTCAACCTTAGCCTGAGCCTAGAAAGGGTCCCTGTGCTGTGGAAAACATCCTGCCTCGTCCCAGTGCCCAAGAAGGCACACCCCACTGTCCTGAATGACTTCAGACCCGTAGCGCTAACATCCCACATCATGAAGACCCTGGAAAGGTTAGTCCTCGCTCATCTCAGACCCCTGGTGTGTTCATCAATGGACCCCCTGCAGTTTGCATACCAGCGCAACATCGGGGTGGATGATGCAATCATCTACCTTCTGCAGAGGGCCTACTCTCAGCTGGACAACGCAGGTTGCACTGTGAGGGTTATGTTTTTTGACTTCTCCAGTGCTTTCAACACCATTCAGCCCCTGCTACTGGGTGAGAAGATGAAGAGGATGAAAGTGGAAGCACCCTTAGTCTCCTGGGTCACGGACTACCTGACCGGTAGGCCACAATTTGTGCGACTACAGAGCTGTGAGTCAGAACGGGCAGTTAGAAACACAGGGGCCCTTCCTGTTCACCCTCTACACCTCAGACTTCAGATATAACGCTGAAACATGCCACCTACAGAAGTTCTCGGATGACTCTGCTATTGTAGGGTGCATCAGGGGTGGGCAGGAGGAGTAGTACAGGAGCACAATCAGTGACTTTGTGTTGTGGTGTGAGCAGAACCATCTTCAGCTCAACATCAGCAAAACAAAGGAGATGGTGGTGGACTTCAGGAGAACCAAGGCACAACTGACTGCAGTCCCTATACAGGGGATGGATGTGGAAATGGTTGGGTCATACAAGTTCCTGGGAGTCCATATGGACAACAGGCTGGAATGGGCTGGTAACACCGGGGCCCTGTACAAAAAGTGCCAGAGCCGACTCTACTTTCTGAGGAGGCTCAGGTCCTTCAACGTGTGCAGTAAACTATCCAAGATGGCGTAACAGTGTAGACTTGTTTTTTGTTTGTCCCGTCTCATCTCCCGTGTCAAGTTTGTAATTTGTCTTTTCATACATTTTTATTTGTTCCCGATTTACCCCTCCTGCAAGCCACCTTACCCAACGTGAAACGGATCAAATATCGGATCAAATATCCGTGCTTTTTCCATTATTTAACCGAACCGCAGTCAAAAGTTAGCCTGCTAGCTAGCTTGCTAACCAGCCATCGCTAACCACTGCTAGCGGTCATCACCACCGCTCTGGCTGTTCAGCTAGCTTTCAGTTCGGACAATATTGGCCAGTCTGCTCAGCGCGCTACCAACCCAGCGCTTATCGGACTGCGTCCCCTTCCACTTCACCGGATTTCCACTGAAATAACAGGACCACCACACCGGCTCATCACAGCTAGCTAGCTGCATTTCGAGTGACCGACGTTTATAGCTAAGCTCCATTGTGTACATGCTACCAATGCTAGCGTGAGCTAGGCTCATCTCCCGGACATTGTAAGAAATATATTCTTGATGTCGCTTATTACCAACGCTGTATTACACACATTAGCTCGAGCGCATTTGTTAGAACAGCTAACCCTAAACACACACAGACTTATGAGGGCTGGACTCTGCCCGAAAGATCTAGAATTTATTCTAGCCCGGTTGACTTTGTTTAGGGAGGGATCTGTGCGCCTCCAGCGTTTTGGGACTAGTTCCCAGCCCCTGTTTTGAGAGTGCTTGTCTGTACGTACCTTTGAGGGGATACGATCTGTCTGTCTAATTGGGTAAAATAAGTTTCGTCCCGGATGTCTAGTGCTTGCTAGCCCGGTTTTGACTGTGTTTAGGCAAATTTGTGTGTCCCTGCTTCTGTTTGTCTTACCGTATTGTAATGTGTGATAATATATAACTATAATAGATAAGGTTTGGCATGCGCTGATTCCACTGACTCTGAACATATTAAATCAGGTGGAGGAAAGGTTGGGTATTGTGCACAAGTTTGGGTCAGTGTACAGACCACAATCTCAGGGTCTAGTGGAACGCGCAAATCAAACCTTGAAAGCTAAAATTGCAAAGGTATGTGCAGGCTCTAAGTTGACCTGGGTGGAAGCCCTGCCCCTGGCCTTGATGGCTATGAGGTCCTCACCCGGGGCAGGGACCATCTCTCTCCCCATGAGATAATGACAGGGAGGGCTATGCCTGGTCCACCAAGGGAGGGAGGTCATATGCCCGCCCTTGATGTACAACAAATTGTAATGTCTGATTATGTGAGGAAACTGACGGAACTTTCTGCAGCTCTCTACACACAGATCCACAAGGTCCAAGAGGGGGAGCTGCTGGGAGACTCATCACCACTGAAGGTAAAAGTTGGGGACTGGGTGAGGGTTAAAGTCCACAAGAGATAGTGGCTGGAACCCAGGTGGACTGGACCGTACGAAGTGAAGGAAGTTACTTCACACTCTGTCCAGGTCAAAGGCAAATCAGGAGCGCCTTGGCACCACCTTACACACTGCAGTCCAGCCCCAACCCCTTCCAGAATTTTGACTGAAACCAGGGCCGACTTGCGCGCCCTAAACAATTCGATTCCAACCACTGACACCTTAGTTGGGGAAAATGGGACCATGGGTTCCGTTATTCATGTAGAGCCTGAGTGCTACATTCTGCTCTTCACACAGAGAGAATTAGAAATATGGAAAAAGGGAGGGGCAATCCTCCGAGATGATATTTGGCATTAGGGTAATTTACCAATATTACTAAAGTCCTTGTTTAGATATGTAGTAATTATGATACATGGGCAAAGCCATGTATCACAGGGGGGAACTAATTACTTAAAACAATTAGGAAGTATGATTGTAGCGTATGGAAGAACAAATTACTTTAATAAAAAAATGTTGTTCCAGGTGTGTTGTATGTGCGCAAAGTAATGATCATAGAACTTACAGGGGATGATAGAGTTTTAATTTTGGTGTATCTTAAATACATTCCAATGAAGGTGGGCTGTGTTAAAATATGAGATTGACTCAATTGATAGGACAGTATTTATAGAAATGGGTAAGTTTTATTTTTATTTTTTAGTTGACAGTCTTACTTAATAGGACAATATTGATCAACTTTATTTGTGGTTTATTTCACTTTTGTGATTACAGGTTCTAATTTACTATGATGGCCCTCACTGAGTCATGTAAACTAGGTAGTGGTGTACATGTGAACAGATATTCTGATTTAGATTGGTGTTTGCCCACTATGAGTAGGAGTTTGGAAAAGTAGTGATTTTATGAATGCATTATGGAAATATTAGGTAAATAATATGTTTACAGATTGAGGCCCTGCTGGAAGCTATGTTGCTCCCAGTTAGGTTGGCATTTTGAAGGTTTGTGCCTGCAAGGCAATCAAGATAACATTAGCTTAAGTAATAAAGTTGCTGCTGAAAGGTTTCACACCCATGTTGTGTATCTGGTTTTTGCTATGGCCTCGCCTGTTGTTGAGTTGCAACAACAGGGGACTGACCATATGTCTCACTCCCTATGGGAGACCAGAGGTTGCTCCCAGGGCCCTGATGGCCTCTGTAGACAACACCTTTCAGGTAAATTTGTGTTGCTAGAGTAACTCATTCCGTAGGTTTGCCGAATATAAGACTATTTTTAGTATGCGTTATGTGCATTTAATATAACATTGCCAAGTGGATACTTCTTAAACCAGGTAATGTTACTTAGTGGTTTCTTTACACACATTGCATTAGACTTTATTGATATGATTGAGAAAAAGTGCTCTTGTCTAGTGATAGGGAAATAGTTGAAGTCAGAACCCATGGCCACCCATAGATAATTCTGGATTGAAATTGTATCCCTCATTAGTAGATTGGGCATGGGGGGAGAATCCAGATGATGAAGTAGTAGTGGTGAGGGACCCCCACCCCCTATCCTAATCAGAGGGAAACTGAGGGAGCTCAGGGGGGAGAGGGGGATAAGACAGATGTAGAGATACGTATCACAGAAATTTTAAAGGAACTATTGGTGAGACAGGGAAGCAACGGGGTGAAGGAAAGTAATGGTGATTGACTGTGATAGAAGTTAGATATTACCAGGAAGAAATATGGTTCATATTCAGCCGCAATCGGCAGGTTTAATTAAACACATGAATGGAACAATAAATAGTAGACTAAGGAAGAACTATATAAGTACTGGAAGAAACTTGGTAGGATGAGTACCTATAGTAGGATGTAGAGTTAGGAGGACCAGAGCAGTCAGAGATACACTGAGAATACTCTGGCTGAATACATGAGAAGATTGTTTGATAATCACACCCGTATGTCAAAGATTTTGTGACCTACAGGTGAACTGAAGGAGAGAGTGACCCACTCTATCCAACCAGGTGATGAGGTGCGGGTCCAATGATTGAAAAGGAAAGACTGGAAGCAGCCCGGTTGGGGAGGCCCCTACTAGGTCTTGTTGGAAACTGCCTATTTGCCGTTTAGATATGTTCAGAAAGAGAGCGACCTGGGTCCACGTTGCCCACTGCAAGGAGGTAAGAACGCATACAAACACTGCTGAACACACACAGGGTTAAGGAGCAGAACCGAGTACCAATAGGGTCCGGGGGTTACCTCCTTAATGAAGATTCCCTACCCCGACCTATCATCACTGTGGTGTGTTCCTAGAGGTGTGAGTATGGGGTGGTACTCAGCAGACTGACTAAGGACAGGAGAGGGTTGGCGGTTCTTGGGAATATGGGGGACCCTGAGCTACATCAGTCTTAATTTTGATACATCCAGATCCACCACTCACCAAAAATAAAAAATGAAACTCTACCATGGGAATAATTAAAAGACAGATGACTCAGGATAAGGATTCCACTGGAAGTGAGTATTATAACATAGTGGCCAGAGAGGCAGGATGTGGTTTTCAAAATAAATATTGATAACCTCTCCATTAAGTGGGAGTATGTAACAGAGGTGAAAACTGTACAGGGATGGGGTTGGCGAGATTGAAAGAGGCTGCTAACCCACCCCAGTTCACTCTGACTCCAGGGGAGTGTTATAGACAAGAATAACAGCAGAAATTTGGGTGATTTTAATGGAGTAAGTCAGTAGTTAATGTTACTGATCGGAGTTCAGAGGCACAGGAGAAACCTTACAGCCTGGTAACAGATGTGTGATGAGCGTGTACCAGTAAAGGACGTATGAGGCAGACACTATACAGAGGGTGGGTAGGTACCTGCACCCCAGTCCTATTGGTTCAGTTAGTTAGAATTAGTTACCAGAAACCAAGGAAAGGTTTAATCAGACGTAGGAGGAGAATAGCCCTATCTGGATTGATGTGATTGGAATTCCTAGGGGAGTCCCTGATGAATATGAATCTATGAATCAAGTGGGTGAAGGTTTCAGGACAACGTTCTTTTGGTGGGTGACGTTCAATAAACATGTGGATTGGATCAATCAGTAAGGATGCAGTGAAGGGAATCTCAAACCAATTATCCGCCACCTCGCTCATGACCTGGGAAAATAGGTTGGCTCTAGATATGTTGCTGGCAGAAATGGGTGGAGTATGCAGAATGGGGGGGGCAGTTGTTGTAAATTTATTCCTAAAGACACCAGAGCTTTTGCAGGATTGACAGCTCTAAGTGAAGGATGGACTGAGAACTCAGGAGTGAATACATATGTGACAGAATGGTTTGATGAAATATTTGGTAAATGGAAAACCATAGTAGCCACAATTTTGGGGGCAGCTATTGCCTGTATGTGTATGCTTGTATTATGTGGTTGCTGTTTGGTTCCCTGTGTCCGAGGGTTGGAAAGTGCAGGCGTCCAAGCAGATGGTGAGACATGGACCAGTTCCAGATTCTAATCAGTGGAAGGAGGAATACTATTCACCAGCAGTGGTGGACGATGAGGACACTGATGATCGATTCAATCCAGACGACTACAGATTGAATGAAACATTTCTTAGATCTAATGTGAAAATCTTGAATAAAGAGTGTAACTGGGAAGGGAAATGGGAATTTTGTTCAGGCTAACAGATGTTGTATACATTTAGTGGAATGATGAAGATACTCCTCCAAGCCTAGTAGATGATTGAGATCCTTTACATTCCAAGGAGCCCATGTTGAATGAGACACTCTTTTATGATTAGAAAAGACTGATTCTTTATATGAAGGTCATGACGAAGATCCTAACCGGAAGAGTTATGGCTGAATAGGCCTAGAACAGTAGTTGATGAGTTTGGAATATAAATATATGTATTGGTTTTGTTTGGATTAAGTTTGATTAGGAATCCTATGAGAATAGATGTGTAATGATCAGCCGTTGGCCTATTTTTCACGTCTCTTGTGAGACGTGAAGAGGGGGATTTGTAAGAAATATATTCTTGATGTCGCTTATTACCAACGCTGTATTACACACATTAGCTCGAGCGCATTTGTTAGAACAGCTAACCCTAAACACACACAGACTTATGAGGGCTGGACTCTGAGGATAAAGAACACTGCCAAGAGCCAATGGGAAGTCGACACCGCCCCTCCATAACAACGACCAGTCAGGAGTGCGAATCTACCAGACTCTACCTACGTCATTTTATTACTATTGCTCTGTATAAATATGTGTGTCACGTGTTTAGAAGGTCTCTTGGTTCCGGACGACTCCCTAAGAGCTGAAGGAACGAGCCCGTGCACGAGTTACCAAATATCTTTGCATCAAATAAATCGCTTGATTGAATATCAATTCCACCTGGTCCTGAGTTATGACTTGTCTCCTTCTCGAGTGATTATGAACATCAACAACATCCGACGTGTGCTAGCTACTCTCCCGGGCAGTACCTTATCAACCTACCTGGACCTTCTACTGTCGATACGGAGCCCCACCGAGCCACCGCGACTGGTCTGCCGACGTAATTGTCCGACGTGGTATCAACAGGGTTCTCCTCTGCGACGTCGCCGAAGACCCATCTGCTAGCTCCGGCCTGCTAGCTCCGGCCTGCTAACCCAGCCTGCTAGCCCAGCCTGCTAGCCCCGGCCTGCTAACACTGAACGCTCTGCCTCCTCGCTCACCGAGTGCAGCGCCCATTGAACTGATTCCCCGGCTCGCCTCTTTGCTACTTCATCGGATCCTATGATTGCTCAGCTCCACAGCTGATGCCTGCAGGACTGTTTGGTTATACGGTATTTCGTTCTGTTTAACTATCAGGCCTCAGGTCCTGTGTGTAGTACATCACTTTTTCTAACTGACCCTCTTTGTCCATTCATTGCCATTACCCGTCGTTGTCATAGCCCTCTTAATTTAACGGTCATTTTATTTTTCAGTTATTTTTTATTTTTTGCCCCTTTCTTATTTCAATATGCCTTGTCTTTTGCTGTTCAGGCTAGCTATTATTGTTTTATTTCACTGTAGAGCCCCCAGTCCTGCTCAACTGGCCTCTGATAGCTCCTTTGTTCCTCCCCCCACACATGCGGAGACTTCACCTGGCTTAACTGGTGTCTCCAGAGATGCAACCTCTCTCTTCATTTCCCAACGCCTAGGTTTACCTCCACTGAATTCACATCCTATTATACCCTTGTCTTTACATTATGCCCTCAACCTATTCCACCACGCCCAGAAATCTGCTCCTTTTATTCTATGTACCCAACGTACTAGACGTCCTGTTCTTAAAGCCTTTAGTCGAATATTGATTCTATTACTCCTCTGTTCCTCTGGTGATGTAGAGGTAAACCCAGGTCCTGTAACCCCCAGTACTACACCTATTCTCCAGGCGCTCTCATTTGTTGATTTCTGTAACCGTAAAAGCCTTGGTTTCATGCATGTTAACATTAGAAGCCTCCTCCCTAAGTTTGATTTATTCACTGCTTTAGCACACTCCGCCAACCCGGATGTCCTAGCTGTGTCTGAATCCTGGCTTAGGAAGGCCACCAATAATTCGGAAATTTCCATCCCCAACTACAACATTTCCCGTCAAGATAGAACTGCCAAAGGTGGCGGAGTTGCAATCTACTGCAGAGATAACCTGCAGAGTTCTGTCATACTGTCCAGGTCTGTGCCCAAACAGTTTGAGCTTCTTCTCTTAAAAATCCACCTTTCCAGAAATAAGTCTCTCACTGTTGCCGCCTGTTACAGACCCCCCCTCAGCCCCCAGCTGTGCCCTGGACTCCATATGTGAATTGATTGCCCCCCATCTATCTTCAGAGTTTGTATTGTTAGGTGACTTAAACTGGGATATGCTTAACACCCCGACTGTCCTTCAATCTAAGATAGATGCCCTCAATCTCACAAATTATCAAGGAACCCACCAGGTACAACCCAAAATCCGTAAACATGGGTACCATTATTGATATCATCCTGACTAACCTGCCCTCCAAATACACCTCCTCTGTTTTCAACCAGGATCTCAGCGATCACTGCCTCATCGCCTGTGTTCGCAATGGGTCAGCGGTCAAACGACCACCCCTTATCACTGTCAAACGCTCCCTAAAACACTTTTGCGAGCAGGCCTTTCTATTCGATCTGGCCCAGGTATCCTGGAAGGATATTGACCTCATCCCGTCAGTAGAGGACGCTTGGTTGTTCTTTAAAAGTGCTTTCCTCACCATCCTAAATAAGCATGCCCCTTTCAAAAAACGTAGAACTAAGAATAGATATAGCCCTTGGTTCACCCCAGACTTGTCTGCACTAGACCAACACAAAAACATCCTGTGGCGCACTGCATTAGCATCGAATAGCCCCCGCGATATGCAGCTATTCAGGGAAGTCAGGAACAAGTACACACAGTCAGTTAGAAAAGCAAAGGCCAGCTTTTTCAAACAGAAATTTGCTTCCTGTAGTACTAACTCCAAAAAGTTCTGGGACACTAAAGTCCATGGAGAATAAGAGCACCTCCTCCCAGTTGCCCACTGCATTGAGGCTTGGAAACACTGTTACCTCCGATAAATCCTTGATTATCGAAAATTTCAATAAGCATTTTGCTACGGCTGGCCATGCTTTCCACCTGGCTACCCCTACCCCGGCCAACAGCTCTGCACCCCCGGAAGCTACTTGCCCAAGCCCCCCCCGCTTCTCCTTCACCCAAATCCAGAAGGCTGATGTTCTGAAAGAGCTGCTAAGTCTGGACCCCTACAAATCTGCTGGGCTAGATAATCTGGATCCTCTCTTTTTGAAATTATCAGCCAAAATTGTTGCAACACCTATCACTAGCCTGTTCAACCTCTCTTTCGTATCGTCTGAGATCCCTAGAGATTGGAAAGCTGCCGCGGTCATCCCCCTATTCAAAGGAGGAGACACTCTAGACCCAAACTGTTATAGACCAATATCCATCCTGCCCTGCCTTTCTAAAGTTTTCGAAAGCCAAGTTAACAAACAGATAACTGACCACTTCGAATCCCACCGTACCTTCTCTGTTATGCAATCTGGTTTCCGAGCTGGTCATGGGTGCACCTCAGCTACGCTCAAGGTACTGAACGATATCATAACCGCCATCGATAAAAGACAGTACTGTGCAGCCGTTTTCATCGACCTGGCCAAGGCTTTCGACTCTGTCAATCACCACACCACATCACCACAGACTCAACAGCCTTGGTTTCTCAAGTGACTGCCTTGCCTGGTTCTCTAACTACTTTGCAGACAGAGTTCAGTGTGTCAAATCGGAGGGACTATTGTCCGATCCTCTGGCAGTCTCTATGGGGGTGCCACAGGGTTCAATTCTTGGGCCAACCCTTTTCTCTATATACATCAACGATGTCGCTCTCGCTGCTGGTGACTCTCTGATCCATCTCTACGCAGACGACACCATTCTGTATACATCTGGCCCCTCTTTGGATACTGTGTTTACTAACCTTCAATGCCATACAACACTCCTTCCGTGGCCTCCAACTGCTCTTAAACGCTAGTAAAACTAAGTGCATGCTTTTCTATCGTACGCTGCCAGCACCCGCCCACCGGACTATCATCACTACTCTCGACGGGTCCGAATTAGAATACGTGGACACCTACAAATACCTAGGCATCTGGTTAGACTATAAACTCAACTTCCAGACTCACATCAACCATCTCCAATCCAAAATTAAATCCAGAATTGGCTTTCTATTCTGCAACAAAGCCTCCTTCACTCATGCTGCCAAACATGCCCTTGTAAAACTGACTATCCTACCGATCCTTGATTTTGGTGATGTCATTTACAAACTAGCCTCCAACACTCTACTTAGCAAATTGGATGTAGTCTATCACAGTGCCATCCGTTTTGTCACCAAAGCCCCATACACTACCCACCACTGCGACCTGTATGCTCTCGTTGGCTGGCCTTCATTATATATTTGTCGCCAAACCCACTGGCTCCAGGTCATCTATAAGTCTTTATTAGGTAAATCCCCGCCCTATCTCAGCTCACTGGTCACTATAGCAACACCCACCCGTAGCATGCGCTCCAGCAGGTATATCTCACTGGTCACCCCCAAAGCCAACACCTCCTTTGGCCGCCATTCCTTCCAGTTCGCTGCTGCCAATGACTGGAATGAATTGCAAAAATCATTGAAGCTAGAGGTTCCTATCTCCCTCAATAACTTTAAGCATCAGTTATCAAAGCTGCTTATCGATCACTGCACCTGTATATAGCCCTTCTGTAAATAGCCCACACTACTACTTCATCCCCATATTTGTCTTTTGTTTATTTTCACTAATCTTGCACACCAGTACCTCTATTTGCACATCATAATTTGCACATCCTTCATTCCTGTGTTAATGATGATAATTCTGTAATTTATTTCACCACTATAGTCTATTTATTGTTCTACCTCTTAACCTTACTGCATTTTTGCACTACATTTTGCACTCTGTATATAGATTTTTATATTGTGTTTTTGACTGTTTGTTTAATGTGTAACTCTGTTGTTATTTGTCACACTGCTTTGCTTTGTCTTGGCCAGGTCGCAGTTGCAAATGAGAACTTGTTCTCAACTGACCTACCTGGTTAAATAAAGGTGAAATAAATAAAAATAAAAATAAATAAATACCTTCTACCAGTCTGTGTTGGTAGAAGGTATGCAGTGGTGTGCTGGGGAGCAAACATCAAAGCCGGTGATGCTTCTCGGGTAAATAAGCTGATCAGGAAGGCTAGCTCTGTCCTGGGGATGAGCCTTGACACTCTAGAGGAGGTGGCGGAGAGACTGATCCTGGCCAAACTACTGGCCATCATGGACAACGTCACCCACCCTCTGCACGCTATGGTTATGACGCAGAGGAGCACTTTCAGTCACAGACTGATCCCACCACGGTGTGCCAGAGAGCGCTACAGGAGGTCCTTCCTGCCGGCGGCTATTAGACTATATAATGCCTCACCGGGGTGCCGTGCCGTTGGCAACATAGATCTGGAACTATTGGGGTGCTAGGACCTAGTTTAACAATTATGCATCCATCCGTGAGTAACTCTGGTCCGTCAGCACTCATTCACTCAGGACCTATTTATTCATACAGGTCTGTATATACACATACTCATGTACAATTGTTATATCATATCACGTGCAATATTGCTAGTAATTCTTGGACCTAACTTACGTAGGCATTTACTCAGGAATGCATATTAGTATCCTGTCAATTGCACCTTTTCTCATTGCTTTTAGTATAATGAATGTGCAATACGTGCAGTTGTCTGTAATTAAACCCTGCGCACTAAGGACTGTATTTTAAGGAAATTACTATTATTACCCCAAATGATATCATACACACATTTAGCTATTAAAGTATCTCTTCCTGTCATTTACCTGTACAGTTTGTGTAACCATGCTAGTATTCACTTATCTGTAAATATAACTGTATACTTAACTGTACAGCCAATTTAACCATGCAAAATGTTCACTTACCTGTTCATTTACCCAGTCTGTCTATTAAGTAAACTATTATTACCCTCGCTCATATCATACGCATCTTTAGCTACTGAAGTATTTCTCTGCCATCAACCTGTATAGTATAGTTAACCATCCAACATCCACCAATGTATAGTGTACATATTCAGCCAACCACCCATACTATGCTATGTCTTTTTTATAGCTTTTATTTTTTTGCACTCCAGATATCTTGTAATTCTATACTTTTTCATACTGCCACTCTATGTATCATGTACCGTGTATCTGTCTTTTGTGTACTTTCGTTGTGGCATTTTGCACCTGCCCTGTGTTTTGTTGTAGCTGCTTGACAATGAAATTTCCCCCCCGGGGGATCAATAAAGTACCTACCTACCTACCTACCTACCTACCTACCTATCTAGCAAAGTAATAGATTTCCCTGCCTTCAATTTAATCCAACAAACACCTCAAGATATAATGCATGTCATACTTGAGGGCATTGCTCCTTTGGAAATTAAGTGTATGTTGAAACAATTGGTTCTTTTGGGACAACTGGACCTAGATGTTTTCAATGATTGGTTTCCCATACTCTCCACAAGATACTAGAGATAGGCCTAGCCCTATTGCGTACAGTACATTAGCTTCCAATGACAACAAACTGAAACAGTCATCAGGTCAAATGCTTGTTTTACTCAAAATATTGCCATTTCTGTTGGATGTGATTAGAGGTACTGCTTATTTTTCATTCTTGAGCTTCTGGAGATTGTTCAAATGTTGTTTTCACCTGTTATTTGCCTTGAGACTATTGACAAGTTGAAAGTACTTATTGAACAGCATTTCACTTAAACATTTTAAGGACCTTTTCTCAGAGAACAACATTACACCTAAACAACATTACTTGATTCATATTCCATCCTAGATTAAACTGTTGGGACCAATGCTACTTCACATGTGCATGAGATTCGAATCCAAACATTGTTTTTTTCTTTAAATGGGTTTCAAAAGTGAAAAAATTCTTGAAAAATCATTACTTGTGTGTATGGCAAATGCTAGTAGCCTACCTGAATTTGGACTTGTGAGGAACATATGTCATAAATTCATCTTTGTATTGTTTTGAGTGTCAGATGTTCAGGACAGTCTGTTTTGACAGAGACTACATGTCTTATAAAATTGAGGTTCCAAACCTGGCAGAGGCAACTGAACTGGTAAATGCAGACTTCACACCATATTACAGTTTCAGGGACATTACATATGTCCCTATGAAGTATTACCTTGGAGATGTGATTGAATTACATAAAGCCTCAAATGTGTGAGAAAGTTATGGGTGTGTTCTATAAATTGAATACTATTTTGGCTGTATAATTTTTGTCTTTCATTTATCATTGTTATGTTTTGGAATATTCTTGGTTCAATACAAGCTGAGCTCAATCAACAGTAGAATGTTGATCAAACCTTTTTTAAGAAGAAAATGTTAAACCCGTAATTTTTGTGCTCATCAACATTACACAACAAATGCTGCCGATGATCTTAACCTGTATTGAACCAAGAATATTCCTTGTATAAAGAGATTGTCTAAATATGCTCATGTAAAGTGCTGTCTGTTTTGACAGCCACAGTGATACAGATTTTTGTAAGTGTTACTTTGTAAATGATTATTCTACATACATGAAATTAATTGATGTATGTTTTTGTTGATACGAAATTTAGTAAATCAGAATCAAACCACTTTTTGACCAAGTGTTTATGTTCACACAAGCAATTTGTCTTAATTTAATATTCAAATACCTGAACAAACACAAACCTATGAACAGGAGATGACTAACAAAACCATAAATCTTTGACCTTTCTTAATTAAAGGGTACTATTATTCTTAAAATTAGCACAAATATCTAATTGAACATGCAAAAACTTGCACTTTATAACTGTCACTTGTTTCTAGTAAAATCTACCTCAAAATGAGTTAAAATGTACTTGTCAAGACCGAAGACCAATTTTCTTATATTAAGATTTAAAGTCTAGTGTGCAATGCATTATATAAGACTTTATCTTTCATGGCAAAAAACAAGATGTATTTTCTAGAAATACGTTTTTTTTTCCCCTTTCTTAGATTTCAGTTTTTGCAGTGTGTGGTATTTTGGATGCAGTAATTGCAGAATAACTACAGTACTACAGTTACACTTATTTTGGACGCAGTATTTGCAGCATACTGCAATCTTTTTTGTAAGGGTGAAAATCGTATTACATAGCCTACAACACACATATTAAACTGTAAGACGACTCAATTAATTACATAGTTAACAGTAATAAAGTTTATTGAATGACCATTCAAAGTATTTTGTGTGTGAGTTGACAATGCAAAACTTACACATTAAGGCTTCTTAAAACAAAAAGTGATAGTCAGTCTCTCCTTTACTTTTAGCCAAGAGACTGGCATGCATAGTATTGACTGATATTTGCAAGACGACTGCTCAAATGTCCTGTTTTGAATGTTTCATGCAAAATAACTGCATAAAATAAAATTGTATTAGTCACATGCACCGAATACAGCTGGTGTAGACTTTACCGTGAAATGCTTGCTTACAAGACATTTCTAATGATGCAGAGTTCAAATATTATAAAACAAATACATTACACAATGGAGCACCATACAGCCTAGGCCTGATTATCCAACCATTTGGATCAGTTATGGCTCCATTCTCGACAGTTTACAAGGTCCGGAAAGGTACGTTAGCAGGCTACTAGTATGGTGTATTTTGATCACACCATTGCACCAGTGGCGGTCAGTGCCTTTTAAGATGCGGGAGGAGGATTTTTTTTTCATGAGCATTGCCTTATTTGCCTGCGACCTGATTCAATACAGCCCGCAGAATCATGCTCAGATCACATAAAGAATTTGTTATAAAGTTTAGAAAAACATTTGTTATTCAAATTAAAAGCCCAATGAATACTCGTCTTTGTGTAATGATTTAACTCCCACCACTTGTGGAACATTTATTTTGAAGGCACGTATAAATAACAACTGCACAGACATTGACTGAAAGGCTGACACATCAGTTACAAATAGTAGCTAGCTAGAAATTGCACAAAAATGTGTTTTAAAGATTAAGAAAAGGAAAGTAGACAAATGTAGGGTGTTCCAGCATGAATGGAGATCTAAATATTTCTTTATTGAGGTATCAGGGAAAGACGTGCTTAGTGTGCAAAGAGAGCATCGCTGTATTGAAAGATTAAGTTACGACATTTCCAGACGAAGCATGCAGAGAAATATGTCTTCTGAGCAGAGGGCAAGTGCATCGAAAGAGTTGCTTTCTCAGTTGCAAAAGCAGCAAGGACTTTTCACAGAACTGCATTCAGCAAACAGAATTGCGAGAGCTAGCTATGTACTGTCCCACAAAATTGCTAAACATAACAAGCCATTCGCTGAGGGCGAATTCATTAAAGAATGTTTAATTGTCTCTGCAGCAACACTTTGCCCCGACAAGAAAGAGCTATTTCAAAATGTTAAGACGAACAGTGACACAGCGTGTTGAGGACAACGCAGAGAATATGGAACAGTTGAAAGACAAGGTAAAGGATTTCACCCATTTCTCCTTGGCCCTGGATGAGAGCAGTGATGCACGTGACACGCACAGTTGTTGATATTCTTACGAGGTACAACCCCAGACTTTGAAATTACAGAGGAGTTTGTTTCAGTGCAGTCAATGAAGAGCACAACCACAGGGAAATAGTTATTGGAGGTTAATAAGTGTGTGGCAAAGCTGGGACTGAGTTTTGAAAATGTATCCAGTGTGACCATTGATGGGTGCCCAAACTTGACAGGAAAAGTGTTGGAAATTGACATGCTGTTGGTTCTCTCCTTTCACCTTCAATGTAACACTCCAACTGACCTGCAACTTGAGCTTATCGATCTTCAGTCTGATGCAGTGATTGGAGAACTAATCAAAACAATGTCACTGACAAGGTTCTATGCATCTCTCGATGAAAGAAACTTTCCAAAGATTAGGAGTCAGAAGATGTTTGTACTGTTTGGGTCAACCTATGTATGTGAACAGACATTTTCAGTGATGAAATATAACAAGTCAAGGCACAGATCCGGAGCAGGACAGGGCGTCAGAGCAGGGAGAGGCTCCGCCCCTGGATCAGGACAAGACGCCGGAGCAGGGAGAGGCTCCACCCCCGAATCAGGACAGGGCGCCGGCACTGGAGGTACCGGGCTGGGGATCGACACCAGGACCCTGGTGCTCGACACCAGAACCCTGGTGCGAGGCGTCGGCACTGGAGGGACCGGGCTGGGGACTGCCTCCGGGAGCTACGGCCTGGGAGCCGACAGCCGCTCTTGCCCACATCTTCCTGCGGCACTCAAACGACTCCTCATCCTCCCTCTGGCTGGTTCTCACTCCCTGGTTGGGCGGTCTCAGCGCAAGCCTAGCCCTCCAGCACCTCGCCTCCTTAGCCGATCCCGAAGCTGCAGGGGTTCATCCACGAGCCCCCACGAGTTGGGGAACAGGAGCACCTCCTGCTCCCATGACTGTAGGGGCTCTCCCTTGAACCCCCGCCCCCCCGAGGGTTGCAGCAGGGGCTCTTCTCCTCGCCCCTCCACCAGACCACATAGCCCCGCCCCCCCCAAAAGCTGTATGGGGGTTCCTCTGGGCCAGCCCCTTCGCCCACTGACGTGGAGCCCGTCGACAACGGCGCTGCCCTAGATTGCTCCCTGGCTTCAGGGCTTTGGTCTGCATGGTCCTGTGGTGATAGGTTATTCTGTCACAGTTCTGAGACAGAGCGGTAGAAGTTTGACATAACTTTATTTGTGACCTAAAAACAACAAACAAAGAACACAGCAACCGCAACGTAGGTGCTCACGGCACACACAAACAGTAACCCACGTGCCAGTGGGCAGACAAAATCCTTAAATAGGATCCCCAATTAGAGACAACGCTTCTCTGGGATTTGGTTGGCGGATCACATCCAACTTAAGGTGCATACATCGCCACCTACTGTACTGGAGTGAGGCCAGTCATGGCCTACCTACAGTACATTCAATCCTTACATCACTTCCCTCCCCCCACTACACCACCCAAAACCCAACCCCGTCCAGCCTCAAACCTTTTCACACAATCTTTCCCTATCTACATCAAACACATGCTCCACCGTTTCCTCCACTAAACACTCATCACACAGACCTGTTTAATGTCTCCCTATCATCCACAACGTGGCATTCAAACCTGTGTGACCAAACCGTAGTCTACTCCACACAACTTCCTCTCTCCTACTCCCCACCTCTTCCATTACTGACCAGTGCAAGTGATAAAATTGTATCCCCTTACTACTAGCATCCGACTCCCTTTGCCAAAGATTGAGCCCTACTGCCCGGATCAATGACTTGACTTGCCAGCGGGACCTGAATATCTACCCCCTCTCCTCATCGCACTCTTAGCCATCAAATCGGCTTTCGCATTACCTTCCACACCCAAGCTTACCACCACTCCCATCCTCTCCGATCCCAACAGGACCATCATTTCAACAAACAAATCTCCCCTATCCAACCTACCAGTCTTCACACTACCCAACACTGCAGCCATCTCCCCATGCAGGATTCTTCAGACCTACGTTGGCTCACGTTGAAGGCAGCCAATGGCCGACACATCCCCTATGTCGGCTATGCAGTTGTGTATTTTATTGTGGAAGGAGTGCAAGTTCAAGCCAAGGGGGTTGTGATTGTCAAGGATGAATGCCTGAGGCCAGACCAAGGAATTCTTGGGATGAATGTTATAGCCCAATGCTGGAAGGAGCTGTTCCAAGGAGTCTCCCAGGGTGTCACTGGGTTCAACACCACCTTGGGGGAAGCTGCCAGGAAGGAGTGGCAGAATGCTTTTGCTGTCTGCAGACGAGTCATGCAGCCCGATGAGCCTGAGGGGGGACCAGGTACTGCACGCCTGTCCAAGAGGGACCCCAGCTAGCAGTGAGAAGTTGCTGTGGGCCAGAGATGTTGGAGGGAGCACCTCAAAAGACGTATGCCCTGGTGGAGGTTCCTGGTGATGGAGTTGAGTGACAAGTTGCTCGCATAGTGGTGAGAGTGCAAGGAGTAAGACTACCCTTGCAACTGCTGAACTTAAACCCTTGAGATACCGAGGCGACGCCCACAGTGATCCTCTTGGAGCCTTTCAGATCTGTGGAGAGCAAAACCTGGTGCTATACACACAGATCCCAGGTGAAGTTGAGGTGGATGTGCAGACAGTCCAGCTACAGCCTGATGGCCAGCCCCCTGTAAACCTCCCACCAGTAGAGGGACTGAAGCCAACATAGCAACAAAGGCTCAAAGTGTATTCTCTGCCTATGAGGAGGATTTTAGTAAGTCTGATGCTGTCCTACACCACATTCCCACAGGTACTGGTGAAGAAAAAGGATGGGACCTAGAGGTTCTGTGTAGATTACCTCTGACTCAACACCCTGACCCACAAGGATGCATACCCTCCCTCCCGCATCGAGCAGTCCCTGACATGCATCAAAGAAGCCGCCTGATATTCAACTCTCGATCTGGTCAGCAGCTACTGGCAAGTGGAAGTCAGTCCCCAGGACAGGGGCTGTTTGTGTTCTCTAGTATGCTCTTTGAACTCTACAACACCCCTGCCACCTTCCAGACGCTCACGCAGAAGTGTGTAGGAGACAAGGTAAATAACTTTATTTTGATCTACTTAGATGTCATTATCTACTCACCCGACTTTGACACCCATCTGGAGGCTTGCCAAGCATGGCCTGAAATTGCAGCCTAAGAAATATTGGCTCTTGCAGAGGGAGGTGGTCTACTTGGGGCATGTGTTGAGTCAAGCAGGGGTGTCCATAGACCCTGAGAAAATAGCCACTGTCTGACTGGCCCCAACCAGAAACTACCACACATGTACGCTCATTCCTTGGGTTTCCTGGGTATTACAGATTGGGGGGCCTTGGGGCAGTGCTGCCTCAAGTCCAAGACGACAAGGAGCGAGTAATTGCCTATGCCAGCCGGAGACAAATGATCAGAACTATAGTTCATTCAAACTACTTGCCCTGTGACTAAAAACTTCGGAGACTACTTGTGGGGATGGAGTTTAGTTTACATGGACAACAACCCGTTGGTCTACCTTGACACTGCAAAACTGGCCAGTTGATGGTGGAGAGAATGAGACAGTCTAGCCCTACGGGATGGTATCCTTGGCCGGAGAGTCTGGGATGAAGTTGAAAACACCTGGAGGTGGCAGATCCTGGTGCCTAACACTTCCACCAAAGACTACACCTCAATTGGACACTTGAGTGCCTGCTGAACCGAAGCAGCTTTGAAAGACTAGTCATGGCTCACATCAACACCATCATCGCAGAAACACTAGATTCACGCCAAGTCGCATACTGCCCCAACAGATCACACAATCTCTATTGCACTCCACACTGCCCTTTCCCACCTGGACAAAAGGGATGCCAGGTGAGAATGCTGTTTATTGACTACAGCTCAGCGTTCAACACCAAAGCTTATCACTCAGCTAAGGAACCTGGGACTAAACACCTCCCTCTGCAACTGGATCTTCCTGATGGGCCGCCCCCAGGTGGTAAGGGTAGGCAACAACACATCTGCCAAGCTGATCTTCAACACGGGGGACCCTCAAAGCTGCGTGCTTAGTCCCCACCTTTACTCCCTGTTCACCCACAACTGTGTGGCCAAGCACGACTCCAACACCATCATTACGTTTGGCGACGACACAACGGTGGTAGGCCTGATCACCGACGAGACAGCCAGAGACCTAGCAGTGCGGTGCCAGAACAACAACCTCTCCCTCAATGTGATCAAGACAAAGGAGATGATCATGGACTACAGGAAAAGGAGGGCCGAGCACGCCCCTATTCACATCGACGGGGCTGTAGTGGATCAGGTCAAGAGCTTCAAGTTCCTTGGTGTCCACACCACCAAGTTCCTATCATGGTCCAAACACACCAAGACAGTCGTGAAGAGGGCACGACAACGCCTATTATAAGGAGACTGAAAAGATTTGGCATGGGTCCTCAGATCCTCAAAGTTCTACAGCTGAACCATCGAGAGCATCCTGACTAGTTGCATCACCGCCTGGTATGGCAACTGCTCGGCATCCGACCGCTACAGAGGGTTGTGCGTATGGCCCAGTACATATTACCTCGACATTGACTATGTACCCCCTGAAAATATCCTCGTACTTTGTGTTATTTTCAAATATTTTCCCAACTCTTATTTTTCTTAAAACTGCATTGTTGGTTAAGGGCTTGTAAGTAAGCATTTTACGGTAAGGTCTACACCTGTTGTAATCAGCGCATTTGACAAATACAATTTAGAATTGCATTTTGGCAAGTTTTTGAAAATTATGTTGTTTTGCTTCATTACAGGAGTTGCATGTTCAATAATAGACTATAGCATTTTAACTGTAATACGATAGGATTGCTATTGTTGCATGTTTCCATTAAGCTCTTACTGAAAAATGTCAATTTCTTGTATGCATGCACAGTAGGTTATTTTCTGTTTGTCGCATCATTTTACCTTTTGTTGACCAGTTAATGAGGGTCGGTTAGTCGGCAGAAAACTTTACCGTAGATGTGTATCCCTAGGACAAAGCCATTTTCCCGAGTGGCGCAGCGGTCTAAGGCACTGCATCTCAGTGCACGAGGCATCACTACAGTCCCTGGTTCGAATACAGACTGTCACATCTGGCCGTGATTGTGAGTCCCATAGGGCGGTGCACAATTGGCCCAACGTCGTGCAGGTTTGGCCGGGGTAGAATAAATAATTGCATACAGATGGGGATTTACAGTCTTCCCTATATCATTTATATACAGTGTAAAAAGGATTGGACCTAAACTTGAGCCCTGGGGAACTCCTTTTGTAAGCCTAAGAAACTCAAATGTCATACCCTCCTGAGCTACACAGTGTTCTGTCAGAAAGGTAGTTTTGGAACCAATCCAATGAATCAACACTTAAACCAACCTTTTTTAGTCTATACAACAGCAGGGTCAGTGTCGAGGGCCTTCGATAAGTCAATTAAAAAGTGAAACAGTGATTTCTTGTCCTGAGCATCTAGAATATCACCTACCTTACTTACAGCAGTAATTGTATTATGCTTGGCTCTAAAACCCGACTGAAATTGAGATAACTGAGTTATTATATAGAAAGTCTTTCAACTGAGTTCACCAGGTTTTCCAAAACTTTTGCTAGTGCAGACAGTTAAGATATGGGACGATAGTTATCCAACTTGGACGAATCTCCACCCACATGTAAAGGCGTGACATAGGCTGCTTTCCAGACTTTTGGAATGGTATTACTCGCCAATGAAAGATTTAATATATGAGTGAGAGGGCAGCAATGATCTCTGCACCAATTATTTGAAAATAAGGGTTTAATTAATCCGGGCCAGCTGCTTTCTTAATATCAATAGATTTGAGTTCCTTTACAACTTCTGAAAAAATGAAATAGATTAACCATAGGCAAGTGGCAGTTTCATTCACAGCCTCATCTGAGATGTTAGGAAGGAGTTCATTATCAAATAAATACCCAGCTTTAGCAAAATGCTCATTAAACATGTCAAGCAGTTTATTCTTGTTAGTCACATCCATTGAATTTGAGGTCAATTTCAGCGAAAGACCAGAGGAGTTCCTGTTGGCATTCATGGATTTAATAGTTTTACATAATTTTGTTGGGTTATTGAAGTTTGCCTTGGTAGATTTGTAAAAGAAGCTAGATTTGCATTTCCGTATTAACAAGGTGCACTTATTTCTCAGTGCCCTGAATAACTGCCATTCAGCCTGGGAATTACCCTTTCTGGCCCATTGTGAATTTCGTTTATGGATCAAATCAAATAATTCCCCCTGTAAACCAGGGATTGTCTCTACCTCTTTTTTCTTCCTAAAATCTCTGCACTTGATTTAAAATAATCCAAACTACAGTCATCTGATACAACAAACAGTTTTTAGCCAGACCAAACCCTATAGATGAGAAAGTTATGAGCACGTCACAGTAGTAGTCAAATGTTAACACAATCGGATCCCTCTGAAAGATGAAAATTGCTATACCATCAGTCAAAGTAGGGTTTAGCGGTATCTCTGGGTTAGGGAGATTAGATTGTTTTTGATAACTTAGACTATGCAATGAGCCATAACCAAGGTTGGGTAGGTTACTTTCTAAATGTAATCTGTTAGTTACCTGTCCAAAATTGTAATCAGTAATGTAATTTTTGGATTAGCCAAACTCAGTAATGTAATCTGATTGCATTCCTTTACTGTTATATTACTTTCCCCTTAAGAGGCATTAGAAGAAGACAAATATTTGGTACCAATTGAACATTATTGCAGGATAAATCAATGTTAAAGTTTACATCACTGGCCATATATGGATGTTAAATTTTACTTCATGCGTTGGTTATGTAGGCTTCTTCTAACCCATCGCTTTCTACTACATATAAGAAGATTAAATTAGATATTTTGTTTTATGTAACTAAAAAGTCTATCAGAATTCCAATCAATGTTATACCCCTTGATCTTCAAGAATTGGACTTGGAAATATGGAAGTATAGATTAGCCAAATAGTTTTACCTGAGCATAACCCCAAAACTAAGGATTTATTAGCCAGCCTTACTCGGTTTATGATTTTGTAGTGATGGAGGACTGATCGATTAGAGTTGAAAAATAAATGCTGCACTCATGGAATGGCATACTTTGAGCACTACTGAAAAGTGCTATTTACATGTGAAAAATGAATACCATATGCTGCATTTGCTATAGGCCTATTGTTGGTGACACTTTATATTTTTACAATATGCAGCTGTTTAAAGGTCAAATCCACAGATGAAACAATAACAAAACGGTCACCCCGCTTCTATCTTGGTAAAAAGTGAGGGATGGTCCTGGAGAAATGTAACCACTCTCAGATTAATAGACAGAGCTATGGATGCAAGGACTGACCATCCATGTGTCAGGATTAGTGTTCAAAAGTGCAGGGACCAGCAAGAGAAACGGATTCCTGGCAATGGAAGACATGTCAGCTGACTCAGAGTGGTGAGGATGTTCTCTGCATCACACTAGGGCAAAGTCAGAGAGCATCAACGTGGTACAGGAGAAAACCACAGACCCCAATGCAGCTCTCTTTGCAACCATGCTGGTCAACAAAACATCAGTCAGATTTCAGCTAGATTGTGCTGCTAGTTGTAATGTTATCCCTGCAAACCTCACAAAAGCCAGTCACCTAGAGCAGGTATTGGTGATGTATACTGGGGAAGTGCACACTTAAAGTGATCAATCCACGCAATAAGAAAATCTACAGAGTTGAGTTCATCGTAGTGAACAAGAAAGTGCACAGACCCATTCTAGGCAGTAAGGCTATCCAGGCAATGGAGTTGATTACTCTTCCATACCTCCGGGGAGTTCCTCCTCTGTCCAGCCCTGCTTCCTCCCGTGGTGGTGGGTTTTTCTGTCAAGATCGCTATGAGACAGGACCCGAGGCGCAGAGATGTAGTGCGAAAACATTCCTTTTATTATATGGCAAAACTCCATAAACAAAAGGCGAGACCGCAACCATGAACTGGTGTGAAAACAAAAAGGAACACACACAAAAACCCACAAACACAGGTGGAACAACTGAACATAAATAGGCTCCACAATTAGAGGAAATGCGGCGCAGCTGCTTCTAATTGGGGACCAATGAAACAACATCATAGAGAATTCCAGAGAGGTCTCTGGACACTAAACTTGGAAAACATAAAGATTTCCAGAGACCTCTCTGAACATAAATCCTTACACATACGCACAAAAAGCTTATTTCTCTCACATTTTGTGCACAAATTTGTTGTGGTCAACTTTTGCTTCGTAAGCCTCACAATAATAAGAAGAATTATGTTGACGATTGAAGCTGGGGTTTCACAATAATATGTCAGTAGTTGAGTGGTTGTGGTCAGACATTGTGTGGTTGTGGTCAATAGATGTGTTCAGTTGTTGTGTGGTCAGTAGTTGTGCGGTTATGGTCTAGTTGGTTGCGGTCAGTAGTTGTGTTGTGGTTAGCTGTTGTGGTCAGTAGTTGTGTGGTCAGACATTGTGTGGTTGTGGTCACTAGATCAAATTAAATCAATGTAAATAGTCTGAGTGGCCATTTCATTAATTGTTCGGTAGAATCTGTTAAGACTTGGCACTCCGGTACCGCTTGCCGTGCGGTAGCAGAGAGAACAGTCTATGACTAGGGTGACTGGAGTCTTTGACAATTTTTTGGGCTTTCCTCTGACAGGTATATAAGTCCTGAATGGCAGGAAGCTTGGCCCCAGTGATGTACTGGGCCGTACGCACTACCCTCTGTAGTGCCTTACGGTCAGATACTGAGCAGTTGCCATACCAGGCTGTGATGCAACCGGTCAGGATGCTCTCGATGGTGCAGCTGTAGAACTTTTTGAGGATCTGGGGACCCATGGCAAATTTTTTCAGTCTCCTGAGGGGGAAAAGGTGTTGTCGTGCCCTCTTCACGACTGTCTTGGTGTGTTTGAGCCATGATAGTTCGTTAGTGATGTGGACACCAAGGAACTTGAAACTCTCGACCCGCTCCACTACAGCCCCGTCGTTAATGGGGGCCTGTTCGGCCCGCCTTTTCCTGTAGTCCACGATCAGCTCCTTGGTCTTATTCACATTGAGGGAGAGGTTGTTACCCCGGCACCACACTGCCAGGTCTCTGACCTCCTCTCTATAGGCTGTCTCATCGTTGTCGGTGATCAGGCCTACCACTGTTGTGTCGTCAGCAAACTTAATGATGGTGTTGGAGTCGTGTTGGCCACGCAGGGAGTACAGGAGGGGATAAGCACGCACCCCTGAGGGTCCCCAGTGTTGAGGATCAGCGTGGCAGATGTGTTGTTGCCTACCCTTACCACCTGGGGGCGGCCTGTCAGGAAGTCCAGGATCCAGTTGTAGAGTGCGGTGTTTAGTCCCAGGGTCCTTAACTTAGTGATGAGCTTTGAGGGCACTATGGTGTTGAAGGCTGAGCTGTAGTCAATGAACAGCATTCTCACGTAGGTGTTCCTTTTGTCGAAAGGGCAGTGCGGACTGCGATTGAGATTGCGTCATCTGTGGATCTGTTGGGGCGGTATGCGAATTGGAGTGGGTCTAGGGAATCCGCCTCGGGTCCTGTCTCAGCGATCGTGACAGTATGGAACATTTCTGGGATATTTTATTTCCGCTCATGAAACATAGGACCAGCACTTTAAATGTTGCGTTTATATTTTTGTTCAGTGTAAAAATAATAACTTTTTTGAATTTCTTTAATGAATTTCACTGAGGAGGATGGTCCTGCCCTTCTTACTCTGAGAAGCTCCACTGATTCTGACCTTGACTTAATTACCTAATAATGCCACCAACATTGCGCACAATGAAACCATGATTAAGGTCTAGCGAACTTACCGGTTCCAAGTGGAATAAGCCTCTACTTTATTTTTTCAGATAGCAATAACACTATTCTCCATGCACTGTCATTTAAAACTTGATAAGAGCTAGGCAAATGAGTAATCTGTTTGGATAAGGGAATTGTAAATATAAATGACACTTGTTTTGGATATATTTGACCTTATAATCGTTGGAGACAAATATGAAACCAGTCATATGGCAGTAAATTTAAGCATTTTAGCATATCAACTTTCCCACAGTAAAGTTTATGAAATGCTGTGCCATTATGCAGAATGTTAATTGTACGGCCTTTTAACTTGCAGGAATCGACACTCTCGAATATCTTAATAATAGGCTACCCGACCTTCTGTTTCCTATTTCTATCATGTTTAAATATTAGTCACTATCAGTATCGACCATCAGTAGGCCAAATACCACTTATTCATATGCCAATTTACTGTTAGTTACAGTACCTTAGGTTGGTAGGCCCTATAGCCATCATGGCTGTATGGTTGTTGCAGAGGATCATTAGTAACATTTGATAATATAAAAAAAAGACTTGTAGGCTAATTAAATTGTTATGGAGCAGAGCGCAGACCAAGCAGTAAGTTAAAACCTGACGCATGGCGCAATACTTGGCTGTATCCTTACACAGTTCCATTGTTAGTACAGGCAATACGAGGGTATCGCCTGCAGTACTATTGTACACTATTCTCTCTAATTATATGTACACTAATCTTCCAACATTATCATGGGTAATGAATCAAAACACTACTTTTGATTCATCAATATATTTTGTGCGTAATGAATACATTATTTCCTTACCCTAAAATTTGCCTCAATAATCTACAAGATCAGAGTCTTTTTAAATCTACCATTTGGTGTTAAAATGGAGACGAATATGCATATATTTAGATGGATTTCTTTAATTGATCCCTATTTTCTGAAACCGTTCTCTCAATGTATTCTAGTTTGTCGACAAAAATCCAATTAAAAGGTACACCATATTTAAAGGGATGTTTTAATACAACTGAAAACCCTATTTAATGAAAACTCTAGAAAATCTGTTGGCCAGCAAGTGGGAGGGTTTTCAGCAGTTGAATTACATTTATTCAGCACACGCAAGGGAACCACGCTTGCAAAGCCTGTTAAGTGACTGAATAAGGTAAGAATGAATACCAAATACTGAGAAGGGGTGGCAGGTAGCCCAGTGGTTAGAGTGTTGGGCCCATAACTGAAAGGTTGCTGGATCGAATCCCTGAGCTAACAAGGTAAAAATCTGTCGTTCAGCCCCTGAACAAGGCAGGTAACCCACTGTTCCAAGGCTGTCATTGAAAATAAGAATTTGTTCTTAACTGACTTGCCTAGTAAAAAAAAATGAAACGTGTGCTTAGAAAAGGCATAAATTCATTAATGGGAATCAGGCACCTGTAGCCTAATAAACAGCATGCTTTCCCTAGTCACAATATCATCAAATTACTTTGATATGATGGTTATTATATTAATATTTCCGTATAAAATTGTTTACACCATTTCTCACATAATTTATTTTACCGACACAAAAGATCCCACCTTGTCTAGAGTATTTTATTTTGTTTACAATTGGAAAGTTTATTGACAAATTTGCTGTTTCCATCAAGCCTGTCATGACATTTTTTATCCAACGTACTTTCCTTGCATAAAAAGGTTGGATGGAAAAATGGTTATTGAAGCTATTATTTTTTATTGGTCTCTGTACTCCAGCATTTTGGATTTTAGATAGAATGTTTCATATTAGGCAACAGTAGTCACCTTTTATTTTTGCCCAATAGGAACTGAATAATTATTGGGCAAAACATAACTGAGAACACAACCATAACAAACTCAAAAAGCATTCAACGAGTTTGTAGAGTCATTGCATACAAGGAATATGGGATCAAATACTAAACTTTTTTCTACAGATATGAATGAAAATACCCTCATATAAAAGGTGACAGATGGTCTGTACTGTCGCCCCATATGAAACATTTGATCTCAAAGTGCTGGAGTATAGATTCAAATTAAAAATATTTAGCTTGACTTATGGTGTTGACTATCAGCAGGATACTGTATATTCAATTATTTCATTACTTGCATTGGTATGGTCAAACCAGGTGAAATAAACACACAAGTCCTCTTAAATGTACCTTGCGAAACAGAGAACCTGGTTTATTCCCATTCAATTCCATCCACCACAGATATTACAGAGCAGATTCACAAGTATTAAGCTTTTATAACAGCAGCGGTTTGTTTTTTCTCACACCCCATACTGATGGAAAAGCATTACGGATTCCCAATTATATATAATATTTGGTATGAAGAAGACTGGCCCCCCAACACGTTGAGTTATCACTCATTTACAATAGAATGGTAGCCTATAGTATCTTCTGAGTTGTTTAAAAAAATGACAGAAAAAAGGGTTTGTACCTCCACGTAATTTTCAGATTGTGGAGCTGAAAAAAGGGTTCACATCAATCAACCTTCATACACTGTAGACGCTGGGCTCCTCATAATTTTCAGAGAACAGAAGTGAGCTGACATTTTGAATTGGGGGAATACGACTGTTTATCGCTGTATAAAAATTTACAGTGGATTTTATTGACATACATTCCATAGGATAAACAGCTGCAAGATAGGAGGCACACCTAGTATTGCATTTCATTAAAAGTTCTGGCTCAAAACATAACCCAGAATATCAAACGAAACAGAAGTGTAGAGTATCAACTTCAGAATACATAATTATATACAAGATTAGGTCTATTGTCTTTTTCACCACCTCATCAGAATTACTATTCTCTTTAGTTTGTTTTGGTCTGTCAACCCATGATGCACTCGACATTGGAGAGAATGCTGTACAGGATTACGAAACAAGTTAGGAAGCTGGAAATACATCCTGTCTCATCTTTTTTCTTTTATATATCCAAGTCCATCCTAGTTGTTAAGCAAAAAAAACAATATTACATTTTTTAATCTTCAATACATTGTTGCAATGCCTATGGAAGCCAAGGGGTTACAAAGGCTGCATGCAAACAGGTCACAAGTTATTTATTTGTTTTATAAATGTTTTTTTACATGGGAGTTTCCTCTGGAATCCACATAAAGAGCCTCAACTCTTGTATATTTTGTAGTAGGCTCGAAGACTCTGGTTGTTAGGTAGAAGAGTGCAACTCTGGACTCTTGGGTACCGTATAAAGCCTGATCCAGTGTCCAGGGCCATTTGACAACATGAAAGCCAACACGAGGAGATACTTGACAGGCTGGGCTCGGGCTGCAGCCAACAGCCTGCAGTCCCAGTAGAAGAAGGAGTGTTCGGTACGTGTCTCCCAATTTTCAGACCTGGATGTTTTTAGAAGGTATGGGCATTCCTGCACACTCCACAGCCCAGGGCAAACTCCTCGCCGGTGTGTGGGTGAACCACGTGCAAGGGGCACTCTGTCCCCTCCAACTGCTTGCCTTTTGGACCTGGGGACACAAGGAGAACAATTAGGAGTTTGGCATGATTCTACCTTTGTCTCCCATTGACATCAATGCGTGACTAAGTGAAAATGTGCGCTTTTGAGACTACCCTTTCATTTGACAGTTTGTCATGATTTATGATTTCATAAAATTATTTGTCATTCAATTCATTGTATTTGAAGAACCTCTGTTGGTTCCCAGTCACTGATTTAAATGTGGAGTCCAGAGGTCTGATTCTGGCCAATCAATGATATTGACTGATCAATCAAGTGCAACAGGGTCAAATCAGCAGACGCTGTGCCAGCCCTCACCGACTTGAGCTAAGCACTGAGCAGCACCTCTGAACTACAGTACTGTATGTCAAAGAGCATCGAACAACATCAGCTTGGAATTACGATGACGTCACTATTTTAACAGACCTTCGAAACACACAGATCCCTTGGTCTGAATGATTCAAAGGAAAAACTTGCCCCATACCGAGAGAAATGGAGGACATTTGTCAATGGCCTGATACGCTCCTTAAAGGAGCCAAGGGCTTAAAGGCATACTACACTCAAAAGCAAAGTCACTTTAACAATGTTTACATACTGTTTTACACACTTTATACAGTATGTATATACTGTATTTTAGTCATGGCTCATCCTGAATAGCTACTGCTGTACACACCTTTTCTATTGATATTCTGTCCATACTGTCTTTACACACCATTCACATACAGTGCTTTTGGAAAGTATTCAGACCCCTAGACTTTTTCCACATTTTGTTACGTTACAGCCTTATTTTAAAAACAATTAAATTATTAGTTTTTCTCCTCATCAATCTACACACAATATCCCATAATGACAAAGCAAAAAATACTTTTTTTTGCAAATTATTAAAAATACAAATATCACATTTACATAAGTATTCCGATGCTTCAGTACATTGTTTAAGCACCTTTGGCAGCGATTACAGCCTTAAGTCTTCTTGGGTATGACGCTACAAGCTTGGCACACCTGTATTCGGTGTCTGTCAGGTTGGATGGGGACAGCTATTTTCAGGTCTCCCCAGACATGTTCGATCAGGTTCATGTCCGGGCTCTGGCTGGGCCACTCAAGGAACTTAAGAGGCTTGTCCCGAAGCCACTTCTGTGTTATATTGGCTGTATGCTTAGGGTCGTTGTCCTGTTGGAAGGTGAACCTTCAACCCAGTCTGAGGTCCTGAGCGCTCTGGAGATCAAGGATCCCTATACATTTTGCTCCGTTCATCTTTGTATTTATTATGGATCCCAATTAGCTGCTGCCAAGGCTACTCTTCCAGACAAATTTAGGAAGTTATACAATTTTAAAAACATCACAATACATTCAAAGATTTCACAACACACTGTGTGCCCTCAGGCCTCTACACTTCCACATATCTACAATACAAAAAACATGTATACGTGTGTGTACAGTGCGTATGTTATTGTGTGTGTATCCATGTGTCTGTGCCTATGTTTGTGTTGCTTCACAGTCCCCGCTGTTCCATGAGGTGTATTTTTATCTGCTTTTTAAATCAAATTTTACTGCTTGCATCAGTTACTTGAACTGGAATAGAGTTCTATGTAGTCATGGCTCTATGTAATACTGTGCGCCTAGTCTGTTCTGGACTTGGGGACTGTGAAGAGACCTTTTGTGGCATGTGTTGTGGGGTAGGCATGGGTGTCCAAGCTATGTGCCAGTAGTTCAAACAGACAGCTCTGTGCATTCAATATGTATGCACAAATACAAGTAGTGATGAAGTCAATCTGTCAGGAGAGACTGACATGCATATTATTAATGTTAGCTCTCTGTGTACATCCAAGGGCCTGAAGTGCTGCCCTGTTCTGAGCCAATTGCCCACACGACTGAACAGTAGTCCATGTGCGACAAAACTAGGGCCTGTAGGACCTGCCTTGTTGATGGTGCTCTGAGGAAGGTAGAGCAGTGCTTTATTATGGACAGACTTCTCCCCATCTTAGTTACTGTTGTATCAGTAGGTTTTGACCATTACAGTTTACAATCCAGGGTTACTCCAATTTCCACATTATTTATTACTAGATTTAGTTGAGGTTTAGGGTTTAGTGAATGATTTGCCCCAAATACAATACTTTTAGTTTGAAATATGTAGGACTAACCTATTCCTTGCCACCCATTCTGAAACTAACTGCAGCTCTTTGTTAAGAAGTTGCAGTCATTTCAGTCACTGTAGTAGCTGACGTGTAAAGTCTTGAGTCATCCGCATACATAGACACACTGGCTTTTACTGGATTATGTTGGAGAGGCTTCAATTAAAGAACACCTTCTGTGTTCTGTTAGACAGGTAAATCTTTATCCACAATATAGAAGGGGGTGTAAAGCCATAACACATACGTTTTTCAAGCAGCAGTCTATGATCGATAATGTCAAAAGCCGCACTGAAGTCTAATAAATCAGCCCCCAATCTTTTTATCATCAATTTGACTCAGGCAATCATCAGTCATTTCTGTAAGTGCCGTGCTTGTTGAATGTCCTTCCCTATAAGTCTGCTGAAAGTCTGTTGTCAATGTGTTTACTGTAAAATAGCATTGTATCTGGTCAAACACAATACTTTCCAAAACTTTACTAAAGGTTGGTGACAGGCTGATTGGTCGGCTATTTGAGCCAGTAAAGGGGGGTTTACTATTCTTAGGTAGCGGAATTACATTTGCTTCCATCCAGGCCTGAGGGCACACACTTTAGAGTAGGCTTGAATTGAAGATATGGCAAATAGGAGTGGCAATATCGTCTACTATTATCCTCAGTAATTTTTCATCCATGATGTCAGACCCTGGTGGCTTGTCATTGTTGATAGACAACAATCATTTTTTCACCTCTTCCACACTCACTTTACGGAATTCAAAATTACAATTCTTATCTTTCATAATTTGGTCAGACATACTTGGATGTGTAGTGTCAGCGTTTGTTGCAGGCATGTGATGCCTAAGTTTGCTAATCTTGCCAATGAAAAAAATCATGAAAGTTTTGTGATGAATGAGCCATCTGATTCAATGAATGATGGAGCTGAGTTTGCCTTTTTTCCCAAAATGTCATTGAATGTGCCCCAAAGCTTTTTATTATCATTCTTTATGTAATCTATCTTTGTGTAGTTTCTTCTTCTTTTTATTCAGTTTAGTCACATGATTTCTCAATTTGCAGTACGTTTGCGAATTGGTTTTGCAGCCAGACTTATTTGACATTCCTTTTGCCTCATCCCTCTCAGCCATACCATTTTTAAATTGCTCATCAAACCACAGGGACTTAATAGTTTTTACAGTCATTGTCTTAATGAGTGCATGCTAATTAGTAACTGGAATATGCAATTTCATATATGGTTCAAGTGCAGTGTTTGTTTGCTCCTCATTACACACCACGGACCAACACATATTCTTTATATCAACAATATAGGAATCACTACAAAACTTCTTGTATGACCTATTATACACTATATTAGGAACTTTGGTTTTCCTAGATATGGCTACTATATTGTGATGGATCTGGATACTGCTTTCAAGCTAATTTCTGCAGCATTAGTAAAGATGTGATCAATACATGTTGATGATTTAATTCCTGTGCTGTTTGTAACTACCCTGGTAGGTTGACTGATAACCTGAATCAGGTTGCAGACACTGGTTACAGATTGAAGCTTTTTCTTGAGTGGGCAGCTTGATGAAAGCCAGTCAATACTTAAATCTCTGTTGATATCACATACAGTGGGGCAAAAAAGTATTTAGTCAGCCACCAATTGTGCAAGTTCTCCCACTTAAAAAGATGAGAGAGGCCTGTAATTTTCATCATAGGTACACTTCAACTATGAGAGACAAAATGAGAAAAAAAATCCAGAAAATCACATTGTAGGATTTTTAATGAATTTATTTGCAAATGATGGTGGAAAATAAGTATTTGGTCACCTACAAACAAGCAAGATTTCTGGCTCTCACAGACCTGTAACTTCTTCTTTAAGAGGCTCCTCTGTCCTCCACTCGTTACCTGTATTAATGGCACCTGTTTGAACTTGTTATCAGTATAAAAGACACCTGTCCACAACCTCAAACAGTCACACTCCAAACTCCACTATGGCCAAGACCAAAGAGCTGTCAAAGGACACCAGAAACAAAATTGTAGACCTGCACCAGGCTGGGAAGACTGAATCTGCAATAGGTAAGCAGCTTGGTGTGAAGAAATCAACTGTGGGAGCAATTATTAGGAAATGGAAGACATACAAGACCACTGATAATCTCCCTCGATCTGGGGCTCCACGCAAGATCTCACCCCGTGGGGTCAAAATGATCACAAGAACGGTGAGCAAAAATCCCAGAACCACACGGGGGGACCTAGTGAATGACCTGCAGAGAGCTGGGACCAAAGTAACAAAGGCTACCATCAGTAACACACTACGCCGCCAGGGACTCAAATCCTGCAGTGCCAGACGTGTCCCCCTGCTTAAGCCAGTACATGTCCAGGCCCGTCTGAAGTTTGCTAGAGAGCATTTGGATGATCCAGAAGAGGATTGGGAGAATGTCATATGGTCAGATGAAAACAAAATAGAACTTTTTGGTAAAAACTCAACTCGTTGTGTTTGGAGGAGAAAGAATGCTGAGTTGCATCCAAAGAACACCATACCTACTTTGATGCATGGGGGTGGAAACATCATGCTTTGGGGCTGTTTTTCTGCAAAGGGACCAGGACGACTGATCCATGTAAAGGAAAGAATGAATGGGGCCATGTATCGTGAGATTTTGAGTGAAAACCTCCTTCCATCAGCAAGGGCATTGAAGATGAAACGTGGCTGGGTCTTTCAGCATGACAATGATCCCAAACACACGGCCCGGGCAACGAAGGAGTGGCTTCGTAAGAAGCATTTCAAGGTCCTGGAGTGGCCTAGCCAGTCTCCAGATCTACCTTGGCGCCGCCCTGAGTGGTCGCCTGTTAAGCAGCTCCCGTTGTTCGTGCATAAATTGTTGTTTTAGTTCGTTTTTTTTTCGTCTCTTTTTCTTTATTTTTATTTTTTATTTTGCTACAGCAGCTACAGTTGAACTATAATAGTTCAGGATTATGGATTTAATGGATGAACGTCGACAGGAGTCGTAAACTGTTATTGTTTACAACAGAGCCCAGCTCCTGGATTTAGCCCACGCAGTGCTGCTGCTCCCCAGGGAAAAGTTTGATATTCCGGACGAATTGAAAAGACGACGCCGTGGACGCAGGGCGGGATTGAAATGTAAGGCAAAGCGGAGGAGGTTCAAGTACAAGCCGGCTATACCGTCTATTATTATCGACAATGTGAGGGCTCTACATAACAAGATGGATGAGTTGGACGGACTTGTTCGTGGACAAAGGATTTATCGTGAAACGAGCCTAATGTGTTTTACTGAGACTTGGCTGAACGATAACATCCCCATACAGAAGGTCACTATCGACGGTTTCCAGACCATCAGAGCGGACAGGGATCGCGTCTCTTCCGGTAAGAGTAAGGGTGGTGGGCTGGCTTTATTAGTTAACAACAGATGGTGTCATCCGAACCATATTACTCTTAAGGAAAAGTTTTGTAGCCCAGACATTGAACTGTTAGCCGTTAGCCTGAGACCCTACTATTTACCGAGGGAATTCACGGCGGCCATTGCTGTTATTGTTTACATCCCGCCCTCTGCTGACGCAAACGCAGCGTGTGACGTCATCCACTCTGTTATCGCGAGGTTACAGACAGCGTATCCCAGTGCTTTCTTTGCCATTTCGGGGGATTTTAACCATGCATCTCTCTTCAACGCTGCCCACGTTCAAACAGTTCGTGAAGTGCCCAACCAGGAATAATAAAACTCTGGACTTGTTATATGCTAATGTGAAGGATGCATACAACTCCACTGCACTGCCTCCCCTCGGTAGATCGGATCACAACCTTGTCCACCTCACCCCACTCTACAGGCCTTTGGTCCAACAGCAGCCTGCAACCACCAGGACTATTAGGAGATGGTCCCCGGAGGCGAATGAGGCCCTACAGGACTGTTTTGAAACAACAGACTGGGATGTGCTCTGTGAGGCTCATGGGGAGGACATCGATGGACTCACTGACTGCATAACAGACTATATTAATTTTTGTGTAGACAACACTGTACCCACCAGGAAGGTACGCTGTTTCCCAAACAATAAACCCTGGGTCACCAGCGACCTGAAGGCCCTGCTAAATGAGAAGAAGAGGGCCTTCAAGGAGAGGGACAAGGACAAGGACAAATTCAAATGTGTCCAGAGGGAGCTGAAGTTGCGGATTGCTGAGGGGAAGAGAGTGTATAAGGAGAAGATGGAGGACAAGCTGAGGCAGAGCCAGGTGAGAGAGGTGTGGAAGGGTATGAGAAATATCACTGGCTTCAAAAAGTCAAACAGTGGGCAGACGGAGGGGACCCAGGACAGAGCCAATGAGCTGAACCAATTTTTTAACAGGTTTGATACTGGCCCTGTCCACCTCCCCTCCAGCTCCCCAGACCACACACCCTCACGGCTGTCCCACCCCCACTTTGCTCACAGCACCTCTGCTGAGACAATCAGTGACCCCACCTCCGCCCCTGCTCCCCCTGGACTGATCCTCAACACCCCCCTTCCCCCCACCTCCCCACCTGGGCTGGCTTTCACCACCAACCAAGTGAAGAGAGAGCTGGAGAGACTACATCAGTGGAAAGTGGCGGGCCCTGATGGCATCAGCCCAAGGGTACTGAGGGTCTGTGCTGACCAACTGTGTGGAATACTCCAGTGTCTTTTCAACCTTAGCCTGAGCCTAGAAAGGGTCCCTGTGCTGTGGAAAACATCCTGCCTCGTCCCAGTGCCCAAGAAGGCACACCCCACTGTCCTGAATGACTTCAGACCTGTAGCGCTAACATCCCACATCATGAAGACCCTGGAAAGGTTAGTCCTCGCCCACCTCAGAACCCTGGTGTGTTCATCAATGGACCCCCTGCAGTTTGCATACCAGCGCAACATCGGGGTGGATGATGCAATCATCTACCTTCTGCAGAGGGCCTACTCTCACCTGGACAACGCAGGTTGCACTGTGAGGGTTATGTTTTTTGACTTCTCCAGTGCCTTCAATACCATTCAGCCCCTGCTACTGGGTGAGAAGATGAGGAGGATGAAAGTGGAAGCACCCTTAGTCTCCTGGGTCACGGACTACCTGACCGGTAGGCCACAATTTGTGCGACTACAGAGCTGTGTGTCAGAACGGGCAGTTAGCAACACAGGGGCCCCCCAGGGAACGGTCCTGTCCCCCTTCCTGTTCACCCTCTACACCTCAGACTTCAGATATAACTCTGAAACATGCCACCTACAGAAGTTCTCGGATGACTCTGCTATTGTAGGGTGCATCAGGGGTGGGCAGGAGGAGGAGTACAGGAGCACAATCAGTGACTTTGTGTTGTGGTGTGAGCAGAACCACCTTCAGCTCAACATCAGCAAAACAAAGGAGATGGTGGTGGACTTCAGGAGAACCAAGGCACAACTGACTGCAGTCCCTATACAGGGGATGGATGTGGAAATGGTTGGATCATACAAGTTCCTGGGAGTCCATATGGACAACAGGCTGAAATGGGCCGGTAACACCGGGGCCCTGTACAAAAAGGGCCAGAGCCGACTCTACTTTCTGAGGAGGCTCAGGTCCTTCAACGTGTGCAGTAAACTACTGCATACCTTCTACCAGTCTGTGGTGGCCAGTGCCATCTTTTTTGCAGTGGTGTGCTGGGGAGCAAACATCAAAGCCGGTGATGCTTCTCGGGTAAATAAGCTGATCAGGAAGGCTAGCTCTGTCCTGGGGATGAGCCTTGACACTCTAGAGGAGGTGGTGGAGAGACGGATCCTGGCCAAACTGCTGGCCATCATGGACAACGTCACCCACCCTCTGCACGCTATGGTTATGACGCAGAGGAGCACTTTCAGTCACAGACTGATCCCACCACGGTGTGCCAGAGAGCGCTACAGGAGGTCCTTCCTGCCGGCGGCTATTAGACTATATAATGCCTCACCGCGGTGCCGTGCCGTCGGCAACATAGATCTGGAACTGTTGGGGTGCTAGGACCTAGTTTAACAATTATGCATCCATCCGTGAGTAACTCTGGTCCGTCAGCACTGATCCACTAAGGACCTATTTATTCATACAGGTCTGTATATACATACTCATGTACAGTTGTTATATCATATCACATGCAATATTGTAAGTAATTATTGGACTTAACCTACGTAGGCATTCACTCAGGAATGCATATTAGTATCCTGCCAGTTGCACCTTTTCTCATTGCTTTTAGTATATCAAATGTGCAATACATGCAGTTGTCTGTAATTAAACCCTGCGCACTATGGACTGTATTAAGGGAATTACTATTATTACCCCAAATTATATCATACACACATTTAGCTATTAAAGTATCTCTTCCTGTCATTCACCTGTACAGTTTGTGTAAACATGCAAGTATTCACTTATCTGTAAATATAACTGTATACCTAACTGTACAGCTAATTTAACCATGCAAAATGTTCACTTACCTGTTCATTTACCCAGTCTGTCTATTAAGTAAACTATTATTACCCTCGCTCATATCATACGCATTTTTAGCTACTGAAGTATTTCTCTGCCATCAACCTGTATAGTATAGTTAACCATCCAACATCCACCAATGTATAGTGTACATATTCAGCCAACCACCCATACTATGCAATGTCTCTTTTATAGCTTTTATTTTTTTTGCACTCCAGATATCTTGTATTTCTATACTTTTTCATACTGCCGCTCTATGTATCATGTACCGTGTATCTGTCTTTTGTGTACTTTCGTTGTGGCATTTTGCACCTGCCCTGTGTTTTGTTGTAGCTGCTTGACAATGAAATTTCCCCCCCGGGGGATCAATAAAGTATCTATCTATCTATCTATCTATCTATCTATCTATCTATCTATCTATCTATCTATCTATCTATCTATCTATCTATCTATCTATCTATCTATCTATCTATCTATCTATCTATCTATCTATCTATCTATCTATCTATCTAACCCCATAGAAAATCTTTGGAGGGAGTTGAAAGTCTGTGTTGCCCAGCGACAGCCCCGAAACATCACTGCTCTAGAGGAGATCTGCATGGAGGAATGGGCCAAAATACCAGCAACAGTGTCTGAAAACCTTGTGAAGACTTACAGAAAACGTTTGACCTCTGTCATTGCCAACAAAGGGTATATAACAAAGTATTGAGATAAACTTTTGTTATTGACCAAATACTTATTTTCCACCATAATTTGCAAATAAATTCATTAAAAATCCTACAATGTGATTTTCTGGATTTTTTTTCTCATTTTGTCTCTCATAGTTGAAGTGTACCTATGATGAATATTACAGGCCTCTCTCATCTGTTTAAGTGGGAGAACTTGCACAATTGGTGGCTGACTAAATACTTTTTTGCCCCACTGTACAATATCAAACATTTCACACGTTATCCCGATACTGACTGTTAGCACTTGGTGGTCTATAGCAGCTTCCCACAAGAATATACTTTAGGTGAGGCAGATGAACCTGTAGCCATATTACATACGTTAACGTGGGCTATTTTGAGCACTTTTCTGGGATGTTTACTTGTTTTCATGGCTTTACTGGGAAGCTTATCATAAGTAGATATGCTCATGATATTTATGTTAGTTCAGTGTGAGCTGCACATAGTGGACTTCCTACTAGGGTACACCGCATCAGTGCTAACAGTATAAATCTGGTTCATAGGCACGATTACTGCATACAATAGCTGTAGGATCAGCAGAGGCATTCAGGGCAGATAGATGGACATAAATTAGGTTACTTACATTATGTCTACCAACGCCCTTGGTATAATGTACATTTGCTGTAGCATTATGACAACTCAGTCAACAAGTCATTGTCTCAACGCAGCCTAATAATGCTGTGAAAGGATCCAGAAACCCAAATGATTTGGGTGGATCCCATCCTCCTTATAAAACATGTTTTGTTTCCAAAAGGTATCGAAATTGTCAATAAAAGTTACACCCATTGAGCTGCAATAATCACGTAGCCAGTTGTGAAAAGAAATAATCCTTCTAAAGCTTCACAATTTGAGAGGGCACAGGGCCAGATATGATGGGTCTTTAATAGTGTCTAGCAGAGAGTCAATCAGCTCTTTAAAATCCAGTTTCAACTGTTCAGAGCTGTCCTTCATAATGTAAATAAAACCCACATGGACTACGATAGAATCAATTTCCATGTCCTGATGTAGTATATTTGGGAGCAGCTTAGTAACGGTCAACATTTCTTACCATGGAGCTGCCCAAAATCACAGCTGGCGAGAAGGATGGGGAAGTCCGCCCACTCCCATGCTTCACAGGAGTTTCGGAGAAACCTTTACAGGCAGGCGAGAGGCAGGATAACTTGAGAGGCAGGATAACTGTCTTCACGGCTCATGACATGCAACCATCGTTCATTGCCATGCTCCTCTTGCTGTGCTCCTTCGCCTCTGATATCAGATGGAGGAGGAGAGGCATGAGATGACTCCCCTGGCGAACTAACTCCGGGCCACACCGGCCAGTCGGATAACGACAAATGACAAGGCGGAGATGCATCGAGCGTAGTAGAGACAGCTCCTACAGCGCTGGAACCGTTAATTTATTTCTCCAGAGAAAGAGGGCTCCATTGCAAAACTCATCTGGGACTAACTTTGTTAGCTTGATGGCTAAGGCAGGCTTCAACCTGTCTGTTAAGCAGGATTCCTGGACATGAAATAGCGTTCCTAGATGTTAAAAGCTAACCATGTCGCGGAATCCATGCAAAAACAAGTTTGGTATTTATATTTAACGAAGATTGGTTATGTTTTAGTCAAAAATAACAAACAGAGTGTTTCCAGCATACATTGTTCAGCTGTGCACTCTTTCCCTAGATCCGGACTAGTCTCCCAGTCCCTGCCGCTGAAAAACATCCCCACAGCACGTTGCTTTAGGTGCCTTTTGGCAAAGCTCAATTTCGAGTCTCATAGCAAAGGGTCTGAATACTTATGTAAAATATATATTTTTAAATATACATTTTAAAACATTTCTACAAACCGGTTTTCACTTTGTCATTATGCATTATTTCAGAATAATGCTGTTACGTAACAAAATGGAAAAAAGTGGAAAAGGTCAAGGGGTCTGAATACTTTCCGAATGCATGTACATATACTGTATATGTATTTATATTCCGGATTCTGACATTGCTCGTTTTGATACAGTATGTCTTAATTTCTTGTTCTTTTTTTTTTTTTTGATTATGTGTGTATGCAGGTAGCTTAGCGGTTAAGAGCGTTGGGCCAGTAACCGAAAGATCGCTGGTTCTAATCCGCGAGCCGGTAAGGTGGAAAAATCTGCCATTCTGCCCTTGAGCAAGGCAGTTAACAATCCCAAAAAAGTGTTAGCAGTCAAGTTTTCAAGATGTAGAACTTTCATACAGAGCAAAAACTGCCATGATGATGCATTTTTGCACAGTAAATCTGTACCTGCAGGACAGTGAGGCAGCTCCTCCTTGGGCACACTGGTCATCCTCTGGAAGTCATCGTGGCAGGCGTTACAGAAGTGAGTGGTGCCGAAGCAGAAGAACACGGCCACCGAGCAGCAGTACCGGCATTTGTACTCCAGAAAGTCTGTCCCATGCTTGGAACACATCTGCAGATGGAACATGGATGTGTTATACTACAGTATACAGTGCATTCTGAAAGTATTCAGAACCCTTCACTTTTTCCACATTTTGTTATGTTACAGCCTTATTCTAAAATTGATAAAACAATTTTTTCCCCTCATCAATCTACACACAATACCTCATAATGACAAAGACAAAACGGGTTTTTAGAAATATTCCCAATGCACTTTATATCACTTTTCAGGGGATGTATTGTGTCAATTGTATTGTAACGTATTAAATTGAGGATTTAGTATTCAAATGTTTTGTTCACAAAATTAATTTCTATTGAAATGGACAAAAAACAAACTAGTATTGGAAAAACATACAATGTCCTCATTTTAAGAGATTGTGTCAGGAGTGTCAAGATGTGTCCCACTAATCAAACTTGGATACTACCAAGTATGCATCAACGTATTGGCCATACTAAGCACTATGCTAGTGTGGATGATGTTACACAGCCCAATGGAGTTAATGCCCTAAGGCAGGGTTTCCCAAACCAAACTCGGTCCTCTGGACCCTAAGGGGTGCAAGCTTTTGTTTTCGCCTTAGCACTACACATCAAATAATCAACTTGTCATCAAGCTTTGATAATTTGAATCAGCTGGATAGTGTGAAGGCAAAAACCAAAACGTGCACCACTTGGGGTCCCGAGGACAGAGTTTGGGAAATGCTGCCCTAAGGCCTTCTCTGGACCTTTCCCTCCACCGACCTGTGCCCTGGACACATCTGAGCATGCTCCACAGATCAACTCGCTGGGGTCGTAGTCGTCTCCCTGTCCTGCCTCCACGTCACAGCGTGCCTCTCCCCCAAAGTACGCCTGCAACAGAGGAAGGAAGGGAAGGGGTCAGGAGATAAGCCTCCCAAAGAAGTTTATTAGAGACAAGTGAAACTGACTGACAGACATCTGTGAAAGAAATTACTTTCCAAAACATTCCATGTAGAGAAAATGTATGCCTGCTGCTACTGTATTCTCAAAGGTATAGCTCACTATTTTGAAGTTTTTGATAATTAAAAAAATGTACACGACAACGTTTAAACTTAAAAAAGCTGTATATGGAAAACATCCATTCTATGGTCCCGCTTTAAATGTGCACCTTATAAAGGCTTCATAAAGCTTTCATAAACACTACATTACTGTGTTATAAATCATCTATATCTATAATTCATAAATGTGGCATAACTGTGACATAACCACCAATGTCAAATGTGACATAACCCGCATCGCAGTGCTTGAAGTGTCACTACAGACCCGGGTTCAATCCCAGGGATGTCCTTGTCCCATCTCGCTCTAGAAACTCCTGTGGCAGGCCGGGCGCAAGCACGCTGACACAGACGCCAGTTGTACGGTGTTTCCTCCGACACATTGGTGCGGCTGGCTTCCGGGTTAAGCAAGCAGTGTGCCAAGAAGCAGTGTGGCTTGGCAGTTTCGAAAAAGTCAAGGGGTCTGAATACTTTATGAATGCACTTTGTGGTCTCCACAAAGTTTGCTGCTTCAGTGTTCTTAGATCTTTATGTCAGTAGTATGGTACACTGAAGTATAATAACAAGTAAGTCTCAAAGGCTTTCATTGACAATGACATTCAGTCAAAGAGTCAATATTTGCAGTGTTGACCCTTCTTTTTCAAGACCTCTGCAATCCGCCCTGGTATGCTGTCAATTAACTTCTGGGCCACATCCTGATTGATGGCAGGCCATTCTTGAATAATCAATGCTTGGAGTTTGTCAGAAGTTGTGGGTTTTTGTTTGTCCACCCGCCTCTTGAGGATCAACCACAAGTTCTCAATGGGATTAAGGTCTGGGGAGTTTCCTGGCCATGGACCCAAAATGTCGATGTTTGGTTCCCCGAGCCACTTAGTTATCACTTTTGCCTTATGGCAAGATGCTCCATCATGCTAGAAAAGGCATTGGTCGTCACCAAACTATTCTTGGATGGTTGTGAGAAGTTGCTCTCGGAGGATGTGTTGGTACCATTCTTTATTCATGGCTGTGTTCTTAGGCAAAATTGTGAGTGAGCCCACTCCCTTGGCTGAGAAGCAACCCCACACATGAATGGTCGCAGGATGCTTTACTGTTGGCATGACACAGGACTGATGGTAGCGCTCACCTTGTCTTCTCCGGACATGGTGTTTTCCAGATGGCCCAAACAATCGGAAAAGGGATTCAGAGAAAAAGACTACCCCAGTCCTCAGCAGTCCAATCCCTGTACCTTTTGCAGAATATCAGTCTCTCCCTGATGTTTTACCTGGAGAGAAGTGGCTTCTTTGCTGCCCTTCTAGACACCAGGCCATCCTCCAAAAGTCTTCGCCTCACTGTGCGTGCAGATGCCCTCACACCTGCCTGCTGCCATTCCTGAGCAAGCTCTGCACTGGTGGTGCCCCGATCCCGCAGCTGAATCAACTTTAGAAGACGGTCCTGGCGCTTGCTGGACTTTCTTGGGCGCCCTGACGTCTGCTTAACAACAATTGAACCTCTCTCCTTGAAGTTCTTGATGATCCGATAAATGGTTGGTTTAGGTGCAATCTTACTAGCAGCAATATCCTTGCCTGTGAAGCCATTTTTGTGCAAAGCAATAATGACGGCACGTGTTTCCTTTCAGGTAACCATGGTTGACAGAGGAAGAACAATGATTTGAAGCACCACCCTCCTTTTAAAGCTTCCAGTCTGTTATTCAGACTCAATCAGCATGACAGAGTGATCTCCAGCCTTGTCCTCATCAACACTCTCACCTGTGTTAACGAGACAATCACTGACATGATGGCAGCTGGTCCTTTTGTGGCAGGGCTGAAATGCAGTGGAAATGTTTTTTGGGGATTAAGTACATTTTCATGGCAAAGAGGGACTTTGCAATTAATTGCAATTCATCTGATCACTCTTCATGACATTCTGGAGTCTATGCAAATTGCCATCATCAACACTGAGGCAGCAAACTTTGTGGAGACCAATACTTGTGTCATTCTCAAAACTTTTGGCCCTGACTGTACACAGCTCAGTGCGAGGATCTCCTTCCAGAGAGACATCAGGGACTAACATACTCTGTTTCAGGAAATCATGGCTCTCTCCACACAGCCAGCTGGGTTCTCAGTACATCACGCAGACAGGAATAAAGACTCTCCAGGAAGATGAAAGGCAGTGGTGTATGTTTCATGATTAACTATTTATGGTGTGATTGTGACAATGTAAAGAAACTCAAGTCCATTTGTTCACCCGAACGTATAACCTCACAAGAAAATTATCTTTGGTTATAGTCACAGCCGTGTATAATCTCCTTCAAGCCGATAAAACAATAGCCCTCAAGGAACTACACTGGACTTTGTGCAAACTGGAAACCACATATCCTGAGGCCGCATTTATTGTAGCTGGGGATTTTAACAAACAAATTTGAGGAAAACGCTACTGAAGTTCTATCAACACATTGACTGTAGTACTTGCCCTGTTAAAACACTCAACCACTGCAACTAACCCTTCCGGGATGCCTACAAGGCCCTCCCCCGCCCTTCCTTCGGCAAAACAGATCCTCCCTTCCTATAGGCAGAAACACAAAGAGGAAGTACCCATGCTAAGGTCTATTCAACGCTGGTCTGACCATGCTTCAAGATTGTTTGTATCACGCGAACTGGGGTATGTTCCGGGTAGCCTCTGAGAATAACATTGATGTATACACGGACATGGTGACTAAGGTCATCAGGAAGTGTATAGGGGATGTTGTTCCCACTGTGACTATACAACCTACCCAAATCAGAAACCATGGATAGATGGCAGCATTCACGCAAAACTTCAAGCGTGAACCACCACATTTAACCAGGGCAAGGTGACTGGGAGGATGACACAGTGCCACCGACGCGGCCCGATCCCAAGGAATAAGGGTTCTCAGACATTTAAGCATGTTAACTCTTGCAAGGCTGCCAGCCCAGACGGCATCCCTAGCCATGTCCTCAGAGCATGCGCAGACCAGCTGGCTGGAGTGTTTATGGACATATTCAATCTCTCCCTATCCCAGTCTGCTTCTCAAGATGTCCACCATTGTTCCTGTACCCAAGAAAGCAAAGGTAACTGAACTAAATTACTATCGCCCTGTAGCACTCAATTCTGTCATCATGAAGTGCTTTGAGAGGATAGTTAATGATCATATCACCTCTACCTTACCTGACACTCTAGACCCACTTCAATTTGCATACCGCCCCAATAGATCCACAGAAGATGCAAATCGCCATCGCACTGCACACTGCCATATCCCATCTGGACAAGAGGAATACCCATGTAAGAATGCTGTTCATTGACTATAGCTCAGTCTTCAACACCATTGTACCCTCCAAGCTCATCATTAAGCTCGTGCCCTGGATCTGAATACCGCCCTGTGCAACTGGGTCCTGGACTTCCTGACGGGCCACCCCCAGGTGGTGAAGGTAGGAATCAACACCTCCACTTCGCTGATCCTCAACACAGGGTCCCCACAAGGGAGTGTTCTCAGCCCACTCCTGTACTCCCTGTTCACCCACGACTTTGTGGCCACGCACAACCTCCAACTCAATCATCAAGTTTGCAGATGACACAACAGTAGTAGGCCTGATTACCAACAATGACGAGACAGCCTACAGGGAGGAGGTAAGGGCCCTGGCGGAGTGGTGCCACGACAATAACCTCCCCCTCAACGTCAACAAAATGAAGGAGCTGATAATGGACTTCAGGAAACAGCAGAGGGAGCACACTCCTATCCACATCGGCGAGACCACAGTGGAGAAGTTCCTCGGCGTACACATCACTGACAATCTAAAATAGTCCACCCACAGTGTGGTGAAGCGAAATTTGGCTTGGCCCCTTAGACTCTCACAAACTTTTACAGATGCACAATTGAGAGCATCCTGTCGGGCTGTATCACCGCCTGATACGGCAACCGCATGGGCTCTCCAGAGGGTGGTGCTGCTTGCCCAACGCATCACCGGGGGCATGCCATCCTTCAGCACAACATGCCACCCTTTATAAAGGGTTATGTCACATTTGACATTGGTGATTGTGTCACACACTTATGCCACATTTATGAACCCTTTAGAGAGATAGAGAGAGAGATAGAGAGAGAGATAGAGAGAGAGATAGAGAGAGAGATAGAGAGAGAGATAGAGAGATAGAGAGAGAGATAGAGAGAGAGATAGAGAGAGAGATAGAGAGAGAGATAGAGAGAGAGATAGAGAGAGA